>OU342736.1:343288504-343888504 GCA_910589765.1 Avena atlantica | reverse complement strand
ATCATGTTGTACACGTATGTTGTAGAACGTTGTAGTCGTACGTATACGTGACCCTATACGACAGGCGTGTGTGGTGCAGACCACACCACCTAGCTAATATAAGCGTCGTGATGCATGGCATTGCGCGGACGGGCGGTAGATCGATCGATGCTTGTGATAATCATCCATCCCACTGCTGCTTCCTTGTTGCAACTTGCACCTGCAAGTGCTCGAACTTGACAGGACAAGTGCAGTGCTGCTATCTCACTAACTGGATGCATGTTGTGTCATGCATGCACGTTATTTTCTGACGACCAATGAGTTAGAGCAAGTGTACATACGCTATCTCTATGCACAACCACACACAAGGATCACCTTTTTGTAATGAACCGACTGACATGCATGTACCATAGAGTTTAGGCAAGCAAGGAAACCTATCTAACTTTGCATCGATCGCAAGCAAGTGCAGCGTGCTTAATCTTCTACTCCCTCCGTTTGGAAATATAAGATATTTTAGGTGTGTGAAGAAGATGTATCTAGGCACATTTTAGTGTATAGGTTCATCTTCTTCACACACCTAAAACATCTTATATTTATAAACGGAGGGAGTAGCTAGTACACAAATTTGGTAGTAGTTCAGGACTTCAGGAGCTCTATGGTCCATGCATGTCTATACTCGATCAGGGGAGTGCAGCCACAACACGCATCAATGATCTATCCCTCCCGGCTGCTGCGGAGCACCACTATACTATTCCCGGTCAATTCGAGACATCATTAGCCCCGTGACCTGACGTCCTCCTAGCCCACTAAACACAAACGGCCGGTAGGCGAGCTACAAGCAAATTATTGTTGGAAAGCTTGCTAGAAATGTGCCAAAGCGCAACAGAGAGAGAGAGAGACTGCTAACGGAATCGATCAGAAGCAGAGTGATTATGTTGCCACTAGCTAGTCTTGACGTTTATATGTAGTATATAGAGATGTGGGTTCATTTTTATGTCCTAACGACCTACTTCACGAGAAAGGTGGGCCTGACACGTGTATGGTCTTTGGGATCATGATGCCCAACTACCGGTCAGCAGGTGGCTTGCTATGCATTTTTGTACTATTTGTGTAGTTACATTTTTTAGGTTTAGAAATTATAAGCCTATAAAGTCTCAGAGTAGAGGAAGTTGGGTCTAAAGTCTCACCGCAAATCCTTGTTCACATCTCCCTCTCTTCCACAATATATCAAGTTTTTTTATTGAGCTGCACAATACTATATATTTAGATGTACGAACAACACGTCTAATTACTAATGGCTTACTTGTAAATCGTGATGATGAATATACAGTGTATCAAATCTAGCTAGTTCCGGCGTGCCCAATCGGCGATCGTAACGTATGCACGCCTCTGGTCTCCATGCCGTTTTGGTCTCTCCCGCGCGCGGGCTGAGAGAGAATTGATTTAATCGTGTCAATTATAGTTGTAGTTAGCGGGGACATGGAAAACAACCCGTGCCAGTGTCCTGCAACGTAAAAAAGAGAAAAGAGTTCGCCGCCGACCAAAACGCCTTTTCCCATTATTATGGATTAGAAGAGTCGCGTGTGGTTAATCATGTTGGAACACGCCTGCCGATTGGCCGGTTCCGAAGCTCTTTCACACCCGAGAAAAGGATTAAAGTAGAAGGCACACAGATTACACAAGAATATAGCACATGAAACAAAGAGGAACTTTAGTGATCTTTCTCTCGGTAAACTCCCGTACAGTGATTGCTTCTCTATTTATAGACTAAGGGAATAGGATACCCACATGGGCCAACCCTAGCCTGGTAGAGGCCACACCGAATGGGCCTCTATCGGCCTGATTTTCCAACACTCTCCCTGGGTATCTTATCTGTATAACCATGGCTTAAAACTCCGGAAAACCCAGTGAGAAAAATATGGAGAAATGCACACGGTATACTTCTTGGTATGTTGCACGAATTGCCTCGTTAAAAACCTCATGTGAGAAACTTCATAAAAACTCACTAAGGGAAAAAGAGTACAATTCACTTAACTATAAAGTTAAGCACTCAATCATCGGGATCAAGATTTCAGCGATGAGTTTGTGAAGATTCTCCCCCTGAACCTTGCATCTCCCTAAATCTCATCATGCCGATCCCACGGACACATCTCTCGAAAGAAGATGCTGGCAATGATTTAGTGAACAAATCAGCGGGATTTCACACGACTTAGTATGCAAGACTTACTTCGTTCATCTTTTGCAGTTCATGTGCATAGAAGAACTTGGGGTTTATATGCTTTGTGAGATTACTCTTCACGTAACCCGTCTGGACTTGTGCAACACAAGCGGCATTATCTTTATAGATAATTGTTGGGGTTTGTACGGTGTTTAGTCCATATGACATCTGGATGTGGCTGACTACTCGTCGAAGCCATACATATTCTCGTGATGCTTCATATAATGCTATGATTTCCGAGTGGTTCGTCGAAGTTGACACAAGAGTTTGCTTAGACGATTTCTAGGAAATTGTTGTTCCACCACAAAGGAAAACATATCCAGTCTGCGACTTGGATGTATGTGGGTTCGAAAGGTACCCAGCATCTGCATAGCCTACAACAGATAGGTCTTGGTTCTTTTGGTAAAACAAGCCAAGGTCCTTTGTCCCTTGTATGTACCTAAAGATGTCCTTACCGCCTTTCCAATGCCTCTTGGTAGGCTCAGAACTGTACTTTGCAAGCAAATTGACGGCGAATGCAATATCCGTTCGTGTACAATTTGCGAGGTACATAAGTGCGCCAATTGCACTTAAGTAGGGGAATTCCGGTCCCAGAATTTCCTCCCCCTCTTCTTTAGGCCTGAACGGGTCCTTGTCTTGCTGCAAAGATCTTCCGACCATCGGGGTCTTAGAAGGATATGCCTTTTCAAACCCAAATCGTTCCAACACCTTCTGGGTGTAGGCCGACTGGTGAACTAGAATCCCAGCAGGGGAATGCTCAAGTTGCAGACCCAGGCAGAACTTGGTTTTGCCTAAGTCTTTCATCTCGAATCCCGACATCAGGTAGGAACTCGCTTCCTCAATATCGTCAGGTGTACCGATTATATTCAAATCGTCCACGTACACCGAGATAATACAGAAATCATATTGGGATCTCCGTATAAGAACACATGGGCAATCTTCATTGCTCGCATAGCCCTTCTGATGAAGGAAATCGCTTAAACGATTATACCACATCCTACCTGACTGTAGTCCATACAATGACTTCTTAAGCTGAACACTGTATAAGCTCTTGTTTGCTCTATCCTGGTTCGGGACAGGGATACCTTCTGGTACTTTCATGTATATGTCCGAATCCAAGTTACCATATAGGTAAGTGGTGACAACATCCATTAGTTTCATTTTTTAAGTCCATGTTTACTGCCATTGAGATCAAGTATCTAAAGATAATTCCATCCATGACTGGGGAGTAAGTTTCCTCAAAGTCGACACCTGGTCGCTGAGTGAAACCTTGAGCAACGAGCCTTGCTTTGTACCTTACTACTTCATTATTCTCGTTTCTCTTTCGAACAAAAACCCACTTATGGCCAACAGGGCGAATGTGGGGAGGAGTTAGACAAACAGGTCCAAATACCTCTCTTTTGTTTAACGATAATAATTCAGCAGTAATTGCCTTCTGCCAATCTTTCCAATCCGACCTTTTCTTGCAATCAGCGAGCGTGTTAGGCTCAGGGTCAAGATCTATGATTGAGGCAATTTTCTTGGCAAAATTAACGTCGACATTTGCCATGGCTCGGTTGTATGACTCGCCCGAATTAACATAGTTAATGGCCATTTCATCATGGAGTGCATCAGGCACATCCTCTTGCTCCACCGGATTTCCCAATCCAGGAGCTAGGTCCTTTAGCTTTCCCGCTCCGATGTGTGCGCACACAACTTCGCTGGGTATTTCCTATATAGGAAAGTTCAAGTCCGGAATTTCGTGCACTGAAATATCCGTACTTGTGCCATGTCTCAACTGGCTCCCCTCAACAGGGGCAGACTGTAATAAATCTCTATTATCCTTTTTCTTCGGGCGTCCCCGGGTACTTGGGATTTGAGAAACCGGAATCCGCGTCCTCTTAGGCCTTGGAGCAGGAGCGGGTATACCATCATTTTTCTTTGGTATTTCAACCATTTCCGGTGCATTGCGTGCATGCACATGCAACTTTGTCATAGTCTTTAAATCACTAAAATGATCGGGCAGTTGATTCGCTAGGGAGTGCAAATCTAGTATCTTTTGGACTTCTCTATTAGTCTCAACAGTGCGTGGGTCATGAGCCTGGATCCCCGTGGATTTCCACGTGATTTCTCGACTTTTGTCATCCAGGGGTTGATTACCCCCCCCCCCAAAGTCGGAAAAAGATCCTCGTCAAAAATGCAGTCAGCAAAACGGGTCGTGTGACAGTCACCTGTCAAGGGGTCCAAGAACCTGATTATGGACACAGTCTCATAATCAACGTATATCCACGACTTACGGAGCGGTCCCATTGCTGATCGTTGGGGTGGTGGTATAGGTACATATACCTGGCAGCCGAACCTACGAAGGTGGGAAATTTTCGGTGCCGACCCTTACGCAAGTTGGATGGGAGAGTGGATGTTGTAGGCCGATGGTCGAAAGTTGATGAGATTAGCGGCGTGTAACACCGCGTATCCCCAACATGTAGTTGGTAAATTACAACCCTGAAGGAGTGGTCTGGCAATGAATTTAATCCTTTTAATCAATGCCTCCGCAAGTCCATTTTAAGTGTGGACATGCGGTACGGAGTGCTCAAGTTTGATTCCAGTTGCCATGCAATAATCATCGAATGCCTTTGAAGTAAATTCTCCGGCATTGTCCATTCGAATAGACTTTAAACGATAATCAGGGAATTCATTCCTTATTTGTATGATCTGGGAGATCAACTTTGCAAAAGCATGGTTCCTTGTTGACAGCAAGTAAACATTGGACCATTTAGAGGAAGCATCAATGAGCACCATGAAGTACCGAAACGGCCCTAAGAGGGGATGAATTGGACCACATATATCCCCTTGAATACGTTCCAAGAACGCGGGGAGTCCATCCTTCACCTTTAGGGGGGACGGTCTAATGATCAATTTCCCCGTAGAGCATGCGGGGCACACGAAATCGTCGGGATTCAGGAAATTTTTCACATTAACATTGTGACCATTCGAGTTGTTAATTATATTTCTCATCATCCTAAGACCGGGGTGGCCTAACCTATCATGCCAAAGGCAGAATAGTTCGGAGTTTCTAAAGACAGTCTTAAGGGTAGTGTAAATAGATGGTGCTACTATCTTAGTGTAGTACAACCCAGTAGCTAATGAAGGGAGTATTTCGACAACATGTTTATCATTTTCGTCGCGCTTGGTAATGAGTAGGAACTCCTTTCCATTCTCATCATCATCGGTTTCTACATGTAAACCATTGGCGCGGATGTCTCTAAAACTCAAGAGAGTACGAGTCGACTCCGGATACAACAATGCCTCTTCAATGATCAGAGTTGTTCCATTTGGGAGTATGATAGTTGCTCTTCCGGAGCCAACTACATTCGGACCGTAGCCGGCGATCGTCATTATGTTACCGGTGTTTTTGGTAATGGACTCAAAATACTTTGTTTCTCTCAAGATGGTATTTGTGGTGCCGCTATCAGCAAGGCACGTTTCCTCCATTTGGGCGCCACACGCGTTCTAAAATATAGTGCCTAATTAATATAATGGAGCGAGGAAGATGCTACATCAAGTAAGTAAAACACATAAACATTTCAGAACATCACACAACCAAATAATGGAATAAATGAATGAAATAAGTGTCATCCAATCGCCGAAAACAAATAAATGTTATGCTCTCATAGAGCTTACAACCATATCGAAAAATTGTATCAGATTATTTGCGGAAAAGAAATCATCACAACAAAAGGAGCTCAAGTGGATTCTGCAAAGAAACCATCAATCTCAGCCTGTATCTCAAGATCGTTGAGCTTCTCTTTGTTGGCTATCATCATCGAGGCAGCAGAGATGTCTAGCTGAGTCGGGTGGGCACAACAGCGTTCGTGGGAACCGCCGAAGGTGCTGCCACTTGTGCTACGTCCTGCGCCACGACGGGCGCGACGTTCTGCACATGCGCCGCTCCGGGCGCCAATGGTGCCTCAACCTGGACAAGGTGCGCCTCGCGCGCCTTCTTGTTGGCCTTGAACGTGTCCACGACGTGCTTAGGGGCCAAACACTGCCTGGAGAAGTGAGTCTTGGAGCCACAACGGAAGCAGTCCTGGGGCCTCGCCTCCCCCTTGCCCGCCTTGCGTTGCTTGGCCGGGTTGGAGGAGTTGGGGCCCTTCTTGCCTCGCTTCTTGTGGATGGGCTTGCGCACCTTGTAGGCACCGGCATTAGCCTCATGACTTGGGCCCCCCGCGAAGGGTTGCGCGGAGAAGTTCTTTTTCAGAACATTATCCTGCGCCTCGGCTACCTGGAGAGCATCAATAAGCGCTGCATATTCCATGAATCCTTCCTGGCGAAAGTTTCGCGAGGACTGGATGTTGTCCGGATGGAATGTGGAGAGGGTTTTGTCTATCTTTTGCTGATTGGTGGTACTGGTCCCACACAGCTGAAGAATGGTACAAATCCGGTGCAACCTGGAGTTGTACTCTCCCACTGTCTTGAAGTCCGCAAACCTCAGACGAATCCAATCTGCCTCCGCATGTGGCTGAATGGTGTACTTCAGCCTAGAGAACCGCTTGTTGAGGGCGGTCCATGTAGGGTTTCGTAGCATGGAAAACAAAAAATTTCTACCGCATACAAACAAACAAGCCAAGATCTATCTACTAGATTGTAGCAACGAGTCGATGGAATAACTTACCCTCGAAGATTCCAAAGTGTTTAACGAGAGCGGATTCTCGTGGGTGATGTAGTCGTACTCTTCCCGATCTCAAGATCGCGTAGACGATCCTTCCGGCGCTGCGTTCCGGCAGCGCTCCCGCAGTCGGTCACACGTTCGGTACTCGACGAAGACCTTCCTCTCCCTTGTTCCAGCAGGCAGCGAAGGTTGTAGCACTCTCCTCGCGATTCCGGCAGCACAACGGCGTGGTACCGGAAGTAGAGGGGAGATCTCGCAGGGCTTCGCCTTAAGCCGGAGCGAGTATGGTGGAGTATGAGAGAGTCCTCGGTGTTCTAGGGTTTAGACACACCAAGGAGGGGATGCTAGAGCCGGCGGCTAGGGTTCCAGGGACCCCCAAGTCGGCGGCTAGGGCAAAACCCTAAGGGGGCGGCGGCGACTATGGTGGGCTACAGCTTCTAGGGTTTGAGGTGAGGGACTTGTGTGTTCTAGGAGGGAGCCCTGCCCCTCCTTATATAGGTGGAGGGGCCGGCGACCAAGGGGAGGGAGGGGATTCCCTCCCCAACTCGGCTTGGAGGGGCGCCGCCGGTTGGAGGAGGGATTCCCTCCCCAACTCGATTTCCCACTTCCTCCTCTTTTCCTCTTTCCAATTTTAGCCGTTTGACTTTTCAAACTAGCTATTTGACTTTTCAAACTAGGATTTGAATTAATCCTTTATTTGGAACAGCGATGACACTTGGTACATGATGCAATCATTCCAACTTGCAATGACACATTCATGTACCCCTTCCCCTCCGGAGTGCCGGACATTCCGGAACCTTCTAGAACATTCCCGATGAAAACACCGGAATCATTCCCCAACTCCGAAACGGGACTTTCCTTATATGAATCTTATTCTCCGGACCATTCCGGATCTCCTCGTGATATCCCGGATCCCATCCGAGACTCCGAACAACATTCGGTCTCTTTCTCATCATGCCATAACTACTCAAACAACGTCGAATCCTTAAGTGTGTCTCCCTACGGTTCGTGAATTATGCGGACATGATCGAGACACTTCTCCGAACAATAACCAATAGAGGAATCTGGAAATTCATATGGCTCCCACATATTTCTACGATTACTTTGCGATCGAATGAACCACTTACATACGATACCAATTTCCCTTTGTCTCACGATAGTTTACTTATCCGAGGTTATGATCGTCGGTATCTCTCCATACCTAGTTCAACCTCGTTACCGATAAGTACTCTTTTCTCGTTCCCGTGATATGTGATCCCTTGTGAGCCAGTCACACGCTTGCAAGCTAATTGGATGACATTCCACCGAGAGGGCCCAGAGTATATCTATCCGTCATATGGATGGACAAATCCCACTCTTGATCCATGTGTCTCAACCAATACTTTCCGAACACTCAATGCCACCTTTATAGCCACCCAGTTACGGTGTGGTGTTTGATGTCATCAAAGCATCCATCCGGTAAAGGTGATATGCATGATCTCATGGTCGAAGGAATTAGGTTACTATGTATCAGAAAGCATATAGCAATTGAACTATTGAAATGACTTGATCTTTATGCTACGATTATCTATAGGAGTATGTCCATCATATCATTCTCCTAACGATATGATCTTGTTGTTGATAACATCTCAATGTTCATGATAGGGAAACCACAATCATTTATCAACCAACAAGCTAGTGATGTATAGAGGCTATACTAGGGACTTCAAATTAAGTTTACAAATCACACAAGTATCAATGTTTCCTTGTTAATACTATTATAGCATGAATGTAAACATTTATCATAAACACAAAGATATAATAATAACTACATTTATTATTGCCTCTAGGGCATATCTCCAACAGTCTCCCACTTGCACTAGAGTCATCTAATCTAGATTACATGGTAATATACCGAACACCCATGGCAGTTTGGTGCTGGTCATGTTTTGCCCTCGGGAGAGGTTTAGTCAACGGATCCGCCACATTCAGATCTGTGTGTACTTTGCAAATCTTTATATCCCCATCTTGGATATGTTCTCGAATAGCGTGAAAACGTAGCTTGATGTGCTTCAGCTTCTTGTGTGACCTTGGTTCTTGCGCATTGGCTATGGCGCCCATGTTATCACAGTAGATAGACATTGGGTCCAGCGCACTAGGAACCACACCCAGCTCTGTAATGAACTCTTTCATCCATATAGCTTCTTGTGAAGCCTCTGAAGCAGCCATGTATTCCGATTCAGTTGAAGATCTCGCCACAACGCTTTGCTTTGCACTCCTCCAGCTAACTGCTGCACCATTCAAAATAAATACGTATCCAGATTGTGATTTAGAATCATCCGGATCGGTGTTCCAACTAGCATCGGTGTAACCATTAACAACGAGCTGTTCATCACCTCCATAAGAAAGAACCATATCCTTAGTTCTTCTCAAGTACTTAAGGATGTTTTGACCGCTGTCCAATGATCCACTCCTGGATCACTTTGATATCTGCTAGTTAAACTAACAGCATATGCAATGTCGGGTCTAGTACATAGCATGGCATACATTAGAGATCCTATGGCTGAGGCATAGGGAGTCTTACTCATCCTTTCTCTATCTTCTGCCGATGTCGGACTTTGAGTTTTACTCAAGGTCGTATTGGGCAACATGGGCAAGAACCCTTTCTTGCTATCTTCCATTCCAAACCTCTTTAGAACTTTGTCCAAATATGTACTCTGTGACAATGATATTTGGCGTTTCGATCTATCTCTATAAATCTTTATGCCTAATATGTAAGCTGCTTCGCCAAGATCCTTCATTGAAAAACTATTATTCAAATATTCCTTGACACTATTAAGAAGGTCTACATCATTCCCAATCAACAATATGTCATCCACATATAGTATTAAGAATGCTACAGAGCTCCCACTCACTTTCTTGTAAATACAAGCTTCTCCATAAGTTTGTATAAAACCAAAACTTTTGATCACCTTATCAAAACATTGATTCCAACTTCGGGATGCTTGCTTCAATCCATAGATGGACCGTTGAAGTTTGCATACCTTGTTAGCATCTTTAGGATCGACAAAACCTTTGGGTTGCATCATATACAACTCTTCATCAATGTCTCCATTGAGGAACGCCGTTTTGACATCCATCTGCCATATCTCATAATCATAATATGCAGCGATTGCTAACATAATCCTCACAGACTTTAGCTTCGCTACTGGTGAGAAAGTCTCATCGTAGTCAACTCCTTGAATTTGTCGAAACCCTTTTGCGACAAGTCGAGCTTTATAGACAGTAACATTACCATCAGCATATGTTTTCTTCTTGAAGATCCATTTGTTCTCGACAGCCTTCCGGCCATCTGGTAAGTCCACCAAGGTCCATACTTGGTTTTCGTACATGGATCCAATCTCGAATTTCATGGCTCCTTGCCATTTATTGGAATCTGGGCTCATCATCGCTTCCTCATATGTCTCAGGGTCATCGGTGTTGTCTACCAACATGACACTCATAACGGGATCATACCAATCTGGAGTGGTACGAGTTCTCGTTGACCTCCGAGGCTCTGTAGCAACTTCAACCGAAGTTTCATGATCATCATCATTAGCTTCCTCTCTAATTGGTGCAGGCACCACAGGAACTTCTTTCGGTGCTGCGCTACTCGCAATTTCGAGAGAAGGTTCGACAACCTCGTCGAGTTCTACTTTCCTTCCAGTCACTTCTTTCGAGAGAAATTCCTTCTCTAGAAAGGATCCATTCTTGGCAACGAAGATTTTGCCTTCGGATCTATGATAGAAGGTATACCAAATAGTTTCCTTCGGGTATCCTATGAAGACGCATTTTTCTGCTTTGGGTTCAAGCTTGTCCGGCTGTAACTTCTTTACATAGGCTTCACACCCCCAAACTTTAAGGAACGACAATCTAGGTTTCTTCCCAAACCATAATTCATACGGTGTCGTTTCAACGGATTTAGATGGTGCCCTATTTAAAGTGAATGCGGCTGTTTCTAATGCATAACCCCAAAATGATAGCGGTAAATCTGTAAGTGACATCATAGAACGAACCATATCTAAGAGAGTTCGATTACGACGTTCGGACACACCATTGTGTTGTGGTGTTCCCGGCGGTGTCAATTGTGAAAGTATTCCGCATTTTTTCAAATGCTCGCCAAACTCGTAACTTAGATATTCACCTCCACGATCAGAACATAGAAATTTAATCTTCTTGTTATGTTGATTCTCTACCTCACTTTGAAACTCCTTAAACTTCTCGAAAGTCTCGGACTTATGTTTCATGAAATAGATATACCCATATCTACTCAAGTCATCCGTGAAGGTAAGAACATAACGATAACCACCGCGCGATGCTACACTCATTGAACCACATACATCGGTATGTATGATTTCCAATAAGTCTGTAGCTCGCTCCATCATACCAGAAAATGGAGTCTTAGTCATTTTACCCATCAGACATGCTTCGCATCTTTCAAGTGATTCAAAATCAAGTGATTCAAGAAGTCCATCGGAATGGAGTTTCTTCATACGTTTCACTCCAATGTGACCAAGACGATAGTGCCACATATATGTTGAATTATCGCTTGATTTCAAACGTTTAGCCTCAATGTTGTTGATATGTGTATTTCCACTATCGAGATTCAATAAGAATAGACCATCTATCAAAGGTGCATGTGCATAAAACATATTACTCATATAAATCGAACAACCATTATTCTCGGACTTAAACAAGTAACCGTCTCGCAATAAACAAGATCCCGATATAATGTTCATGCTCAACGCAGGCACCAAATAACAATTATTTAAGTATAAAACTAGTCCCGATGGTAGATGAAGGGGTAGCGTGCCGACCGCGATCACATCAACCTTTGATCCGTTTCCCACGCGCATCGTCACCTCGTTCTTCGCTAGCTTTCGTTTATTCTGCAGCACCTGTTTCGAGTTACAAATATGAGCAACTGAACCAGTATCAAATACCCAGGCACTACTACGAGTACTAGTGAGATACACATCAATAACATGTATATCGGATATACCTTTCTTCTTGATGTTGCCGTTCTTCAAATCCGCCAAGTACTTTGGGAAATTCCGCTTCCAGTGACCTTCTCCCTTGCAGTAAAAGCACTCAGTATCAGGCTTAGGTCCAGCCTTGGTCTTCTTCGCCGGCGTGGTAACTTTCTTACCACCCTTCTTGAAGTGTCCCTTCTGCTTAGACTTGCCTTTCTTGAATTTGGTGGTCTTATTGACCAACAACACTTGGTGCTCTTTCTTGATCTCCACTTCTGCAGACTTTAACATAGCAAACAGTTCTGGCAACTGCTTGTTCATGTTCTGCATGTTGTAGTTCATCACAAAGTTCTTGTAACTTGGTTGTAGTGATTGGAGGACACGGTAAATCCCCAAAGCATTAGGAATCACTATACCCAAGCTTTGAAGTTTGTTTGCGTGCCCAGACATCTTAAGCACATGCTCACTGACGGAGGTGCCCTCTTCCACCTTGCAGTTAAAGAACTTTTCAGAAGCCTCATAGCTTTCAATTGCCGCATGAGTCTCAAAAATCAATTTGAGATCCTCGACAATATCATATGGGTCTGAATTCTCAAACCTTTTCTGAAGCTCCGATTCTAAACCATACAAGATAGCACACTGAACTATGGAGTACTGATTCTTCCGAGCGAGGTAAACATTCTTTACTTCATCGGCAGCATCAGCTGCAGATGGGTCACCTAGCGGTGCATCCAGCACATAGGTCAAATTACCAGCTGTGAGGACAATCCTCAAATTGCGGAACCAATCCGCGAAGTTGCTTCCATTGTTTTTCAACTTTTCTTTCTCTAGGAACGCATTAAAATTGATGGTAGGGGCTGCCATTGATCTACAACATATTTGCAATAGTTTAGACTAAGTTTATGACAAATTGAGTTCAAATTAATAATAAAATTAAACTAGGTGAACTCCCACTCAAAACAACATCCCTCACATTGTTTTAGTGATCACACGAACCAAATCCACTACATCAACACCGATCATCACGAGAGTTGATATAGTTTCAATGGCGAACAATCGTCATGTTCATCATATCTACTATATGATTCATGCTTTACCTTTCGGTGATCCGTGTTCCGAGACCATGTCTGTACATGCTAGGCTCGTCAAGATCAAACCTTAGTTTCCGCATGAGCAAATCTGGCTTGCTCACGTTGTATACACTTGCAGAATCTAACACACCCGATCATCACGTGGTGCTTCGAAACAACAAGCTTTAGCAACGGTGCTAACTAAGGGTGAACACTTTATGACTTGAAATTCATGTGCATGAGGGATCATCTTATAATGCTACCGTCGTCTACTAAGCAATACAAGATGCATAAAGGATTAACATCACATGCAATTCATAATATGTGATATGATATGGCCTTTCTTCTTTGTGCTTCCGATCTCCATCTTCAAGCACGAACATGATCTCCATCATCACCGGTATTGCATCAAGGTCAATGACGCTTCTCCATGGTTGTCGTCCACCGGCTTCAACTATTACAACTACTTTGAATAGACACGCGGGTCTTAACATAAATTAAAGACAACCATATGGCTCCTGCCGGTTGCCAACTTACAATAAGGAACATTGCATACATCAAATATAATCACAATCATGGCCATATCACATCACTGCACACCCCTGCAAAACAAAGTTAGACACCTCTACTTTCTTTGCATGTTTTACGTGGTTTGGGGCTTTCAATAAGTGTCGTTCTAACTTACGAACATGAACCACAACATTGATACTAGTATTGTTAATCACCCGTTGTAAATTGTATCTTAACTATGCTAGGAGAAACAGGCACCCGCAAAGCCACTTATGCAATACAAGTTGCATGTCAAGCGTGGAGCAAGTCTCATGAACGATGTCATGTAAGGTTAGCCCGGGCCGCTTCATCCCAACATACCGCAAGATGCAAAGTACACAAGAAGCAATCGACAATAAAAGCATCAACGCCCACAATGACCATTGTGTTCTACTCGTGCAACAGATCTACATATAGACACGGCTCTGATACCACTGTAGGGTTTCGTAGCATGGAAAACAAAAAATTTCTACCGCATACAAACAAACAAGCCAAGATCTATCTACTAGATTGTAGAAACGAGTCGATGGAATAACTTACCCTCGAAGATTCTAAAGTGTTTAACGAGAGCGGATTCTCGTGGGTGATGTAGTCGTACTCTTCCCGATCTCAAGATCGCGTAGACGATCCTTCCGGCGCTGCGTTCCGGCAGCGCTCCCTCAGTCAGTCACATGTTGAAGACCTTCCTCTCCCTTGTTCCAGCAGGCAGCGGAGGTTGTAGCACTCTCCTCGCGATTCCTACAGCACAACGGCGTGGTACCGGAAGTAGAGGGGAGATCTCGCAGGGCTTCGCCTTAAGCCGGAGCGAGTATGGTGGAGTATGAGAGAGTCCTCGGTGTTCTAGGGTTTAGACACACCAAGGAGGGGATGCTAGAGCCGGCGGCTAGGGTTCCGGGGACCCCCAAGTCGGCGGCTAGGGCAAAACCCTAAGGGGGCGGCGGCTATGGTGGGCTGCAGCTTCTAGGGTTTGAGGTGAGGGACTTGTGTGTTCTAGGAGGGAGCCCTGCCCCTCCTTATATAGGTGGAGGGGCCGGCGGCCAAGGGGAGGGAGGGGAGTCCCTCCCCAACTCGGCTTGGAGGGGCGCCGCCGGTTGGAGGAGGGATTCCCTCCCCAACTCGGTTTCCCACTTCCTCCTCTTTTCCTCTTTCCAATTTTAGCCGTTTGACTTTTCAAACTAGCTATTTGACTTTTCAAACTAGGATTTGAATTAATCCTTTATTTGGAACAGCGATGACACTTGGTACATGATGCAATCATTCCAACTTGCAATGACACATTCATGTACCCCTTCCCCTCCGGAGTGCCGGACATTCCGGAACCTTCTAGAACATTCCCGATGAAAACACCGGAATCATTCCCCAACTCCGAAACGGGACTTTCCTTATATGAATCTTATTCTCCGGACCATTCCGGATCTCCTCGTGATATCCCGGATCCCATCCGAGACTCCGAACAACATTCGGTCTCTTTCTCATCATACCATAACTACTCAAACAACGTCGAATCCTTAAGTGTGTCTCCCTACGGTTCGTGAATTATGCGGACATGATCGAGACACTTCTCCGAACAATAACCAATAGAGGAATCTGGAAATTCATATGGCTCCCACATATTTCTACGATTACTTTGCGATCGAATGAACCACTTACATACGATACCAATTTCCCTTTGTCTCACGATAGTTTACTTATCCGAGGTTATGATCGTCGGTATCTCTGCATACCTAGTTCAACCTTGTTACCGATAAGTACTCTTTTCTCGTTCCCGTGATATGTGATCCCTTGTGAGCCAGTCACATGCTTGCAAGCTAATTGGATGACATTCCACCGAGAGGGCCCAGAGTATATCTATCGTCATATGGATGGACAAATCCCACTCTTGATCCATGTGTCTCAACCAATACTTTCCGAACACTCAATGCCACCTTTATAGCCACCCAGTTACGGTGTGGTGTTTGATGTCATCAAAGCATCCATCCGGTAGAGGTGATATGCATGATCTCATGGTCGAAGGAATTAGGTTACTATGTATCAGAAAGCATATAGCAATTGAACTATTGAAATGACTTGATCTTTATGCTACGCTTATCTATAGGAGTATGTCCACCATATCATTCTCCTAACGATATGATCTTGTTGTTGATAACATCTCAATGTTCATGATAGGGAAACCACAATCATTTATCAACCAACAAGCTAGTGATGTATAGAGGCTATACTAGGGACTTCAAATTAAGTTTACAAATCACACAAGTATCAATGTTTCCTTGTTAATACTATTATAGCATGAATGTAAACATTTATCATAAACACAAAGATATAATAATAACTACATTTATTATTGCCTCTGGGGCATATCTCCAACAGTCCAAAGGGGCAGAAGCACTCTGTTCTGCCATGTACTCGTTCTTGAGAGTCTCACACATGTGATGGCGGAGGAAGTGCAGGGCTTTGGCGTTGTCCACCGGGATGGTTTTGCTGTGGGCCGTCGGGGTCCCCGCAATCAACGCATCCTTGATGCATCGGCCCTCGAGGACGATTTCAACGTCCGAGGCCCAAGTCAGATAGTTAAGCCCATCCTGAGTCAACTCCGGGAACTCGCGGCTGACGATTCCGGTCATCTGCAATTTATGCAAAGTGTGTAAGATTACAGCAGGTAATCGGTTGCATAAATGCGATAATTGATACAATAATTCAAATATGATGTCGTTCCAAAATTTAATGAAAAAAACGGTACAAGCTAACTATGAGATACAAAGTATTAAAATCATGCGATAATTAATAACTATAGTAAAACATAGTACAAAAGCTTGTGTAAAAACGGTCCGAAAACGGAGCCAAAAACGGTCCAACAGCCCAGCAAACGCGTGCTCCCACGCCCCACTGTTTTTTTTCTATGGGCCAAAAATGGCCCAAAACGCTCGGTATCCCGTGGGTCGGCCCACCCCACACTGTCCCTGCCCGAGAACGGGGGAACAGAGCACGCGTGTGCTCTTGAGTGGGGCGGCGGCGGCAGCAGTCCGCTCCGGCGACGGGAGTGAGGGCGGGTGGAGGTGGCGCGGCAGCTGCTGTGCGCGCGCAGCCAGCAGCGACCAGGCGGCGAGCGGCCGGTGCGGTGGCTTGACGGTGGCTAGCGGGACGCGACCAGCGCGGAGGGCCAGCGGCCGGTCGTAGCGTGGCCAGCTGCGCGACGCGCGTGCGCGGCGCGAGGCTTCTCAGCAGCCATGGCCTCTGCATTTGTAAGTCATGTTCATACGCGGTTACAAAAAAAACAATACATGAACAAAACTGTAGATCGATCCGATCTACTAAAAATGCCAAGATTAGTCCGATCTATTAAATAAAAATCCAGATCGGCACAGCAGGTGCACGTATGGACGGTACAGTCAACAAAATTCTAATCCGGGAGTGATTAGATCGACATTGGTCGGCGACAGCATGTCAGCTCGACTTCCGGGAAAAAAAATCCGCACCATAGATGGGATCTGATCTAAGATCTGAACACAAATTTTGAAAGGAAATCGTGAGACGAATCCATTTTTGTGGTCAGATTCGGGTTACCTTCAACGAAAGTCTGCGTGATGCAGGCTCGACGGTGGCTTGACGGAGACTCGACGGAGAGACACGTGCTGCTAACGTGTTGGACACCCCTGCCGACTGGCCGGTCTCGAGGTTGTTCCACACCCGAGAAAAGGACTAGAGTAGAAGGCACACAGATTACACAAGAATATGGCACACGGAACAAAGAGAAACTGTATTGATCTTTCTTTCGGTAAACTCCCGTATAGTGATTGCTCCTCTATTTATAGACTAAGGGGATAAAATACCCACATAGGTCAACCCTAGCCTGGTAGAGGCCCCACCAAATAGGCCTCTACCGATCTGGTTTCCCAACAAATCAGTTCGGTTAGCCATGACAAAAAGGGCAGATAATGTACGTGTGACCAACATCGAGCGGCGAGGAGAACGAACGCGAGATTAATAAAACAGAAACCCATCGTTGAAACGGTCCGGGATCGACCTCCGGTCGGAAAAGTGCGCACGGGAGGAAAGCGTGGGCGGCGGCGTCGCTGTTGCCACTCGCCAGGACGGCCAGTGGAGCATGGGCACGTAGTACATTTCGTACACTTTTGTATTTGATACTATTATTTCTAGTTTGTACTTATCTCATCCTATGATAGATTTAAAAATATATGCTATGTTTGCTATCTATCATATTTTTCATGTTATTATAAGAAAAAAAATATTAGGTTTTTGTACACTTAGTTTCTGGTCCGGGGCTTGCTCCATTCCTGGCTCCGCCACTGGGCTGTTTGGTTCTAGGCGATTCGATGTACCAGAGATGAGGTGGGGCGAACTCGGCAGGCGCAGCGGTGGTAGGTTACCCTTGTGTTGTCGAGTCGCTGTTGTTTTTATTTCTTTTTCTTTTGGACATGTTGTTTCTGTTGTCCCAGCATTTTTTTGTTCGGATTCATGTATCGGATGGTTGCTTTATTTATAAAGCGGAGCGAATAGCTTGTTTCGAGAATTGTCTTATTGATTAATCGTGTCAATTATATAATTGTAGTTAGCAGGGACATGGAAAACGACCCTCTCCGGTGTGGTGCAACGTAAAGAAGAGAAAAGAATTCGCCGACCAAAACGCCTTTTCCCCATTATATTAGAGAATCGCGTGGCTAATCAGTTCTGTTAGTCGGGACAAAAAGGACGTTTCATTAGAGCAGATAATGTACGTGTGACCAGCAGCGAGTAGTTGAGGAGAACGCGAGATTAATTAAACAAAAACTCATCGTTGAAACGGTCTGGGATGATCGACCTCCGGTCGGAAAAGTGCGCACGGAGTCCCGTGGTGTGCATGCAACGCGACGCTGACCCGGGGAGAAGCGAACGAGGAGCAGTTTGTCCTCATGTACTACTAGCAGTCCCGTTGATCGATTGACCGATAGAGCAGGCAGTTCATACGCTTTGCACCTGAACTGAAGCGAGAGAAGATATTTCGGCCGGGATTCCATGGCGGCCCGGGAAAATCAGGAAAATGCGGTCTCGACACATGGACCTGATAGAAACCGCTGCAGTGCGCGCTGGCTTTTTTTTTTTTTTGAACAGGGGAAAGGGCCAGGAAGGCCTGGATACTGCCATTAAATAAACGGTGGGCTACAAATTACAGAAAGGACTGTAATTTGTACCTAGAGAAAGGACTTAGCTTAATCTTGGTAAAAAAGTCTAAGTGGTACTAGTCTATGTCCGAGTAGCACTAGGACTATGTGTGTCCGTGGTATGTGTTGTATATGTGTTTTAGCTTAGGGAGGTTTCCTAGTTAGGTAAGTGTATGTGTGAGTCCTAATACTAATAGTATCCGTACGTATGTACATGATAGTTTAAGTTTAGTATTAGTCAGGTCTAGCTTGCATATATAAGCAAGGATAGACCGTGACTCTTGTAACACATTGAGTGAGTTGAGAAGAAAATAAACGAAAAAAAACGGGCACGACACGTGCCCTTGGCCATAAGATTTTTCGAGTGTGCTTGTTTGTCTAGTTTAATGTAGTCGATCTGTAGACAAATTCCAACAATTGGTATCAGAGCGAGGTCGAAGATTTGAAGCCACGCTTGCCCCGGGGAGGCGACCCTACTAGCGCCTCGGGACGGGCAACCTGGTGGAGGCGGTGAGCATGCCGTCTTCGGTTAGGCGGCGAGCGATCATCGTTCGGAGGAGCGACAAGGAGGAAGACGGAGGGCGAGGTGTCGTCGGCAAGGTGGTGGATGGGGATGATCGTTGATAAGTGCGGTGGTGCCGGGTGCGGTACTGGAGAATCTTGTCAAGATCGTCGTCCGGGAGAGTATGAGTCAAGGAGTCAAGTGTGTGCAAGGTAGCACGTTTGGTCGATGTTGTGTCTATGAGTTGTCGTTGTGTCCAAGTGCTTGTCTCTGTGAGGATCTGTTGCAGTTGAAGTGAGTGAAGGTTGAGGGACTGTTCATCCTATGGACGAATACGCAATTTGCGTGCCTCGATCAGGTCGTCTATGTGTCTCGACGAGAGGATCAATTTCAAGTGTGAAGGGGGCGGTAAACCAGTGAAGATGAGTCTTTTCAATGAGGCCATGTCTCTACATGAGGCCGAAATGGATGGTCTAGTCCACGCCAGGAGGTCGGCATGTATTGCGCTAGGGTGGACGGTGTGTTCCACGGGTGGTGCGATTCCACAAGGTTTGCTAGCGTGGCTGGGTAGTCCGGATCATACTTGAGTTGTTTCGTAAATTCGCCAAGTCAAAATTGGGGAGAGCCAATTAGACTTGTCATGGTGCGAGACCTAGACAAGACGCAGATCTACAAGAATTCAAGGTCAGAGAAGCATGGAAGACGAAGAGTAGTCAATCAAGATTAGGGAGAGTTTGTTATCTTAATCTTGGTAAGAGAGTCCGAGTGGTACTAGTCTATGTCCGAGTAGCACTAGGACTATGTGTGTCCGTGGTATGTGTGGTATGTACGCGTTTTAGTCTAGGGAGGTTTCCTAGTTAGGCAAGTGTATGTGTGAGTCCTAATACTAGCAGTATCCGTACGTGTGTACGTGATGATTTAAATTTAGTATTAGTCAGGTCTAGCTTGTATATATAAGCAAGGGTAGACCGTGAGTCTTGTAACACATTGAGTGAGTTGAGAAGAAAATAAAGAAAAAAAACGGGCAGGACACGTGCCCTTGGCCATAAGATTTTTCGAGCGTGCTTGTTTGTCTAATTTAATGTAGTCGATCTGTGGGCAAATTCCAACAGGACTCTCAAAGTTACAATATAGGTCCTTACAATATGCAAACCAGACCCTAGAAAGATAATAGAAAACGCGATCGGGTCCACAGCCACCGGCGATGAGGTCTGGCATCAAGCCACGAGCTACGCCATGAGCGCCATTGAGGCGACATGACGCCGGGGGGAAAAGGAGCATCACCGCGAGACCAGAAAAAGGGCCTCCACTGGAGGTTGAAGATCACCTGGCGCGCCGCCGACACCAGGCCCTGGAGGTGCTGTCCGTCAGCAACAGGATTCGATAGCCAAACTTGTGCTCCCGAGAAGATACTCCAGGAATTTGCAGTATCACACACACCCCAACCTCCTCTACCACTACAGAACGCCACCATCCACCCACCTTCCTCCACGCCACCATGTCCAGTCAGAAGGGGGAGAATAAGCTGCGTGCTCCAGCGCCAGAGGAGAAGCTTACACCGCTTATTGAAGAAGGCCTCGCTCGATCCGCCACCAACACCCAGCCACCACCATGAGGGCTCGACGCGGAGCTTCGCCGGCGATCGCCTGACGCCACGGAGAAGCGCCAGCATGAACAGCCTCCGAGGAAGAAGGAAGACGGCCTTATTGAAGGAGATGCCTAGATCCATCCTCCATCCCTGCCACAGCTCCTGCCACCAGAGTTGGACAACGAAGAAGATGAACACCAGTGTATGCCAGATCCGGCCGATGGGATCCAACAACCCACTCCTAGACGCCACCGGGCAAAACTACAACCTAATCTAGAGGCCAAACCTCATAGACCATCTCCACGCCGGCCAGCAGAGCCGCCGGAGGGAAAGAAGGCCAGGGGCGAACGGAGGTCGACCCTCAAGGGGGCGAAGGGGGGAGAAAGCAGAGAGGAAGAAAAAAAGAGCAGTCCTGTGCGCGCTGGCTAGATCACACCGACCGACGTGCGAGTCCAAAGATGATCATCATGCAAAAAAGGGAAAATAAAAAAGAAACAAAGTGACAATAATCTAATCATAAATTTCAGCAGCTCCATAAAGTGGTCCAAACCCGATCCGGATAAAATACAATGAACGAAAAACGTTCCCTTCGTTTTCAACTCGACCCCGACGCAGAATGTACTAGCTCCAATTCCAGAGCAGCTATCGGGTCACGGAAAACGACCGCGCGCCCACGGACGACACCAGATTTTATACTAGCATGCAAAGCACGGCCATGCGCCCGCGCGCGAATGAGCCGGCGACGCGTGTGCCCAGGCACCGCCGTCAATCCCTGGTCCACCGTGCCACCTGGCAGCGCCATCCAATGAGAGCGCCACACGCGTCCCGGCAGCTTTGTTTCCCGCGAGAATCTGAAAAATAATATTCCCAGGCTTAGTCAGAGTAATGTCGCCGTCGTCGAGGCTGCCGCAGCAGCAAGAGAGGCGCAGGGCGATGGAAATTAAGACCCTGGAACGCACGTTACGAATTGCCGTTTTTGGCGGCTGCATGACGTCCATCTGTCCGTCTGGTAATAGCAGGGTTACGGGAAAGGTTTGTGTCCGTTTCCGTTTGACAGCCACTGTATTTCGGGTTCAAGCCGCCAATCAGCGTGATACGCGTACGCTGTCACGTCCTATTCTCCGGGTCGGGATCATCTACGGCAACAGATTAATGGGCATTCCTTCCGTTCCGATGTCGGCCTGCCTCAGATTAGTCGATGCCTTCCGTGACTGACTGTCCACTGATTGATTAGGAAGATTTGGTTAATTAGGCGTCTCTAATTGCATCTGTGTTGTGTCACACTCTCCTCTGCGGTAGCTTTACTTTGTCGACGAGTTGTAGTGCTCCACGTACAAGACTTTCAGTCAGGGGCGTGCACATTTCTCCCTGGCCCTGTCAAACACAACGGTCGGTGGTGCTTTGTCCACACGTGCCACCCAGTAATACTACCTGCAGAAATATGTATTTTGATTTGGTAAGACATATTTTTCAATGATAATTAATCTATTAGCATTTTGCATAAATCTACCTCGACTCTTAGCTGCCTCTGCCACAACCGCGCCTCCCCTTGGATCCCAACGGAACCCTAGGTTCGCCGGCCGGTTCGGCCGTCGTCGGCTTCCACTGCCACTGGCACTTCGATTTCTGCTGCCACGATTGCCACTCTAGTCCTCGTGGTGTTTTTTGTTGACCTTAACTTCGCATTCCTCAAATTGGCACCGGCGGGACGACAGTGCTGTTACTGCAACCCAGCATCGCCATTGAACACCACATGGTGTTGCTGCTTCAGGTACCTCTGTTGGTGTGGTGATAGTGTATTGGTGTTGGTTCACGTCTCTGCTTTTATAGTGTGGTAATGGTGATAATCATTTGATTATTGCCATGCTGCTGCGACAGCATGGCCATCGACCACACCCACCTCTCCTTCGGCTTCAACAACCTTTCAGGTAATCTCTACTGTGACCGGCCATCGAGCCGATGACGCTGCTCGGTGTCTTGTGGTGTTGCTTCCGAGCCAAGGTATGATGTTGGTGCAGACATGTTGTGGTGCTGGTTTAGTGATGCTATCTTTATTATTCTAAGGATTTTCCTTGGATATATGAGTTACTTATAAGTGTCATGCTTAGGTTTGGATGAATATTCATCCCCAGCATATGTTAGTTGGTGATATCACACTGTGTTGAATTTAAATGATTATAGTCCAGTAGCCTGAGTGATTCACTTACCATTTTGAAAAAAAATGGGACAATGTGATACTTGAACAAAAATGATTTCTTGAGTTGTGGACTAGGAAATGATAAGGATTATTTGGGTATCGTTTATAAGTGGAAATGAATGACCAATATGAATACTCTGTCAATATGACAGCAATACTTCAAATGATTCCTAGCTAGATGGCTAAGAAAATGATTTCATTTAGGAAATATGTTTTGTGGTGTTGCAAATCCTCTATGGCCTTTATATTTGTTCAATTGCTAGGAACTATATGATTTCTAGTTGTATAACTAGAAAAATGATCTGAATTCATCTGGTCTGCTCAGTTTGCATTTGTCAACGTTACAGAATACATTGGAATGATTTATTAGATCCCTTTCTGGTGGCTTCTGCTATCTGGAGGTTTTTGCTCTGGTGCCTCCTTTTGGAGTGTGCACAACAATCCTTCTTGTAGCATGATCTATTGCTGCAGTAGCTGACTAACAATTAGCACTTGGCTGTCAATGATGCAAAGGCTGAGGTATTGCTTGATTTATAAAATGATAAGAACTTGTACTATGCTCGATTTCTTAGCTTGGCCTATGATGCAAAGACTGAGGCATACTTTAGATAAGGACATATATTTCTGTTGGCTTTACACCTCTGTGATGAATCTTTCATGGCTCTTCCATACAAGTCTAAGAGAATCTCTCCATCCAATCCTCCTATATAAAAATCTAGTTGAAGGGTAGATGGAACTGGTTGAGGTGTATTATTTTCCTTGTATTTCTAGATCTGTATGCAAAATACGAAGACATATGCTGCATGATCTAGTGGGTAGTTCTGGCGATTTTTACCTACTGGTTGTGAGTAGACATATGTGCTTGTGATGGAGGCCGCTGATGATCTTGTGGTAGTTTTTATGTTTCTTCAGATCACCAGTTGTAACTTGTTCTTGTAGCCTTCACCTCCTAGCTCCAGCTCCTCTTGGCTGCTGCTGATCTTGATCTTCCTTGCTGCTTGCTTGATCTACTCCTCCTTGTCCTAGCTATTGGATGGCTTCTTGAAGCAACCATAGGTTGGTGATGGTTTGGTGGAATGATCTGATATTATTATTGATGTAGAAATGGTGATTTGTTGTTCTAGTGAAGAACAATGATGTGTGTGGATGAAGTCCCTGCGAGCAGGAATGGTGGCGTCTATGTTTGCTGCCTTAGAGGTAGTTGTTTTGGTTCCTTTTTCTCACTTTCCTGTGTGTTGACAACTCACTGAGTCCATTTGTGAGTAAGGTGCTTGTGAGCTATGTGCTTGCTTCATCGATGGATTTGTTCCTATACGGATGGTGCATTAGCAATCTTTCACTGGCCCTTTCATTACCTTCTCTCTATAATTCAATTTTTTGGATCCATTGCCAATGAAGTAAAACTTAGGCTGATATACTAATAAGAACATATATTTGGATTAGCTCTATGATGATTTGAATAAGTGCATTACACCTATATATCTAAGAGCACTCTTTCTAACACTAACCTCTCTTTTCATGTTATCTTTGTTTGTCTTTCGTTTTGTTTTGCAGATATCAAGATCAAGGAGTAGCTCAGGACTTCAGAAAGGAAAAGTAGTGTAGGATTGTATATTCCCTTTACTATTGTAATTTTCTTTTCTTTTATTATTGTAAAGAACAATGTAACTTATATTCGAATTATTGTAATATTCCTTCTATTATTTTATTATTTATTATAATCCTTCATTTTGTATCTAGACCTTAGTAAAAATATGTTTGTATTATTGTAATAAAATGATTCTTCTCTATTTCATTTGTCTTATTATCCCTTTCATTCATAATTGTAAAAATAATAATGGAATATTATGGGATGTAAATAAGATAGTCTTTATCAATTCTTGTTTATTAGTTCTTTATTGGAATACATTACATTTCTCAAGTATTCATTTCATTTCTTTAAGTTCTGGTATATTAGTTGAGACTTGTAAATATTGTATCTTATTCATAAAAGAGAGTTCAACTCTTATTTCTTATTTCAATTCAATTTTCATTTATTATTTCATTGCAAATTATTTTTGGATTCAAATTTATCAATTGAATATTCAAATTTGAATATTCATTTATATTTCAATTCAATTTTCATTTATTATTTCATTGCAAATTATTTTTGGATTCAAATTTATCAACTGAATATTCAAATTTGAATTGTCATCCTCTCAAACACAGGAAATGCAATAGCGGTCATGTCGAAATCTATCGCACTTGCCCTAATGTTTCCATTAGCACAAGAGAGATCTCGATCCCTCTATAGCTCTTTTAATTTTGCGCGAAAATTCCCCGGATTTTCTTATGCATGAATGTAAGGCACACACATGTGGCCTCACTATTTCTAGGTGCTAATCCTGGGATGTTACACAACGGTGGAGCTTCTGAAGATGTCTTAGGATCCCGTCCTCAGACATCTTCGAGGAGCTCGCCATAGAGGCACTCCCATATATTGATCTCAAGGAGCTCGAAAATGTACTGAGCTAGTGTGTCTTCTTATGAAGCTTTTCTGAATTAACCCTATTTTTGTTACAATTTTGTGATTATTATTGTTTACTATGGTACATATATATGTCTATACATAAAGATGATGGTATTTTGTTTATATCCATCCGGAATTGGAAGATACAGAGGTTACAAAACTCTCTACTTCAGGACCATAAAATGAGCTATAGCAATTACAGATGAAAGTATGGAGTTGCTAACCTTTTAGAACACTTGGATAGATGGGGCGCCGCCAAATCTTGATAAATCATGTGAAAAAATGGGGATGAACTCGAGCTCAGGAAGGAGTGGTCAAATATGCATTATATAAGTATATCAAAAACCATTACACAACATAATAAATAGAGAAGCGACCAAATTAATACAACTTCATCACATTAAAACTAAAGTAAAGTAGTGACCAAATGTTATTATTGCAAATAATTACTCCCAAACTAAACCCACAAATCCCTCTACTTCTATAGCATGAAATGAGCTAAACTAGCAATGAAAGGATGAAATTGCTAACCTTTTAGGACCATTGGATAGATGAGGCGCCGCCAAATCTTGAAAAATCTTGGGAAAAAATGGGAATGAACTCGAGCTCGAGGAGAAAACAGAGAGGAGAAGCCGCTTGAAAATGGAGTATGGCTCGGGGCTGGTAGTAAGATGATATAAAAATCACATTACTCCCGGTTGGAGACACCAACCAGGACTAAAGGTTATGGCGTCAGCCCTAGCCTGCCAAAAACCCTTTAGTCTCTGGACTAAAGATCCCGTCCGAACCGGACTAGAGGTGGCAGTACCCTGCGTGGGTTTCTAGCCGTTGGAACTGAAATATTAGTTCCAGTTCGTAACACAACTGGGACTAATGTTCCGGATGAAAAACCTGTTTTCTGCTAGTGACCGTTTTTTTTTTGAGAAACACAGTACACTCGTAGACGCTTACAACACGTACATGCATCCACCCCTATGAACGCACACACACGCACACCCTACCCCTATGAGCACCTCTGAGAGACTGAGCCAGCGGATTGGGTCTTGAGATTGACGAAGTCAACACAGACACCTCGCTGTCGACGGAAACGTCGCCTCCCACTAAAAGAATATTCCACCTTTTATGCAATACACAGTGTTAAACCTGTGATTTGAATTCTGGTGAGCTTGGGGTACAACCATCCTCCTAGCCATCCAACCACAGGTTAGTTTGCCTACTAGATAAAATCTTATATGCAGCATAAATTGGGACGGAGGTCGGAGGGGTATAATATTTGCTATCAAAATTCAATAAAACATTAACTTCTCAATTTTGAAAGAAAACATTATTAGTGCACTGGTAGAAAATGGCCCATGCGTCCCGGTTGGTAAGGGCCATTAGTCCCGGTTGCCCAACCGGGACGGGGCAATCGGGACTAAAGCTCTAACCATTAGTCCCGGTTGCCCCACCAACCGGGACAAATGGGGCACACGTGGCGGCATCACAGCGCGAGGGGGGGGGTGGAGCATTAGTCCCGGTTCGTAACACGAACCGGGACTAATAACCTGCTGCCGCGGCAGAGATTTGGCCCATTTCTCTGCCGCGGCAGAGAATTTATTTTGGCACATTTTGTTGCCGCGGCAGCATTTTCGCCACTTTTTGTGCCGCGGCAGAGAATTTATTTAGGTTGTTTTATTGTTTATTTAGTGTTTTGCACTTATCAACGAAGGAACCTTATATTACACAAGATC
Organism: Avena atlantica; assembly: GCA_910589765.1. Classification (NCBI taxonomy): domain Eukaryota; kingdom Viridiplantae; phylum Streptophyta; class Magnoliopsida; order Poales; family Poaceae; genus Avena; species Avena atlantica. The sequence continues at coordinate 343,861,367 of OU342736.1, read as the reverse complement.
ATCATGGCAACATTACATTCAATACACGGATCGAGTTCATGCACTACATACAAAAGTTGCTATTCGATGCTACCGGCCAATTTCTTGAAAGTTGCTATTTTTACAATTCCTATTGTCTATACACAACCGAGTAGTATTCCCCTTGTGTGTTTAGGACTTCGTCATCCAAGAATCCCGCCAATTCCTCCTGAATTGCTCGTATGCGATCCTTTGGCAGAAGACCGTCCCGTAGACGTTCGATCTGATTTAAAAAAGGAGTCAGCCTATATGAATATGAAACTAAACACAATTTAATTGTAATAAAAAACTATAGAAATTGTTTACGTACGTGGAGTTGCTCTAAATTTCTGCCCTTCTCATCGCACGTCTGCCGGATGAACTCGCATACATAGTATCCACATAGATTGTTACCTGGTCCCTGCGTCAGGCACTTTACGAGAACAGAGTTCAATCAAAATAATAATCAAGCATGATAATAACTGTATCAAAACTAGAATCAAAGAGATGCGCGGATATAGCTAGTGGTGCTTACATCTAGTGGTTGAAATGTAAGCTCCTCTTTCCAAACACCCCTAGCCTTCTTGGTGAACCGTTTCCAAGCGCTGCCCGGCGTAGAAAACGAATAAAATAAGTTATTAAGTACTTGATATCATAAAATTCACGAACGTTGCCGATATAGTGTCGTAATGATTAGAATTACCGCTGGAGAAGTATCTGCATGTCCTTCCACGTCTCAAGGGGTTTATGTTTCGAGTCCATGACTAGTACACGCCCTTTGTCAAGTTGAATGATTAACAGAATATAGTGGTACCTGCGAATGCAGAACTAATCAATTATATACTTAACATCGAGTAAGCAAAATAGAAAGTGTATACAAGACAATAACACTCACTGGAAGTTGTAAGGAAATAGTATTTCCCTTTTGGTTTCTTGAAACCTTAACGCGTGTACTATATTATCCTCCGTATCCTGGGGGCTTATTTTGAAATTAGCTTCATGAACCCAATATGGGTCAATGAAGCCAATGTCATAGATTTGTCCTCTGCTGCATTCGAGAATCTTCATTCTGCATATTACAATATGATTATATACATGCAATAAACAAAATAATATAGATGGAGACTAAATTAATTACAGAATTAGTACTTACAGACAATAGGCACTCATGATCGATTTGTCCAAGGCGTCTTGATTGAATAATTGAAATAGTTCATCAAATTCAATGGATATCATGTCATCCTTATCTTTCCCATGATGCTTTTTTGTAACCCTCAGCACTATCCAGTTGCCCCGGCCCTTGTGGCATGCATGTACCAGTTATGCAATCTTCGCATTTTTGTTGGAAGATTGTTTACCTCCTCAGGTTTGACGAGAGGTTTTCCGTACTGGTATTGGTATGCTACTTCACTCATGGGGAAGAACTCTAACTGGGATAAGTACTGGGCAATACTCATACCTTGAGCAGCGGCAGCTTCTCCGTATTGTGCAACTACCTCTGGATCATACTGCTCTTCGGCCCCATATTTGCTCGACCCCACTTTGGTTTGAGAAATCACCTTGAGAGGGGCGCAAGTCTGTTTTGCTTGTTCTCCGAGCTGGGCAACAGATTTCCCGCTTGCATCAGTACTGCTCTTCGAGGCTTTTTGTGCCGCATGTGACTTGAGAATAGAACGCTCATAGTCTGATGACAGCTTTGGCTCGGGTTGATGAAGATTCTTTAGCATTTTCAACACTTTGGCTTTTTCTTCTTTGGTGCTGGGGAACTCTGGCTCTTTCGGCCGCCTCAGCTTAGCGAAAAACGCTGTCGTTTCCGCATCAACGATCGCCGCAGTCTCCTCTTCAGTACAGTCATAAGCTCTCTTGGGAGGAACCGTTGGTACTTTTGGAAGAGGCTCTTCTTTACGTTTCGGCGATCGCTTACGACGCACAGTAGCGGTACGCTTACGCTTTTTATCCTGAGGCGCCGGCGATGGCTCCCGCGGCGATGGCTGCACCGGACATTGGTGAGGCGACAGAGCCGGGTGAGGCGACGGAGACGGCTGCCGCGGCGGCGACGACCTCGCTGGAGACGGGTGAGGCGGCGGCGAAGATGGCCTTGGCGTGTGATTTCGAAGGATGATACAATCCTTCGGTCATAGAATGGTGACGTTTTTTGCGTCACCCAGCACAGTCACATCCCCTTCACCAGCAGGGTAGTGAAGATCCAAAACCTCAAAGGTGGGCATGATTTCATCCACGCTGACAACAGCGTAGCCCTCTGGAACCGGACGACAGTGGTAAGTTTGTGTGGGTCCAATTGGTAAGGCATAGCCGACCGCCACCTTCATTGATATGTTCACAACTTTGACATGTAGCTCGCAGTGTGTCATCTCTGTAATATCATCCACTGGGTAGCCAACAGGAGCCATCGTCGGTGCATCATCGTCATCGCCATTGTCATCACCCGGGACCTCGGTGGAAGCCACACTGCTTTTTCGATTATTCGATAGGCTGGTAGCATCGAATGCAGTGTGCTGCTGAGATGGGCCGGTAGTACTTTGCTCTTTAAGTGTGTTAATTTCATCTTGTTGTTGCTTTAATCGTTCTTCAATTAAACGCATTCGCTCTTTCTGACTTTCTGCTTCAACTGCCGCCCTGTCCTTACTCCTCTGACGGCTTCTATCAGGATATTTCTTCCTCTCTTCGGGAAACCCAGTCCTCCATGATTGGGAGCCTATTGTGCCTCGTGTTCGTCCATCATGTTCCTTATTTCCAAGGGCGAGTGTGAGCTCATCATTCTCTCTATCGGGAATGAAGTCCCCATCTTTAACAGCCTTTACTGCTTTTCTGATCCTCTCGATTGGCAAGGGGTCTTCTTTATGTCGTATGTTATATATACACCTCCCTTCCGAGTCCAACGTGCCCCCATGCCCGTAAAACCAATTCCTTCCACGTTCTACCCAATCGTCTGTCTCTGGGTGATATTTTTATCACGCAGTTCCTGCTCAAGTTTCTCCCACTTAGGAATGCAAACCTTGTAGCCACCTTGCCCCATAGTATGGTGATACTTCTTCTTAGCAGCATTCAGCTTATTCGTTTCAGACATTTTCTTAGCTTTTTCTGATTTCTTGTATTCCACAAACTCATCCCAGAATGGTTTTATCTTCTCAAACTGAATATTCTTGAAATCGGGAGTCTTCTTTTTCACGACATAGTCAAGGTGCAATATTTTCTTCCAGTTGGTGAAACACTGGGCCATCTTCTTCAAAGCCCACTCCCTGACCTTAGCCTCCATGGCTCTCCCATGTTGTAAGGCGTCCTCAACTGGATCCTCCGCATTTGGATCCAGCTCTATCTTCGGTAGTTTGAAATTAACCATGAGCCTCTTCCACAGTAAATCTTTGGCGTGGTTAGGGACAAATAAACATGTTCCCTCTTCATCCGCTTTAGCAGGCCTATTCCAATTTCTAATGGTGATCGGGATTAAGTCCCTAACGATTACTCCGCATTGTGCCACAAATTTGGTTGCGACAACTTCGGGAGCTGTCGGTCTGCCGTCTTCAGCGACATCTTCGATCCTGAACCTCTCATGGTCTTGCAACTTTTTGGTTGGGCCTCGTCTGCTCTTTTCAGTAGATTCCTTCGATCCGGAGGGCTAAAAGAAGAAAGATCGTCGTTACTATTTCTATATAGATAGCAGATGATTAATTAATGAATTGATTTATATTACATGCACCTCGCCGGAGCGGTCGTCTTCTCGATTACACAAGGCATCGCCTTCTCCCTCGCGGAAGGCAACACCTTCAACCTCAAACAAGTTGTCTACTCCGGTAAAAAGAGGATCACCCTCACCGGAGTTGTTCAGAAACGTTGATACGTCTAAATTATCTTCCCCACGGATCACACCTTGGATCAACTCTTCCTTTTCTTCGTCTCTGACGTGTGGGTCCATATTATCTTCCCCACGGATCACACCTTGAATAAGTCAAAGCGGCTAAAGGAGAAAGTTAAGTACGGTGTTGAGAGATATAAACCCTAATTCAGAGAAACCCTAATATATACATACACAATAATAAAAATGAAGAGAAAGGGAAACCGTGTAGTAGATAGGCACATCGTCGAACCCACATGCACCTAAGTTGCTTGAAAATGTGAATCGGGTCTGGGGCTACCCATAGTGACTGACCAGTGGGGCCGAAGACCAATAATACCAAACTAATTAATAAACCTAATAATACCTAACTAATAATAAACCTAATAATCCAAACACCAAAAACAAAGGGAAACAATCAACACATGGCATCGATGCAATGCTCAAGCAACTATGATGATATGACAAGTTAATTTGCATTGGAATGTAACCCTAAGAAATGCTCGACGATTTAATCGGGGTTCCGAGGGGTGAAAACCCTAACTCGGAGAAACTCCGGAACACATGAGAGGGGTGGATTTATTCTTCTAATTAAACTTGTAATTTAAGTTGTTGAACAATGCATGATTATAGCTTAGATAGCTAGGTTTCATATTTCTGAACATTTTGATATATTATACATATTTTTATGATTAAATATGAATTAGTTATTGATTTTACAAAATTATATTAATTTCTGCTATTTTTAAACATTTCTGAAAAGGATTAAGCCATTACTGCATCACCCTGACGTCATCAACCCTATCCCTAACTTTCTACACCGGGCTGCTCCTAACCACAACCACTGACTAGGGGGCCCTAGGCCGATCTGGGTCCACCCCGTGGCCACGTAGGCGCCACGTCAGACGCGGCGGCGCGGGAGGCGTCAGGCGGTGGTCGCCGGCGACGATCTGGGCCACCCCAGCACGCGCGGAGGGGTGCGCTGGAAAGAGCGTGACAAGGGGAACCACATAGTGGTGGCGTCGCCCCTTTAGGGTCACCCGAGTGAGGCTTGCGACGAGCGGCGGCGACGGAGCTCACAAACGAACGGCACGCGGTGGCTACAAAGATCTAGGAGGCAAACGGAGGGTGCCCTGAGCACAAGAAGCTCACCACGGTGCTCGACGTGGGGTCTTGGAATCCAGGCGAGGCCGAAGGTGAGCTAATCGACGACGGCGAGCTTTGTCGGGGCCGGGGACGAAGACGACGAGGTTGGCGACGATTCTGTTTGCCAGAGAGGGAGAGAACGCACGCGAGGGGAAAAAGAGAGAGAGAGAACGCACCGCGACGCACGACGGCGGACAGAGGCGACGCTGGGCAGCCTGACGGCGGGGCGGCGACGTCTTCCTATGCGCGCACGTCGGAGTTGCAGAGAATGGAGAAGGGGAAGGAGAGGAACGGGCGTCGTGTATAAGGGGGGAGAATATGTCCCGGTTGGTGGCTCCAACCGGGACTAAAGGGTTATACGTCCCGGTTGGAGCCACCAACCGGGACCTATACTCCAATATTTTCAGCAGACCAAGGGTTGGCGCGCAGGGGGTCTTTAGTCCCGGTTGGTGGCTCCAACCGGGACATATTCCCCTGTTTTCAAAAAATTTCAGGTATTTTCTCTCTGTTCCCGCCTTATTTTTTATTTTGGGGTTTAAATTTGTATTGTTTTTTAAATGATAATTAATTTGGAATTTAGAAAAACTTTAAACATAAAAAGTATTTGGATTTGAATAAATAATTCAAAACCATTTTCTGTTTTAAAAAATAATTAATGTAACCATTTAAAATATGAACCATTTACAATTAAAAATGAATTAACTTATATTTTTTTAATATCAATTTGGAATTTAGAAAAACTTTAAACATAAGAAGTGTATGGATTTGAATAAATAATTCAAAAACATATTCTATTTTTAAAAAATAATTAATGTAACCTTTTAAAATGAATTAACTTATATTTTTGAATATTAATTTGGAATTTAGAAAAAATTTAAACATAAAAAGTGTTTGGATTTAAATAAATAATTCAAAAACATTTTCTGTTTTAAAAAATAATTAATGTAAACATTTAAAATATGAACCATTTACAATTAAAAATGAATTAACTTATATTTTTTTAATATCAATTTGGAATTTAGAAAAAATTTAAACATAAAAAGTGTTTGGATTTAAATAAATAATTCAAAAACATTTTCTATTTTAAAAAATAATTAATGTAACCATTTAAAATATGAACCATTTACAATTAAAAATGAATTAACTTATATTTTTTTAATATCAATTTGGAATTTAGAAAAACTTTAAACATACGAAGTGTATGGATTTGAATAAATAATTCAAAAACATATTCTATTTTTAAAAAATAATTAATGTAACCTTTTAAAATGAATTAACTTATATTCTATTTTTGAATATTAATTTTTAAAACGACCCGTTTTTTGCGCTCGGAAATAAATTATTTTTGAATAAATAAAATGGAAAAGGGCTTTTCCGTGCGACAAAAAGGAAAACTTCCTCCTGCAACATTGTTCTCCATACCAATGTCCACACACATGCATAATATGGCACAACATCACAAACTATGTCGTGATTCAGCACATAACATCGGTCATTTGGACCGAAAGCCATGAAACCTCGAACATGATAGGTCATTTTGTGAAGGTTTTTTCGAAACATGATCAATATACCAAGTCTGGTATTTTTCCTTTCAACTATGTAACATGATATGACACCACGCGAAGGATTTTCATTGTTCGGATTTTTTTTGAATTTATTATGCCCGTTTTGAATTATCTGAATTTCTAACTATGGTCGAACCGGTGTGCATGAAGATAGGGGACGGGCATCGTTAGAACTTGCATTGGATCTCTGAAGAAACCACATATTGCAAGTCTAAAAATGATTTTTTCAAAAAATCACGGGCGATAGATCATGTACCTGTAGTACAAACCGGACCCACTTCCTACCGATTCGGCAGACATTTGTCCTTTTTACCCGGGATGGACGAAAAGGTTTGAGATGTACCGGTTGGGAGATAGTCCATGTAAGGTGGTATAGTATTTTAGGAAAATGGGACGGTAGCATTGTGAAACGGCATTTTGGTGGTTACTTCACAAAACGACCCGTTTTTTGCGCTCGGAAAATGGAAAAGGGCTTTTCCGTGCGACAAAAAGGAAAACTTCCTCCTGCAACATTGTTCTCCATACCAATGTCCACACACATGCATAATATGGGCACAACATCACAAACTATGCCGTGATTCAGCACATAACATCGGTCATTTGGACCGAAAGCCATGAAACCTCGAACATGATAGGTCATTTTGTGAAGGTTTTTTTGAAACATGATCAATATACCAAGTCTGGTATTTTTCCTTTCAACTATGTAACATAATATGACACCACGCGAAGGATTTTCATTGTTCGGATTTTTTTTGAATTTATTATGCCCGTTTTGAATTATCTGAATTTCTAACTATGGTCGAACCGGTGTGCATGAATATAGGGGACGGGCATCGTTAGAACTTGCATTGGATCTCTGAAGAAACCACATATTGCGAGTCTAAAAATGATTTTTTCAAAAAATCACGGGCGATAGATCATGTACCTGTAGTACAAACCGGACCCACTTCCTGCCGATTCGGCAGACATTTGTCCTTTTTACCCGGGATGGACGAAAAGGTTTGAGATGTACCGGTTGGGAGATAGTCCATGTAAGGTGGTCTAGTATTTTAGGAAAATGGGACGGTAGCATTGTGAAACGGCATTTTGGTGGTTACTTCAGAAAACGACCCGTTTTTTGCGCTCGGAAAATGGAAAAGGGCTTTTCCGTGCGACAAAAAGGAAAACTTCCTCCTGCAACATTGTTCTCCATACCAATGTACACACACATGCATAATATGGGCACAACATCACAAACTATGCCGTGATTCAGCACATAACATCGGTCATTTGGACCAAAAGCCATGAAACCTCGAACATGATAGGTCATTTTGTGAAGGTTTTTTCGAAACATGATCAATATACCAAGTCTGGTATTTTTACTTTCAACTATGTAACATAATATGACACCACGCGAAGGATTTTCATTGTTCGGATTTTTTTTGAATTTATTATGCCCGTTTTGAATTATCTGAATTTCTAACTATGGTCGAACCGGTGTGCATGAAGATAGGGGACGGGCATCGTTAGAACTTGCACTGGATCTCTGAAGAAACCACATATTGCGAGTCTAAAAATGATTTTTCAAAAAATCACGGGCGATAGATCATGTACCTGTAGTACAAACCGGACCCACTTCCTACCGATTCGGCAGACATTTGTCCTTTTTACCCGGGATGGACGAAAAGGTTTGAGATGTACCGGTTGGCAGATAGTCCATGTAAGGTGGTCTAGTATTTTAGGAAAATGGGACGGTAGCATTGTGAAACGGCATTTTGGTGGTTACTTAACAAAACGACCCGTTTTTTGCGCTCGGAAAATGGAAAAGGGCTTTTCCGTGCGACAAAAAGGAAAACTTCCTCCTGCAACATTGTTCTCCATACCAATGTCCACACACATGCATAATATGGGCACAACATCACAAACTATGCCGTGATTCAGCACATAACATCGGTCATTTGGACCTAAAGCCATGAAACCTCGAACATGATAGGTCATTTTGTGAAGGTTTTTTCGAAACATGATCATTGTTCGGCACACATTTAGTCCCGGATGTAGTCACAAACCGGGACTAAAAATATTTTCCGCCATTTCCCACCTCTTCCCGCCAAGTTTTCCCGCCCTTTCCTTTCTACTAGAGCTTTTAGTCCCGGATGTAGTCACTAACCGGGACTAAAGATATTTCCCGCCATTTCCCAAAGCTTCACGCCAAGTTTTCCCGCCCTTTCCCTCTATATTTAGGGTGATCGTGTCATGGCTATCCACACATCCACACCTTCCTGTCTTAGAACAATGGACAACGCCTACTGGGCCATTCTGACCCTCGAGGAGATCGAGGCGCTGTGCGCCTCCAACTACCCTTGTCCACCGGGGTACCGGCCGCCCGCCGGCTGGATGCTGAGCGCTGGAGGGGTTCCTGTCCCTCCTGTCCCTCAAGGTTCCGCACGCCAGGCGGCCATCACAAACCACTTCTACCACGAGCTCACGCCGGAGCAGCGGATGGATCCCAGTGGGATCCCGACAACTATGACACCTGGAATGCCTTCTTCGCTAATAGGCGGGAAAGGGAGCTCGCCAGGTACGAGGGTGATGGCCCGCCACCGGTGAACCACAACGAAGTCGGCCGTCGTCTGTGGTGGGCGAACCATACTATCATCGAAGTGATGCGCTACATCGCCGGGGGAGACCATCCTCGCCTACGGTGCCCACGATTCCACCCGCCACAGGCCCCACACTGTCCCGGCGGTAGCGGCATCGTCTTCCAGGAGACCCCTCTCCCACCCGCCGTGAATCCGAGGCTGGAATGGCCCCTGGTATATGCCATGGATGGGCTGAGGATCCCCGGAGTGGCAGGTGATGATGACGATGATGATGACTACGACGATGAAGACCCTGAAGCTGCGTACTATAGGACTAGGCATGATTATGACTAAAGGGGCGGCTTTAGGCCTGAGTGTTAGCTAGTCCCGGTTTGTCCCGGTTTTTAATATTAATAAATGTCATAAGTGTTACCTAATAAATAGAGGGAAATGTCTATATAAAGAGAGGGTTCATATTTAGTCTCAGTTCGAGAAACCAACCACGACTGAAGGGATTGCGGCAGAGTGGGCCAGACAACACTAATAATAGGGGTGAGTGTCGACATTATGTCGTGCGGCTTGTACCTTGTCCCGGATGGTGTCACCAACCGGGACTAAAGATGAACCTTTAGTCCCGGTTGGAGACACCAACCGGGACTAAAGATGAGTCAGCACTAATAATAGGGGTGAGTGTCGACATTATGTCGTGAGTGTCGACATTATGCCGAGCTGCTTGTACTATAAATATGCATCCTTGTGAGTCCAGTCCTCCAGCCAGTTTGAGGCATCTCCAAGATGGTTTTAGAGAGCAGGGACACCACTACGGCCAGTTTCAGGGAGATGCCGGCGGAGCCCAGTCCTCCGGCATCTCCGAGAAACTGGTCATAGAGGCACTCCCTAATATGTGAAATTAGTTAGCTCCGAGGCGTATTGATCTAGTTAGTGAAGTTACAAGCTGCAAGATGGTTTTCGAGAGCAGGGACACCACTACGACCAGTTTCAGGGAGATGCCGACGGAGCCCAGTCCTCCGGCATCTCCAAGAAACTAGTCATAGAGGCACTCCCTAATATGTGAAATTAGTTAGCTCCGAGGCGTATTGATCTAGTTAGTGAAGTTACAAGCTGCAAGATGGTTTTCGAGAGCAGGGACACCACTGCGGCCAGTTTCAGGGAGATGCCGACGGAGCCCAGTCCTCCGGCATCTCCGAGAAACTGGTCATAGAGGCACTCCCTAATATGTGAAATTAGTTAGCTCCGAGGCGTATTGATCTAGTTAGTGAAGTTACAAGCTGCAAGATGGTTTTCGAGAGCAGGGACACCACTACGACCAGTTTCAGGGAGATGCCGACGGAGCCCAGTCCTCCGGCATCTCCAAGAAACTGGTCATAGAGGCACTCCCGGTCCAGCCACAAAACGGGACTAACACTCAAGACATTTATTAATATTAAAAACTGAGACTACAAAATCGGGACTAAAGGCCACAAACCGCGAAAGATATCCTTCGGTCAAGCCACAAACCGCGAAAGACATGAACTAGAGTTACATAATATGAGCATGAACTTCTTGGCATATGTCATTCCTTATGACCGCTTCAGACGTAACCATGGAGCATTTTCTTTACTTAACAGAATGCTTTGGTCAGTTTTCACTGTGAAGGGCGGAATTTCATCAAACTTATTATAATCTTCTGACATGTCTGTCTTGTCCTCGATTCCCACGATGTTTCTTTTCCCTGAAAGAACTATGTGACGCTTTGGCTCATCATATGATGTATTCGTTTGCATATTTTTTCTTTTTTTCGGTCTGGAGGACATGTCCTTCACATAGAAAACCTGAGACACATCATTGGCTAGGACGAATGGTTCATCTCTATAACCAAGATTGTTGAGATCCACTGTTGTCATTCCGTACAACTGGTCTATCTTTACCCCTTCCCCATTCAGGTTGACCCATTTGCAGCGAAACAAAGGGACCTTAAAAGAGACTCCATAGTCTAGTTCCCATATCTCCTCTATGTAACCATAATATGTGTCCTTTTGTCCATTCTCGTCTATTGCATCAAAGCGGACACCACTATTTTGGTTGGTGCTCTTTTTATCTTGGGCGATCGTGTAGAATGTATTCCCATTTATTTCGTACCCTTGGAAATTCAATACAGTAGAAGATGGTGACGCGGCCAACAAGTATAGCTGATCTCCAACAGTGGTGTCATTCAAGAGCTGCCAAGGTGGAATTATGTAGAACTGTGTAGTGTGCTTTAGTGAAAGAATCCCCGTCCCTACATATCATTGCTTTCTTTCCCAGCGTGCCTTTTCCACTTAGTCCTCCCTCATGCCGCGAGTCAGAAACACCAATCGGCTTAAGGTCAGGAATAAAGTCAACACAAAACTCAATGACCTCCTCTGTTCCATATCCCTTGGAGATGCTTCCTTCTGGTCTAGCACGGTTATGAACATATTTCTTTAAGACTCCCATGAACCTCTCAAAGGGGAACATATTGTGCAGAAATACCGGACCGAGAATGGCAATCTCTTCCACTAGATGAACCAGGAGATGCGTCATAATATTGAAGAAGGATGGTGGGAACACCAATTCAAAACTAACAAGACATTGTACCACATCCTTCTGTAACCTTGGCAGAATATCTGGATTTATTACCTTCTGAGATATTGCATTGAGGAATGCACACAGCTTCACAATGGGTACTCGAACATTTTCCGGTAGAAGCCCCCTCAATGCAATCGGAAGCAACTGCGTCATAATCACGTGACAGTCATGAGACTTCAGGTTTTGGAACTTTTTCTCTGCCATATTTATTATCCCCTTTATATTAGATGAGAAGCCCGACGGCACCTTGATACTGTAAAGGACTTCAAAAAAGATTTCCTTCTCTGCTTTGGTAAGAGCATAGCTGGCACGACTTAAGTGACGCCCTTTATCCATCTTGTTATCTGTGTGCATGTTCTTTGGGTCTTTCATAATTTGTTGGTCCTCCCGTGCTTCAGGTGTATCTTTTGTCTTCCCATACACGCCTAGGAATCCTAGCAGGTTCACGCAGAGATTCTTCGTCATGTGCATCACGTCGATTGAAGAGCGGACACGCAGGACTTTCCAATATGGCAGCTCCCAAAATATAGATTTCTTCTTCCACATGGGTGCGTGTCCTGTAGCGACGTCGTTCGGAACTGATTGACCGCCGGGACCCTTTCCAAAGATTACTTCTATGTCCTTGACCATACCAAATACATCATCACCAGCAGGGAGTTCAGGCTTCTTCCGGTGATCTGCCTCACCTTTGAAATGCTTGCCTTTCTTTCTTACGAGATGATTGGTCGGAAGAAATCGTCGATTCGCCAGGTACACAACCTTCTTGCATTTATGCAAATATGTACCTTCGGTCTTATCTAAACAGTGGGTGCATGCCTTATATCCTTTGTTTGTCTGTCCTGAAAGGTTACTAAGAGCAGGCCAATCATTGATGGTTACGAATAACAACCCTCGTAGATTAAATGGCTCCTGTTTGTTCTCATCCCACGCACGTACACCTGGTTTGCCCCACAACTGTAAGAGTTCTTCAACTAATGGCCTAAGGTACACATCAATGTCGTTGCCCGGTTGCTTCGGGCCTTGGATGAGCACTGGCATCACAATGAACTTACGCTTCATGCACAACCAAGGAGGCAGGTTGTAGATACACAGAGTCACGGGCCAGGTGCTGTGACTGCAACTCTGCTCCCCAAAAGGATTCATGCCATCCGTACTTAGACCAAACCATAAGTTCCTTGCGTCACCTGCAAAGTCTGGGAAGTCTCTCTCGATTTTTCTCCACTGTGACCCATCAGCAGGGTGTCTCAACTCCCCGTCTTTCTTACGGTCTTCTTTGTGCCATCGCAACAACCTGGCATGCTCTTTGTTTCTGAACATGCGTTTCAACCTTGGTATTATAGGAGCATACCACATAACCTTAGCAGGAACCCTCTTCCCGAGGGGCTCTCCCTCAACATCACCAGGGTCATCTCGTCTGATCTTATACCGCAACGCGTTGCATACCGGGCATTTATCTAAATTCTCATACTCCTTACCGCGGTAGAGGATGCAGTCATTAATGCATGCATGTATCTTTTGCACATCTAATCCCAGAGGACAGAGAGTCTTCTTTGCTTCGTAGGTACTCTCGGGAAGTTCGTTATGTTTTGGAAACTTCGGCTTCATTATTTTCAGCATCTTTTCAAATGAGGAGTCAGTTAGACCACACTCTGCCTTCCATCGCAACAATTCCAGTGTGGTACCGAGCTTTGTGCTGCCATCTTCATAATTTGGGTACAACAATTTCTTGTGATCTTCTAACATTCCCTCTAACTTCAACTTCTCATTTTCTGTTTCACAGTCTCGCTTTGCATCAGAAATGACCCTACCAAGTTCATCAGCCGGCTCATCTGATGCCCATTCTTCACCTTTTTCCTCTCCATTGTCTTCCATTGCAGTATCACTGTATTCAGGAAACATATGATGATAGTTGTTATCATCATCTTCTTCTTCACCATCTTCCATCATAACCCCTATTTCCCCGTGCTTGGTCCAGCAATTATAGTTGGGCATGAAACCTTTCATAATCAGGTGGCCGCGAATGATTTTCGAGGAAGAGTACTCCTTGTTGTTCCGACATTGAACACATGGACAACGTATAAATCCATTCTTTTTGTTTGCCGTAGCCACATCGATAAATTTATCCACGCCTTTGATATACCCGGCTACCCGCCGGTCACCGTACATCCATTCCAGACCGTTCATCTGCATCATATAAGTAAGTTTATAAAAAAAAGGACATCATAAATAGTGAAATAACCAATTCACACCGACACATGAATTGTATCAATGACCTAGAAAAGATAAGATTGCTAACCTCGATCGAGGGAAATAAGCTCATGTGCGTCTCGGACACCTTCTATATTTTTGTTCTATGAGAAATTCAACGGGATTTTTCACTCAAACATTTCAACAAACACCTTCAATGCATGCATGAGAAAAAACTAGCACACACCCTCACACCTTACACCATTCGAAAAAACAGAGTGGAGGCAGAGGAGGGGGCTGGGGCGTTGCATTTATAGAGTGTTTAGTCCCGGTTGGAGCCAGCAACCGGGACTAAAGGTGCGTGCCACGCCACGTGGCTGTGGCCAAACCTTTAGTCCCGGTTGCTGGCTCCAACCGGGACGTATTCCCCCTTACCAACCGGGACGCATGCCCCCTGGCCCCGTGCCCACTCCAACCGGGACGCGTGCCAGCATTAGTCCCGGTTGGTAGCGCAACCGGGACTAATGCTCCGAGGGGTCGCGAACGGATGGCCCTTTTTCCTCTAGTGAGTGGCTTGGTGACACCAGCAGCAACATGGACGAGTGGCCACACATAGGGAGGCATGCCAACGTGACATGCATGGCGGATACTTTTTTCTATCCCGGGCTAAGCTAGTACCAAACTACCAATGTAAGAGACACATGTGTTTCGTATGTCGATTAGTCCCTGAACGATGGTGATATATACATGCCGATTCCGAAGTTCCTGGTCCATAACCAAAAAACGTGGTGGCGCCGGCTCTGCCCGGCCGTGTTTGGCAGAGGGTGATTCTAGACCTGCAGATGGTGAGCCGTACGGACGTAGGCATGCGTTAGCATCATCAGGCTCCTTTTGTTGACAGGACGATCTCTGGATCCATCCATTCAGGTGGTGGTGGTGGTGGTGGTACTGGCGAACAAACAAACCATCCCTATCGAGAACATGCATGCACTGACGATCGATCGCGAGGTAGGCATGCATGCACAGACGAAGCAACGAGAAGGAGGAGTTGTTTGGTTTAGGGTTTAGGGTTGGTGATCGAACGGGAGGCCCAGCAGATCAATAATCGCTGGCTAGCTCGAGGGAACGCATGCAGGCCACAAGACCGGAATCGTATCGTATCGTGGGTGCGTCAGGTGATCGAGCCGACACTATGGCAGGTATAGTATTCAGAGGGACTCTAAAGTGCCTTCAATAGTTAAATTAGTGCCACAATTGAGTTTTTGAGGCACTAAAAAAAGCGCCGGGAACGGTCGTGTAGGTAAAAGTTTTTTGAGGCAGTTTTAAAAAGTACCTCTAAATCATATTTAATTGAGGCACTATGACTAATGCCTCTAAATCCTAGCCAATTGAGGCACTATGACTAGTGCCTCAAAAACCAACATAAGGCACAAATTAGAGTGCCTTTAAATCCTAGCCATTTGAGGCACTATGACTAGTGCCTCTAAAACCCGACTTTCTGAGGCACTATCAATAATGCCTCTAAACCCAACTTTTTGAGGCACTATGACTAGTGCCTCTAAAACCCAACTTTTTGATACACTAACAATAGTGCCTCTAAAACCCAACTTTTTGAGTCACTATGACTAGTGCCTTTAAAACCCAACTTTTTGAGGCACTATCAATAGTGCCTCTAAAACCTAGCCAAAAGCAAATGTGTACTACAGTGACATATATTACAAAATGGCTCACATTAATTGAATCATAGCGACATATATTACAAACCACATTACAGTGAAATATTACCATGAAATATATTACAAACCACATTTGTTCACAGCCATATCTTACAGTCATATCTCACAACCATATCTTACAGTCATATCTTACATTTGTTCACAGCCATATCTTACAGTCATATCTCACAACCATTCGTCCACAACCATTGTTCACAGCTGAGACCATGCAATATCATCACGACTGAAAAATAATGACATAATAATGGATATATTGCTTCAATTGAGTAGTTTGGTCATTTCAACTGGAGTTAACTGAAACTTCAGTATGTTCTGCAGTTAACTGAAACTCAAAAATTGAAAAATAATGACGTAACAATGGATATATTTAACTGGAGTTTTGACTAAAACTTGAGTATGTTCTGTACAGGATACTTATACTGCATACGTGCACTGCATATTTGCAAGAAAATGACATAACAATGGATATATTTAACTGGAGTTTTGACTAAAACTTGAGTATGTTCTGTACAGGATACTTATACTGCATACTTGCAGTGCATATTTGCAAGAAACTTGAGTACGCTGCATACTTGCAAGAAACTTGAGCATGTTCTGTAGATGACTGTTCCATTATGAACCAGTACTCCATTATGAATCAGTTCCTAGTGTTTCTAGAGTTCCATTCCAGTTCCAACTGATTTTAGCAAGTGGAATCAAAAGCAAGTGCAATTGTTTTGCCTGTTTCTCAGAGCAATGTAAATTAAAATTGACTTTACCTCTGTATTGAGATGGAATATGTACTCCATACTGGTCCTTCCTAAATGTATTTGATATGTACAGATTAAAATCATCTGGTGTTTGTGTTTCCTGGTGTTCGTGGCCTCCACCACTTGTAAGCTTTGCTCTGACCAGATAATAACAGATAATCAGCAATAGTAATTCTTTAGTACCAGTAACAGAGATTGCTGTAGTACATAATCAAACATCAGTCAGCAAACCTTACAAACTGGAACATGACAGCAACTGAAAATAGCCCACATTTAATAGAACACTAGGAAACTTGAGCGGCATCATACATACGCCAGTAATATTATCTGTTCATATTTTTTTAGATGACATGCATTGTAAAGTAGTGTGGAACCCTTTGAAAGTAATACGGTTTGATGTAAAGACCACACATGTTATATCCAGCAAAATAAAAACCTACATTACTATCTTGTAGAACTCTCTCATGGCTTCTTAGAGACAACACTGTCATTATAATATACCCCAAACAACCCTAAGGATGAAAGCATTGTACCAAGGTAGCAATTCCTACTTTTGTTTTCTTATACTTATGAGCTATGACGCAGTCAGCCATACGTGTTGAATGGTCTAAATCATTTATTTTCTCAGCCATACGTGTTGAATGGTCTGTATCTCTTTCGACATTTTTATTGCAATGAAAAGATCTGAAAAGGAGGGGCAGATTGAAAGGAAATAAGTCGGTGTGTTACCAAGAGAAATTGCTCCCTTACTGAGTAGAGTAGAGTCAACACACAAATTAGATGGATATCTTCTCTCCTGAAAAAATCAGAAGCAAGAAACTTCAAATACTATGTACAATACAATAAGGTCTTGCATACTATGTATAACAGAAATGAATAACACAAGGAGCTAGCTACAGGACGATATCTTTAGCCCTGCCAAAAATCAAGAAACGTGCACTTAATCTAAGGAAACCTCTATCTCGAGTTAATATACGATCCAAACTTCAGTGTGAACTTACATGAGGCGATAAGATGAAAGCATGACTGAAAAGATAAGGAAAAAAGTGCAGCACGAGCTAGAAATGCATGTAGATGCTTCTGTATGATAAAAAATTACTATTCTCCAAGCAACGGAGCTTAAAAAAAACACCAGAGCATAACGTTGTATAATCAAGAACAGATCACTCACCATCTTCATTTAATATCATCACTAGTTTGCAGCATCAACTTCAAGTGAAAGGTAAAAACTACATGCGAACCTGAACCTGAAGACTGCAAGTAACATATGGTCAGGGTCAACACGAGCATGGTACATCAACGAGGATACCCTAGAATTAGACATGTCCATGAGCAGATACATAATTAGTGTATATAAATAACTTGACTGGGCACAAATATTTCCATAATGGTATTATGCGTGTATTAAGATAATGTCAGACTCTTGGTACCAACACATTAACGCAGGAGAGCAAAAAAATCCTTACCTACATTATGAAAACAGAAATAAGTAAGAAACATCTAGAGAATAATCTTTAAGCTAGATTACTCATGCACTACTCTATAAATATTGAGAGAATGGTCTAAGGCGTGTAATTTTTCATGTATCATATATCGATTTATGGGTAGCCATAGATCCTTCATACAGAACAATTGAGTAACTCACAATAATTATCGAGAAAAATCAATTGATGGACGCGGGAGTCAGGGAATTAATTCAAAGGATCAAACAATGGGTAAATCAATGGATGCTTATGTAGACATGAACAAATAGAAGAAAGGGGTCCGTAATTCATGTTGCTTGATTAAAGAGGACGAGGTTGGTAATATCGTAGGGCAAGCTGAATTTAAGAGGAACATTAATTACCTGTGTCGCGGCACATTAATGCCTTGCATGGCTCTCTTTGGCTCAGGAGCTGAAATCTTTCTAGTGTTTGAACTGAGTGTGGAAGACGAACCGAGGCACTCCGTTTCTAAGAAGAGTATTAATACCTGGCCGAGTGAGCATGTACGGTGCTGGCATGGAGTAAGAGAGGTGGATCTGATTCACACGAGTATAGCAGCTGCACATGTTGTTATTAGCCTACTGCCTGCAACTTAAAATCTGTGGACTCGTTAAACAAAAGTTCAGAAAGTGCAAACAAGCAAATATTCTCTACTCATGTTTTAATACATTTTGGATCATATCCAAAGAAAAAGGAACCTTGCATGTCTGGTTTTTTCTTCTAAAAATACTTAACATTATCAAAATAAAAAAGTTGATCTATTCGGTGATGCATACTATACAAATTCCCATTCAAAGGAAAATCTCAGTATTTATTTGCTATCTGCAGCCTCTTGAACACCACACAAGAAATTGATTAAGAGAGAAATCTGTTTTAGTTTCCTATATATGTTCCCACGAAACTATGTTCAGGAAGGCTGTTATAACATCCGATAGGAACACCTAAACCCACGTGAACACATTCTAGGCTAAATTGCTCGAGAGACTAACCGAGAATCACTACAACTTCTGCTTTGTTCTCGTAATGCATAGAAAAAAACCGAGACATCCTCTTCTATGTTAAACTGTATAGGATTTGGTGGTTCATGTACTCCAACGAATCAGGCATCCATGTCGTGCGCCACCTCTGTAGAGGTGAGACAGGAGAGAGAGCATAGACGGGGCAGGGAGAGGTCAGGACGTGTACCTGCCGGTGCTGGTCGCCATGGAGCCAGGGACTCGCCGGGGGAGGTCGAGTACCTCGAGCCCCTACGAATCAGCTCCTCCTCGAGGATAACAATGGCGATGACCTGGTGGCGGCTAGGGTTTCGAGAGGGAAGTGGGAGCAGGACTCGGCTCCGCCTCCTACTGGACCTCCGCCGGATCGAGAGGGGAGTGGGAGACGGCTCCTCCCTTTCTCCGCATGCTCCTCTCCTCTCTGCCGCTGCTGGAGAGGAGAACATCCGCGACAATCCAGTGGCGGCTAGGGTTTTGAGGAAGGGGACGGGCTGCTGACAGAGAGAGAGAGAGAGATGATATGAATGAGAGAGAGAGAGAGAGAGACGAACCTGTCCGCCCTCTTTCCTTGCCGTGCTGGAAGCAGACGTGCAGGGGGAGGAAACGGAGCTCAGCCGCCGCCACGCTCGGAGTCCGGGTCGGGGTAGAGGAGGAGGGTGACGCCGGGGCACTCAGATCGGAATGGGGGTAGAGGAGGAGGCCGCCGCTGCCTGCTAGCCCTGGCTCCATTCATCCCGTCCGCCGCGTCCTCGTCCAAGGCAGGGGTCCTCCCTCTCCATGTCACACCCTCCCGTGCTCCTCCCATGGGCCAGTGATACAGAGGATGCCGAGAAAGCTCCTGCCGGTAGCAGGCGGTAGAGGACGCGGCTGGAATCGACGGGATCTAGAGAAAACCGGCGGCGGTGGCTAGGGTTCTGTGGAGAGCACGCGAGGGCAGTCGGAGACGAGCAACTGGAAAAGGAAAAGACAACCTTGCCCCTCGGCATCGACCG
Source organism: Avena atlantica (assembly GCA_910589765.1). NCBI lineage: Eukaryota > Viridiplantae > Streptophyta > Magnoliopsida > Poales > Poaceae > Avena > Avena atlantica. Next base: position 343,841,498 of record OU342736.1, on the reverse strand, counting down.
TAATGACGAGGGCACACGCGGCAGCCCGTCCCGAACATGCACAGACAAGCACGTAACCACGCTCTCTGTGCCCCGGCTCCCGTAGGACGCAGGCCCACCCATCAGCAAGAGTAGCTATGCCTGGACAGGTAAGAAAAAACAACGGATAGAACTAATGGTGCGGATGCGGCCAACGGTGCGGATGCGGCCACGTCGCGCGATCGGACGACGCTGAGAAGCCTCACTTTCCCGCAGCAATGTTTATTTTAGATGTATTTCTATTATTTTCAAGTGTACACCTCAGTATGATGATCATTGGAGGCACATCAAATAGTGTCACAAGTTGGTCACTATTTAGAGGCATAATTTAGTGCTCTAAATGGTAACCAATTGTGGCACTTCTAATTGTGCCTCAGTTGATATACTTTTAGTGGCATTATCACAGAAAATGCCTCTAAAAGTTGAGTCTTTTGAGGCACAGGTCAAAGTGTCACTGATAGTTTAGCATGGAGACACTAGACTGTCTTCTATTTTTCAAAATATTAGAGGCACTATCAATAGTGCCTCAAAAGGATAAACTATTAGTGGCACTTTTAAAACTGCCACTAAAAACTCATATTTTGAGGCACTATTTTTCAAAGTGCCTCAAATAGATACAATTAGAGACTGTTTGAAAAAATGCATCTAAAAAAAGTGCCTCTGATTCATGGACGTGCCATAGTGCGAGGTGCGTCACCAACGAGTGATCTTGAAAAACTAGAAAGTTGCATATCCGCCAACCTCAGTTTGTGGCTCTCCTGATCGCCAAACCAAACATGGACCAAAAGCCCCTCCCTGATTCCTTGGCTATGGTTATATGGTATCAGGCATGTGCGCTTCACTGGACACACACCACTACAGGAAGACGTCAAGGCGCCGACGGCCAAAACATACGCCGACAGTATTTAGTCGGGTTCATCGGCGTACAGCAGGACGCGCGTGGCAGCCCACGAACCTGGCCGTCAGCTTAGCTAAGCCGTCGACGTAGGCCGAACTGAGCCGACGGCAACCGTCAGTGTACATACAGCGGTTGGCGTACATATGACGTCCACGTAGGCCGGACACGCTCGGCCCCAGAGGTCTTCACCGTGACAGCGAAGCAACACTGTTAGGTCTATGCCGACGGGCGACGGCGCAACCGTCTGCCTAGGTGAAAGACATACGTCTACGGCTTAGCCGTCGGTCCAGTCTTTTTTTCTCTTCACTAGGAAAAATGCCCGTGCGATGCTACGGCCAAGCAAATTTAAATCTAGATACACGGATTATATAATGATCTATTATAATCAAGCACCATAAATTAGGAACTTGGCAATGTGAACACTCCTATATTTTTCCTCACATTCTTCTAAAAATGGTTTCATAAAGATGGTCAGAATGATTTATAAAATATTTTATAATTTATAAAGGTGATAAGAAATAAATCAGACCCACTTGCCAAATTTATTCATTACCATCAGCCACGTGGTGTTGATAAATAAAGAAAAACAGCACAGGCATCTTTTGTTGTCATAAACATATACATCAGATCCACATTGTACTATGCTTCCATGTTAGAAGCTACCCAAATCAAACCCATTAATTTGAGGTGGAAAATAACAGTGATAGCTTGCCGGTTACACCACAAAAACATAATACCATTTGATCTTCTATTACATATTCGACTGTTTCCACATTACCATGCCCACTCACAAATCCTTAGGAACACCCAAAGAACTCACCTAAGTACAAAACTCTACAACAATATTTGTAAACAACTCAGTTAAGATGTCCATAGTGCAATCCTAATAACAGTCGTTTGTTAACACATCAATTATGAAACTTATGCTTACATCTCCACATAATGTAGCAGATACTAAGTACATAATTGCTAGTAAGTTTCCCTCTCAGTATGTGCTACAGCAGCAGCGAGCTCAATTGCTTCACGAGGAAGCTAATCCATTGCGGAAGTAAGTCCCACAGGTTGAGTAAGCTTTTTAATTCCTAAGCAATGTAGACGATGCAGACCAGCTTGCATACTCTTATGGCAAGAGACCCGAAGGAGTGAAAAATTCAGTTGACACAACTCAATCACAAGACATGGCACTTCTTCCAGAATGAAATATTACCATTGTTAAACGTTTAACTTCCCTAGTGCAAGCAAATAGTAACACAGTATGGCAGTTTGACCTTTACAAAATAGATAAATAGAAAAAGATCACTACCCTAAGTTACACCAGCTCATATTCGAAAAAAATATAAAAAATCACTGCACTAATGTAGGTTGCCTTTCACTACAAAATGCCTAAGAAATATAAATTGGAAGCTCTCATATTCTAGTTGCTCCCTGCCTCTCCATTTTTGGTGCACTGTCTCCGAATCAACAAAATCAATGTAATGGGAGCGAGGTAATTCTTGAATAAAATGGGAAGGGTGTCCATTCAGTTTCCTAAAAATCATGCAACTGGAACTCATACTTCAATTGAGTTTGCATGCACTTATTATGTGTTTCTACCGGTGCATCCATTTTTCCTTATCCGAAACTATCAAGGTCTAGAGTTGTTTTGGGTTTTCATACATATACTAAGGCTAGAGTAGGCTGAATTAGTTACAGCTGGATTATTTCTGTAAGTACATTTATTTCTATGCTAATGCAATGCAGTGCTGCTGCTAATTCTATTGGAAATAAAATGGCTCCTTACCTCTATGAATTGCGAGTGAATGGGAAGTAGCATTGAAGCATTCCACGCATAGATTTCATATGTCTCTGCACCAATAAAGTTTATGACACAAGACGAGGATAATATTTTTTTGGTCTCAAAATAGTTGCACTATATCGATCTATAAATTACTAACATATAAAATTTAATAAAGTTTTTCACTGTATTTGGTAGGATTCACAAGTACCAAAAATGGAATTGCAATTAGCGACAGATTGCAAGTTATAGTCTAAATAAGTTAATCCTAGTTTTTAATCTTGATGGGCTGCTAATATTTCTATCCTGAAGAAAAGAAGCACTACATTACTCCAGTGGTGAAGAATGTATGCACAACAATAGTTAGTTCCGGATGCTCCTTCTTGCAAAAAAAAAAACTGAATATCAAGGAAGAGCGTACAAACCGAGGACTGATTGTGTGGTATAAGAAAACCATTCAATTATTAACATACACTGGTGTAGTCAGCTGCTTGTCAAGGTAATTATCATGCAGACTGAATATATTCACATACATGACAATTATTTTGTTAAAAGAAAAAATGTAGTAATCAGTTTCTTGTTCATGCACAACCAAACTCAGAAAAACATTATATGACCATCTCCAAAGTTGAATGTATACCTGTCTCAGAATGAAGTCCCGTCTGGTAAGCTGACTAAAAATGTAACTGCAATAACTTCACAGCGTTCTAATTCTCAATAAAAATAGCAATAGTTAGCAACAAAATGAGAATAAAATTTACTACGAAATATATGGATTACTTCCTATAGCACAACATTCTAAAGAACAACTTTTGACCAACACCTGCATCATAGTAATAAGCATTGGTTTACCTTCTTTTCTACCGGACAGTGTCATCAAAGTGAAAAACGTGTTGCATTTTACACGCTACCCCACATCAACATAACCACATATGCCGCTTGTTGATCAGCTCATTTTACGTTGCATCATTGATCCCTACATCACAATAGAGAGCTTATTAAAGCATTTCAACAAGCACTTGCCAGTCACGCATTAAGAATTCAACTAACTAATGTTGTTTTTCAAACTTTTGTGCAAACCTCCAGCACGCACCTACGTGTAAGGATATGTGGTAGCCGGATAGACGGGTCCTCGAGAAAATAGAATCTGCTAGTAACTCGAATCCCATATTCCACAATGTTCCAGTCCAAAGAGTCCAACTATCGAAGTTGGCAATTGTGTATCTGAAAATAGTACCCTAGAGATTATGGTAGATGAATATATACCTGAAACTTGGAAGGGACGGAGTGGCTATGCCGATGGAGCAAGTCGTCGATCCTTCCTGCCTCTGGTTCAGAGGTACTTTGGCGTGGGCGGCGTCTACCCGACTCTGGTTCGGAGGAGGACGGATGAGTTTGGGCACCCGGCCTAGGGGGCTTCCTTGGATGCGGGAGGCTGCAGATCAGCCTCTGCACAGGCGGTGTCTCCGTTCTCGGCGTGGCATCTTTGCGGTGGAGGACATGGACATCGAGGGAGAGACGGTAACGGTCAAAGTCATGCGGTGGCGGGTGGATCCGCAAGGTGGAGATCGTGACAGGCGAGGAGGACGCAGTGACGACCAGATCCGGCAGCTCGTGTGAGGGAGGCGCTGGAGGAGGCATCTATGAGGCGGAGAGAGAGAGAGGAGGGCGGCTGGGTGCGGGAGATTAGGGTGAACGACGAGAGCAGGAGCGAAAAATCTCTAGCGATTTCGTTGGGCTTGGCCCATTTTGGCGATAGCGATGCACGACGAAGTGCGACGAAACTGAGCGGCGTATCCCGAGACCGGACGACGACGGAACACAATTTTCTTTTTAGATAGTAGAGATTTTAGAAATCTACCAGTTTATATTTTTATAGCAAATTTTTACCATATTTTGAGTCAGTTTTCTCAAATTGTACTAAACTCGTTCTAATTGCGAATTAACACGGAACTGACAAGGCTGGCTCATCTGCTATGCTAATGTGACGACGGGAGACGACAACCGTTAATGGTAGCTACGGATAAATTTCGAAAGACTACCACTTTCCTACTCAATATTCGGAAAACTACCACTTTTTAAAAAATATTCTGTTTATTTGCGAAAAGTTATGAACGTTCGCAAATGACTAGAATATTTTTAAAAAGTGGTAGTTTTTCGAATATTGAGCAGAAAAGTGTTAGTTTTTCGAAATTTACCCGATGTTGCCGTTAACTGTTGTTAACGACTGTCTCGTCTCCCGTCGCCACATCAGCATAACATGTGGGCCAGCCTTGGCAGTTCTCGTGTCAAGACGAGTTTAATACGATTTGAAAAAACTGACTTAAAACGTCATAGATTTTTGCTACGAAAACGTTGAACCGGTAGATTTTCAGAATTTAGCTAAGTTTTATGCTAACAACTCTGTGTGGATGGGTCTTCGTGTGTTGTGTCTCAACAAGCTAAGTCTCCTTGTTAATTTGGCAGATTGCATCACTGCGTGCGTAGATGAGACGCTTTTGCCATACTTTAACTGGTCTTAAGCATTTGGTCGATCGGTCGCGCTCCGGCCGTTCCCACTAGTAATCGTCACGTATGAATGATTGCAGACTTTGGTCACGAAGTTCGTTAGTTAAACTTAGAGCAAGTATAATAAGTTTTAGTCAGCTGGCTATAAAGATTAAAATAATATTTTTTTGCTTAGTTGCATATGTGTAAAGATGAGAGAGAAAAGAAGCGGATTTTCTAATTAGTAGCCGGCTGTAGCTCATAGGCACCTTGTGAGCACGTGAAGTGAGCCATATATTAATAAAATAGTACTATCTTATATTTAGTTATTGTATGTGTTGGCTAATAGATTGACTCTAAGTGACGTGGCAACCTCATATATCCGGTAGCGGGCTTTACTATTGAACTTGCTCTTACGCGGCCAGACTAGCTACTTTAATTTTCAGCTCGTATGTGGTCGTGTGTTCATTTCCTTATCCTTTCTAGCGAGACTAAGGGCATCTTCACCGGGCCGAGCCATTCGGTCACCCCAAACTATCCTTTTTGTTCGTTTGGGTCGTCCTCGATCGATTTAGAGAGGGGATCCGGTCTGTTCGGCCAGCCGCGCCGAGCGACGCGATCCATTTGTCTGTCCTACCCGTGGATTTTTTTTTTGCAAATTCAAACACAAACAACATAAAACTAGAAAAGTTCAAACTTAATTTACATTCAAAATACAAAAACCTAATTTAAACTACTAGTCCTAGGTAATGATCTTCGCACGCCGGCGTCGCCTCGTCCATCTACGGGTCGAGGTCGATGTACTCTGGCGGCGTCCAGAGGTTGGGCGGCGGCAGGACCGGAGCGGGAGCAGCACCGAGACACGGTCCCGGTTGAGGTGCCAGCCGATGAGGAGGGAGACATCCCTGTGCTCGATGCCGCGACCCTCCCTCCACAGGCGCTCGCACTCCCCGACGCGGTAGTACCGTCGGGTACGGCGTTCCCACGGTGGCGGGTAGTCCCTCACAGGCTGGTTCCGAAACTCCTCTGGCTGCGTCGGAGGTGGCAAGGACGTCCCACGGAGGAAGGACGGCGGTCGAGAGCGTTGGCTGCTAGACGCTTCGTGATCGTTCTTGCTCCTCTTTAGCCACGACGGGGTCTTCATCGTTGTTGTTGTTGGTGGTGGCGGCGGCGGCTAATTTTTGCGATGGTGAGAGGTGAGGATGACAACGACGCACGCCGGGTTAAATAGCCCAGCTGCTCGTGGACGCGCGCAGCTTCCCACTCCTTCGCCATCAATGCCGGAGCGGGAACACAGGCGACGCCCAGTGGGTCAGCGTGCCGTCTCGTCGCCATTGAAGCGCGCAGGCTGTCGCCGGTCAGCCTTTCGCGCAGCGCCTCTGAATCGCTGCCGCTGACCGTCTGAATCAATGTCGCCGATAAGCGGTGGCTGACGGGTGGGCCAGTGGACGAGTTCCTCCGCTGTCCGTGCGCGTCCGTGCCGATGCAACCGAGCCTCAGATTAAATGCATAAATGGGTCGAACGAGTTGTCCGGATGGTTCGGACCGCAGGGGCGCCGCGCACGTCCCGCGTGTCCGCACGGACCGGTTCGGATATGTTTGGACGGGATGCATTGGCCCTGTAAAGATGCCCTAAAATTGTAGGCGGAGAAACCCGGAACCATGCATAGCCATACCCAAGAGATCCCTGTAGAGACATAGATTGTCGTGTATGCATTAACGACCCTATATATGTTTGCCATTCAATTCCTAGCACGTACTCCCTCTGTTTAGGATTATAAGTCCTACGTGTTTACCTAGGTTGTTAATTTGACCAATCCTACGCTTCCACACTCAATCCTACGTACTCTAATAATAACGTACCGTACGTCTGTTCATCAGACTGTTGATCATTTTTTTAATCTTCTCACTTGGACCAACCAAGCTCAAGCTAGCTAGCTACTTACGCCGACGGCCGGTCAGTGTCGAAGATTCGTGCGCTGCCTATATGTCATCGTCGGCACGCACGCACGCACGCACGCGCACACACACTAACTATATATATATATATATATATATATATATATATATATATATATATATATATATATATATATATATATATATATATATATATATATATATATATATATATCGACGCGGATTTGCTACACACAGACGTAGCTGTGCATAGGCTTAGGTCCGTTGGATAAAGAGATCACATGCAATGCTATTTTAGATGGTAGTGGCTGACTCTTGAAAGGACTAACGGTTTCTAACGGCGGTTGTACCACACCGTTTGTGTCCATGCATGCAATGCCTAGGTTTCTGAGCAAACCCTAATTTTTTAGCATGTTGTTTGGCAAAGAAATTTTTAGCATCTAAAATGGAAAGATAAAGTAAACAAGGCTTAAATTGAGTTCTGCATGCAAACGCTTCGTACTATGCAAACCCTAGTGAAAGCTTGTCATAGTATGCAAACCCTAACTTTTCATGTAAGTGGTTTAGTGCCTTATATGTTTGGCATAAAAAAAATTCCTTGTGCTTAGGAAAAGCAATGGTACGTACCAAAAAAATATGCCGACGGCAGCGCCGTGCATGACGAGGGATGAGGTAGAACGAAGAGAGCAATCGCCTATTCCGCCTTGTTTATCAAATGAGCAAGGAATTTTGAAGAGAGAATAAATAAGTGAGGCTTGGGCCGGCAGCTTATAAAACAATACATAAAGTGAAAAAATGTTAAGTTCTGCATGCAATAGGTACCTAAAAGGAATAAGGTTTATTTGGGTTAGGGTTACAACACGAAATAAAGTTTGACTCAAAAAGGAATAGCTACCTAAAAGGAATAAGGCTTGTTTGGGTTAGTGTTACAAAACGAAAATAAGGCTTATTTGGGTTAGGGTTTTGCTTCTGTCGTACATTAGGTTTGACTCAAAAAGGCATGAAATCAGATAAGCTTAGTTTGCTCGGTTTTCGTGCAAGTCATGAAGTAACAGCGTTACTTAGCATCAAATGAGAATCTAACGTTTTCATCAGGAAACATATGCTCCCTATATCAAAAGAGGAGAGAATCAACGGTGGATAGGCTATGTGCAGCTATGCCTGTGTTTAGCTGGCTATTTCCCCCCATATATATATATATATATATATATATATATATATATATATATATATATATATATACACGCGTGCGCGTGCGCGTGCGCGTGTGTGCAGAGGTTTGCCTTCTTTTTCCCCACATCGGTAAGATACATTAGCATATCCGATCCATGCGAACTAAACTAACAAAGCGTGTGTGGTTAGTTTGGATAACGATGTTTCGTGCATGATCGCCTACTTGTTCGTTAGTTTTGGAGATCTCACTCGGTGAGGAAGTGATGTCGTGTGATCCTCTCATCCCATTTTTTTTCTTAATAATAATCCGTAGCATAGCATGCACCACGATCGACCTGGGTATTCATCATCGGCAAAGTGAAGTGGCCAAACTAAAGGGAGCCTAAAAGGAAACGGACCACGTCATGCACGCACGTGGAGTAAAATATTAAGTGGCCACTTACGTAGTAGTATCATGCGTTATATCACACGGCTTAATTAGAGACCCTGAACCACACACGTTACCCGTGGTGCAGGAGCTCCTTGAGCACAAAGGGGTGGCCATCTCTGTCTTTTTTTCTTTTCTTTTTTTGGAAAAGAGATGGCCGTTCTTCTATCTTATAATCCTCACTTTAAGTACTTGGCCAGCTAGCTTACGGGCCTCCAGCATCCTCATCACAACAAATGAACAGAATAAATGTAGATTGAAGGATGGCATCACGGGGTAAAAAGATGAGTTTGAGTGGATGGTATTTTTCCTCAAAAACATAGTGCAATGCGGAACATTCCAATCCTATGAATCAAACAACATATATATATACAAAAAAACCAAATGATCAAATCCTCCATCTTTCGAATTCCTCTGAATTAATGGGGCCCTTACAAAAGGATGTTTTAGCTTGTTAAATAAAAAATACGATATACTCCCTCCATCCCAAAATATAAGGCGTTTAAGATTTAAAAGTCAATATTTTCTAAGTTTAACTAAATTTATACACAATATATGAACACCTACAATACTGAATCAATATCAGTATATTCACCATAAATTATATTTTCTCGATATATTCGTTCAGTTTTGTAAATATGGATATTTTTGCTAAATATTTATTCAAAGTTAGTAGAATTAGACTTTTAACTAATCTTAGACGTCTCATATTTTGGGACAGATCGATTATGCTAAAGGACAACCTTTAGTTATAGTATTGTATAGGTGTTATGAAATAGATTAATATCTACTCCCTTCAGTTTTCAAAGTGCAAATGTCTTGTATAGTGATGAAGTTATGCGAATACGAATCAACTAAATTTTTTTATGATATGTTTATAAAACAGAAGAAGATTTTGTAGAGAACATAGAGGAGTTAACTCGATGGTAATTTTCAAGTACTTTAGAAAAAAGGCATCTAATTGGCAGGCAATGATAACATGTGTAAAGCTTTAAATTTTTTTATCCTACTCTCTCCGCATGCATTTGCATGGCCCCTCATATTTCCTTAATAAACCTTGACAGTTAATTTGACCAACAACCGCTAGTAGAAACAAGGGGTTCGGTTCGGAGAAGATTATGGCTCTAGTCCCGGGTGGGTTTTAGGCCAGGACTAGTGTGAGCACTATTCCCAGTTTGTCCCGGCTCCAACGGCTATGAGGACGGTGAAGCTCTAGTCCCGGGTCGTTTCAGACCTCTAGTCCCGATTTGTGATACGGCCCGTGACTAGAGGGCTCGCGCCAGCCAGCCCCACATGCAGGAGACTATAGTCCTGGTTGGTATCACATTCCGGGATTGGAGGTAAATCACTAGTCCCGTAATATCAACCGGGACTGTTGGTTTCTCTATATAATTTGGCATCCTCCGTGCCCGATCCCATGGCCATTTTTCCTCCATGCAAGCCAAGTTCATGCCCATATTTTCTCCAAGATTTGGTGGCAACCCCTAAATCCAAGGGTCTAAAAGGTTAGCAACTTCATCCTTTCATCTCTCATTGTTAGTTTAGCTCAATTCTCTAGAAGTATAGAGGGATTTCATGCTCTAGAGGTAGAGGGAGTTTTAGGCAAATTTTGATTAGGCAAAAGTTACCCAAAATTGAAATGTGTAATTTTGGAGTCTCAGAGCTCATAATAGAATGATGTTTTCACTGCTAGATCAATAATCAAAAACTCCATATTTTTCATGTTAATTGTTTTGTCCAATTCAAAAATTGGTGCATGTAAAATTCTCAAAATTCAATTTTTTTGATTTTAATAAGTAAATAAAGTGAAAATGACCCAAGCTTTTTATATGTTGTTAGTACATAGTAGGTGCACCTATTTTGGGTACTGTCCCATTTAGAAATTTTTTGTTTTAAAATAGTTTAAAAAATGAGAAGGTTTTGGGCAGAAACAAATTAGGGTTATAGAAAATAGTGTTGCTTTGTAAAGTGAGGAAATGGTGTTTTTCTTTAAATAGTGTTTCTCATTTAATGCTCAGAAGCTCACATTATAACTTATATTAAATTGGTCACTAATCTCTATTCATGATGTTGTGTAATAATTTTTGATATACTTATACAATAATACAGATGGTCCGAGAATTGATGTATGGTACTGACCTACGCTCTGGCGAGTTCACTAATGGCGTGCATGAATTCCTCTATATGGCTGAAGCGAACAAGCGGAATGATTTTGTATTCTATCCATGTAGTGTCCATAAGAATCAAAAGGATTACTTTGACTAAAAAATCCTTCACATCCACCTGTTGAAGTCCGGTTTCATGCCCAGCTATAATTGTTGGACCAAGGACAAAAAGAGAGGGGTTATAATGAAAGACAATAAAGAAGAGGATGATGAAAACTATCATGGGTTCCCTGAATACGGTGATACTTCCATGGGGGAAGCTGAAGGGGAGGCTGTAGAAGAGGCACATGATGAGCCCACTGATGATCTTGGTCAGACAATTTCTAATGCACGGAGAGACTGCGAAAATAAAAAGGAGAGGAAGAAGTTCGATCACATGTTAGAGGATCACAAAAAGTCGTTGTAACCAAATTATGAAAATGGTCTGAAAAGGCTGGGTAGCACACCGGAATTGTTGCGATGGAAGACAGAGTGTGCTCTATCTAACTCCGGATTTGAAAAGTTGCTGAAAATAATGAAGAATATGCTTCCAAATGATAACGTATTACCCGCCAGTACGTACGAAGCAAAGAAGGTTTTGTGCCCTATAGGTTTAGAGGTTTAGAAGATACATGCATGACCTAATGACTACATCCTCTACCACGGTAAGGAGTACATGAATTTGGATGCATTCCCGGTATGCACTGCATTGTGATATAAGATCAGACGAGATGACCCTGGTGATATTGAGGGTGAGCCCCCCGGAAGAGGGTTCCTGCAAAGGTGATGTGGTATGCTTCTATAATACCATGGTTGAAACGTTTGTTTATAAATAAAGATCATGCCAAGTTGTTGCGATGGCACAAAGAGGAATGTAAGTCAGACGATATGTTGAGACATCCCACTGATGGGTCGCGGTGCAGAAAAATCAATAGGAAGTACACGGACTTTGCAGATGACATAAGGAACTTAAGGTTTGCTCTAAGTACATATGACATGAATCCTTTTGGGGAGTAGAGCTCTAGCCATAGCACCTGGCACATGAATCTATGTATCTATAGCATTCCTTCTTGGTTATGAATGAAGCGAAAGTTCATTATGATGTCAGTGCTGATCCAAGGCCCGAAGCAACCTGTCAACGACATTGCTGTGTATATAAGGCCATTAGTTGAAGAACTTCTACAGTTGTGTTGCGACGAAGGTGTACATATGTGGGATGAGCACAAACAGACGCCATTTTACCTACGAGCATTGCTGTTCGTAATCATCAATGATTAGCCTGATCTTAGTAACCTTTTAGGACAGACAAACAAGGTATACAATGCATGCATGCACTATTTAGATGAGACTAAAAGTATATATTTCGAACATTGTAGGAAGAATGTGTACATGAGGCATCGTCGATTTATTTTGGCCAAGCATTCCTTAAGAAAGAAAGGCAAGAATTTCAATGGTCTAGAATTTCACTAGCTGAAGCCTAAGGAACATACTGGTGCTGATGTATTTGATACGGTCAAGGATTTGGATCAAATAGTAACATTTGGAAAGTGTACTGGCGGACAATCTGTTCCGAAGGACGCTGACGGAAACGCATCCATGTGGAAGAAGAAATTTATATTTTGGGAGCTACCATATTGGAAATTCCTAGAGGTCTGCTCTGCAATCGACATGATGCATGTGGAAAAAAATCTTTGTGTGAACCTACTAGGCTTCTTGGGCATGTATGGGAAGACAAAAGATACACCGAAAGCACGACAGGACCATCAACGTATGAAAGACCCAGAAGGCTTGCATCCAGAACGATATCAAGGTCCTGCCATCTACGCTCTTAACAAACAAGACAAGGGAATCTTTTTTAAATGCCTGAGAAGTATCAAGGTACCGTCCGTATTCTCGTCAAATATAAAGGGAATAATAAATATGACAGACAAAAAGTTCCAAAACCTAAAGTCTCATGACTGCCACGTGATTATGACACAATTTCTTCCGATTGCATTGATGGGGCTTATACCGAATTATGTTCGAGTACCCATTGTGAAGCTATGTGCATTCCTCAATGCAATCTCTCAGAAGGTAATCAATCCTGAAGATCTACCATGGTTACAGAATAATGTGGTCCAATGTCTTGTTAGTTTCGAGTTGGTGTTCCCACCATCCTTTTTCAATATTATGACACACCTCCTGGTTCACCTAGTCAAAGATATTTCCATTCTCCGTCCTGTATTTCTACACAATATGTCCCCCCTTGAGAGGTTGATGGGAGTCTTAAAGAAATATGTTAGTAACCGTGTTAGGCTAGAAGGAAGCATCTCCAAGGGCTATGGAACAGAGGAGCATTGAGTTTTGTGTTGAATTTCTTCCTGATCTTAAGCCGATTGATCTTCCTCAATCGCGGCATGAGGGGAGACTAAGTGGAAAAGACATTCTAGGAAGGAATCAATAATATGTAGGGACGATCATTCTTACACTGAAGCACATTACACGGTTCTATAGAATTTCAGCTTGGCATCCCCATCGAGGAACAAAAGAAAATTGTACGCTCCAACAACCCTAGGAAGCATGACGACTGGATTAAAAATGAACACATGAATAATTTCGGAGCTTGGTTGCAACATCTTCATAAAAAACAACACTCTTGGAGATCACCTATACTTGTTTTCCAGGTCACCATCTTTAACTATATCGACTTTCCAAGGGTACGAGATAAATGAGAATACATTTTACACAATCTCCAAGTTAAAAAGAGCACCAACCAAAACAGTGGTGTCCATTTTGATGCAACAAACAACAATGGGTCAAAGATCACATATTATGGTTACATAGAGGAGATATGGGAACTTGACTATGAACCTACTTTTAAGGTCCCCTTGTTTCGGTGCAAATGGGTCAAGATAATAGGAGACATGGTAAAGGTAGATGAGCAGTACGGAATGACAACAACGGATATCAACAATCTTGCATACTTATACGAACCATTCATTCTAGCCAATGATGTGGCTCATGTTTTCTATGTGAAGGGCATGTCTACCAAACCGAGAAAAAGAAATAATAAGCAAAAGAACTGTGTGTTGCTTGTCTGTAAGCTGTTTCACGATCACCAGCGTCCCCTTCTTCTCCAAAACCCAAGTCAATAACAATGGGCATTGACGAGTCGAACTATCGTCACCTATTGTCCCAACTCCTGGTGCACTCCGCAAGTCAGAATGGGAAAGACTTGGTGATTGCTCAAAGCTCTAGAACCGGAGGCGCTATGTGATGGTGTGTTGTGAAGAGAGGAGTGACCTCTCTTATATAGGCACGGGAGGGATACGAGAACATGTTGTGTGATGAGATGAAAAGAAAAGTCGAGAGATGAACTAAATAGGCAGCGGCCAAAGCCCACCGAGTTCATATTAAAACTCCACCCGTACACACATCTCGGCTCGGCTCATTCCGGCAACCCGCAGTGTGTGCACGTCGGGATGAGGCGAGGCATGCGACAGAGAAGGACGAGTGCATACTACTCTCTTCTTCACATGCTTATACAAGTGATGGAGAAGCCTCCTTTATAAGGAGGTCAAACCCCCACCAACTAGCAATCTGGAACAAACTTTTGTCCCACTTCTTGCCATGCATGAATGGGCCAATGGGCCTCTGAGATTTCATGAATTATTGCTAAGAATAAATGGGATGAAACATATTTTAGTCAAAATACCAACAATCCCCCCATTTGATCCTAGAGGCACACAAAGTTTGTCTATTGTTCCAAAGCACTATTTCATATATATACCGGTACTACAGTGGAGACTGTTAAGTTGAACTTCCACCTAGACTATATGGTACACTAGTAACTTGTACAGTAGACTATGGCTTCAACTTCAAGTTTGCTGCAAATCTAGTTTCACATAAAGCCTTGACCCATACTAGACAGTCGTAGGTCTTCCCCTGAGGTTAGAGAGTACCCAAATCTTATAGGCTGCAACGTGCAATAGTCAAATTCATATAGATGTGTTTTTTAAAAGATGTTATGTAGGACAACTCTGCTTAAGAAATAGGCCACTTAGAATACATTAAGATAAAATCATCCTGTCGTACAGAATAGAAGAGTATTATATCTTTATGTTTACACGCATGCGGTCCATCGAAGAAGGTTTTCTGTCTTGCGCATCTCCTCTCTGGAGTTGTTGGCTTGTTCTCGAGGAGCCATCGGTTTGACATAGGCCGGCTTGATCTTCCCGTCTGTGTAGCTTCCGTGGGTAGCAAGGGTGGCTGAGTGTGACGGTCATGCTTCAAGACGGTCATATGGGGTGCTTGTGTTGCTTGTCAACCATTTTTCCTGCTAATAAACTGGCAAACTCTATACTTCTTCTTTATTATTATATGTGTTAAATATTTTGGCTTGTTTTGAAGAAAAAAATTAAGTAACGGTCGCAGATCTAAAGTGCTGCAATGAAGAATGGTCAATCTGTTTAGCTAAAGGACGACGCTACGCGTCCCCCGGACGATGCGGGCTATCCATCGTCCTGGTCCGGAGCCGTCTGATAGGCCTGATTGTAGCCGTCCAATCACCCAGCCCGTTATAACCCTGCGTTAGCTTCAGAAGCAAAAAAGGTTTGCTTGCAGCGAAACAAGAGCAGCACGAAGCCCGCACATCCCCGCGGATATTCCTCGCCGGTCGGCGCACGACGGTGCCGCTGCGACAGATGCAGCAAAAACCGGCGGCGCCCATGGCTCACTTGCGCACATCCATCGGGGACCCCACCCCTGTACATCATCACCACGCCAATCCACCGCCAATCGTTGCCTCGAGCACTTCTTCGAACCTTGCAGCACAGAGGCGCCATGGATCATATTCGGCGAGCGGTGGCACCGGAGTTAAGTTGCAGCAGAAGTTGCACGGCTGGTACAACAATCCCGATGTTTTCTTCGATCAAGACTCCGAGATTGATCACCCAGCTCCTTCATCGGTAAGGATTTTGAAGCTAGGGTTTGAAGTCAATGGCAGCTAGGGTTTGAAGTCCATGGCAGCTATTTTTTGCTTTCAACTTACTACAGCATTTAGCTTTAGTAGGAAAAATCAATGTAGCAAAGCTGTTAGCAAAAAAACAGTATAGAAATTAGTATTTACTATATTGTTGCATTATTTAGTTGATTTGCTAGAAAATAAATATTGCTGCATGTACCAAATATGGTAGCAATTGATTATGGGAGCAATTTATTCTTGTAGCAATTGATTCAGAAAGCATGCTGCTCACATGGGAGAAGCTTAGGAATTGGTTCATAAAGCAAACTAAAAATAGTTTTATATGCTACGTTAATTTGGTAGCAACAATATATGTTGATTTTGTAGAATTTTGCTATCTTGTGATTTTTCATCTCTGAAGCTTATTTTGAAATGCAGAGTATGCTTGGAGGTTTTGACCTGAACCAACCACCGGAAGCTTATGCTGCGGACATTGGAGAAAGCAATGATGAAGGACAACAAAGAACAGAATTTCAACCTGGGCCTCAAAGTGTAGCAAGTGACAATGCTTCCATTGCTGCTGAAAATCCCGGGGAAGAGATTTGCTCTCAGCCAGTTGTTCCTTATGTTGGTATGACCTTTGATGACCTTGACGTGACGCAACATGTGTATAATGACTATGCTTTCAAACTTGGCTTCGGGACACACATAGGAAATACAAAATACAGCATGGCAAGGGGAGCAACAAAGGACACTATTCTGAGCATGGTGTTTGAGTGTGTGCACACCGGGAAGCCTGTTGACGAAGCAAAACAACATTGCAACACAACTGGTCTTGGTGCTAACGGAGAAGATGCTAGAGTCGACATGAGCAACACTTCTGCATAGAAACCTCGCAGCAAGCAAGCATGTTTGAAGAAGGATGTCACTGACTCAAGGCAAAGAAACATATTGCCGCGGCTTGGTTGTAAAGCAAAGATGCTTGTTGGGAAGCGAGACAGGAAGTGGACTGTGTCAGTTTTCAACGAGGAGCATACCCATCCAATGGTGCAGCAAATTGGAAAGTGTAGGTATTATCGTTCTCACAGGAAAGTTTTCGAAGAGGATTTCCAGCTAATAAAGACCTTGCATGAGCAAAACATAACGACAACGCATGTGATGGGGTGCCTCGGCAGTGTTCATGGGGGTGATCCTAGATGCCTTGGGTATGTGAAGCGTGATGTTTCCAACATTAGAACAATGCTGTGAGAAGAAGTTTCAGAGCGTGATTTGAGCATGACGATTGAATACTTCGAGATGAGAAAGGCAGAATGCCCTCAGTTCTTCTTTGAGAAGCAAGTAGATAAGGACAACGCTATGCGAGCACTCTTTTGGGTTGATGGAAGGACAAGGGCACTGTACCCCAAGTACAAAGACTGTGTGTTCTTCGACACAAGCTTTTGCACCAACAAATACAACCTTCCAATTGCTCCGCTTGTGGGTATCAACAACCACACACACACAATAGTTTTGGGATGTGCTCTCCTGCCTGATGAAACAATTGAAACTTTTGAATGGGTTTTCAAACAAGTGAAGAAAGCTGCAAATGGGTTGTGCCCTGACCATATCATGACTGATCAGGACCAAGCAATGGGTAGGGCGATCAAAAATGTGTTTCCTGATGCTGTTCACAAATGCTGCCTATTCCTTGTGTTGCGTCTTGCAAGAACGAAACTCGAACCTCACTTGAGAGAAGGTCATCCATTCAGAGAAGCATTCTATGCATGTATCTATGGCACTGACACGGTTGCTGAGTTCGAGGTCTTCTGGCAGACAATGCTACAAACCTTTGAGATGGCTGAGAACACTCACCTGCAAAACATGTGGAAAACAAGGAACACATGGGCACCTGTATATTTCAGGAAAAGTTTCTTCCCATTCACCAGAACAACTGGCAGATCTGAAGGTCTCAACAACTACTTCAAAACACTAGTTCAGCCAAGTAACACAATATGGAACTTTGTGCAGCAATATGAGTTGTGACAGAACCTGATGCTTGATCGTGAAGACAATGCAGGTTTTACAATGGATACAACAACTGCGCCACTTTGGGGCAGGTGATGGATATAATGTTTTTTGCTTCAGTAGTGTGTTTTTTGCTTCAGAAATTATGTTTTTGCTCAGAAGTGTCTTGTTTGCTTCAGTAGTGTGTTTTTTCTTCAGTATTGTGTTTGTTGCTTTAGAAGTGTGTTTTTGCTTCAGTAGTGTGTTTGTTGCTGCATAATGTGTTTTTGCTTCAAGTAACTTTGATAGCATTCCCTGACAATGTGTGAAACTTATTTTCCTTGTAGTTGGAGCATTGAAAAGCAGGCCCTTGAATTCTACACAAGGGAGGTTTTTGGCAGGTTCTAGAAGATTCGTGAAGCATCAACAAGGTTTTATCCACTCCGTTCAGAGGTGGAAATGCTTTGTTTCGATCTTGTACTGAACCCCGGATTCGATCTCGAGACATATCGGGTTGAAGCAAACATTGAAGAGGGGATATACTTGTGTGGCTGCAACTCATTTGCGATGTGTGGACTGATATGCCCGCACATCGTCAGGGTGATGGTGCAATTGAACATCTAGAGAATACCAGACCGATACATGCTCCAACGTTGGTCTGCTGCGGCAACAACACCTGCCCCTGATCCTGGTTCCAATGCAGCAAGATTTGGTGTGCCAGGCACAAATACTCTCAAATACAACTCATTGTGTAGGAAGTTTAATGACTTGGCATCGGATGCAGGTTTCAACGATGAAACATATCGTGTTGTGTCAACAATGATTGATGAAGCAAAAAAAGTTGTTGCTGCCGTGGGGAGTGCTCCGGATGATGCGCAGCAAAATTCGGTGGCTCATGAACAAGGCTTGTTGTAACACCCTTGGATCGGCCCTATGCAAGTTTTAGCGATTCCCGCCAAACCCGCATAGAAACGATTAAAGGTGCCCACCAGGCACTTTCGTGCGGGTGGAAAACGAAGTAATACCATTACACATTAGTCCATGATGGAACCCACAGAATAGATATATACAACAACGACTCCATGAGTCAAGAATATAGATACACAATAAAAAAATTCCAAAAAACTTGAAAATGACACAGCGTCCAACTACGGACAAGATGCAAATGGGGCTAAGAGCCCTGAAGAATAACCAATGGCGTCCATAACCCTGCCCAGGCCAAGCCGGAAGGGTAACCCTGCTAACAACGTCGATCTCAAAACCTGCTTAAACAAAAGGGGTGCCGACAAAGGGAAAAGGAAAAAGAGAGCGATCAGTACTGAGGCCAGTACACGGCGAGACTACAATTCGGCGGTCCTCGCCTACATAGGTATGGTGGACTGAAGCGGTAGCCAGCATGCACTAAACAAACTATAGAGACTCAATACAACTGGTGGCTATCAGATAGGGATAAGAAAAACCTATTCGGATCCAACCTGAAACTATCACCAAGCATACCCATCCTGGTATTTCCCCCTCGAGACCAAACGAGGAAGTCAACCGAGGAAGTCAACAGAGGAACTCACACAGTTGGCAGTTTTATTCATTCCGTTATAGTTGCGGCAATTACTAGTCAGATATAGATAGCATGAGTCATCCTGATATAATAAGCAGTGGGAAGTTTTAGTTAACCATTCCGTTGTAGTTGTAGTACTTACTAGTCAGATACATATAACATGAGGCATCCCAAAACCCAGAAGTTGTTGTTACTTTTATTTAGCCATTTCGTTGTATGAAGTTGATTACTAGTCATTATAAAGTCAAATTTATAGCACTACTTTAGTTATAGTTTTCTATGATCGAGATACTATGCTCCAAGTCATCCATAACCGCGAATACGGCTTTCAGAAAGTTTTACCCTGTAGGGGGGCACAAATAGCAACACACGCATGATCAACCTCGGAAAAACCAAAAGAAAATCCAACGAGGCATCACGACAAAGAAATCGCAAGATTCATATAATATTTCAGGGGGCCACCCCACCAAGCTACACGCGATGAAGTTGGCCGGCTCCGGAACGAACCCAGAGGTTTCGTCAATGGATGTAAATGACTGGGAACCCGAAAGTGTGACTGGGCTTGTCGATACCGCGAAAACACCCCGCTTACCTAAAAAGTACAGGCGCTCCACGCACAATAGTAAATAAAGCAGTAAAACATGGCATAAGTACATGATAGTAATAAAGCCCCAAACTACTGTAGGGGTTCGTAGCATGGAAAAGAAAAAATTTCTACCGCATGAACACATAATCAAGATCTAATCTATGATCAAGCCAAGATCTATCTACTAAATTGTATCAACGAGTCAATAGAATACTAACCCTCGAAGATCCAAAGCGGTTAACGAGAGCAGATTCTCGTGGGTGATGTGGTCGTACACTTGCAGATCTCAAGATCGCGTAGACGATCCTTCCGGCGCTGCGTTCCGGGAGCGCTCCCGCAGTCGGTCACACGTTCGGTACTCGATGAAGACCTTCCTCTCCCTTGTTCCAGCAGGCAGCGGAGGTTGTAGCACTCTCCTCGCGATGCCGGCAGCACGACGACGTGGTACCGAAAGTAGAGGGGAGATCTCGCAGGGCTTCGCCTTAAGCCGGAGCGAGTATGGTGGAGTATGGGAGAGGCCTTGGTGATCTAGGGTTTAGAGGCACCAAGGCAGGAAGCTTGGCCGGTGGCTAGGTCTTGGTAAAGCCCCAACTCGGCGCCTAGGAGAAACCCTAGGGCGGCGGCGACTTGCAGGAGGCCGGCGGCTAGGGTTAGGGTTTTGGGGTGTGAGAGGTGTGTGGGAGAGGGGCAGCCATGCCCCTCCTTTTATAGGTGGGAGGGTGCGGCTTGGGAGGAGGGAGTCCTCCTCCAACTCCTCCTCCTTGGCCGGCGGGTGGAGGGAGGAGACTTCCTCCCCAAGTAGGTTTCCTACTCTCCCTCCACCAAGCAAACTTGCCGTTTGACTTTTTCAAATTGGCATTTGACTTTCAAACTAGGATTTGATTTCTCCCTTTATTTTGCCCAGCCAAGTGACCTAGTACATGATGCAACCATTCCACATTGTCATGACACATTCATGTACCCTTCCCCTCCGGAGTGCCGGACCTTCCGGACTCTTCTAGAACATTCCCGATGAAAACACCGGAATCATTCCCCAACTCCGAAACAAGACTTTCCTTATATGAATCCTATTCTCAGGACCATTCCGGATCTCCTCGTGATATCCCGGATCCCATCTGAGACTCCGAACAACATTCGGTTTCTTACTCATCATTCCATAACTACTCAACAACATCGAATCCTTAAGTGTGTCTCCCTACGGTTCGTGAATTATGCGGACATGATCGAGACACTTCTCCGATCAATAACCAATAGAGGAATCTGGAAATTCATATGGCTCCCACATATTTCTATGATTACTTTGCGATCGAATGAACCACTTACATACGATACCAATTTCCCTTTGTCTCACGATAGTTTACTTATCCGAGGTTTTGATCGTCGGTATCTCTGCATACCTAGTTCAACCTCGTTACCGATAAGTACTCTTTTCTCGTTCCCGTGGTATGTGATCCCTTGTGAGCCAGTCACATGCTTTCAAGCTAATTGGATGACATTCCACCGAGAGGGCCCAGAGTATATCTATCCGTCATATGGATGGACAAATCCCACTCTTGATCCATGTGTCTCAACCCATACTTTCCAAACACTCAATGCCACCTTTATAGCCACCTAGTTACGGTGTGGTGTTTGATGTCATCAAAGCATCCTTCTGGTGATGGTGATAAGCATGATCTCATGGTCGAAGGAATTAGGTTACTATGTATTAGAAAGCTTATAGCAAATGAACTATATTAAATGACTTGATCTTTATGCTACGCTTAACTATAGGAGTATGTCCATCACATCATTCTCCTAATGATATGACCCTGTTGTTAATAACATCTCTATGTTCATGATCAGGAAACCATGATCATATATTAACCAACAAGCTAGTTTAACAAGAGGCTTTACTAGGGACTCTTTTATGTTTACAAATCACACAAGTATTAATGTTTCCGATTAATACAATTATAGCATGGTATGTAAACATTTATCATAAGTATGAAAATATGATAATAACCACTTTATTAATGCCTCTTGGGCATATCTCCAACAGTCTCCCACTTGCACTAGAGTCAATAATCTAGTTTCAAACCTTTGTGTATTCAACACCTATGGATTTCTGGTGTCGTATGTACACGATTTATAGTGGTCAATTGATCTCCGGATCTGACACTTCCAGGGTGTAATTGCATGTCTTTGCGTCTCTACGCATCACTCATTCTCTAATGAGATGGCTTTGTACAAATTTGGTCCTTTGGTGTGACCTTTAGTTCTTTGGGGTTAAAACATGTTGATAATATTGTCGTACAATATATCTTCATAGTATTATCCTTGCTGTGAACTACACCTAGTTTGATAACAAACTACTTGACACAAATGCCCTCTTTTGCTGCTATAATAGCAGTTATATACTCAGCCTTTTGTTGTAGTATCTGTCACAATGTCTTAACTTTGGAACTCATCCAAATCCATTATGGAACTTACTTTCCATCATATTGTGCCACCCTTAGTTTAAATTGAGATAAACTTAATTTGTACTTTGTGACAAAACTAGTATCAATGTAATTCATTTACGATGAACTAACCATCTATTTGCCACTTCTACAAAATAATATATTCTTATTTCTTTTAGAAGATCATAAGAATATCTTTACTATTGTCCAATAATCATCTTATGAATCATTCTGGTATACGATCATAACATTTAGAGCATAGGACATATCTGGATTTGTACACATCACAGCATGATTGATAAAATACTCTTCGTGATTTTATCTATCAAGTATCAAAAATACTTAAATATTTATTCAATCATTCATGTGCAACAAGAACCTTTCTTGTAGTTTCTATATTGAACTCATTCAATATCTCATCTATGTACTTCTGGCACAACCATATTGGCATCACAATTTATCCATATAGACTTTGATGCCAAATATTCGGGTTTTGCCTAAGCCTTTCATCGAGATGAAATTCTTATCTTGTGTTAATAAAAAGATACATCATTTCCAATCAACAATATGTCTTCCACATAATGTATTAGAAACATGTCTTAGCGCTCCCACTTAATTTCTTGCAAATGCAAGCATCTTCATCGTCTCCGATGAAATTAAACTCTTTTAACAGTTTCACCATAGTGAAGATTCCAACTCCGTGATGCTTACTTCAACCATTGAAGTTTGCATATGCTTTTAGCATCCTTTTAATTAACAAAACCCTTTGGACTGTGTCATGCACACGTCCTAGGTAACCATTCTATTAGAAGAACTTGTTTTGTTTATTCAACACATAACAAAATTATATGTCGTTGTTGCTACATTAATCCGTCTAGACTAAATATCGCTTAATGAAAGATCAGATCTTGTCATAGTCAACTCTTTGAACATTGTCGTGAACTCTTTCCCGACATATCGATAATTTCATAGATGTGAAACATCCATGTCTATTTCTTTATGGATCCAAATACGACTGTAAGGTCTTGTACCTTTCCAGAGGGTCTTTCAAGCTCAAAGCTTGATTTATTGTATATGGAACTATCACGGATTTTATGGCTTCAAGCCATTTGACGGAGTCAGGGCCCATCATCGCTTCTTTGCATGTAGTCGGTTTATTATTCTCAAATAATGATTCAACCCTCAAATCTTGGTATTTGATTGTTTACCCGACCTACTTGTTTCAATATGAACTTAGACCTCCGTGACCACAACCTTTGAGGCACGTGAGCCATGAGCATTGTTGCTGCCTCCGGAACACTTTTCGGCGCTGCGCAACTTTGATCATATATAGCTAAGGTTCTTTTAAGCTTGTCAAAGTTCTATTGTCCTCCCACTTAACTTTTCACGGAAAATCCTTCTCAAAGAAACTTGACGTTCTAAGAGACAAACATTTTTGTCTTTGGTGTTTATGCAGGAATTCTTAACAGTTATTCGAAAATAACATACAAAGACATGTTCATCCGATTTTGGTTGCAAACATATTTCTTATGCATAGCATACCAATATATAAGAAAGGACAACTTGGGTTTTATCCCAAACCATAACTTTATATGGTGTCAATTCAACGGATTATGATGGAGCTCTTTTCAGTGGAAAACCGGTAGTCTCTAAAGCTTTTAATCTTTAAAATATAATGATAGTTTTATGAATTACACCTTTGATCTTTACCATGTCAAACAAGGTTTAATCACATATCTCGAATGCTCCATACTTTTATGGTGTTTCGGGAAATGCAAATCCACGGAACGATTCCTTAAATCTTAGGTATTATGCTAAACTTGTAACTCAAATATCTTCCTTTATGATATTAGCATAAACTATTTATATTCTTGTTACAATGATTTTGCACTTCACCTTAAAAATCTTTGAACTTTTCAAATGTTTCATACTTCATCCTTATTAAGTAGATATTCATATATTCACTCAAATTTTCGGAGAAAGCATATGAAGTTGAAACCCATCGCTCTTGACTACACATAATGGACTTCATACAACAATATGTACAAGTTCCAATAAGCTAGTCATTCGTTCCCTTTTGGCCTATGAACGAAGTTTTAATTATCTCTAGGAAAGTTTCACAAGCGTCATTTGATCAAAAATCAAAAGACTCCAAAATTCCATCCACATGGAGTTTCTTCATGTTTTCTTTCCAATATAATTTTAAACGGCGATGTCACTTCCTAAGTGATCTTTCAATCAATTTGTCTTTCGACATTTTTAGCACTAGTTTTATGGATGTGATTTCTCCAACGAGATTTGTGAATCATCCACCTTTTATGGATTACGGCAATTATTTGAACAACCCTTTTGTTCTCATAATACCTGATAAAACAAATCTTGAAGGCAAGCTTTGATGTTTAACAAGCAGCATAATAACCCTTTATTTGTTCTCGATGAACATCATCACATATTATTTTGCTAGTTACTTAGGCCATTGTAGTTCATGAATTGTGTTGTTTCGTATGACGATTCACACCAACAAATTCAGTATCAAATACTTAAGAACCACATTGTTTAATAAGCAAAGAATATATCCATAACATGTATATCATCTATATACTTGAGGAGGAGGCCGTGGAGGAGCCCTCTCGCACGCGCACCGTCGCTCGAGGAGGAGGAGCCCGCCCGCACGCGCACCGTCGCTCGAGGAGGAGGAGGCCACTGCTGCTCGAGGAGGAGGAGGAGGCCGTGGAGGATCCCACCGTCATCCTCGTCTCAGAGGTGAGCCTCGCCCCTCACCTCTCTTTGCATCCATTCGTGGGCAGAGGATTATGGTTCTTGGATTAGGGTTTAGAGGATTAGGGTTAGGGTTCCTGGATTAGGCCGTGGATTAGGGTTCCTGGATTAGGCCGTGGATTAGGGTTCAGAGGAGGCAGTGGATTAGGGCAGTAGTTTGCTAGTGTTAGTGAAAGAACATGTTGGCCCCCCATGTGTGGTTTTGGTAATTAATGACAATCTTTATGGACTAATGTGTGTATTAAGTTATACTTGTAGGATTTGTCCATTGGCATCGCTTGGATCATGTGTTGGCTTCAAGGTCGATGAAATGCAAAGAAGATATGTTGGGAAAGCTCAATATGCGAGGTCGATGATGAGGAATTAATAAAGGCGTTCCATCTTGAGAAGGGCAAGACCGTCTACATCGAGCTCAAGTGGAATGCTCAAGGCAAAGGTATGATCTTGATAGATTTTCCCTTTTGTCGGTCTCTTGTTGAGTATAGGAGACCGAGTTTAGGATAGATAACCGTACTATCAAGAGAGGCTCTCATACGAGTAATTCGGTCACATCGTTCGGAGAGAGTTCAAACCTTTGCATACTTGCATCATCGTCTTTGGTTGTTATTTGGTCTTATCCATGTGAGGATATAGAGCTTGTGGTAATCTCCATAACAAGCTCTTGTTCATCAAAATCGGATCTCCCATATATATCTTATTGCGATTTTGATTTATGCGGCTTTTCGGTTTCTCACCAAGTGAGGTATATCACATTATTCTACTTGATACTTTCTCACTTGGTGATGATCAATATTTTCACCTTTTATTGGGAAGCCCTTGTTGTTCTCTATCCAACTCAATTGGAATCGGGTCAATCGGAGCTACCATTTAAATGTTATGTCCGTTGAATATTTGCCGTTTTAATTGAAAAAGAAAAAGAAAAACTGGGCCAAGCGGTACTACCGCAGCCCAGTATCGCTCGTGCCTGCGCGCAGCCTACTTCAATCTGGCCCGGTACAAATTTCCGGTCCTATCGGACCGCCCAGGTAGTACTGCCCGGATGGGCGGGTACTACCGGCCGGCCCAGGTCGCCCCTGCCTGCCTTTTTCCCCTGCTTGCTTGGCTCTCCCTGAAACCGCCCGCATCTGGCCTGCTCGCGCGCCGCCATCTCGCCTTGCTGGGCCGCGTGCGTCCCCGCGCCTGCACCCCACCGCGAGCTGGCCCAGCTGCTGCCGCTCTGCCTGGGTGCGCTGTCGCCCGCTCGCGCGCCCCGCGCGCGCGTACGCCTCTTGCATGCTGCGCTGGGCCCGCATGCTGCTACCTCTGCTGCGCTGCTGCTGTGCTAGCTGCGCGCGCGCACTGACGCGCATGCTGCTGCAGCGCTAGCTGCTTTGCTGGCTGCCGCGCGTAGGCCCCCGCCTGCTTCTCTCTCTCGCATGCGTTGACTTCCCCTTTTTGCTGCCAATCGGGCGGTAGTACCGGTCCTAACCTGTACTACCGGTCTAGACAGAAAAACGCCCCAACCGGCTAGTTTTTCTGGGCCTATTTATACTCTTTGCCCGTTTTCAGTTTAGATAGCTCCTCTATTCTATTAGGCTAAACTTTGTTCACACTTGCTCTAAATCTTGAAGCTTGCCTAATCTTTTCCCTTCGATGATTCTTGTCATATTTGAGTGGGAGAGAGAGGAGATCTAGCCCCACGTTTTGACCTAACCGATTTATCTCTTTGTGAGTGCATCTTTGGGGATCTAGATTTTGGGGATTTTGTGTCTCTCTTTGATTCCTCCTCTCTTGTTCCCCCAATAGCTTTAGTAGCTTTGTTGGAACTTGAGAGTGAGGGATTTGGGCATCTTTGTGGTGTTCTTGTCATTTCCATTTGGTGCATCGGTTTGAGTTCTCCTTGGAGGATTTGGTTTGATTTACTCATTGGAGCTTGTCCCTCTTGGGTTCTTGGAACCCTAGACGGTTTGTGGCCTTGGTGGCATTGTGGCCTTTTGTGGCGTTTGTTGGGAGCCTCCAATTAAGTTGTGGAGAAGTGCCCCAACCTTGTGAGAGGTTCCGGGTGCCACCAACAAGTGCACCGATAGTGGAAGCGTGAATCGATCCCGTTGGGGTGAGATTCACCGGAGAATAAGGGAGACCTTTTGTGGCGTTGGTGGTTTGATACCACCCCCTCTCCAAACGAGACGTACTCCATGTTGGGAGGAACTCGGTAAAATATCGTCGTCCCCGCGTGCCTCGGTTATCTCTATACCCGAGCTTTTACTTATGCACTTTACATTGTGATAAGCTTCGTGCTTGAAGTAATCTATATCTTGCTATCACTTTGTTACTTGTATTGCTTAGCATAAGTTGTTGGTGCACTTAGGTGAACCCTAGTTGTTCTAGGTTGTGCTTGACAAAGTAAAACGCTAGTTTTATTCCGCCTTTGTTGAGCCACTCTAGGAAAAGTTTTAATCGCCTATTCACCCCCCTCTAGGCGACATCCGTATCCTTTCAGTTAGTGTTCAGAAAATTCTAGTGTTAGTGTTGTAGCAGTTTGAGCCTGTCCATTTAATTCTAGTGTTAGTGTTCAGAAAATTCTTGGGTAGTAGCTTGCTAGTGTTAGTGTTCAGAAAATTCTAGTGTTAGCAGTAGCTTGGATTAGGAATGAATCCATTTAATATAGAATCTAAATAGAAGCCCAAGAACTTGTCCTAAACCTCACAGTTTGAGCTTCATAGGAAATTTAAATGTTTTCAAAGATAAATGGTGCAGGAATATGTCTAGGAAAATGATTTGTTCTCTGTTAAATCTGATAGTGTAATAATATGTAGTTGTGATTCCTAGAGTTTATGCTAGGAGGATTCCTAAAAAATGATTTGTTCTCTATTAAATCTGACAATGTTAAATCTGACAGTGTAATAATATGCTAGGAAAATGAGCGGTTATGCATATTTGATTCCTGGATTATCCTCTAGGAAAATAATAGAAATTATTTTGTTTGAATAACTTGAGGCTAGCTAATGAAGAATAATTTGTATGATGGCTTCTGCTGGCTTGGGCTGCTACTGTTGTGCCCAGGTAGCATGACTTGTGGTTGTAGCAATAGTGAGGTAATTGATGTTGGAATCTAGCTCATTATGCAAAAGGCTGAAGCTAGTTGGGTTGGATAAAACTGTTAAGTTTACCATTGTGGTGCATCCCCTAGGAATGTGCACAGGGCTAAACATCTCAGATGTTGACTGCTGGATTGCTTACTGTCATATAATCTGCATGTATAATGATAGGTGCTTATTTGCTTGCTGTCATATAATGCTCCTGGGTTGGAGTGCTTGATGGCATATAATCTGCATGTATAATGATAGGTGCTTATTTGCTTGCTCTCAGATGATGAAATGCTCCTGGTGTTGAATGCTATAATCTTCATGTATATTATATAATGACAGGTGCTTATTTGCTTGCTGTCATGTAATGACAGGTGCTTATTCTTTGCTAATTGTGCTTGTGCTTGTATGAAGCACTTTATTATGTCGTGTATGCAGGTTCTTGTATGAAATGAGTCCTGATTTTTGTCGGAATGTTGATTAACTTCCGTTTCGGCAGAAATTGGGCACTTCTAGTTTAAGAAAATTAGCAAAGGTCATGCTGGATTTTTCCGTGCATTTAACCAATTATTTGTTTTTTATTAGTGCAAAGATGTGTGACAACGACGAGGCTGGATGTTCTAAGCGCATCAGCGCTGAAGGAGAACTCAGACCTCCGAATAAACTATTGACATTCTAGGAGGCAGCCCAGCGGCTTGAAGACGATGAAGAATACCATCCTTCTGAGAGCGAGGATGATGAGATGGAAGACGCGGAGGAAGAAGCCGAAGGAACAGCGGGTGCTGAAACCACTGATGGCGGCGAGGGCACAGGGAGTGGTAGCAATCCTCCTTAGAAGAAGAAGAAGCAGAAGGAACGGCGCCCGAACACGGTCGGCACCGTCAGGGAGGAAATTACCGAAGTGAGCCCAACAGGGGTTC
The DNA here is from genome assembly GCA_910589765.1 of Avena atlantica. Lineage (NCBI taxonomy): Eukaryota > Viridiplantae > Streptophyta > Magnoliopsida > Poales > Poaceae > Avena > Avena atlantica. Next base: position 343,812,390 of record OU342736.1, on the reverse strand, counting down.
CTTTGGAGCCCAAACTTGTCGTCAGAGGGTACGGTGGGCAAGTGGCGGCGATCACCCGGACAACCATCTCGATCAACACCGAGAATCTCCGTAATAAAGAAAATGGCCACTTGCGCACACTCCTCTTCGAGAAGCTGCACACAAGATACAAGTTCCCCGCTGAGTATCGGAACACAAATTATCATGGGAACGAAGTAAACAAATACGCCCTCACAAAGATGAGCACCGCCCTGGCAAGCTGGAGAACCCGGATAAAGAAGAAGATCTATAAAGAAGGCAAAAGTCTCGAGGAGATCCAGAAGATTGACCCGCAGATCACCGAAGAGGAGTTCCGGGAGTTCAAGGAGAGTTGTGAATCCGAAAGAGCCCTGGCCAATAGTAATCGGGGAAAGGTTCTGCAGGCGATGAATATAGGGCATCACCATCTCGGATCTGGTGGATACAGAACCGGCGGAGGCCAAATGGAATAAGGAGGACGAAGAGTATAGATCTAAGGGGATAGAAACCCCTTTGCGAAATTCGAACCCAGGCAGGTTCGAAACTTCATCAGGGACCGTTACCATGTGGACCCAAAAACCAAAACATTCACCGCGGATCCTACGGTGAAGGAATTCGAGGAAATTGTGGTAAGTAATCTAATTACCGCGGATCAACTCGATTGCATTCTAATCGATATAGTCTAGTTTCTAAACGGTTCACTGTTACTTCTTCTGCGGGAGGCGGAAATTGTTGCTAGTCATGGATCCCAGGGGTCAACGGAGGCCACCCGGTGGGATAACCCTTTTAACAGGGCGATGAACCGGCCAAGAAAATAGAGCCGGTTACGAAGAAGCCGTCGTTGGCTGGCCGTCTGGCCGGCCTCGGGGGTAAGAATTGGGTGGATCATTTTGGTCCACCGTCGAGGACGCGTGTGGCACCGTTGTGAAGGAGCGATGAGGAAAACCGCGAGGTTCAAGAACTTAAGGAACAAGTGGTGCGGATCCCGCAGATCGTCCAAGACAACCTGGAAATCACCCTCACGTCCATCCTGCCTACCTTGGTGGAGTCAATAGCGAACTAGAGTGCGGGTGGTCGAGTAGGGCCGTGCCCGATTCCAAGCATGGTCAGCAGCCACTCGAACAACGCGGCGCCGACGAATCAGGCGAACTATGTGTTCGTGACTCCTCCCGCTAGCACCGCGGGGCCGCAAGTGTTGGTGACTCCCCGTGCCATCACAGCAGCGCCGGACATGTTGGTGCCCCACCCCGCCATCGTCACGGCGGCACCGGAGCCCCAAGCACCCGGTACGGAGAATACACCGGCGACCAACACCGCGCCATCAAGAAGCCCCTCCATCTCTTGCACGCCCGTCGTCATATGCGGTGCCTCGACATTAGCCGATCTCGATGCCATCACGGTAAACAAATTGCTTTACCGCCTTTCACGCCATCTATTACTCTTATGGCATCTCTGACAACGCCGTACATATTTTCCGCAGACGGATGTTCCTTGCACTCTCTTGTGCTACATGAACAACGAGCTGAGGGATGTTGCCAAGGGTACCATCGTTCAACCCTTGCAGCGCATGTTCCACTCAAGGCCGATGCCAGATAGCGTGCACATGGTTAAAATTAGTCGGGTGCTAAGGTGTTGCGACGACCTGGAACCTCCCGTTCAACCCCCAAGAGCGGATGAAGAAGAGTCGGCTGTCCTCAGAAGTTGCTTCGGCTTATTCTTGCAATGGCCAAAGAGCATGATATGTTTGGCGACGACGGGGGCCATCACGCCACAGACAATAGCACCGCCTGTCGTGCCAGCGACAAGCGGTGGCAAGGCCCCCTTACGCCCTCGCCGTCACCTCCACGCGGTGGGTCGAATGATCATGTTGATGATATGCACATGGCGCAGGATCCGGCCGAGGACGACGAAGACTGGAATGTTCACTTCTTCAACACTCAGTTTAGCAACGAAGACATAGCTGGTGGCCCCACAGAGAAACCCACTATCACCAAGCGTCTGTTTGGTTCTCAGGAGACGCCTCCAGCTTGCGCCTTTATAGAGCCAGCTGATACAACCAACCGACCCTTTATTCTAAGCGCTGAACACTACATAGGGCGGACGGTGCTCAGATTGCGGTGCCTGCCCGCTCTCCAAAAGGAAAAAAGGGCAGGAAAAGAAAATCTAGCAGCTCGAGCCAGCCGGTGTCGTCAACTGCGAATCCGATCAGGTTTCGGGACGGGCCACCAAGACCCGACGGTATTATGTGGAGGATTCATGTGGCGGGTGAGCCCATGCTACCTAAGAATTTGCGGAGGCTCGCCAGTTCGGAACTGCAGAGTGTGCATGACAGTGTGCTGACGATAGAGAGACGCCTTCTGGCGGAGAAAGATCCCTCGCACCCGGTATTCGTGGTTAAGGTGCCACCAGGCTTGGGCTTCATCGACAATGCCCCCGCGGATTTGTTCTTCCTGTGGTTTGATGACATCTTCAATATGTTCCACCTATACCCGCTGCACTATACCATGATCCGCTTATTTTCTCTTAGCCTGACCATGCAGATCATTAGAGAGAACACACCAGGCATTGTTATAGTGGACCCCTACTACATGTGTGACGGCTACTTGGGAAGCGCCGCTGAATGACGTATCGTGGCCTCGTACCTAAAAAGAATCTTCGTGGCGAACAAGACAAAGAAATACATTCTCGTGCCTTACTTTCCCGAGTAAGTCGTTATTCACTTGCCGCTGTCGATTGGCTTTATTAGATTATCATCATTCTTTTTCCAACACATTCCATTTGAATTTTTTGTGCAGAGATGAACACTGCACACTCATCTCCTTATCGCCGAAGCATTCGCACGCCACGTATTTCGACTCGGGGAGTCTAGAAAAGAAGAAAAACTACGACAAGATCAAGGAAGTTCTGGATGATGCTCTCACTAGCTATGCCTCGACGAAAGGCACCACCTTCGTGCGTACGAAGGTCAAGTTTGGCAGGCACGTCTTCAACCACGTAACGGAGTTCCCATGCGTGAAGAAGCCAGAAAGCAGTAAGAAGGAAGCCTACTACGGACTCCATCACATGAGGGCGTTCCTACTAGACCAGCATAATTCTACGCTGCCAGATCATCTCAAATAGTGGGCCGAAGCAAAGGCCAAGATCACTGATTCAGATATTAGACAAGAGATGTATCGCATCCAGCAGCAGTTTGGGGCAATCATCTTTCGTGATGTCATGACTTCGGGGGGGGGGGGGGATCTTCTACGGAGGAAATATCCCGAATAACCGTGACATAGAAGATCGCCTAGAGATGCAAGGTGACTATAAGAAGTTCATGACGAGACAAGGCATCCTCCCGTTCCCTAAGCCGAGCCAGAAGGCTTGATGTTGGCCTAGTTGTAGTTCCAAACTATAGATGACCTTTGTGTGTGTGTGGACAAGTGTACATGCTACTACTTATCTTATTAGGTTTATGAATCATCGCTTACTTCTTTTGCTTATTATTATTATATATCAATCAATGCTTGGTTTTTTTGCTTACTCTTTGGTCCTTTGCTCACTTTGGTCCTTCTTTTTTTCCTTACTTTATTAGTCTTTTTTCGAGAATAATGCCGATGATTGAAATGTCGTGGCACACTATATATGTGAATGTGCTACGACGGGATTGTGAGCCTTGTGATATGCACAAGTCCAGGTCTTGTGCATCCTACTTGGCTCACGGTTCCGTCATAGCATATTCTTGTGTTCAACGACCTATATGTATATATATGAGGCATTCTTTTTAAGTTACTTTGGTCTTTTTCGAGAGTAATGCCGATGATTGAAATGTCATGGCACACTATATATGTGAATGTGCTACGACGGGATAGTTAGCCTTGTGATATGCACAAGTCCAGGTGTTGTGCATCCTACTTGGCTGACTGTTCCGTCGTAGCATATTCCTGTGTCCAACGACCTAGCTAGTTATATATGAGGCATTCCTTTTGAGTTACTTTGGTCGTTTTCGATAATAATGCCGATGATTGAAATGTCATGGCACACTATATATGTAAATGTGCTACGACGGGATAGTCAGCCTTGTGATATGCACAGGTCTAGGTGTTGTGCATCCTACTTGGCTGACCGTTTCGTCGTAGCATATTCCTCTGTCCAACGACCTAGCTAGTTATATATAAGGCATGTTTTTTGAGTTACTTTCGTCTTTTTCGAGAATGCCGATAATTGAAATGTCGTGCCACACTATATATGTGAATATGCTGCGATGGGATTGTCCGCCTTGTGCTATGCACAGGTCCAGGTGTTGTGCATCCTACTTGGCGGACGGTTCCATCATAGCATATTCCTGTGTCGAATAATCTAGTTATATATGAGGCATGCTTTTTGAGTTACTTTAGTCTTTTTCGAGAATGACGATGATTGAAATGTCGTGGCACACTATATATGTGAATGTGCTGCGACGGGATTGTACGCCTTGTGCTATGCACAAGTCCAGGTGTTGTGCATCCTACTTGGCGTACAGTTCCATCGTAGCATATTCCTGTGTCCAACAACCTAGTTATATATGAGGCATGATTTTGATTTACTTTGGTCTTTTTGAGTTGGGAGTACTTTATATAGGTGTATCTTCATATGCGACTTTAATTATATATGTTTTTTTTCAATCACCGGTTAATTATTATTGTCAACTTGAAGATGACGTGGTATGTCGTGTACAAGGGACGGGTTCCTGGAGTCTAGGATGATTGGGAAGACTGCCGGAGACAGGTGCACCGTTTCAGCGGCAATAGCTACAAAGGGTACAACACTATGGCGGAGGCGGAAGCTAGATACACGCGCTATCTAGCGGGAGTTAGGACGAGGAACTGGATGAAGACCTACACCTTCGTAGCGGTGATCATGCTTATCGTCTTTGGTTGTTTATCCCGCGTTTGTGTCTAGCTAGTTTAGATGTTTAGGCGAGCTTCCGAGCTCTAACTTGTTCGAGACACATGTATTCACATGTCACCAACTACTTTGTAACTTGATCGAAACAATGTAACTTATACTATGTATTTATGTATGAGACTTATCTATATGTATTTGTTTTAATCTTATTTTGCAAATTGTGTATTTATATATATAATTGTATATCTTGTATCTGTGTGTGTATATCTGCCTGTAATATTGTATATAATTTGTATTGTATATTATCTGGCTCTAAAATTAAAAAAACAAAAAAACACCCATGGCGCACATGACATAGCTTTTGTGGCGCACTACAGCTAAAGCGCACCTGCACAGCTTAGTGGCACACTGCAACGTGCGCCACAGAAGATCCAACGCGTAGCGCACCTGACCACCTAGCCGTGGCACACTAGCAGGTGCGCTACGCCTATCTCGACACAACCATGGCGCACCAGGAAGTGCGCCACGGCTAGGAGATAGCCGTAGCACGAGGTTAGTGGCGCACTGCTAGCGCGCCACGGATGGCCATTTCATGTGCGGCACAAATAGGCGTTTTCCTAGTAGTGTTGGCGGCATCAGGGAGGAGTTCACTTGACGCGAGGTGGCCGGAAGGAGGCGACGCTCGGGGCCGTGGACGGGCGAGGACGACGGCAGCGGTCCCCGAGGAAGGGGTGGCGCTCGCAGGCCCGACCAAAAGGATGGTGGACAGAGAGGCGACGATGAGGTTATGCTTGGGCGGGGGTTGGCGAGAGCGGGTCGGCGGCGCTGCTGCCCCTGAAGCAGAGGCATGTGGCGCGCCAGGCGTAGAGCTCCGGATCGAGACGAGCGACGTCATGCGCGAGGCAGAGAGGGAGGTGGTCGGAGAAGATGAGACGACAGCGGGGTCAGGGGGCCTACGGGGGCCTGCGGGACGATGAGGAGAGGCGATGGGATGGTGAGGAGCAGGGGATCGCGACCGGGTTAGGGTGGGGTCAGGAGAGAGCGTCAAGGAGTGGTCGGGGAGCGATGGGCAGGTGGGGTGGTTCTAAGGCGTGTCGATCGGGTGAGAGAGGGAGTGGATTGCGGGCGCGAGGCTGTGCGCTCGCTTGCATGCGGCGGCGGCAGGAAGGTTCTAGGTTGGGTTTCAGGTTTAGGGTTAGCTAGGGTTTGGGGTAGTAAGTGGCTGCCGGTTGGGCCTTTAGGCCTGGCCGGTGGCGACCTCCCCCATAATTTTATAAAATTGTTTTTAATATTTATTTATTTAAACAAAACATTTGTAATTAGAGTTTTAGACATATAAAATATTCGGAAGGCCCAGGCTTTGCGTTTGAAATAAAGAGAGGGGCTATTTGTAGAAAACAAAAATGGGGCTTTTAGAAAATAGTTTTAGGCAAATAGATGCATGATGATGTCATGATGGTGCACATAATACAAAACAATAGCGATTTTCTAGTAGCGGTTTTACCGGGGTGCTACACTTGCATCCACACCAAGGTGAACAACAACCTACAAACACACAGCAGCAACAGCAAGATGCCCCCAAAATGTTGTTCCCAGTAGCATGTTGAAGAACCCGTCACGAGTTAATCCAAAGGGGCGTCCAAAAGAAAAGTTAGTTAGAAGAAAGCAACTGGTTGAGATTCGGGATGAAAAGAATGCAAAACGAAGGAAGAAAGCACAAGAAGGCGAACTACATCCCATGGAGAAGAAGACAAAAAAGGCAACAACCAAGCGGAATCCAAGGGCGCATAAGTGCCCGTACTGCCATGAAGAGGGTCACACGGTGCAACAATGTGTATTATTCCAAGCTATGATATCGGGCAATGCTGCGAAGATAGATTTGAATCTCTAGTTTTGAGTACTTATTTTTTCTTCCATACATACAGTCACCATTGCCTTGTAAAGTGCTTCCATACATACAGTAAAAGTTCATATTGAGTGTGTGTGCAGCAACATGTGTGAACAGTTGTATCACTTTTCAGATTTTATTAGCATGAAAAAGATCTCCATATTGTCATTCCTGTAGCATTTCTGGTAGCAAAGTTTTCTTACATTGTGAGCAAGAAACTTCAACCATGTTAGCATTTCTGCTTTTATAATGCAGCAAAACTACAATTATGTCCAGATATTCATAATTTTGTTTAAAATACCTCAAGTTCATAGGTACAATTTCAATTGTTTCTGGCAGCATATCTGGTGTCATAGGTAGCAAAAATAAAAAAATAAGCTGGCATGTGGTGTCCTGAATTTGAGAGCAAAAAATCTGCAGGATGACAGGTAGCATTTCTTATGCACTGTTGCAGCTGCTAATATATTGGTTTGTAGCAAATATGTACTACTAATGTAGCAAAAATGTTCTTTATACTGCAAACATGAATGAATCCAGTATTTGAGTAGCAGAATCAGGACAATAAAAAGGGAGGAGGACCATCAACACCAAATTGTCATTAACATTTGTCTTAATTTCAGAAGAACTAGTTATACGATTACACCGAACCATCATTCACAGTTACATCGCACTACAAAAGAAAGTTTCCATTAGCTAACAACTTTCTTCCATCACACTACTGCTACTACATAAGCTAATCTACTTTGGGTTCAAATCCTCTTCCATGAGCTTCTCCATCGAATCTTGGTTCTCCCTTGCTTCAATGAGATCTGCTGCAAGAGTCCTGCGAAGATCCAGGCAGTAGTTGTTGTCGAATTCCGCCATGACCTTGCTGTTGAAATTCTCCATGAAGAGCATGCCAAATAATCCATAGTCAAATCTGGAAAATGCAGAAAAGAAGCAAACAAGAAGCTAAATGTGAGCAATAAACTAATGATGGAAGAATTTGAAAAAGGAGAAGCTAGATGCAAAGGATGCAAACTTACAATGTTACTTGCTGCGGATGCTCAGGAGTCTTGAGAAGGTATAGCTCCATGTATTTAGCAAGTTTAGGTGCTAACTTTGATGCATCAACAAGAGTGGTGAAGTTCAATAACTGCACCATTCAAACAAGAAAAGGTTGGTTATTAAATGAAGCAAAAATAAAATACGGAAGCTACTCAAAATAGCATGAACATGTCTTGCTTCATCATACCAAGTTTCGTGCAAGCTCATCCAAGAGACCAGCCCCCTTGTCCATCTTCATCGAATCAAAGATGTGGTATTGCTTCATCATAATGTTGACAGTAGGTACAACCCAGTGCTCATTCCGCACAGTAGGGAAATAAAACTATATCGAAGCATGTAAACAAAAACCAGATTAAACGGGATGTAGCATGTAGCAGTACATGTAGCAAGAAAAAACAACTCACAATATCACACTTTAGGATCTTGTACTTTGCACACTGATCATTGAACTCATCCAAACAAGTTGCTGCGTTGAATGTCTTCGGATCAGCAACCAATTTTTCCAGTTATCGAGGGTAACAACAAGATCTTGCTCACCACAATACAAAGCAAATAAATAGAAAACAGAAAAAACTATGCAGCAAGATCTTGCTCACCACAATGTTATGCGTGAATGCATATCTTCTTTTCTGGCGTGCACCATTCTTGCAGATAATCATAGCCTCGTGGTTGAACTTCTCAATCCACACATCCATCACCTCGGTGCTAAGAAATGCACGTGGCTTTAGAGATTCTTTAAAACCCTTGTATGTGCAAAAGTAGCGTCCAATTTGCACGAAACACCTCCTACAACCAAAAAGCAAAACACATCATTTAAATCTGAACATATAATCTGCACCCCCTACTACAGATGCTGCAAAGATCATGTAAGAACAAACACATGTTTCTACAAGTAGCAAGTAACATGTACTAAACAAGCTACTGATTAACAAAAATGTAGCAAAAAAATGTAATGAAGCATATCAAACAAATGGAAAAAATGAATCAAACCAAATTGATGAAGAAACTATTTTAGAGTAAGTAAGCTACTAGATAACAAAATTGTAGCACAAACAGGACACTAATGAAGCATCTATAGGAAAAAGGTGGAAAAGGACAAAAAGACATCTAAATCAGTGTAGCAAAGAAAATACAGTTAATGAGCTAAAAGTTAAAACAAATGTAGCAGATTTCAATAGCCTCTGAAGCAAAACAAAATGTGACAGAAAACTCACTTCCCCTGTCCCTCCTCCTTCCTCTTCTTTGTGAGCCTCTTAAATGTCCTTCCATTTGAGACAAACCTGGTATAAATTTCATCCTGATCTTTAGACACCTTGATCTTCTTACTCTTTGGAGGTGTAAGTTCCTCCTTTGTTGCCCGATTGAACCTCGTCTTCTTATCATGTGTCACCATCCCAGAGCTTCCATCACCCTTGGCACTAGAATAAATAGGAACGACACCTTGCAAAAGACAAATAAATTCGTTTTTTAGCACAAACGATGTTTGTATGGGAGGCCAACAGGAAAAAAATGCAGCAAAACAAAATATTAAAAAGCGCTGCATAAAGGTAAAAAATGCTACGAAAGGGATAAAGGTACATACATGGTTCAGCTCGATCCACTGCACTAGGTGTCTCAGCAGCAACTGAGACATCGGAATCTGGTACCTCCACAGCTGGTATACCTACAGCCACTTTACCTACGTCTCCTTCAACATCATCAAAATCTTGTGAAAACAGCTCAAAACTTGGAGCTTCAGGAGCACGATTCCATGCTTCAGGGTCTATATGTGCAGGACAAGGTGACGGGTCACGGCGCCACGGTGACGTGACCGGGCTACCAACAGGTTGCAGCTCTGGCACATCAATTCCTCCCATGGGTGATGAATCCAAAACTACAGCAGACTGTGGCATATCTAGTATGTGAACATGTGTTTGCAACTCAGACTCTTGCTAATTCTCACCTCTAGCTGCTGCCTCATTCTCTTTTGCTTCATCCTCTATTGCTTCCGTATCGTCCTCTTTTGCTGCATACACACTTGCTTCAGCAACATCCTCTTTTGCTGCATACACACTTGCTTCAACATCATCAGACTTGTTCAAACCGTCGAATGGTTCTTGCTCCTCAAAAACTTTTTCACATTCTTCTTCATTGTCTAGTCTTGCATCAGATGGAAACACGACGCTAGTACCAGCCCCGTATTTCAATTATGCATCAATGTCGACCAATAGCGCAGCCATGTGTTGGGAATGCATCCGTTTCAACCCAACAGGAAGATTCTTCATTGTAGTTTCAACATCAGACGCCCAAAAGGCCTTATGCTTCTCGGCCAAGTGCTTGAAGCGAGCAGGTACCTGATAGTAAGAAAAAGGAAACAAAAGAAACAAAAACATCAAAAACTAATCATAAGCATGGCAGCAAAATATGTACACCAAGGTAGCAGCTATAGAAAACTAATGAAGCAAAATATAAAAACTAATGTAGCAAGAATGTTATAGTTTTGCAAGGAAACAGAATCTTGTATGCAATCTGGAAGCAAAATATGTACACCAAGGTAGCAACTACAGAAAACTAATGAAGCAAACTATAAAACCTAATGTAGCAAGAATGTTATAGTTTTGCAAGAATGTTATAGAATCTTGAAGCAATCTGATGCATACAAGGCAGCAAAATATTTTAGATAAGTAAGCAACCTATCTAAGGCAATGTAGCAATACTGAAACATTAATGCAACAGATACTATACCTCCAGTTCTTGGCTACTGGGAAACACTAGCCATTCATTCAACGAGGCAGAAAGATTGACTTCAGATTCATCTAAAGTAGGAGCTGGAGGAGCTTCGTTTACTTGCTCATTACCAAGATCAGTATTGTACGGAGTTTCCGATAGGGGGAGAAACTGCACGCAATGAGGATATAGTCAGATGACAAACCAAAACACAAAAAACACAAACAAAGGTAACCCATTCAATCAGAAATGTCGTACCAGGCGCCAACCGAAAACTGTAGTATTGTTCAATATCTTAAGCTCAAGGTCGTGTTCCACAACAAATTCAAAGTCACTGTTTGTCACGAAGCATACTCTTGGCAGTGACTTGCTGAATACATGGCCGCGGTATCGTGGGAAGCTCAAATGGTCCATGTATGAAATCTGTTATAGGCAATGGAATACCAAACTAGTAAGGGATAGAAATCTGAAGTAGAACGAAGCATATCCAAACTAAAAAGGTATGAAGATGAGTAACATACACCAAGGAAAGCAAAAGGGCCAGTGATCCAGAACTCATAGTTGGTCTCTCCCTCGGTGAGCTTCAGTGGCATCACCTTTTCCTTCCAAATATGATTCACTTGTGCCATAGCTAAATCCAGAATGTGTTCATCCCAATCATACTCATCGGTCTTGGTGGGGTCAACCATGGAAGCAAGATATTCAATGCTAATGTTTTTGGAGCTCTTAGGAGCAACCACGAGAGCCAAGAAAAGAAGGTCCCATGTCCGGATTATTGTTGCCTCATCCGTGTTGGCGCACGATTCGAGCAAAGCTACTGTAGTAGCTATCTCAGCCCTGGTGCTGCCAGCTTTGTAAATGTCCCGAAGCTCACAAGGGTCATTTTTATTCAGGAGTTCTACATGTTTGTTGCCGCAGCGAATTCCGAACACCTTCTTCACCATATCTCTTGTGAAAACCATAATGTTTTTGCGTGCTTTATACTCCCGCAGATTCGGATCACTGTGCAATGCAATGTAATCTATCAACCCACTAGGAATCCTGAATGGCGACACATCTAAATATGATCTGAACGCACTCTTCAAAGCAATAACTGCACGCTTTTCGGGATTAAGACATTTTGCCAGGGTGAGCAAACGCTTCGCAGATAGGCGGTTTTTAGACATCCATGTCTTTGCCCTATCCTCCTGCACAACATCAAACACGAAAAACAAAACTCAGTGCAGCAAAACTAGTTGACAATGTAGCATCTACATTAAAGCAACAAATCTAAAATAGATAGATGCACAGTAGCAAAAACAAAAAACAAAAGGTAAGGACAAAAACTGCCTAGAAAATCTACTAAAACAATTAAAAGGGTAGGGCAAAAAAGTAGTTTTATGGGGCACCACATAAACAAACATTGTAGCAAAACATGCATAATGTAGCAAACAGTTTGGAATGTGACACCATCACAAGCAACAATGTAGCAAAAAAGGACAATTGTGCCTATAAAAGCTACTGTACCAAATTCCATCTGAAATTTCTTGAATAACTAGTTGTATGGGGCACCACATTAAGCAATGGTTGCAACAAAAAACAAAAATCAACCGAAGATTCCTAGCAATTCCTTATAGACACTAGCTGCAGGAGCAATTCCTTACATAATTAGTAGCTGCAGCAACAACACATATAAAAAATACAGATCTATAAGCTACAGCAGCAATTCTCACAGACAACACAGGAAACATAACAAAGGGGAACACAACAAAAATGGAGGGAAACCCTAACTGGCGGAAATGAGGATGAACTCACCGCCATGGCTAAGGCCGCGCCAGTTGGCTTCCCCTTCCGACAGGTCTTCTTCTTCAATGTCCCTACAATACACGGTGGCTACTCTCAGGAATCGAGATCCGAAGGGGAAATCAAGGGCGCGTGCTGGGAGATAAAGCCGGAAGGGGAAATCGAGACGGAGGAGAGGGATACAAACCGGAGGATCTGAGCGCCGGCGGCACCATCTCCGGCCAGCACTCGCCGTCGACAAGGGGCCTCGCTCTGCGCTCGCCTCCGTCGCCATCTCGGTCGCCTCCGTCTGCGCCTCAGGTGAAAACTGCCCGAATGAGGAGCGGGGCGACGGTTTCGGCAATCTTCCGGAATGTCCGGGATTTGTGCACGTGGCGCGCTTTGGACGGTTGGATCGCGTCCGATCCAACGGCGCGCGAGCAGGAAGACGGGACGACGCGGTCGTCCGGGGGAAACACATCATTTTCATTAGCTAAACCCTCGCCCCATAACGTGTGGTACTACTCCGGTCAAGTGGTAGCTAGCTAGGGCAGCAACTTGCGAGCACCAAGTTGGAACTTATGTAACGTCCTGCACCGTGCAGGCTATGCAGACAGTGTATTGAGAGCATCTCTGTTAAGACATCAAAAAAACGTCTGACACAGAAAATTCCGGCGGTTTTTTAGTCCGGGTTGCGAAATCTGGCCCGAGCAGACACCTTAAACACGACTTGATCTGGGAATTTTTTTCGGGCGTCTGGGAATCGACCCCCTCGACCCATAAATCCTCGGTTACGAGCTTGTTTCCTAGGTCACGATCCATTTCTCCGCCACCGGCCCCTCCACGCCTTCGCCGCGCACCACCACTCAAATTACTCAGTACCGGCGAGCAATTTCTCACCGGCCGTAGCAGATCCAGCCGATCTAGTACGTGATGGACCATCGGGGAGCTTCCACTCCGCGCTTTCGTCGCCTGACACCCATGGAGGAGGAGGCCCGTCGAGCTCAGCGCGATGAGCTCATCCACGACATCTTCCACGAGCAGGGGCTCGCTGGCGATCGCGATTCCCGTGGGAAGCAAGTCCAGTGCAAGCTCGAGAGGGCGGCACACGAGGTGGAGGTCATCGACCTCGTCTCCGACAGCAGCTCCGAGCTGTCGGACTTCGACTTCTCCGACAAGGAGTGAAGCCCGCTGCCGGAAGCGTCGCCGCCGCCCCCTGGGCTCTAGTGAGCGCGATTTTATGTCCATGCTAGGGTTTAGCAGCGACGGCGGCAGATCCCCGTAGTATTTAGGTTTAATTCACGTTTTGTACATATAATCGCGTCAGTACTATGTATGAACTATGCTCGCGTTTTGAAATCTCCCGTGAATGTTCAAAAATCTTGTGTTTACTGTTGGAATTTCTGGTTTCTGTTCTGGTCATTGTATTCTTCAAACAAAAATTAGCTCGAATGCGACCTGGAAACGCATTTTTTGGTTTGCGATTTTCCGGTGTTTGCTAGAGATGCTGTGACTGCCCTCGCGGTAATCGATCGATCCCTAAACAACAGAGGGAGTACTACTACATATGCTTCGCTAATTAAGTACTGATGCATGCATGCACATAACACCGTTAACATTAGTAGCTAGCTAATGATACGTGCATGCATACACATGAGAAGTAATTAAAGAACATTTGAAGGCATAGACCAACCGGTAGGTATTGGCCGTTGGTAGTTATTTCTGGTGGGGATGATCATGCATGAGAGAGAGAGGGAGGTTGTGATTTCGGTAGGGCCACATGTAATGTTTTTTGTTTTTGTGCGCGAGAAGCATCTATGCATGCATGATTAGGGCAGACCATATATCTTTCTCAACGTGTAGCATCATAACATATTATTACTCAATTATATGTATCATTTTGGTAGTTAATGCGATCGAGGAAGAGAGAGATCACGAGAGAAGCAGACCCATAACAAACTAACTGCTGAGGCTAGTCATAGTGGAAGTAACTTAGCTAGTAACATGCATGTACATGCAATGCCAAGTAAGCAAAATGATGACATGGCTTGATAATTAATGAAAAAAGAGAGGGAGGAACTAACTTAGCTAGTTATCATAACATCACACATACCAAGACCATATGAGTCTACAACCTTATTAATTAGTACTTACATGACACTACACACATGTTACTACCCACTATGAAGGTAGTAACATAAACTTGTAACATGTGTATGTTACTAGTGTAAGTTACTTAGCACTATGACCAGCCTGAGGGGTCGCAGCAGGCATCGCAAATTGGCAACAGGGGCACATGAAGGAGAGAGCCTAGCTACAAACCACGCATTAATAACTCCTTTGTACCATGCTGTCTGTTCTGCCCATATGTGCGTCCACAACGACCGGACTCACATTCAGTACGTATATGTGGGACGACTCGGAAACAGTAACCACACGATAACTAACTTCTCCATCGAGAAGAAAAAAAGAAGGTTGTGAAGGTGTTCTTTTTAGACCAAGCAAGGTAAGAAAGATTTTTTTTTGGACAACTAAGCTAAGAAAGATTTTGATCATTATGAGTTTTATGAATCATTGCTTAATTTTGTTTCCAGTAGAGTAGTATATGTGTGTGGGTTATTTTATTTTGAAATAAAAAATGCAGATTATTATTGGCACAATTAGTAGATGGACGAGGAGGTCATGGAATATTGGGTTGAAGATCTTGCAGATCTTCCTTCCCTTGGGACGGCGATGCAGGTGACAATGGAACTGGAGAGTGGAGATGGGTGGCTCGGTCACCACATGTGGCGCCATGTGCTGACGACGTCCCCCCGGAGGATCATCGGTCGGTTATCTCGGTACCCCGGCGCCGCCCGGGCCCCTGCCGCGTCAGCCGCGCGCGGGCCATCAGAGCTTGCATGATGATGCATTAATGTGTATGTATCCGACGAATATCATGCATGGATATGTAGATAGATGCATCAATGTGTGTGTGAGCTCGAGTTGGTGTGTCCATGCCGGCAAGATATCTCAACTCAGATCGTCAGTTATATTCGCTGCTTGTTGACTACTCTGGTAGCGTTTTTTTAAGAGCAAGAACAACAGTAGAACCAGCTGTTGACTATAAGACAATGACACGTCATCTAGAGCCAACTTATAGCCAACATATACAATAGTTTGTTATAAAAGTATACTATTTTATGAATATATGGTCCATTTAACACTCTCACACAATGTCTAGGAGCACGTGCTAGAGCTGGCTCTTGCATGAGAGCCCACTCCCCTTCTCTCTACTATTCTTTTTCTCCTACTAAACATATATATATTATTTTAGTTTTTATAGCCAGCTGACTCGATCTTATTGTACTTGCTCTAAGACTTACAGTTAGGTTTCTGCTGCTTCATGCATGCATGCATGATGCATGCATGTCGTCTTGTAGCTCGCAGCTACCACATGGAAGTATCATGGATGTCGCAGCTAACATGCATGGACGATCCTATATACCGGCCAGATTGCCAGAATGTGCATGCACGTAGATACATTGGCATCAGGGGACAGACAACAAGTTGATCATCGATCCTGCGAGAAAAATAAACCAGTGACCGATGAGATCGTGAGAGATCCATCGATTCCTGAATATAGTACTTTGAGAGCTATAGTTGCATAGTTCCTCATTTACAACTGATGTGGCGCGTCTCGCATCCCTCTGTGTCCATTCCAACCGTTTGTGTCAGCAGGACCACGTTAACGCACCTGCACACACGTTGTTACACTAGTAGAAAAAGGGCTATCCATTCGCGACCCCTCAGAGCATTTGTCCCGGTTGCGCCACCAACCAGAACTAATGCTGGCACGCGTCCCGGTTGGAGCGGGCACGGGGCCAGGAGCATGCGTCCCGGTTGGTAAGGGGGAATACGTCCCGGTTGGAGCCACCAACCGGGACTAAAGGTTTGGCCACAGCCACGTGGCGTGGCACACACCTTTAGTCCCGGTTGCTGGCTCCAACCGGGACTAAAGACCCCCTGCCCTCTATAAATACAACGCCCCAGCCCCCTCTGTCTCCACTCTGTTTTTTCGAATGGTGGAAGGGTGAGGGGGTGTGCTAGTTTTTTCTCATGCATGCATTGAAGGTGTTTGTTGAAATGTTTGAGTGAATAATCCCGTTGAATTTCTCATAGAACAAAAATATAGAAGGTGTCCGAGACGCACTTAAGCTTTCTCCTCTTTATTTCCCTCGATCGAGGTTAGCAATCTTATCTTTTCTAGGTCATTGATACAATTCATGTGTCGGTGTGAATTGGTTATTTCACTATTTATGATGTCCTGTTTTTTGAAAAACTTACTTATATGATGCAGATGAACGGTCGGGAATGGATGTACGGTGACCGGCGCGTAGCCGGGTATATCAAAGGCGTGGATAAATTTATCGATGTGGCTACGGCAAACAAAGAGAATGGATTTATACGTTGTCCATGTGTTCAATGTCGGAACAACAAGGATTACTCTTCCTCGAAAATCATTCGCGGCCACCTGATTATGAAAGGTTTCATGCCCAACTATAATTGCTGGACCAAGCACGGGGAAAGAGGGGTTATGATGGAAGATGGTGAAGAAGAAGATGATGATAACAACTATCATCATATGTTTCCTGAATACAGTGATACTGCAATGGAAGACAATGGAGAGGAAAGAGGTGAAGAACGGGCATCAGATGAGCCGGCTGATGAACTTGGTAGGGTCATTTCTGATGCAAAGCGAGACTGTGAAACAGAAAATGAGAAGTTGAAGTTAGAGGGCATGTTAGAAGATCACAAGAAATTTTTGTGCCCAAATTGTGAAGATGGCAGCACAAAGCTCGGTACCACACTGGAATTGTTGCGATGGAAGGCAGAGTGTGGTCTAACTGACTCCTCATTTGAAAAGATGCTGAAAATAATGAAGCCGAAGTTTCCAAAACATAACGAACTTTCCGAGAGTACCTACGAAGCAAATAAGACTCTCTGTCCTCTGGGATTAGATGTGCAAAAGATACATGCATGCATTAATGACTGCATCCTCTACCGCGGTAAGGAGTATGAGAATTTAGATAAATGCCCGGTATGCAATGCGTTGCGGTATAAGATCAGACGAGATGACCCTGGTGATGTTGAGGGAGAGCCCCTCCGGAAGAGGGTTCCTGCTAAGGTTATGTGGTATGCTCCTATAATACCAAGGTTGAAACGCATGTTCAGAAACAAAGAGCATGCCAGGTTGTTGCGATGGCACAAAGAAGACCGTAAGAAAGACGGGAAGTTGAGACACCCTGCTGATGGGTCATAGTGGAGAAAAATCGAGAGAGACTTCCCAGACTTTGTAGGTGACGCAAGGAACTTATGGTTTGGTCTAAGTACGGATGGCATGAATCCTTTTGGGGAGCAGAGTTGCAGTCACAGCACCTGGCCCGTGACTCTATGTATCTACAACCTGCCTCCTTGGTTGTGCATGAAGCGTAAGTTCATTATGATGCCAGTGCTCATCCAAGGCCCGAAGCAACCGGGCAACGACATTGATGTGTACCTTAGGCCATTAGTTGAAGAACTCTTACAGTTGTGGGGAAAACCAGGTGTACGTGCGTGGGATGAGAACAAACAGGATCCATTTGATCTACGAGGGTTGTTATTCGTAACCATCAATGATTGGCCTGCTCTTAGTAACCTTTCAGGACAGACAAACAAGGGATATAAGGCATATGCACACACTGTTTAGATAAGAATGAAGGTACATATTTGCATAAATGCAAGAAGGTTGTGTACCTGGCGAATCGACGATTTCTTCCGACCAATCATCCCGTAAGAAAGAAAGGCAAGCATTTCAAAGGTGAGGCAGATCACCGGAAGAAGCCTGAACTCCCTGCTGGTGATGATGTATTTGGTATGGTCAAGGACATAGAAGTAATCTTTGGAAAGGTTCCCGGCGGTCAATCAGTTCCGAACGACGTCGCTACAAGACACGCACCCATGTGGAAGAAGAAATCTATATTTTGGGAGCTGCCATATTGGAAAGTCCTGCGTGTCCGCTCTTCAATCGACGTGATGCACGTGACGAAGAATCTCTGCGTGGACCTGCTAGGATTCCTATGCGTGTATGGGAAGACAAAAGATACACCTGAAGCACGGGAGGACCAACAAATTATGAAAGACCCAAAGAACATGCATACACATAACAAGACGGATAAAGGGCGTCACTTAAGTCGTGCCAGCTATGCTCTTACCAAAGCAGAGAAGGAAATCTTTTTTGAAGTTGAAAGAACATTTCTTAATCCCTAGTGTTTTGTGTGTTAGATAACAATATCAAGGATCTTTTAATGTGTGTTGAAGTGTTGCAGCTCAGAACTCTGCCTTTGGGGCGGATAATCCGGCCCCACCAGGGGCGGATAATCCGCCCCTCCCTCTGCCCAAGCAAGCGCAAGCCCTAGAAGGGGGGGCGGAATTTTGGCCGGACTTTCCGGCCTTGCCGGATAATCCGCCCCTCCTGCTCATCGCCAAGGCGCAAGCCCCAGAGAGGGGGCGAAGTTTCGGCCGGACTTTCCGGCCTCGCCGGATAATCCGCCCCTCAGGGGGGCCGGATTATCCGCCCCCAAGATTTTCTCCAAGCTTCACCAAGGCGCAAGCCCCAGAGAGGGGACGGAGTTTCCCCCGGAGAATCCGCCCTTGGGGCGGAATTTTCCCAGGGGGCGGATAATCCGCCCCCAAAGTTGGGCAACGGCCAGATCTGGGGAGGGGGTATTTAAGCCAACAATCCCCCTCCTGTCAGAACTCTTGATTCATCTCGAAAAGGAACAGATCAGATCTCAAAACTTCATACAAGAGTGCTCCACCTAGATCCATCCAAAGGCCCCATCCCTTTGGGAATCGAAGGAGGAGAACTCGACCTTCATCATCAGCAATCAAGCGCTTCATCTCCTCTCCATTCATTTGGAGAATCTCCGATCTTGTATTTCTTGCAAAGATCTAGATCCTCGTTTTTGTTTATATTGATAAACCTTGTTTTTGTGACATCTTGTTGTCATCCCGGGAGCCCCCAATTCGGTTGTGGGTGTGTGCCCCGATAGTGTTGTAAAAGGCACCGGTTCCCGCCTCGAAGGGATCCAATAGTGGAGAAGGTGGATCAGGCCTCTCGTGGCGAGATCCATCGGAGAATAGGGTGAGGCCTATTGTGGCGTGGTGGTCTTAGAACCGCCCACCCGTCCAACGCAGATGTACTTCCCTTAACAAGGAAGGAACTGCGGTAAAACAAATCCCTGTGTCTCCGCGTGCTCCACTACGGTTTCCTCGCTCCTCCTTTACGTGCTTAGTAGTTAGGGTTTCATATAGGGAAATTCTCGTAGTTGCATATCTAGAGAATTTACTTTGTGTCAAGCCTAAAATTGAAAAAGTATTAAAAATTGGTTAGCACCTATTCACCCCCCCCCTCTAGGTGCCCATACGATCCATTTCAATTGGTATCAGAGCCTCGGCTCTTATTTCGGGCTTAACCGCCTAAGAGAAGTATGGGTTCCAAGGGAGATGGGAGTGATGCTCCGGAGGTAGTCACCATGAACGATCTCAAGACGTTGGAAACAACCTTGGTGAGTTCAATGGAGGCTAAGATGGAAGAGATGCGTCAATTGATAATGCGTCTCTCCACATCCGCAGCATCACCTCCATCTAACTCTGAGGATACCACTCCGCAATCCAAGGAAACGGGTAAAACTGTTTCCAAAGATAACGAAGTGGTAGATGATGATACTAGTAAGAGCTCCTCCTCGAAAAAGGATAGCGGTAAGGATGGATACAATGAGGTTTCTCATGTGTATTCCCCTGATCCGCCTATTCCTCACCCACACATACATAATAGGGGTGATCCACCCAAACTATCAGCTTCTACTTTCTCTCAATGGCATTTTTTGATGAAATCTCATGTGTGCAGTTCCTCCATAGAGTTGTGGAAGATCATCGAAAATGGTCTTCACGTTGGAAATCCTAACAATATCACAAGGAGAGAAGTGGTCGATAGCCAACTCAATGCTACAGCTCTACACATGATACAGCTTGGTGTGGGTGATAAAGACATGCCACACATTCAGCATCTTAGCACAGCTAAAGAAGCTTGGGATGCCCTTACCGAGCTCTTCATCGGAAATGAAAGTATGATAAGGAATAGATATGATGCCTTGAGCAATGAAGTTGAAGGATTTTATATGCTAGATGGAGAAGACCACGAGGACATGTATAGGAGGCTCAAGGCAATAGCTACAACCTTCAGAAACCACGGCGCAGCTCATGCTGATGATGCTTGGATCAAGCGCAAGTATGTCAGTGCTCTTATGCCATTTGAGCCCACAGATTTGAAAAGTCTCCAAGGTAGGCATAATTATCACCTCATGTCATCCAATGAGGTAATGCAAGAAATGGCCGCATTCAAAGTGGCTGCCAAGAATGCCGAAGATGCTCGTGCTCGAGCTATGGGGATGCAAAAGGGGGTCAACATGGCTTTGAAGACTAGTGTGATTGATCATGATGAATATGCGGTAGAAGGCCTGGACTGTCCCGAAGATATAAAAAGGATCCACGGACAATACTTGACTCTTTATGCAAGAAACTTTTGGAAAGATCCAGCCAAGGCTAAAGCTGAACTAGATCGCAAAAGTGGAGCCTATGGAAGAAAAGAAAATGGTCCCAAGCTGAGAACTTGCTTTAATTGTGGTGACCGGCTGCACTTCGTAGCTGAGTGTCCATATCAAAGTAGAGAGGATAATGGAGGAAGACTCATTTTCAAGGACAAATCAAAAGCTCCACGTAAGAAACAGTTTGTAAAGAAAAATGCTCCTTTCAAGAAGCAACCAAAGATTGTTCTAGTAGCTCAAGAAGAATATTCATCTGGGAGTGAAGATGAGGAAGAGGACGATAGCTCTCAAGAGGTGGCTGCTATAGCCACCACATCTACATCAACATCACTCTTCGACTCACCAAACGAAAACATCATCAACAAGAATCCTACTTGTCTCATGGCAATAAGCTCCGAGGTAACTTCTTCTAACTCTTCCTTTCCCAAGGCTATGATAGACATGGATGATCCTGCTAGTCTTAAGGTTAAAGAAGAGATTATTGCCTTGGATTATTTCTATACTAACTTGCAAGGTGAGCACAAAGTTCGTTTTGAGGCTCTTATGGATCAGTTGGCCCAAAACGAAGCACTCCTCGAAGAAAAGGACAGAATTGAAAGGGAGGATGCAATGGAAATTGCATCCCTAAAAAATGCTCTTGAAGAAGAAGAAGAAGCTCGGGTCTCTCTTGAAGAGAGGCTTGAGTCTATGGAAGAGTCACATGAAGAAATTGTGACTAAACTCGCTAAGGAACGTGACCATGCGGTCACCAAGGCAAATAAGTTAAAGAAGGAAAGGATTGACTTTGGGGCTGCTCATGATAGACTCTCCGAGGAATTGGAGAAACTTGACAATGCTCACAAGGCGTTGAAAAACGAGTTCTCTATCCTCAATGAGTCACATGATCAGCTTCAAAGTCGATTGGCCGTATATGATACTCCTAGCTCGTCCAACTCAACATATAGTAACAAGAAAAATGCTAATGTGGAAAAAGGAGTGATCAAGGACATCACTACAAAGGACAAAGGTGTGCTTGATGAAGTCCTTGACAAGCAAAGGTCAAATCATGGTAGAGAGGGACTTGGGTATGTCACCAAGTCCAAGAAGAAGAAAACCAAGAAGAACAAGACCAAGAATGTGCAATTAAAGACAAGCACGGCTGAGAAGGTTGTCACAAAAGACAAGACTAATAATATTGGTTTTGCAGGGTCTCACAATCGGAATTATGAACTCTTTTGTGATGATTATGACGATGTTTATGCTTATTATGTTGGTCCTTTTGATGAATTTATTGCTTGGTCTATTTGGGTCCCAAAGACCCTTGTTACTAACATGAAAGGACCCATTGAAAAATGGGTACCTAAAACCAAGAAGTAATTTTCTTGCAGGGCTATGCTTCCGATGGGTCGAAATGGGTGCTGGATAGTGGCTGCACTAGTCATATGACCGGAAGCAAGGAGATCATCACGGAGATGCGTCCAAATCTTGATAATATCACAGTCTCCTATGGTGATAAGTCTAAATCTCAGGTATTGGGTCTTGGCAAGGTTGTGGTTGCCCACGATATCTCTCTCGTGGACGTCATGCTTGTTGAGACCCTTGGCTATAATCTTCTTTCTGTTCGTGCCCTTGGCAAGATGGGTTTTGCTATTTTTATCGATGATGATTTGGTGGTACTCTTATGGAGCAAGTCTCTAAAGGTCGCTTTCGTTGGATACGTCGAAAATGACCTGTATGTGGTGGACTTCTCGGGGAAAACCACTTCGGGTCCGATGTGTCTATTCGGAAAGGCCGACGTGGGCTGGCTATGGCATCGCCGTTTAGCCCATGTCAACATGAGAACTTTGCAAAGTCTCCAAAAGGGTGGCCACATTCTTGGACTAAAAGACAATGTCTCTTTTGCCAAAGATCGTGTTTGCAGGGCCTGTGTTGAAGGAAAAATGCATGATTCTCCCCACAAGAGGAAGACTATTGTGTCATCGAAGAGGATCTTGGAATTACTCCATGTGGATTTATTTGGACCTCCTTCTCATGCAAGTCTTGGTGGGAAGAAATACTGCTTGGTCATCGTCGATGATTACTCAAGATATACATGGGTATATTTCTTCAAGCTGAAAAGTGAGACTCAACAAACTGTCATCGACTTTGCCAATGAAGTTCAACGTCAACACAATGTTCCCATCTTGGCAATTAGAAGTGACAACGGCACAGAATTCAAGAACTACACTTTAAACGAGTTTCTTAGCGAAGAGGGGATTAGACACCAATATTCCGTTGCGTACACCCCTCAACAAAATGGTGTAGCCGAGAGGAAGAACCGGACTTTGATGGATATGGCAAGATCTATGCTAGCTGAATTTAAGTCTCCTTATAATTTTTGGGCTGAAGCCATATCCACTGCTTGTCACTCATCAAACCGGCTTTACCTTCGGAAGATCTTGGACAAGACCCCATATGAAATACTTACCGGCAACAAACCCAACATCTCATACTTCAGGGTATTCGGGTGTAAGTGTTTCTTTCTTATTAAAGGTGTCCGTTTGTCAAAATTTGAATCCAAGGCTTTAGAGGGTATATTTTTTGGTTACGGTGCCGAATCCCACACTTATAGAGTCTACAACAAGCTCACTGGTATTGTTGTAGAATCTTGTAGTGTGGAGTTCGATGAAAATAACGGCTCCTTTGTAGGGCAAGTTGATGTTTGTGATGCAGATGTTGAAATACCCCAAGATGCCATAAGAAGAATGGGCGTGGGATTTTTCCGCCCCATTGAGGAACCCCTTGTGGCGGATCGGGAAGGACAATGCTCCACACATGTGGAGCCCTCATCTACACAAGATCAACAAGCTCCTACTGTTGGAGACAATCCTGCACCAACACCACAATCTGCTGAAGACCATCTGTCCACTGGACAAGCTGGTAGTCCCAGGCCGGACTATCCGCCCCCTCCAAGGGGCGGACAATCCGCCCCTGGCACTCCAACTTGTTCCAGAGGATCCGAAGGAGAAGTCAACAACTCTGAAGCTCCCAGGCCGGATTCTCCGGCCCCCGAGGGCGGATTATCCGGCCCTGGGTCTCCAAATCCAGTCAGGCTTTCTCAGGAAGATGGTTCTGGTACTTCACCGCCCAGGCCGGATAGTCCGACCCCTCCAAGGGGCGGATTTTCCGGGCCTGAAGAAAATGTTCAGCAACAATCTTCTGACAGTACCGGTGACCAAGATCAAGGGCAAGGCAGCAATCAAGACAAGGATACAACAATTGAATCCACTCCTTCAAGAAACAATAAGGATATTGAGGCTCGTCGCAAGGCTCGTGCTGATCGCAACCTTGAACTAAGAGGTCACACTCTTGACAAGGTAGTTGGTGATCTACGACGAAGGGTATCCACTCGAAGAGAGCTTGCTAGCTTCTGTGATCATCAAGCTCACATTTCCATGGTTGAACCAAAGAAGGTTTTTGATGCTCTTGAAGACCCCGATTGGGTTGTTGCAATGCATGAAGAATTAAACAACTTCGAACGCAACAAAGTGTGGAAGCTCGTAGAAAAGCCAAAGGATTGCCGCAATGTTATCGGCACCAAGTGGATCTTCAAGAACAAACATGATGAAAATGGCATTGTTGTGAGGAATAAAGCACGACTCGTGGCTCAAGGATTCTCTCAAGTAGAAGGGATTGATTTTGGCGAGACCTACGCTCCTGTGGCTCGCCTTGAGTCCATCCGTATCCTTCTTGCATATGCAGCTCATCATAATTTTAAATTACAACAAATGGATGTTAAGAGCGCTTTCCTTAATGGTCCTCTACATGAGTTTGTATACGTCAAGCAGCCCCCGGGGTTTGAGGACCCCAAATTTCCGAACCATGTCTACAAACTCGATAAGGCGCTCTATGGCCTTAAACAAGCCCCACGTGGGTGGTATGAGCACCTTAAAGAGCTTTTGCTAGACCGTGGATTCGAAGTTGGGCAAATCGATCCCACTCTCTTTACTAAGAAGGTCAATGGGGAGCTTTTTGTATGCCAACTCTATGTAGATGACATTATTTTTGGCTCTACTAACCAAGCTTTTAACGATGAATTTTCAAAGCTTATGACTAACAGGTTTGAGATGTCCATGATGGGTGAGCTCAGGTTCTTTCTTGGATTTGAAATCAAACAACTTAGAGAGGGAACCTTTATTAATCAAGCTAAATACATCCAAGACATGCTCAAAAGGTTCAAGATGACGGATCTCAATGGCGTTGCTACCCCAATGCAAACAAAGTGTCATCTTGAGCTCAATCCCAAGGGTAAAGATGTGGATCAAAAGGTATACCGATCCATGATCGGCTCTCTCCTTTACCTCTGCGCATCTAGGCCCGATATCGTGTTAAGTGTAGGAGTGTGTGCAAGGTACCAAGCCGCTCCTAAAGAAAGCCACTTAGTGGCGGTCAAGCGAATCTTCCGATATTTGGTTCATTCCCCAAATTTTGGGTTATGGTATCCCAAGGGTTCAAGTTTCTCTGTGTGTGGTTACACCGATTCAGATTGGGCTGGTGACAAAGATGATAGGAAATCAACCTTTGGTGCATGCCAATTCTTGGGCAGGTCTCTAGTGTGTTGGTCATCAAAGAAACAGAATTGTATTTCACTCTCAACCGCCGAAGCTGAATATGTTGCTGCTGCAAGTGCTTGTACTCAATTGTTATGGATGAGGCAAACTTTAAAGGAATATGGTGTCAATTGTGACAAAGTGCCTCTTTTATGCGACAATGAAAGTGCTATCAAAATTGCTTACAATCCTGTGCAGCATACAAGAACAAAACATATAGAGATTCGCAACCACATTATTCGGGATCATGTTGCTCGTGGAGATATTGCTCTGTCCTTTGTGAGCACGAAGAACCAACTTGCTGATATTTTCACGAAGCCCCTCGATGAAGCAAGATTTTGTTTTTGCGGAATGAGTAAATATCGTAGATTCAAGGAGCTTGGCTTGACTATTCTTGCACACTCACTTGCTCTTATTCATGTATTTGGTTTAGATGCGGGCATAGACATAGGGGGAGTGTGGTCCTAATTGATTGGGCCAACCCTCCCCCCATCATGCCGAAAGCAAGTAAAATCATTTCCCTTAATATCATTTTGTGATATGTGGGTCATCGATGAGCATTGGTTTTGAACCCAAGATACATCTTCGCGGTGTCATGCCATGCGCTCCAACATGGTGGCTTCGGCCACCGCCCTCTTCCTCGAGAAGAGTTGGTTTTTCATGGGTCTCGTTGGATTTTCTTGCATACCTTTTGTTCTTATGGAAAACACACTCAAATTTGGCTTTTGATTGATTTGATTCTTGCAAATTTGGGTGCGTAGTACCATCTCAGTTTGATTCTCTCAACCCAAGCCTTTCCCTCCCTCCTTGAACCATCTATTCTTGCACACAAATTTGTTAGCATCGCTCTTCTTCCTTTTTGGCGTTTCGATGCCAAAGGGGGAGAAGTAGTTCTAGTAGGTCACGTGGATTTGCAAGGGTCGGGCACAAGCTCTTCGGTTTTAGTCGTTTTTATTTGCTTGCTTGTGCCTTTTTCTAGCGTGAACTTGTTTGCTATTTGTGGTTGTTTGTGTAAGACTATGTCGTACTCCACAGTTTGGTACTATGTTTGCTATTCATGGATTTCTGGATTTATCTATCATGGACCCCATGGAAGTCTGGAATTATGGAGCATATTTGATGACATTTGGATAAATGCAAGAAGGTTGTGTACCTGGAGAATCGACGATTTCTTCCGACCAATCATCCCGTAAGAAAGAAAGGCAAGCATTTCAAAGGTGAGGCAGATCACCGGAAGAAGCCTGAACTCCCTGCTGGTGATGATGTATTTGGTATGGTCAAGGACATAGAAGTAATCTTTGGAAAGGTTCCCGGCGGTCAATCAGTTCCGAACGACGTCGCTACAAGACACGCACCCATGTGGAAGAAGAAATCTATATTTTGGGAGCTGCCATATTGGAAAGTCCTGCGTGTCCGCTCTTCAATCGACGTGATGCACGTGACGAAGAATCTCTGCGTGGACCTGCTAGGATTCCTAGGCGTGTATGGGAAGACAAAAGATACACCTGAAGCACGGGAGGACCAACAAATTATGAAAGACCCAAAGAACATGCATACACATAACAAGACGGATAAAGGGCGTCACTTAAGTCGTGCCAGCTATGCTCTTACCAAAGCAGAGAAGGAAATCTTTTTTGAAGTTGAAAGAACATTTCTTAATCCCTAGTGTTTTGTGTGTTAGATAACAATATCAAGGATCTTTTAATGTGTGTTGAAGTGTTGCAGCTCAGAACTCTGCCTTTGGGGGCGGATAATCCGGCCCCACCAGGGGCGGATAATCCGCCCCTCCCTCTGCCCAAGCAAGCGCAAGCCCTAGAAGGGGGGGCGGAATTTTGGCCGGACTTTCCGGCCTTGCCGGATAATCCGCCCCTCAGGGGGGCGGATAATCCGCCCCTCCTGCTCATCGCCAAGGCGCAAGCCCCAGAGAGGGGGCGGAGTTTCGGCCGGACTTTCCGGCCTCGCCGGATAATCCGCCCCTCAGGGGGGCCGGATTATCCGCCCCCAAGATTTTCTCCAAGCTTCACCAAGGCGCAAGCCCCAGAGAGGGGACGGAGTTTCCCCCGGAGAATCCGCCCTTGGGGCGGAATTTTCCCAGGGGGCGGATAATCCGCCCCCAAAGTTGGGCAACGGCCAGATCTGGGGAGGGGGTATTTAAGCCAACAATCCCCCTCCTGTCAGAACTCTTGATTCATCTCGAAAAGGAACAGATCAGATCTCAAAACTTCATACAAGAGTGCTCCACCTAGATCCATCCAAAGGCCCCATCCCTTTGGGAATCGAAGGAGGAGAACTCGACCTTCATCATCAGCAATCAAGCGCTTCATCTCCTCTCCATTCATTTGGAGAACCTCCGATCTAGTATTTCTTGCAAAGATCTAGATCCTCGTTTTTGTTTATATTGATAAACCTTGTTTTTGTGACAGCTTGTTGTCATCCCGGGAGCCCCCAATTCGGTTGTGGGTGTGTGCCCCGATAGTGTTGTAAAAGGCACCGGTTCCCGCCTCGAAGGGATCCAATAGTGGAGAAGGTGGATCAGGCCTCTCGTGGCGAGATCCATCGGAGAATAGGGTGAGGCCTATTGTGGCGTGGTGGTCTTAGAACCGCCCACCCCTCCAACGCAGATGTACTTCCCTTAACAAGGAAGGAACTGCGGTAAAACAAATCCCTGTGTCTCCGCGTGCTCCACTACGGTTTCCTCGCTCCTCCTTTACGTGCTTAGTAGTTAGGGTTTCATATAGGGAAATTCTCGTAGTTGCATATCTAGAGAATTTACTTTGTGTCAAGCCTAAAATTGAAAAAAGTATTAAAAATTGGTTAGCACCTATTCACCCCCCCCCCTCTAGGTGCCCATACGATCCATTTCAGAAGTCCTTTACAGTATCAAGGTGCCGTCGGGCTTCTCATCTAATATAAATGGGATAATAAATATGGCAGAGAAAAAGTTCCAAAACCTGAAGTCTCATGACTGTCACGTGATTATGACGCAGTTGCTTGCGATTGCATTGAGGGGGCTTCTACCGGAAAATGTTCGAGTACCCATTGTGAAGCTGTGTTCATTCCTCAATGCAATATCTTAGAAGGTAATCAATCCAGATATTCTGCCAAGGTTACAGAAGGATGTGGTACAATGTCTTGTTAGTTTTGAATTGGTGTTCCCACCATCCTTCTTCAATATTATGACGCATCTCCTGGTTCATCTAGTGGAAGAGATTGCCATTCTCGGTCCGGTATTTCTGCACAATATGTTCCCCTTTGAGAGGTTCATGGGAGTCTTAAAGAAATATGTTCATAACCGTGCTAGACCAGAAGGAAGCATCTCCAAGGGATATGGAACAGAGGAGGTCATTGAGTTTTGTGTTGACTTTATTCCTGACCTTAAGCCGATTGGTGTTTCTGACTCGCGGCATGAGGGAAGACTAAGTGGAAAAGGCACGCTGGGAAAGAAAGCAATGATATGTAGGGACGGGGATTCTTTCACTAAAGCACACTACACAGTTCTACATAATTCCACCTTGGCAGCTCCGTATATCGAGGAACACAAGAATATTGTACGCTCCAAAAACCCGGGAAAGCCTGAATCATGGATTACAGATGAACACATGAAGTCTTTCGGTGGTTGGATGCGGACACATCTCTTGAATGACACCACTGTTGGAGATCAGCTATACTTGTTGGCCGCGTCACCATCTTCTACTGTATTGAATTTCCAAGGGTACGAAATAAATGGGAATACATTCTACACGATCGCCCAAGATAAAAAGAGCACCAACCAAAATAGTGGTGTCCGCTTTGATGCAATAGAAGAGAATGGACAAAAGGACACATATTATGGTTACATAGAGGAGATATGGGAACTAGACTATGGAGTCTCTTTTAAGGTCCCTTTGTTTCGCTGCAAATGGGTCAACCTGAATGGGGAAGGGGTAAAGATAGACCGGTTGTACGGAATGACAACAGTGGATCTCAACAATCTTGGTTATAGAGATGAACCATTCGTCCTAGCCAATGATGTGTCTCAGGTTTTCTATGTGAAGGACATGTCCTCCAGACCGAAAAAAAGAAAAAATATGTAAACGAATACATCATATGATGAGCCAAAGCGTCACATAGTTCTTTCAGGGAAAAGAAACATCATGGGAATCGAGGACAAGACAGACATGTCAGAAGATTATAATAAGTTTGATGAAATTCCGCCCTTCACAGTGAAAACTGACCCAAGCATTCCGTTAAGTAAAGAAGATGCTCCATGGTTACGTCTGAAGCGGTCATAAGGAATGACATATGCCAAGAAGTTCATGCTCATATTATGTAATATCTTTCGCGGTTTGTGGCCTTTAGTCCCGATTTTGTAGTCTCAGTTTTTAATATTAATAAATGTCTTGAGTGTTAGTCCCGTTTTGTGGTTGGACCGGGAGTGCCTATATGACCAGTTACTTGGAGATGCCGGAGGACTGGGATCCGGCGGCATCTCCCTAAAACTGGTCGTAGTGGTGTCTCTGCTCTCGAAAACCATCTTGCAGCTTGTAACTTCTCTAACTAGATCAATACGCCTGGGAGCTAACTAATTTCACATATTAGGGAGTGCCTCTATGACCAGTTTCTCGGAGATGCCGGAGGACTGGGATCCGGGGCATCTCCCTGAAACTGGTCGTAGTGGTGTCCCTGCTCTCGAAAACCATCTTGCAGCTTGTAACTTCTCTAAATAGATCAATACGCCTCGGAGCTAACTAATTTCACATATTAGGGAGTGCCTCTATGACCAGTTTCTCGGAGATGCCGGAGGACTAGGCTCCGTAGGCATCTCCCTGAAACTGGTCGTAGTGGTGTCCCTGCTCTCTAAAACCATCTTGGAGATGCCTCAAACTGGCTGGAGGACTAGACTCACAAGGATGCCTATTTATAGTACAAGCAGCTCGGCATAATGTCGACACTCACGACATAATGTAGACACTCACGACATAATGTCAACACTCACCCCTATTATTAGTGCTGACTCATCTTTAGTCCCGGTTGGTGTCTCCAACCGGGACTAAAGGTTCATCTTTAGTCCCGGTTGGTGACACCATCCGGGACAAGGTACAAGCCGCACGACATAATGTCGACACTCACCCCTATTATTAGTGTTGCCTAGCCCACTCTGCCGCAATCCCTTCAGTCGCGGTTGGTTTCTCCAACCGGGACTAAAGATGAACCCTCTCTTTATATAGGCATTTCCCTCTATTTATTAGGTAACACTCAAGACATTTATTAATATTAAAAACCGGGACAAACTGTGACTAGCTAACACTCAGGACTAAAGCCGCCCCCTTTAGTCATAATCATGCCTAGTCCTATAGTACGCAGCTTCAGGGTCTTCATCGTCGTCGTCATCATCATCGTCATCGTCACCTGCCACTCCAGGGATCCTCAGCCCATCCATGGCATATACCAGGGGCCATTCTAGCCTCGGATTCATGGAGGGCGGGAGAGGGGTCTCCTGGAAGACGATGCCGCTACCGCCGGGACAGTGTGGGGCCTGTGGCGGGTGGACTCGTGGGAACCGTAGGCGAGGATGGTCTCCCCCGGAGATGTAGCGCATCACTCCGATGATAGTACGGTTCGCCCACCACAGACGACGGCCGGCTTCGTTGTGGTTCACCGGTGGCGGGCCATCACCCTCGTACCTGGCGAGCTCCCTTTCCCGCCTATTAGCGAAGAAGGCATTCCAGGTGTCGTAGTTGTCGGGATCCCACTGGGGATCCATCCGCTGCTCCGGCGTGAGCTCGTGGTAGAAGTGGTTTGTGATGGCCGCCTGGCGTGCGGAACCTTGAGGGACAGGAGGGACAGGAACCCCTCCAGCGCTCAGCATCCAGCCGGCGGGCGGACGGTAGCCCGGCGGACAAGGGTAGTTGGAGGCGCACAGCGCCTCGGTCTCCTCGAGGGTTATAATGGCCCAGTAGGCGTTGTCCATTGTTCTAAGAGAGGAAGGTGTGGATGTGTGGATAGCCATGACACGGTCACATTAAATATAGAGGGAAAGGGCGGGAAAACCTAGCGTGAAGCTTTGGGAAATGGCGGGAAATATCTTTAGTCCCGGTTAGTGACTACATCCGGGACTAAAAGCTCTAGTAGAAAGGAAAGGGCGGGAAAACTTGGCGGGAAGAGGTGAGAAATGGCGGAAAATATTTTTAGTCCCGGTTTGTGACTACATCCGGGACTAAATGTCTGCCGAACAATGAAAATCCTTCGCGTGGTAGTCCATAGTTAGAAATTCAGATAATTCAAAACGGGCATAATAAATTCAAAAAAAATCCGAACAATGAAAATCCTTCGCGTGGTGTCATATTTTGTTACATAGTTGAAAGGAAAAATACCAGACTTGGTATATTTATCATGTTTCGAAAAAACCTTCACAAAATGACCTATCATGTTCGAGGTTTCATGGCTTTCGGTCCAAATGACCGCTGTTATGTGCTGAATCACGGCATAGTTTGTGATGTTGTGCCCATATTATGCATGTGTGTGGAAATTGGTATGGAGAACAATGTTGCAGGAGGAAGTTTTCCTTTTTGTCGCACGGAAAAGCCCTTTTCCATTTTCCGAGCGCAAAAAACGGGTCGTTTTGTGAAGTAACCACCAAAATGCCGTTTCAGAATGCTACCATCCCATTTTCCTAAAATACTAGACCACCTTACATGGACTATCTTCCAACCGGTACATCTCAAACCTTTTCGTCCATCCCGGGTAAAAAAGGACAAATGTCTGCCGAATCGGCAGGAAGTTGGTCCGGTTTGTACTACAGGTACATGATCTATCGCCCGTGATTTTTTGAAAAAATCATTTTTAGACTCGCAATATGTGGTTTCTTCAGAGATCCAATGCAATTTCTAACGATGCTCGCCCCCTATCTTCATGCACACCGGTTCGACCATAGTTAGAAATTCAGATAATTCAAAACGGGCATAATAAATTCAAAAAAATCCGAACAATGAAAATCCTTCGCGTGGTGTCATATTTTGTTACATAGTTGAAAGGAAAAATACCAGACTTGGTATATTGATCATGTTTCGAAAAAACCTTCACAAAATGACCTATCATGTTCGAGGTTTCATGGCTTTCGGTCCAAATGACCGATGTTATGTGCTGAATCACGGCATAGTTTGTGATGTTGTGCCCATATTATGCATGTGTGTGGACATTGGTATGGAGAACAATGTTGCAGGAGGAAGTTTTCCTTTTTGTCGCACGGAAAAGCCCTTTTCCATTTTCCGAGCGCAAAAAACGGGTCGTTTTGTGAAGTAACCATCAAAATGCCGTTTCAGAATGCAACCGTCCCATTTTCCTAAAATACTAGACCACCTTACATAGACTATCTCCCAACCGGTACATCTCAAACCTTTTCGTCCATCCCGGGTAAAAAGGACAAATGTCTGCCGAATCGGTAGGAAGTGGGTTCGGTTTGTACTACAGGTACATGATCTATCGCCCGTGATTTTTTGAAAAAATCATTTTTAGACTCGCAATATGTGGTTTCTTCAGAGATCCAATGCAAGTTCTAACGATGCTCGCCCCCTATCTTCATGCACACCGGTTCGACCATAGTTAGAAATTCAGATAATTCAAAACGGGCATAATAAATTCAAAAAAAATCCGAACAATGAAATTCCTTCGTGTGGTGTCATATTTTGTTACATAGTTGAAAGGAAAAATACCAGACTTGGTATATTGATCATGTTTCGAAAAAACCTTCACAAAATGACCTATCATGTTCGAGGTTTCATGGCTTTCGGTCCAAATGACCGATGTTATGTGCTGAATCACGGCATAGTTTGTGATGTTGTGCCTATATTATGCATGTGTGTGTACATTGGTATGGAGAACAATGTTGCAGGAGGAAGTTTTCCTTTTTGTCGCACGGAAAAGCCCTTTTCCATTTTCCGAGCGCAAAAAACGGGTCGTTTTGTGAAGTAACCACCAAAATGCCGTTTCAGAATGCTACCATCCCATTTTCCTAAAATACTAGACCACCTTACATGGACTATCTCCCAACCGGTACATCTCAAACCTTTTCGTCCATCCCGGGTAAAAAGGACAAATGTCTGCCGAATCGGTAGGAAGTGGGTCCGGTTTGTACTACAGGTACATGATCTATCGCCCGTGATTTTTTGAAAAAATCATTTTTAGACTCACAATATGTGGTTTCTTCAGAGATCCAATGCAAGTTCTAACTATGCTCGCCCCCTATCTTCATGCACACCGGTTCGACCATAGTTAGAAATTCAGATAATTCAAAACGGGCATAATAAATTCAAAAAAATCCGAACAATGAAAATCCTTCGCGTGGTGTCATATTTTGTTACATAGTTGAAAGAAAAAATACCAGACTTGGTATATTGATCATGTTTCGAAAAAACCTTCACAAAATGACCTATCATGTTCGAGGTTTCATGGCTTTCGGTCCAAATGACCGATGTTATGTGCTGAATCACGGCATAGTTTGTGATGTTGTGCCCATATTATGCATGTGTGTGGACATTGGTATGGAGAACAATGTTGCAGGAGGAAGTTTTCCTTTTTGTCGCACGGAAAAGCCCTTTTCCATTTTCCGAGCGCAAAAAACGGGTCGTTTTGTGAAGTAACCACCAAAATGCCGTTTCAGAATGCTACCGTCCCATTTTCCTAAAATACTAGACCACCTTACATGGACTATCTCCCAACCGGTACATCTCAAACCTTTTCGTCCATCCCGGGTAAAAAGGACAAATGTCTGCCGAATCGGTAGGAAGTGGGTCCGGTTTGTACTACAGGTACATGATCTATCGCCCGTGATTTTTTGAAAAAATCATTTTTAGACTCGCAATATGTGGTTTCTTGAGAGATCCAATGCAAGTTCTAACGATGCTCGCCCCCTATCTTCATGCACACCGGTTCGACCATAGTTAGAAATTCAGATAATTCAAAACGGGCATAATAAATTCAAAAAAAATCCGAACAATGAAAATCTTTCGCGTGGTGTCATATTTTGTTACATAGTTGAAAGGAAAAATACCAGACTTGGTATATTGATCATGTTTCGAAAAAACCTTCACAAAATGACCTATCATATTCGAGGTTTCATGGCTTTCGGTCCAAATGACCGATGTTATGTGCTGAATCACGGCATAGTTTGTGATGTTGTGCCCATATTATGCATGTGTGTGGACATTGGTATGGAGAACAATGTTGCAGGAGGAAGTTTTCCTATTTGTCGCACGGAAAAGCCCTTTTCCATTTTCTGAGCGCAAAAAACGGGTCGTTTTGTGAAGTAACCACCAATGGTTAAAAAATCTAAAAACCTTTTATGTTTAAAGTTTTTCTAAATTCCAAATTAATATTTAAAAAATGTAAGTTAATTCATTTTTAATTTTAAATGGTTACATTAATTATTTTTTAAAAAATAGAAAATGGTTTTGGATTATTTATTCAAATCCATACACTTTTTATGTTTAAAGTTTTTCTAAATTCCAAATTAATATTTAAAAAATATAAGTTAATTCATTTTTAATTTTAAATGGTTACATTAATTATTTTTTAAAAATAGAAAATGGTTTTGGATTATTTATTCAAATCCATACACTTTTTATGTTTAAAGTTTTTCTAAATTCCAAATAAATATTTAAAAAATATAAGTTATTTCATTATTAATTTTAAATGGTTACATTAATTATTTTTTAAAAATAGAAATTGGTTTTGTATTATTTATTCAAATCCATACACTTTTTATGTTTAAAGTTTTTCGAAATTCCAAATTAATATTTAAAAAATATAAGTTATTTCATTATTAATTTTAAATGGTTCATAGTTTAAATGGTTACATTAATTATTTTTAAAAAAATAAAATGGTTTTGAATTAGTTATTCAAATTCAAACACTTTTTATGTTTAAAGTTTTTCTAAATTCCAAAGTAATTATCATTTAAAAAACATTACAAATTTAAACCCCAAAATAAAAAATAAGACGGGAACAGAGAGAAAATAACTGAAAAACTTTGAAAATAGGGGAATACGTCCCGGTTGGAGCCACCAACCGGGACTAAAGACCCCCTGCGCGCGCGCCCCTTCGGATGCTGAAAATTGGAGTATACGTCCCGGTTGGTGGCTCCAACCGGGACGTATGCCCTTTTAGTCCCGGTTGGAGCCACCAAGCGGGACGTATACTCCCTCCCCTTTATAACTTCCCTTTTTCTTCTCTGCTTCTCTGTTTCATCCACGACACCGCCAGGCTGCCCGCGCACTGCCTCCGGCCGCCACCGCCGCGCGCTCCCGACGACCGTCGCCCGCGTCTCTTCCCGCCGCCGCCCGCGCCGCCCACGCCCTTCCCCCACCGCCGCGCGTCAGGTACGCCCCCTTCCTCTGTCCTCCCCCTCCCTCGTGCTGCTGGTGGGCGGCGGCGGCCGGCGAAGACGGAGGAGGACGAGCCTCAATCCTGCAGGTCAGAGGAGGAGGGTGGCCGCTGTCCAGCCCGGCCGGCAGCCGGCGAAGACGGAGGAGGACGACGCCTTCCACCGAAGCGGCAGGGGCTCGTCGGGGAGAGGGGTGGCCGGGGAGAGGGGTGGCGCCATGGGGAGCGCGAGATGAGGGAGCGCCCGCCGGTGCACCGGCCACCACGGGCAGAGACCACCGGCGGCAGTGGCGTAGCCACATAGAGAGCTGTGTGGTCACTTGACCACACAGGTTTTTGGAAAATCCTTTATTGACAAGTATAAATTCAGCAAAAAATATTAGAAAAACCAGTAGAAATACATGTATTTGACATCACATAGTTGAAATGACAACACAAACCTGGAACTCTGGCTCCGCCACTGGCCGGCGGCAAGATTCACCACGGGTAGAGGGTGATTGGTGTAGTTTGGAAGAGTCGGGTCCTCTCAATCGCCTCAAGTATCTAGGTTTACATGGACTGGAGAATCGTCTTATATTTTAGTATGTTTGTATAGAAAACTGATTGAAATTCTAGCACCAGTATGCATAGGAGTAGTTGGTTAGGACAAATGTTTACAACCCAATTGATCGCAAGATCAAGTGCTAGTCTTGCACCATTTATTGTTATTTTTTCCTTCATTTTTTACTATGAATAGCCATTGTGAAATTCCTGAGCCCGCCACTGCCTCCGGCGACCGCATGCACTACCATCTGGGATCCGGCAACTGGCGTCGTCGACCACACCATGAGCGACAACAATAATGAACATGGTGCTCCTGCGATGAAGTTTATGTGATATTATTCACTTTGTTTGCAGTAGCCGTTGCTAGATTTATAGATCTACTAGATGTGCGTGTTTGGCTGTATGTGTTTAGATATGCTATTGTTTGCTTATGTAATGTTGATTTCTGTAATTAATCTATGCCGAAATGGCTTAAAAATATTCCAAAAGTGGCCGAGCAGCAGGTACACCGTCGCGTCCGACATCCCGCCGGTCTCCTTCCGGTCGACGCCCTGTGTCGCTGCCGCCGCCGCGACCTCGCTAGGTTTAGGGTTTCTCTTCATTTTTATTATTGTGTATGTATATATTAGAGTTTCTCTGAATTAGGGTTTATATCTCTCAACACCGTACCTAACTTTCTCCTTTAGCCGCTTTGACTTATTCGTTTTTCCACCTATGCAGAAAATATGGACCCACACGTCAGAGACGAAGAAAAGGAAGAGTTGATCCAAGGTGTGATCCGTGGGGAAGATAATTTAGATGTATCAACGTTTCTAAACAACTCCAGTGAGGGTGATCCTCTTTTTACCGGAACAGACAACTTGTTTGAGGTTGAAGGTGTTGCCTTCCGCGAGGGAGAAGGCGATGCCTTGTGTAATCGAGAAGACGACCGCTCCGGCGAGATGCATGTAATATAAATCAATTCATTAATTAATCATCTGCTATCTATATAGAAATAGTAACGACGATCTTTCTTCTTTTAGCCCTCCGGATCGAAGGAATCTACTAAAACGAGCAGACGAGGCCCAACCAAAAAGTTGCAAGACCATGAGAGGTTCAGGATCGAAGATGTCGCTGATGACGACAAACCGACAGCTCCTGAAGTTGTCGCAACCAAATTTGTGGCACAATTCGGAGTAATCGTTAGGGACTTAATCCCGATCACCATTAGAAATTGGAATAGGCCTGCTAATGCGGATGAAGAGGGAACATGTTTATTTGTCCCTAACCACACCAAAGATTTACTGTGGAAGAGGCTCATGGTTAATTTCAAACTACCGAAGATAGAGCTGGATCCAAATGCGGAGGATCCAGTTGAGGACGCCTTACAACATGGGAGAGCCATGGAGGCTAAGGTCAGGGAGTGGGATTTGAAGAAGATGGCCCAGTGTTTCACCAACTGGAAGAAAAGATTGCACCTTGACTATGTCGTGAAAAACAAGACTCCCGATTTCAAGAATATTCAGTTTGAGAAGATAAAACCATTCTGGGCTGAGTTTGTGAAATACAAGAAATCAGAAAAAGCTAAGAAAATGTCTGAAACGAATAAGCTGAATGCTGCTAACAAGAAGTATCACCATACTATGGGGCAAGGTGGCTACAGGGCTGGCATTCCTAAGTGGGAGAAACTTGAGAATGAACTGCGTGCTAAAAAGATCACCCTAGAGACAGACGAATGGGTAGAACGTGCAAGGAATTGGTTTTACGGGCATGGGGGCACGTTGGACTCGGAAGGGAGGTGTATATATAACATACGACATAAATAAGACCTCTTGCCAATCGAGAGGATCAGAAAAGCAGTAAAGGCTGTTAAAGATGGGGACTTCATTCCCGATAGAGAGAATGATGAGCTCACACTCGCCCTTGGAAATAAGGAATAGGATGGACGAACACGAGGCACAAGAGGCTCCCAACCATGGAGGACTGGGTTTCCCGAAGAGAGGAAGAAATATCCTGATAGAAGCCGTCAGAGGAGAAAGGACAGGGTGGAAGTTGAAGCAAATAGTCAGAAAGAGCGAATGCGTTTAATTGAAGAACGATTAAAGCAACAACAAGATGAAATTAACGCACTTAAAGAGCAAAGTACTACCGGCCCATCTCAGCAGCACACTGCATTCGATGCTACCGGCCTATCGAATAATCGAAAAAGCAGTGTGGCTTCCACCGAGGTCCCGGGTGATGACAATGGCGATGACGATGATGCACCGACGATGGCTCCTGTTGGCTACCCAGTGGATGATATCACAGAGATGACACACTGCGATATACATGTCAAAGTTGTGAACATATCAATGAAGGTGGCGGTCGGCTATGCCTTACCAATTGGACCCACACCAACTTACCACTGTCGTCCGGTTCCAGCGGGCTACGCTGTTGTCGACGTGGATGAAATCATGCCCACCTTTGAAGTTTTGGATCTTCACTACCCTGCAGGTGAAGGGGATGTGACTGTGCTGGGAGACGCAAAAAACGTCACCATTCTATGGCCGAAGGAATGTATCGTGCTTCGAAATCCGACGCCAAGGCCATCTTCGCCGCCGCCTCACCCGTCTCCAACGAGGTCGTCGTCGCCGCGGGAGCCGTCTTCGTCGCCTCACCCGGCTCCGTCGCCTCACCAATTTCCGGCGCAGCCATCGCCGCGGGAGCCATCACCGGCGCCTAAGGGTCAAAAGCGTAAGCGTACCGCTACTGTGCCTCGTGGTAAGCGATCGCCAAAACGTAAACAAGAGCCTCTTCCAAAAGTACCAAAGGTTCCTCCCAAGAGAGCTTATGACTGTACTGAAGAGGAGACTGCGGCGATCGTTGATGCGGAAACGACAACGTTTTTCTCTAAGCTGAGGCGGCCAAAAGAGCCAGAGTTCCCCAGCACCAAAGAAGAAAAAGCCAAAGTGTTGAAAATGCTAAAGAATCTTCATCAACCCGAGCCAAAGCTGTCATCAGACTATGAGCGTTCTATTCTCAAGTCACATGCGGCACAAAAAGCCTCGAAGAGCAGTACTGATGCAAGCGAGAAATCTGTTGCCCAGCTCGGAGAACAAGCAAAACAGACTTGCGCCCCTCTCAAGGTGATTTCTCAAACCAAAGTGGGGTCGAGCAAATATGGGGCCGAAGAGCAGTATGATCCAGAGGTAGTTGCACAATACGGAGAAGCTGCCGCTGCTCAAGGTATGAGTATTGCCCAGTACTTATCCCAGTTAGAGTTCTTCCCCGTGAGTGAAGTAGCATACAGATACCAGTACGGCAAACCTCTCGTCAAACCTGAGGAGGTAAACAATCTTTCAACAAAAATGCGAAGATTGCATAACTGGTACATGCATGCCACAAGGGCCAGGGCTAACTGGATAGTGCTGAGGGTTACAAAAAAGCATCATGGAAAAGAAAAGGATGACATAATATCCATTGAATTTGATGAACTATTTCAATTATTCAATCAAGACGCCTTGGACAAATCGATCATCAGTGCCTATTGTCTGTAAGTACTAATTCTGTAATTAATTTAGTCTCCATCTATATTATTTTGTTTATTGCATGTATATAATCATACTGTAATATGCAGAATGAAGATTCTTGAATGCAGCAGAGGACAAATCTATGACATTGGCTTCATTGACCCATATTGGGTTCAGGAAGCTAATCTCAAAATAAGCCCCTAGGATACGGAGGATAATATAGTACACGCGTTATGGTTTCAAGAAACCAAAAGGGAAATACTATTTCCTTACAACTTCGAGTGAGTGTTATTGTCTTGTATACACTTTCTATTTCGCTTACTCGATGTTAAGTATATAATTGATTAGTTATGCATTTGCAGCTTTCACTATATTCTGTTAATCATTCAACTTGACAAAAGGCGTGTACTAGTCATGGACTCGAAACATAAATCCCTTTAGACGTGGAAGGACATGCAGATACTTCTCCGGCGGTAATTCTAATCATTACGACACTATATCGGCAACGTTCGTGAATTTTATGATATCAAGTACTTAATAACTTATTTTATTCGTTTTCTACACCGGCAGCGCTTGGAAACGGTTCACCAATAAGGCTAGGGGTGTTTGAAAAGAGGAGCTTACATTTCAACCACTAGATGTAAGCACCACTAGCTATATCCGCGCATCTCTTTGATTCTACTTTTGATACAGTTATTATCATGCTTGATTATTATTTTGATTGAACTCTGTTCTTGTAAAGTGCCTGACGCAGGGACCAGGTAACAATCTATGTGGATACTATGTCTGCGAGTTCATCCGGCAGACATGCGATGAGAAGGGCAGAAATTTAGAGCAACACCACGTACGTAAACAATTTCTATAGTTTTTAATTACAATCAAATTGTGTTTAGTTTCATTCATATAGGCTGACTCCTTTTTTAAATCAGATCGAACGTCTACGGGACGGTCTTCTGCCAAAGGATCGCGTACGAGCAATTCAGGAGGAATTGGCGGGATTCTTGGATGCAGAAGTCCTAGACCCAAAAGGGGAATACTACTCAGCTGTGTATAGACAATAGGAATTGTAAAAATAGCAACTTTGAAGAAATTGGCCGGTAGCATCGAATAGCAACTTTTGTATGTAGTTCATGAACTCGATCCGTGTATTGAATATAATATTGTCATCATGATGTAATATAAGGTTCCTTTATTGATAAATGCAAATCACTAAATAAACAATAAAACAACCTAAATGAATTCTCTGCCGCAGCACAAAAAGTGGCGAAAATGCTGCCACGGCAACAAAATGTGCAAAATAAATTCTCTGCCGCGGCAGAGAAATGGACCAAATCTCTACCGCGGCAGAAGGTTATTAGTCCCGATACAAATCGGGACTAATGCTCCACACCCCTCGCCCTCTGCCGCTGCCACGTGTGTAACCTTTAGTCTCGGTTGGTGGGGCAACCGGGACTAAAGGTTAGAGCTTTAGTCCCGATTGCCCCGTCCCGGTTGGGCAACCGGGACTAAAGCCCGTACCAACCGGGACCTATATCCCCATTTCCACCAGTGTTAATTACTGACTGGGCGGCGCCGCGGCGGTCGAGCGGCTGGCTGTCTGTGTGCGCTCCCCATTAATTGATTCTTCTGACGACCATATGTTGTTGGACGACCTGACTTAACCACCAAGATCAGGGATTAATCTAATCGACAGGAGAAGCACGTAGTACTAATATTCTCCCAAGTCAACAACAGCAGAAAGCACGCACTCCACCTACTTAGTTTAGATGTGTGACGACCGTGTGACCTACAGCTCTCATGTTCTTCAATCAATTCAACTTATATATACAAGTACTATTTTATATTCAACCCATAGTAGATATATATACTCCTTTTTAAAATCAAGAACCTTTAATATACTACAGCTCTCAACTCCAAGTGGGTCTCGCAGACTCATCGATCATCTATACCTGAATCTGGCCTTGCATGTCCCCCAAATCCCAATTAATCTTTGTTTAAGCCTGTCTAATCATTAACCCTCATAAAAAATTAATGTAATCATGGCAAGTTGCCCATTTCGCTAGGATTTTGTGCTATTCCATGTGAACTAACCGTCCAAGATTTGGATCGGGCGCCAACTGCAGGACCGGCCGCGCCGGCCGGGCGCACGACATGGGCGGCACCATCTTGTCTGACCGCATGCGTGCACCACCACTACTATACGCGCGGCCAAGTTGCTAAAATTAACCCAGATCTATCACAACTTGTTGCCTCGATCGCTACCTCGAGCCCCGTGCTAATACTGTGTGCCAAACAGTAAAAAAACACCGGTGTCCTGCTCGTAGATTATTAGTAGTTGGCGAGTATGTGAGTGGACCATTACCTACACTGCACGAATAGGTCTTTTGCCGACCGCTAAAACCCTCGGCAAATCGAGCTAAACCCTCGGCAACAAGTCCTCCCTAGCATGGCCCTGGGCATACGGACGGCCATCGGCAAATGAGTGTATGCCGATGGTTTTCCTTGACCGTCGGTAAACAGAAGCCATCGGCATAAACAAGTGATATGTCGTCCACTTGACGATGTTCAAATATATGTCGAGGGCCAAGCCGTCGGCATTCATCACTCCCAATTGCTCCCAACTGCCGCCACGTGTCCAAGATCTATGCACATGGCTTTACTGTCGACATACACACAAGTATGTCGAGGACTAGACCCTCGACATCCATAACTCCCCGTTCTCCGACCTGCCTCCACGTGGCCCTCTATGCCGTGCGCTGTACCATTGGCATACAGCCCTCAGCATCCATCACTCCTGGTTCTCCTAGTCGTGTGGCCCTCTACGCCGAGGGTGGCCCTCTGCATAGATGTCATGTCGGCAGAAACTAGGAGCTCCTCGCGTCTTTGAACAACTTTTTGTCGATGGCCATGCCCTCGGTATATAGATTTCCTAAAAAAAATTATTGTTTTGTGGCCGTTCCTACATTCAAAATTTACATAGTTGCATATATATTGTCACAGCATGGTCACCCCAATTTTGTCGTGCACATGCACGGCGACCTTGAGACCCATCATTTTCATTTCATCCTATCTTCATTTTTCCTGATTGCTATACATAATATGCCTAGCTAGCTAGGGTTGATCTACCGGTTAAATTAAGCCCGGACAAAAAGTCAGGCGGGCATTGCGTACGTCCGCAACAGCGAATTTCATGCATGTTCCCATTCGCCACGTCGCGTTTCCACTAAATTTTCCGACTCGATATGACGGTTGAATTTGATCGAAGGCGCAGATCGACTGGTCTCAAAAAATGTCAGTTAATAACTAAACTATACGTATACGTATATGTGGAGGGAGCACACACATTCCACTCACATTGATGCATGGCTGAGCTTGTAGCTAGCTTAGCTTCGTTTTCTCCTCTCAGTTTTTTCGCCCCACATTTAATCATGCTGTACACGTGTGTTATAGAACGTTTGTAGTCGTACGTATACGTGACCCTAGGACAGGCAGGCGTATGTGGTGCACACCACACCACCTAGCTAATAAGCGTGGCGTTGCACGGACGGGCGGTAGATCGATGTGATAATCTACATCATCCCACTGCTGCTTCCCTGCAACTTGCAACTACAAGTGCTCGATCGTGCAACTTGCTCAGCTACCTTGCTAGCTCCATAATGCTGGGGAATTGACAGGCCCTGTCCGACTGGCTATCTCACTAACTGGATGATGTTGTGTCATGCACGTTATTTTCTGACGACCAATGAGTTAGAGCAAGTGTACGTACGCTATCTCTATGAACAACATCACACAAGGATCACACTTCTTTTAAATGAACCGACTGACATGCATGTACGTACCATGCATAGAGTTTAGGCAACCAACAAGGAAACCTATCTATCTAACTTTGCGGACGGGGGATAAGAATGCATCGATCGCAAGCAAGTGCAGCGTGCTTAATAATCTTCTTGTAGTACAGAAATGTGGTAGTAGTTCATGACTTCAGGAGCTCTATATATGGTCCATGCTGCATGTATATGAATGATCAGGTGGGAGTGCAGCCACAACACGCATCAATGCATGATCTATATCCCTCCCGGCTGCGGAGCACCACTATACTATTTCCGGTCAATTCGAGGCATCATTAGCCCCGTGACCCTAGCCACTAAACAGAAACGGCCGGTAGGCGATAGCTATGCAACCACCGGTCAGCAGGTGGATAGCTATGCATTTTTGTACTATTAGTGTAGTTACATTTTTTAGGTTTAGAAATTATAAGCCTATAAAGTCTCAGAGTAGAGGAAGTTGGGTCTAAAGTCTCACCGCAAATCCTTGTTCACATCTCCCTCTGTTCCAGAATATATAGTATTATTTAGATGTACGAACAACAAGTCTGATTACTGATGGCTTCTACTCCCTCTGTTTCAAAACATAAGATGTTTTAGCTTTGTGAAACAAATGTATCTAGACTTGTTTAGTACGTAGATTCACTCCAAACTTGAATGAACCTACACACTAAAACAAGTCTAGATATATTTTCTTTACAAAGCTAAAACATCTTATATTTTAAAACGGAGGGAGTACTACCTGTAAACCATGCATGGCAAAGAATACACAGTCTCGCAAATCTTGGCGATCGTAACGTATGCACGCCTCTGGTCTCCATGCCGTTCTCCATTAATATATAATCGTGTCAGTTATAGTTGTAGTTAGAGCGGGGACATGGAAAACGACCCGCGCCGGCCAAAACGCCCTTTTCCCATTAGAGAATCGCGTGCTTTTAGTCGGGACAAAAAGGACGTTTCATTAGAGCTAGCAGATAATGTACCTGTGACCAGCAGCGAGTAGCGCGAGGGGAAGACGAGATTAATTAAACAGAAACTCATCGTTGAAACGGTCCGGGATGATCCTCGACCTCCGGTCGGAAAAGTGCGCACGGTGGCG
This sequence comes from Avena atlantica, assembly GCA_910589765.1. Lineage (NCBI taxonomy): Eukaryota > Viridiplantae > Streptophyta > Magnoliopsida > Poales > Poaceae > Avena > Avena atlantica. The sequence continues at coordinate 343,767,617 of OU342736.1, read as the reverse complement.
CGGCGCAGGCGCGGGCGGGGGTGGGGGAGGAAAGCGTGGGCGGCGGCGTCGCGGTTGCCACTCGCCGCGACGGCCACTGGAGCATGCATGGGCACGTACGTACGTACCTCCCCGTGCCGATCGATCGAGTCCCGTGGTGTGCATGCAACGCGATACTGACCTGAGGAGAAGGGAACGAGGAGCGTCACTAGCTACTGCCTGGCTCGCGGATTCCATATATGGCCGCGGGAGAAAATCCGGAAAATGCGGTCTCGACACATGGACCTGTGATAGAAACCGCACCGACCGACGTGCGAGTCCAAAGATGATCATCATGCAAAAAAGGGAAAATAAAAAAGAAACAAAGTGACAATCTAATCCAAATTTCAGCAGCTCCATAAAGTGGTCCAAACCGGATCCGGATAAAATACAACGAACGAAAACGTTCCCTTATTTTTCAACTCAACCGACCCCGACGCAGAATGTATTACTCACAATCTCATTTTCAGGTTGTTCCGTATAAGAAGTAAATAAGGCATAATTTTGCATTAATTAGAGTTAATTAGCACATGCAGCCCGCACCATGCATGTATAGATACCAAGCAAATAAGGCACAGTTTCGCACGTCCAACATGCATGCAGTAATTATGGGGCTGTTTTTATTGGCTATACGAGATACGAAGCATCACAGTTCGGCCTAATTAGTCATAATTTCAGTCCAAATCTCGTTAAGCCTTCGATCAAGATATTAGAGGATTGTAACTTACACTCTAGGACTTGAGGGAGTAACTCCAATTCCACAGCATGCTACTGTATTATTTTATACTAGCATGCAAAGCACGGCATGCGCCCGCGCGCGAATGACCCAGCGACGCGTGTGCTCAGGCACCGCCGTCAATCCTTGGTCCACCGTGCCACCTGGGAGCGACATCCAATGAGAGCGCCACACGCGTCCCGGCAGCTTTTTTTCTCCCACGAATCTGAAATCCCGCGAAATAATATTCCCAAGCATAGTTCACCAGCGTCACAGTGATGTCGCCGTCGTCGAGGCCGCTGCAGCAGCAACAGAGGCGCACGCTGGAAAGGGAAAGACCCTGGAATGCACGTTAGCCGTTTTTGGCCGCTGCGTGACGTCCATCTGTCTGGTAATAGCAGGGTTACGGGAAAGGTTTGTGTCCGTTTCCGTTTGACTGTAGTATTTCGGGTTCAAGCCGCCAATCAGCGTGATACGCGTACGCTGTCACGTCCTATTCTCCGGGTCGGAAACTCGGAATCATCCGCGGCCAGATTAACATGTATTCTTTCCGTTCTGATGTCGGTCTGTCTCAGATTAGTCGATGCCTTCCGTGACTGTCCATCTGATTGATTAGGTAGATTCGGTTAATTAATTACGCGTGTCTAATTGCATCTCCTGTGCAGTAGCTTACCTTATTCACGAGTTGTAGTGCTCCACGTACAAGGCTTTTCAGTCAGGGGCGTGCACATTTCTCCTTTGTGGAATTGTGGTACTACTCCGTCTGTTTCATATTACCCTGCGTCTTTGACCTGGCACGGAAAACAACAAGCCTTATTGCTGTCTTATTTTTCATCAAAAAAAATATGAGATTTTTGGAATGAGTAAAATCAATATGCAGCTACACGTCACAGAAAAAAACGAAGGAGAAAAAAAGTAAAAAGTGAGCAAGTTCTGCCTCGCCTCGTTTTGTGTGTCCAGTCAAACGCGCACGGTAATATGAAACAGAGGGAGTACTATCAAACATTGACGGTCGGTGGTGTTTCCATCCCCACGTGCCAGTAATATTCCCGGCTGAAATATAGAAAGTATTTTAATTTAGCAACACGTAATTTGGAGACACCAACCGTGACGTAAGGGGTTGCGGCACGCTGGGGCCGGCGCGACTGGGACTAAAGGTTCAACTGAGACTAAAAGTTTAGATTTATTTAATCGTGGGTGGCGACAGTATTCGATGGGTGACGACGCTATGTCATGGGTGAGTGTCGACGCTATGCCGTGAGTGGCGGCACCATTTCAGTGGGTGACGACACTATGTCAGGGGTGAGTGTCGACACTATGTTGTGGTGCTTGATTTATAAATAGGCAAGATGCATCCTCGTGAAGTTATAAGCTACAAGACGGTACGAGAGGGACACCACTACGGTGGAGCTTCTCGAATATGTCTTAGAATCCCGTTATCAGACATCTTTGAGGAGCTCACCATAGAGGCATTTCCATCTATTTGAAATTTGTTAGCTTTCGGGCGTATTGATCTAGCTAGAGAAGTTATAAATTGCAAGATAGTGCGAGAGGGACACTACTATGGCGAAGCTTTTCGAAGATGTCTTAGAATCCCGTCCTCAGACATCTTCGAGGAGCTCGCCATTGAGGCACTCTCATATATTGATCTCGAGGAGCTTCTCGAAAATATACTGAGCTAGTGTGTCTTCTTATGAAGCTTTTTTTTAATTAACCCTATTTTTCTTACAATTTTGTGATTATTGTTGTTTACTATGGTACATATATATGTCTATACATGAATTTGATGGTAGTTCGTTTATATCCATCTGGAATTTGAAGATATAGTGGTTACAAATTAAATCTTTCTACTTCAAAAGCATGAAATGAGATAAACAAGCAATTACATATGAAAGTATGGAGTTGCTAACCTTTTAGAACACTTGGATAGATGGGGCGCCGCCGAATCTTGATAAATCATGTGAAAAAATGGGGATGAACTCGAGCTTAGGAAGGAGTGGTCAAATATGCATTATATAAGTATATCAAAAACCATTACACAATATCATGAATAGAGAAGTGACAAAATTAATACAAGTTCATCACATTAAAACCAAACTAAAGTAGTGACCAAATGTTATTATTGAAAAAATTACTTCCAAACTAAACCCACAAATCACTCTACTTCTAGAGGATGAAATGAGCTAAACTAGCAATGAAAGATGAAATGATGAATTTGCTAACCTTTTAGAACCCTTAGATAGATGGGGCGCCGCCAAATCTTATGAAAAAATAGGGATGAACTCGAGCTCGGGGAGGAAACAGGGAGGACAAGCAGCTTGAAAATGAAGTATGGCTCAGGACTAGGAGGAATATGATATAAAAAGAATATTAATCCCGGTTAGAGACACCAATAAGGACTAAAGGTCCATCTTTAGTCCCGGTTGGAGACACCAACCGGAACTAAAGGTCCATCTTTAGTCCCATTTGGAGACACCAACCGGGACTAAAGGTCCTGACGCCGGCCCTACCCTGCCGGAAACTCTTTAGTACCAGGACTAAATGTCCCATTCGAACCGAACTAGAGGTGGCGGTACCCTGCAGGGGTTTCTAGTCGTTAAAACCAGACCATTAGTCTTGGTTCGTAACACAACTTGGATAAAAGACCTGTTTTTTACTAGTGAGTTTGACTTTGATAAAATCTTATATGCAACATAAATTGGGACGGAGGTCGGAGGGGTATAATATTTGCTATCATAATTTAATAAAAACATTAACTTCTCAATTAAAAAAAACATTATTAGTGGCTTGTACATGCCACGAGTATTTGTATTACTGGTGACACCACCAGCAACCTTGACGAGTGGCCACACATAGGGAGGCATGCCACCGGAACGAGAACGTGACACGCATGGAGGATAGCTTTTTTACCCCGTGCTAGTACCAAACTACCAATGTAAGATATACGTGTGTTTTGTATGTCTGATTAGGCCCTGGGCGTATGCGGTATGCCTGTTTCGAGGCCCTGGACGATGGTGTAACACAACCGGGACTAATGTTTTAGATGAAAGACCTATTTTTTACTAGTGACAGTTAGATTTTGATAAAATCTTATATGCAACATAAATTGGGACGGAGGTCGGAGGGGTATAATATTTGTTATCAAAATTCAACAAAAAAAAATTAACTTCTCAATTTCCGAAGAAAACATTATTAGTGGCTTGTACACGCTACGAGTATTTGTATTACTGGTCACACCACCAGCAACATTGACGAGTGGCCACACACAGGGAGGCATGCCAATGCAACATGACATGCATGGCCGATACTTTTTTATCCCGTGCTAGTACCAAACTACCAATGTAAGATACACATGTGTTTTGTATGTCGATTAGGCGCTGGACGATGGTGATACATGCCGCGATATTCCGAAGTTCTGGTCGATAACCAAAAAAACGTGGTGGCGCCGGCGCTGCCCGTGTTTGGCAAGCCCTGCAGATGCTGAGCCGTACGGACGTAGGCATGCGTTAGCATCATCAGGGGCTTCTTTTTGATGGAACGATCTGGATCCAGCAATTCAGGTGGTGGTACTACTGGCGAACCAATAACCAGCAGCCATCCCTATCAAGAACATGCAGCGACGATGGCGAGGCAGCATGCAAAGACGAAGCAACGAGAAGGAGGAGTTGGGTCGTCGATCGAACGGGCGGAGGCCCAGCAGATCAATAATCGCTGGCTAGCTGGAGGGAACGCATGCAGGCCACAAGACCGGAATCGTATATCGATCGTGCGTACGTGCGTCAGGTGATCGAGCCGAGGTGCGTTATTGACGTTAGTGGCTCTCGTGATCGCCAAACATGGACGGAAGCCCCTCCCTAATTCCTTGGCTGTGGTATCATGCACGTGCGCCTCAATGGGCACACGCACCATTTAACCACCACGCACTCTGAAAATTCGTCTGGTTGATTGATTGATTTTCTGGTAGGCGTGACCGCGCGGATAAAAGTGCCATTGCAGCGAACGAGTTCAGTCAATCGATATATTTCCTTGCCAACTTGCCACCTTTTAATTATTCACTCCGACCTATATTGGTTAACTTTTATTTGTATGTATTTAGACATGTTTTAGTGTTAGATACATCTGATTCTTCATAAATTCAAGTCAACTAATATGGGTTAGAGAAAAGTATTTCTTCCGATCCATATTAGTTGACTTGAATTAGGCTAGATTTGAATGTATCTAGCACTAAAACATGTTATAATAAATCCAAGTCAACTAATATTGGTCGAAGAGAGTAGAAGAAAATAAAGATGGGGATCATGTCGTCCTAGAATTCTCTCGATCTTCTCTACGTATATTAGCATGCATGTGTGGATAGGTCTACGTGTGCTGCGTCTCAACAAGCTAAGTATCCTTGTTAATTTGGCTGGTTGCATCACTGCGTGCGTACATGAGACGCTTTTGCCATACTTTAACTGCTCTTAAGCATTTGGTCGATCGGTCGCGCTCCGGCCGTTCCCACTAGTAATCGTCACGTATCAATGATTGCAGAGTTTGGTCATGAAGTTAGTTAAACATACGCGGCCAGACTGCTTTTCAGCTGAGGTGTGTTTGCTTCTCGTGCCCTTTTGACGCACTTGGAGATCATGGGTCTACGAAAAGCTGCGCGTGATAATGTAATTTTATGTGTCTAAATAACAATTCCAGTGCACTCTCATTTCTATGTGGGTTCGGAAGTCATGTCCCAGATGTTTGCTTGCATGTTTTCTTGGTTTTTCGCATTTGGTACTCGTGTGACTAGCTGCATTTTTCCTGAAATCCTTACCCCTGACCGGTGTGCTGAGCTTACTCATGACAACGACAGATCAAAGTTCAGACAATTGCAACTCATGGAACAACTAGATTAAGACAGAATTGACATAATAAGTCAGGACGTTAGTGCAGCAACACGTGTTCACAAACAACTGTTCGTAATGTAGCACAAATTTATCATAAACGGATGGGTTATAATTAAATATCATCTCCCAAAATATACAGATCAAAGTTCATGGATCACCGAAGTTCATCAGCCTATCTACTAGTGCAAAACACACACCATAGTCATCATCATCAACATCGCTACCACCAACTCGTCGAACACCGTAGTCGGCTGCTCAGAGGTAGTGCTCCCTCACGAAGGCCATGGGCCAGCTCATACTGCGATCAGGGGTCATGGCAAGATACTTGGTCGCATGTGCACTGTACTCCATCAGGTGGCTTAGAGCATGGTGTATTGCAGTCGGAGAGATGGATGCAGTGAGATTATGACCACCGTAGATCATCTTTATCTATGAGCATAGTTCCCTGGGCTTGTTGATCAACTTGGTGTCCTTCGGCTGAGCCTACACGAGAACACAGTTAGTTCAAAACATACAGTTCATATTTGAGCTTTACAACTACTCATCAATGTACTTATGCAAGTGCAAATATATCGAACCTTGATGTGTGCATAGTAATGCTCGTCGTCCATCATGATATCAGATATCTCCTTAACCCAGCGCACGTTGTCAAGCCTTTTAATCTTGAGCAACTGAACCCACCTAATTATCCAGTGCCTCATGTGGTTGTACACTTGGCTAGGGTGACTGTCTGTCCATAGAACTTGAAGACGTCATCTGGAATCGATAGAATGTTCGCCTCTCTAAATACCCCATGAACGAAACCCCCTTTCCGGATCAACTGACAGACTCTATTCAGGATGAAGGTGGACAGAGACACTACTGGAAAAACCATCTTCGATTCGATCAGAACAAGCCCAGCAGTCCCGGCCCGTCACGAACCGCGACTAGTGCTAGCACTAGTCCCGGTCCGTGAGGCCTCCAACGGCTAGAAATGGACATAAGCATTAGTCCCGGGCCGGACCAGAGCATTAGTTCCGGCAAGTAATACGGCCCGGGACTAATAAGCTGGAGCGTGGCAACAGCTCTTTTCAGGGACTATTAGTCCCGGGTCGTATCACGGCCCGGGACTAATTGTCCATCACTATATATACAGCTCCCTGGCCAGCTGCCCTAAAGCATATGGTGGCCATTTTTCTCAAAGAAAGCAAGAGAGTTCATGCCATTTTTTTCTCAAGATTTAGTTTGCAACACCTAAATCCAAAGCTTTAAAAGGTTAGAACTTCATTCTTTCATCTCTTATTGCTACTTTAGCTCTATATAATGCTCTAGAAGTATAGAGATATGAATCAAATGCATGCATGCTCTAGAAGTAGCTAGAAGGATTTTGATATATATGTGTAACAAATTTTGATTAGGCACATAGTTACTGAAAATTGAAATGTGTAATTTTAGAGTTTCAGAGCTTAGAATGGAATGAGGTTTTCACCGATGGAACAATAATAAAAAACTCCACATTTATCATGTTGATTGTTTTCTCCAATTCACAAATTAGTGCATGTAAATTTTTCAAAATTCAAAATTAGTGCTCTAGAAGCTCTCAATATAACTTGTAATAATTTTATCATGTTGTGTAATGGTTTTTGATATACTTTTACTATAATGCAGATGGTCCGGGAATGGATGTACGGTACTGACCGACGCTCTGGCGAGTTCATTAATGGCGTGCATGAATTCATCCGTGTTGCTGATGCAAACAAGCACAATGGTTTTGTATTCTGTCCATGTAATGGATGTAGGAATCAGAAGGATTACTCTGACTCAAAAACCCTTCATAGCCACCTGTTGAAGTCCGGCTTCAGTTATAATTGTTGGACCAAGCACGGAGAGAGAGGGGTTATAATGGAAGACAATGAAGAAGAGGAGGAGGATGACAACTATCATGGTTTCCCTGAGTACGGAGATACTTCCATGGGGGATGCTGAAGGGGAGGATGAAGAAGAGACACATGATGAACCCGCTGATGATCTTGGTCGAACCATTGCCAATGCACGAAGAGATTGTGAAACTAAAAAGGATAGAGAGAAGTTCAATCATATGCTAGAGGATCACAAAAAGTTGTTGTACCCAAATTGCGAAAATGGTATGAAAAAGCTAGGCAGCACACTGGAATTGCTGCGTTGGAAGACTGAGTGTGCTATACCTGACTCCTCATTTGAAAAGTTGCTTAAAATGATGAAGAATATGCTTCCAAAAGATAATGTATTGCCCGCCAGTACATACGAAGCAAAAAAGGTTGTCTGCCCTCTAGGTTTAGAGGTTCAGAAGATACATGCATGCCCTAATGACTGCATCCTCTACCGCGGTGAGGAGTATGAGAATTTAGATGCATGCCCGGTATGCACTTCACTTCGGTATAAGATTTGACGAGATGACCCTGGTGACGTTGAGGGCGAGCCCACCCGGAAGAGGGTTCCTGTGAAGGTGATGTGGTATGCTCCTATAATACCACAGTTGAAACGCTTATTCAGAAACAAAGAGCACGCCAAGTTGTTGCGATGGCATAAAGAGGAACATAAGTCAGACGGGATGTTGAGACACCCCGCTGATGGGTCGCAATGGAGAAAAATCGATAGAAAGTACCCGGACTTTGCAGATGACGCAAGGATTTTAAGGTTTGGTCTAAGTACATATGGCATGAATCCCTTTGGGGAGCAGAGCTCCAGTCACAGCACCTGGCCCGTGACTCTATGCATCTATAACCTTCCTCCTTGGTTGTGCATGAAGCGGAAGTTCATTATGATGCCAGTGTTGATCCAAGGTCCGAAGCAACCCGGCAACGACATTGATGTGTACCTAAGGCCATTGGTGGAAGAACTTTTACAGTTGTGGCACGAACCCGGGATACGCGTGTGGGATGAGCACAAGCAGGAAGAATTTGACCTCCGAGCATTGCTTTTCGTAACAATCAATAATTGGCCTGCTCTTAGTAACCTTTCAGGACAGTCAAACAAGGGATACAATGCATGCACACGCTGTTTAGATGAGACTACAAGTATATATTTGGAACATTGTAAGAAGAATGTATACAAGGAGAATCGTCGATTTCTTTTGGCCAAGCATCCCTTAAGAAAGAAAGGCAAGCATTTCAACGGTCTGGCATGTCACCAGACGAAGCCTAAGGAGCGTACTGGTGCTGATATATTTGATATGGTCAAAGATTTGGATCAACTGGTAACCTTTGGAAGGGTCCTGGAGGAAAATCTGTTCCGAAAGACGCTGAAGGACACGCACCCATGTGGAAGAAGAAATCTATATTTTGGGAGCTACCATATTGGAAATTCTTAGAGGTCCGCTCTGCAATCGATGTGATGCATGTGATGAAGAATCTTTGCGTGAACCTGCTAGGCTTCTTGGGCGTGTATGGGAAGACAAAAGATACACCGGAAGCACGAAAGGACCATCAACGTATGAAAGACCCAGATGGCCTGCATCCAGAATGGTTTCAAGGTCATGCCAGCTACGCTCTTACCAAACAAGAGAAGGAAATATTTTTTGAATGCCTAAGCAGTATTAAGGTCCCGTCTGGCTTCTCGTCGAATATAAAGGGGATAATAAATATGGCAGAAAAAAAGTTTCAAAACCTAAAGTCTCATGACTGCCACGTGATTATGACGCAAATGCTTCCGATTGCATTGAGGGGGCTTCTACCAGATAATGTTCGAGTACCCATTGTGAAGCTATGTGCATTTCTCAATGCAATCTCTCAGAAGATAATCAATCCTGAAGATCTACCACGGATACAGAATGATGTGGTCCAATGTCTTGTCAGTTTTGAGTTGGTGTTCCCACCATCCTTCTTCAATATTATGACGCACCTGCTGGTTCACCTAGTCGAAGAGATTTCCATTCTCGGTCCTGTATTTCTACACAATATGTTTCCCTTTGAGAGGTTCATGGGAATCTTAAAGAAATATGTTCGTAACCGTGCTAGGCCAGAAGGAAGCATCTCCAAGGGCTATGGAACAGAGGAGGTCATTGAATTTTGTGTTGACTTCATTCCTGACCTTAAGCCGATTGGTCTTCCTCAATCGCGGTATGAGGGGAGACTGAGTGGAAATGGTACTCTACGAAGGAAATCAATAATATGTAGAGACGGACATTCTTACACCGAAGCACATTACACCGTTCTACAGAATTCTATCTTGGCATCCCCATATATCGAGGAACACAAGAAAATCTTACGCTCCAACAACCCTGGAAAGTATGACTCTTGGATTAGAGATGAACACATGAAGAGTTTTGGCGGTTGGTTGCAACATCTCATAAAAAACAACACTCTTGGAGATCAGCTATACTTGTTGTCTAGGTCACCATCTTCGACTATATCGACTTTCCAAGGGTACGAGATAAATGGGTATACATTTTACATGATAGCCCAAGATAAAAAGAGCACCAACCAAAACAGCGGTGTTCGCTTTGATGCAACAGACAACAAGGGGTCAAAGACCACATATTATGGTTACATAGAGGAGATATGGAACTTCACTATGGACCTACTTTTAAGGTCCCCTTGTTTCAGTGCAAATGGGTCAAGCTGACGGGAGGAGGGGTTGAGGTAGACAAGAAATACGGAATGACATCGTTGGATCTCAACAATCTTGGGTACTTAGACGAACCATTCGTCCTAGCCAATGATGTGGCCCAGGTTTTCTATGTGAAGGACATGTCTACCAAACCTAGAAAACGAAAAAATAAGAAAAATAATACATCAGACGATGAGCCAAAGCGCCACATAGTTCTTTCAGGAAAAAGAAACATCGTGGGAGTGGAGGACATGACAGACATGTCAGAAGATTGTGATAAGTTCCATGAAATTCCGCCCTTCGCGGTGAAGGATGACCCAACCATCATGTTAATGAATGAAGATGCTCCATGGATACGACGGGATCAGAAAGGAACACACGCGAAGAAATGATATGTAATAATTGTAACATTTTATGAGTGAAGATGTTCCATGCATGTGTCCATTTTTATAGTGTTGTCTGCAAACAATCTTGAGTGTGTTAGTCCCGTTTTGTGGCTGGACCGGGACTAAAGGAGGGCCTTTAGTACCGATTCATACTTACCATTAAGATATGATCTCCAAACGTGTGATGCCACATATTAGGGAGTGCCTCTATGACCAGTTTCTTGGAGATGCCGGAGGACTGGGCTCCGTCGGCATCTCCCTGAAACTGGCCATAGTGGTGTCCCTGCTCTGGAAAACTATCTTGCATCTTGTAACTTCTCTAACTAGATCAATACGCCTGGGAGCTAACTAATTTCACATATTAGGGAGTGCCTCTATGACCAGTTTCTCGGAGATGCCGGAGGACTGGGCTCCGTCGGCATCTCCCTGAAATTGGCCGTAGTGGTGTCCCTGCTCTCTAAAACCATCTTGGAGATGCCTCAAACTGGCTGGAGGACTGGACTCACAAGGATGCCTATTTATAGTACAAGCAGCTCGGCATAATGTCGACACTCACGACATAATGTCGACACTCACCCCTATTATTAGTGCTGACTCATCTTTAGTCCCGGTTGGTGTCTCCAACCGGGACTAAAGGTTCATCTTTAGTCCCGCTTGGTGACACCATCCGGGACAAGGTACAAGCCGCACGACATAATGTCGACACTCACCCCTATTATTAGTGTTGCCTGGCCCAGTCTGCCGCAATCCCTTCAGTCGTGGTTGGTTTCTCCAAGCGGGACTAAAGATGAACCCTCTCTTTATATAGGCATTTCCCTCTATTTATTAGGTAACACTCAAGACATTTATTAATATTAAAAACCGGGACAAACCGGGACTATCTAACACTCAGGACTAAAGTCGCCCCCTTTAGTCATAATCATGCCTAGTCCTATAGTATGCAGCTTCAGGGTCTTCATCGTCATCGTCACCTGCCACTCCGGGGATCCTCAGCCCATCCATGGCATATACCAGGGGCCATTCTAGCCTCAGATTCACGGCGGGCGGGAGAGGGGTCTCCTGGAAGACGATGCCGCTACCGCCGGGATGGTGTGAGGCCTGTGGCGGGTGGACTCGTGGGCACCGTAGGCGAGGATGGTCTCCCCGGCGATGTAGCGCATCACTCCGATGATAGTACGGTTCGCCCACCACAGACGACGGCCGGCTTCGTTGTGGTTCACCGGTGGCGGGCCATCACCCTCGTACCTGGCGAGCTCCCTTTCCCGCCTATTAGCGAAGAAGGCATTCTCGGTGTCGTAGGTGTCGGGATCCCACTGGGATCCATCCGCTGCTCCGGCGTGAGCTCGTGGTAGAAGTGGTTTGTGATGGCCGCCTGGCGTGCGGAACCTTGAGGGACAGGAGGGACAGGAACCCCTCCAGCGCTCAGCATCCAGCCGGCGGGCGACCGGTAGCCCGGCGGACAAGGGTAGTTGGAGGCGCACAGCGCCTCGGTCTCCTCGAGGGTCAGAATGGCCCAGTAGGCGTTGTCCATTATTCTAAGAGAGGAAGGTGTGGATGTGTGGATAGCCATGGCACGATCACCCTAAATATAGAGGGAAAGGGCGGGAAAACTTGACGTGAAGCTTTGGGAAATGGCGGGAAATATCTTTAGTCCCGGTTAGTGACTACATCCGGGACTAAAAGCTCTCGTAGAAAGGAAAGGACGGGAAAAATTGGCGGGAAGAGGTGGGAAACGGCGGAAAATATCTTTAGTCCCGGTTTGTGACTATATTCGGGAGTAAATGGATATTATATTAAGATTCATTATATTTTTCTGATAATAATAGACATATTATTTGTGTTATTTGGAATATTACAATAAATGATATGATTTTCCAAAGTTTTTATATTTGATTTGAATTAAAAAATAAAATTTACAAATGAAATAATTTATAAATGATGTAAACAGATAAATGGATATTATATTAAGATTTATTACATTTTTTTGATAATAATAGACATATTATTTGTGTTATTTGGATTATTACAATAAAAGATATGATTTTCCAAAGTTTTTATATTTGATTTGAATTAAAAAAAGAAAATTTATAAATGAAATAACTTATAAATGATGCAAACAGATAAATGGATATTATATTAAAATTCTTTATATTTTTCTGATAATAATAGACATATTATTTGTTTTATTTGGATTATTATAATAAAAGATATGATTTTTCAAAGTTTTTATATTAGTTTTGAATTAAAAAAGAAAATTTACAAATGAAATAATTTATAAATGATGCAAACAGATAAATGGATATTATATTAAAATTCTTTATATTTTTCTGATAATAATAGACATATTATTTGTTTTATTTGGATTATTACAATAAAAGATATGATTTTTCAAAGTTTTTATATTAGTTTTGAATTAGAAAAGAAAATTTACAAATGAAATAATTTATAAATAATGCAAACAGATAAATGGATATTATATTAAAATTCTTTATATTTTTCTGATAATAATAGACATATTATTTGTTTTATTTGGATTATTACAATAAAAGATATGATTTTTGAAAGTTTTTATATTAGTTTTGAATTAAAAAAGAAAATTTACAAAAAAACAAACAGTCGCTGGTCGTGGCTGGACCCGGGACTAAAGGGTGAGTGCGCGCGCGAAAACGAAGCGGCCGAAAAAGACCTTTAGTCCCGGGCCGTGGCTTAGCCCGCGACTAAAGGGGGGGGGGGTCTTTAGTCGCGGGTTAAGCCACGGCCCGGGACTAAAGACCCTTTAGTCGCGGGCGGTAGCTTAGCCCGAGACTAAAGGGGTGGGGGGTATAAGTAACTTGCGCCCACCCCTGGCCTCCCCTACCCAGCACTTGGCGAAATCGACGAGGAGACGCGCGCAGACGACGGCGAGAGCTCGATCGACGCAGGGGAGGTGCTGCCGGATTCCACCGCGCCGCCGCCCTCGTCTCCGGCCACCACCCCGCCGTGCCACCACGTGTCGTACCGCAGAGCCTCACCGAAGGAATCGAAGCCCCGCACCCCCAGTCGAGCTCCCCGTCCGCTCCTTCCCCGTCTCCGGCCGTCGCATCCATCGCCGATTCCGGCCACCCTCGACCTCCCTCGGCCTCGCTGATCTCAGGCACCCTCCTGCTTCCTTCCTCTTCCCAGTTCGCCTTCCCGTGCCGCCGTCAATCGTCATCCCGTGCGCGCCGCCGTCAACTTGCTCGTGAAAATAATCACCCCCGGTCCCTCTTGCTTGCGTGGCATGCTGAGGTGGCCAGTACCCCACTTGTCGGTCATAGTGGCTAGGCTTAGTAGCGGTACAAAAAGTTTAACCCCCTCTGCTGATGTCATAATGATGAAATAACCCTTTTTAGTAATTCTAGAATTTGATTAAATATTGTAAATTCAATAACTTTTAATTTATAAGTCAGAAAAATACAAATAATATATCAAAATGTTCATAAAATTGAAACCTAGCTATCTATATAATCATGCATTATTAATCAACTTTCATGACAAGTTTAATTAGAAGAACAAATGCACCCCTCTCATATGTTCCGGAGTTTTCCCGAGTTAGGGTTTTCACCCCTCGGAACCCCGATTAATTTGCCGAGCATGTTTTAGGGTTTCAATTCAATGCAATTCAACTTGTCATATCATACTTGCTTGAGCATTACATCGATGCCATGTGTTGATTGTTTACCCTTTATTTTTTTCTGGTGTTTGGTGCTTCTCGGTAGAATACGATATCGAGATCGAGATCGAAGCCCTTTAGGATTAGGGTTATTTTTTTGTTTAAGTTATTATAATTAGGATTATATTGTTTTAGTTATTAGGATTATTGTTTTTTATAACCTGTTTAACTCTCTTTTTGTTATAGATAATTAAGTCATGGATCCATCCGAAGATCCTGGTCGCATCGGTGAAGGTTTTCTTCAGGGCATGATAAGAGGTGAAATTCCTCTTATTACGGGCACGGCCGAAGATATTTTGCTCGAGGAAGAGATATCCTCATATCTGAATCCATCCGGTGATGGACTAGAGGAAAACCAAGGGGAAGACCAGATGGACGAAGGGCAAACAAATAACAACAATAATGATGGCCCCTCGACAAGATCCGGCGAGGTACATATATATATATAAAGTCTCGTGTTACCTCTATTCATTAACTGATCTAGATATATATTAGTCACTCTCTCTTCTTATTTTAGCCCACCGGATCGAAGCAATCGACAGCTCGAACGAAACGAGGGCCGAACAAAAAGTTGGATGGTAATCAGAGGTTCACCATCGAAGAAATAGATGATGATGGTGAACCGATTGCTCCAGAGAAGTACCGGAGGATGTTTATAAATCAATTCGGGGTGCTTGTTAGGGACAACCTGCCGATCACCATCCAAGAATGGAATAAGTCAAAGAAACCCGGTGAAGAATCCAACAGCTATGTCACCGATGATGCCAAAGATGACCTTTGGCAGAAGCTCATAGCGCATTTCATACTACCTCCAGAGTATGAGGAATTTGAGGTAGATGGTATTACCCCAAGGCCGGGTGGGCTTGAAAATAGAGCAAAAGTCAAGGAGTGGGCACTAAGCAAGATGGCTGAACTGTACCGGAACCACAAGAAAAATTTATACGCGAAATATGTCGCGAAAAAGAAAACTCCAGACTTCAAAGGAGTAAACGAGAAGTTGAGAGAAAAGTGGCCTGATTTTGTACAGTACAAGCAATCTGATAAAGCAAAGGCAAAGTCGGTAAAGAACGCGTTAAATGTTGCCAACAAGAAATACCATCATAAAATGGGGACAAGTGGCTATAAGAGTGCCATCCCTAAGTGGGAAACTATGGAGAAGGATATGAGGGCTAGAGGCGTCACTCCTGGTACAGATGGATGGCCCGAGAGGTCAAAGCACTGGTGGTACGGGCACGGGGCATCCTTGCACCCAGAAACAGGGAAGACATTATTTCATGATAAAATTCTAAAACCCTCCCAAGACCTTATTCAAGCAATGAACGATGCTCAATTGGGATTGTTCCGTCCCGAGAGAGAGAGAACGACGAGCTGACACGCGCCCTAGGGAATCCTGAAAAGGGAGGACGAACACGAGGCAAAGGCGCCGGTGTCTCGTGGAAGAAAGGGTTTCCTCTGTACGATGCCAGTTACAGAAGCCGTCAGAGAAAGAAGGACCGGGAGGCAGACCGGATCTCCAGGGTAGAGCAGGACCTAGCTGATCTGAAGAACCTCATGCATGAAATTAGCCAAAGGCCACTGTCGTCAACTCACCCGCGGTCTGATGATCCTGCGTTGGATCTTAGCCAACGGAGAAGCAGTGTGGCTTCCACGGAGGTCCGTGCTGATGATCAAGCACTGCTGGATGATGCACCGGCTCCTCACTACCCCGTGGATGATGTCAGAGAGATGGCACAATGTGAGCTACATCAGCCAATGAACAACCTGTCCTTCAAGGTGGCGATCGGCACTGCTTTGCCTTGTCTACCTGGAGCACTCCACCATTCACTTCCGATTCCACCAGGCTATGCTCATGTCACGGTGGATGACATAGTGGAGGATTTTGCGGACCTAGAGATTGAAATCGTTACGCCTGAAGGCCTTACGAAACTAGGAGATGTCAAGCGCAACATCATTCTATGGAATAAGAAGTACATCAAGTTTCCAGGCTCGGCGCCAAGGCCACCGACTCCAAGGAATCCAAATCCACCCCGCATCGAATATCGTCAACCTCCAAGTCCACCCCAACCCGATTATCGCCAACCTCCAAGTCCACCCCAACCCGATTATCGCCAACCTCCAAGTCCACCCCGCCCCGCTGACGATCGCCGCACCAGGAGTACATCAACTCGATCTCCGCCTCCGCCTCCGTGCAATACTACTACCTCGTCGAAGAAACAGAAGTTCGACGGTCTCCCGCGCCCCACATCGAAGAAAGGTCAAACGCCGAAGATAGTCGATATCCCGCCGGCTCTTCCAAAGAGACCTTATGACAAGACCGACGAGGAAACTAACGCGGATGTGGCTGCCCAAGTTAAGGCGCATTTTGCACCCAAAAATCCTGAGCCAAAGCCGGTATATAATGAAAAAACAAAAAAATGGGCTAAGTCCTTTCTTGAGCAACCATCCCAGATATCGATGAATGTGGAATCAGACTATGACCGGGAGATTATTAAGCAAGCACAGAAGAAAAAAATCACAAGTGCAAAAAGCGGGAAGCAAGTTGCCGAGCTCGGAGCACAGAAGAATCAATCGGTCGCCCCGCTCAAAGTCATTTCAGACCTCGACAAGGCCTTCAGAGCTGAAATGGATATGGACATGCAAATAATGGACCCTAGAGCCCTTAATAATGCTGCACTTATGGGAATCACTGTATCGGAGGCCAAAGCACTTGCTAACGAAGCAGATACGCCAGTGGGTCAGATAGTACGGCAGTATGTCCAAGGGCAGCCTCTAGTCAGTAATGAGGAGCTCGCGCGTCTATCCACACATATACGAAATCTGCATGAATGGTACATGTCGCAAGCAGAAAAAAAGCATCATAAAGATTGGTTTTCGGTGGACGTTAAAAAGGAGCATCACTTCAAACCATACTCGATACAGGTTCAAATGACCGAACTGTTTCAGTTATACAACCAGCGCGTCCTCGACAAATCTATCATGGGTTTCTACTGTCTGTAAATTATTTATTTCTATAATTAAGTTTGTAGCTTTAGCTCGTTAATTACATTTAATATATTATCCTAACTATATATCCTTTTGTATAATGATATTATATTCCGCAGAATGAAGATGCTTGAATGCAAAAGAGCTAGAAGATACGACGTTGGGTTCATTGACCCATATATCATTAATGAATATACGTTAAAGAATCACCCCAAAGACGTGGAGGAAGACCTGTCCAGGTTCTTAACCGAGCTTAATTTTGTTAAGGAAATACTATTTCCTTACAACTTCAAGTGAGTGTTTATATCTTGTACATATTTTATTTTTGCTTACTGGATGAGCTATGCATGTATGCTTATGTAAATGTCCGCAGATTCCACTGGATCTTGCTAAACATTCAAGTTGACAACTCCCTAGTTGAAGTCCACGACTCATTAAGTTGAGACCAAGAGAAGTGGAGCGACATGAAAGCAATGCTCCATAAGTAATTTCAATCATTATCGCATTATATCGTCCTCTTTCATTCATTTCCTGATATCAAGTAACTAATAACTCCTTTGTTCATTTTCTTTGCCGAGCAGGTGTTGGACACGGTTCAGACAGAAAATACCAGGTCCATTCAAAGAGGAGCTAACTTATAAAATGGCGAGGAGTTTACAGCAGCCACCGGAAACTCATTTATGCGGATACTACGTCTGCGAGTACATCCGAGAGTTGACC
Organism: Avena atlantica; assembly: GCA_910589765.1. Lineage (NCBI taxonomy): Eukaryota > Viridiplantae > Streptophyta > Magnoliopsida > Poales > Poaceae > Avena > Avena atlantica. The sequence goes on along the minus strand of OU342736.1, from coordinate 343,749,663 downwards.
AGTGAGCGGAAAGTTGACTCACATTATATTTATGATATGTGGGAGAAACTACAGTCAGACCAGCGCATAAGAGCAATTCAAGAGGAGCTGGCGGGATTTATGATGAAGGAAGTCCTTGATGTACATGAAGAGCATTATGCGGATGACGTGGAACCCGATTTGCCTTAGTCATCTCCATGTAGCTCATATGATATATATATTCATCAATGACCATGTAATTTCAAAACATTTCTTCCTTTTGATATGATTGATTATATGTATGCTTGCAAGGGATCGATCTTATATAAATGCATCGACGTGTAGTGTGTATGTAGTAGCGTATAATATGTCTACTGAAATATATGTTTGTTATAGTGAAACACAAAACGAAAAAGGAACAAAATGGCAAAAAAAAGGAAATACACAATCTCTGTCGCGGCAGAGAAATGTGGTGTTTCTCTGCCGCGGCAGGAAACCTTTTAGTCCCGGGTGGTGTTACCGCCCGGGACTAAAGGGTTTCCGCCCCCCGCGCCGCTGAAACAGCCACGTGGCTGTTATCAGTCGCGGGCCGTTGCGAGCCGGGACTAGAGGGGGGGGGGGCTCTAGTCCCGTTTTCGCAGTCCCGGGCCCAAAACCGGGACTAGACCTCGTTGCGGCCCAGGACTGGAGGCCCTTTTTCCACCAGTGAGAAGCTAGCCATGACATGTGCGGCTTCTTTCTGCACACCTTATCAGGCATCGGCGCATAACGTAGGGGCATCGCTGAGGTTGCCGACAGATCAAGGGATGCAATCTTCTCCTACGGCAAAAGAGATACGCATTGTGTTCAACACAAGGAGAAAAACTATACTTTTAGCACTAATCCTAATACCAACCATCGCACTTATACATGGAGTACACAAGCAGAGAAGATTATTAATCGAACCTAGCAACACATGACAATCCTCACAATATAGCATGAATAGTGTGAAAATATCAACTAGGAGCGACCACATGCGAACATATCAACTAGGAGCGACCACATGCGAACAGATCTAAATTCGGAGAGCTAGGGTTAGGTGTCTCTTACAGCAATCTCAATATTGGACGATGAGGACGACATGGCGGAGATAGCTTAGGAAGAAGACTTGCCGGAGATGAGCTCGATCCGCCGGAGTAGGAGGCGTCGCTTACCTGCTCGTCGGTGAAGAAGAGGATTTGGAGGGAGAGCTCGAAAAGGGGAGAAATGGTGGCCCGGAATTTGGAGGCGAGGCGAAGCGGTTTAATTAGGCGGAGCGAATCAACGGAGGGTGACCCAATTTCTCCCACCGGAATTTCTCATACGCGGGCGAGCTCCCGCCATCCCTCCCTTGCACCGGGCGCGCGCAACATTTTCTCCAAGGAGCGCGAGTAAAAATTAGCTTCGTGGAAACACCTGATTCCGACGTTGTTCCTCTAGGCCGGACTAATTACCTTAAAACTCGTTCGGTGCAAACATTCCTTTTCACGTGTGCAAACAAACACCCTTAAACGGAGATCTAGACTAGCAGACAGGCCCCTGGTATGTGCCCGTGCGTTCATTTCCCTTTTTCTTTTCCCTGTCTTTTCTGGCGAGATTGTTGGCGGAGAAACCCAGTACCATGCATAGCCACCCAAGAGATCCCTGCCAATTCTCAAAAAAAAAAAAGAGATCCCTACCAAGCTGGAGCTTGACCATATATGCTACCCTAACCTATCCCACTACCAAACGTTTTTGGAACTTGATTAATCACATATGATTAACATAGGGAGTGCCTAGATCTCAGACGTCTAAGAACTAGTTATGTCTAAGTCGTTGATGTCATCCTAATATTTATGCTAATTCTCAGTTGCAACCTAACTTATAAGATTTATACTAATTCTCAGTTGCAAACTAGTTGCAACTTATAAGATTTCTAGTAATTCTCAGTTATAACCTAGTTGTAACTTAATAAATTCTCAGTTACATCTAAGTTATTACTCATGTGTAACTTTTATTTTATACAAATCACGAGGTAAATCAAACGGTGAAAAAAAAATTGAGACTTAAAAGAAGTTTTCAGTGGCCCAAAAACTAGCAGACCACGCCACGTCTCTGCGAGATAATGACAGATGCTGCTGGAAATCCTAAGACCACAGATCGCTGCATATTTTAAGCGGCTTCACTTCTCTTTACTCGGGGATTGCTTGCACACTCAATCGTATGTAACATAACGTACGTCTCTCTTCATCAGTCTGTTGATCAACTATTTTAATCTTCTTACCTAGACCACCAGCCAAGCTAGCTAGCTAAGTACTACTCCCTTCATTTTAAAATGTAATTAAAAATTTTAGCTTTGTAAAGTTAATATATGTAGATCCTTTTAGTGTTTACCGACGGCAGGGTCGGTGTCGAAAGGATGCGAAGATTCGTGCCCTGCCTATGTCATCGTCGGCAGATCGATCAAACCGGGTATATATGTATGCAGCGGTTTGCCTTCTTTTTCCCACATCCATAAGATACATTAGCATATCCGATCCGTGAGAACTAAACAAAGCGTGTGTGGTTAGTTTGGATAACGATGTTTCTCGATCGAAAGTTTCATGCATGATCGCGTACTTGTTCGTTAGTTTTGGGGAACTCACTCGGCGAGGAAGTGATGTCGTGTGATCCTCTCATCCCATTTTTTTTCTTAATAAATAATAATCCGTAGCATAGCATGCACCACGATCTGGGTATTCATCATCGGCAAAGTGAAGTGGCCAAACTAAAGGGAGCCTAAAAGAAAAACAGAGCGTGTACCCACCACGTCATGCACGTGGAGTAAAATATTAAGTGGGCACTTAGTAGTTGCATGCGTTATATCACACGGCTTAATTAGAGACCCTGAACCACACACGTTACCCGTGGTGCAGGAGCTTCGCGAGCAAAAAGGGCATACATGTCCATCTCTGTCCTTTTTTTCTTTTTCTTTTTTTTGAAAAAGAGATGGCCCTTCTTGTATCTTATAATCCTCGCTTTAAGTACTTGGCTAGCTAGCTTAAGGGCCTCCTCACAAGTCACAACAAATGAACAGAATAAATGTAGATTAATGGATGGAATCACGGGATAAAAAGAAGAGTTTGAGTGGATGGAAATTTTCCTGAAAAACATAGTGCAATGCGAAACATTCCAATCCCATGAATCAAACACCATATATAGAAAAAACCAAATAATCAAATCGATCCTCCATCTTTCGAATCCCTCTGAATCAATGGAGCCCTTGCAAAAAGATATTTTAGCTTGTCAAATAACAAATACGATACACTTCAACCATTCCAAAATATAAGGCATTTAAGATTTGAAAATCAATGTTTTATAAGTTTAACAAAGTTTATACACAAAAATATGAACACTTATGAGGCTAAAAAGAATGGAGGTCTGGATATTATGGATTTTAGAAAACAGAATGAAGGTCTGTTGATTAAACATCTACATAAGTTTTATAATAAGGATGAGTTGCCTTGGGTAAGATTGGTTTGGAACTATTACACTGATGGGGTACCTCATGCTTCTACGGTTTGTGGTTCTTTTTGGTGGAAGGATATTATGAGGCTGGTTGATAATTATAGATATATTTGTACTATTAAAATTGGGGCAGGGGACACTACTCTATTCTGGAAGGATTTGTGGCAGAACTCTTTGATGAAGAACCAGTTCCCAAGACTATTCTCCTATGTCGTGGAAGGAGACATTTCAGTGAAGGAAATGTTGGGGTCACATGATAGGTCTCAATTCTTCCATCGGCCAATGTCACAACAAGCTTTCCAGGAGTTGCAAATATTGGAGGACATGTTAAATAAGGTTCGGTACGACCCGGAGGCTAATGTTAAGTGGGTAACGGTGTGGGTTGATGGAAAGTACTTGGCTAGCAGATACTACCATCATTGTTTCAAGGATATAACAGCTAGTAGGATCTATTCGTGCATCTGGGGTAGTAAAGTCATGCTTCGAATCAAAGTTTTTGGTTGGCTGATGTTCAGTGATCGTCTCAATACTAGAGACATGCTTAGAAGAAGGAACTGTAATGTTGCAAATGTTTCTCATTGTGTTCTCTGCCCTACGCATGTAGTTGAGGACTGGCAGCATCTCTTCTTTGGGTGTAATTTCAGCATCAGAGTGTGGACGTATCTGCAAGTGGAGTGTGAGTCTGGGGATACTTTTGAGGCTGTTTTCTTTCGAGCAAGGTCAAAATTCAACAAGCCTTTCTTTACAAAGGTGGTGTTATTGGCAGCTTGGCATATCTGGAAGCAGAGAAATGAAGCCATCTTTCAAGCAATTCGGCCATCCTTTAGGTCCTGGAGGGGGAGGTTTATTCATGAAGTCACCATGCATGTGCATAGGGTGAATGCCATACATACTGATGCTTTGTCAAGATGGATTGACACACTAGTCTAGAATTTTAAATGTGTCTCTAACTTTCTGTACATAAACTGTCTCCTTTCTAATTAACAAAGTTCTATGGGGCCAAAGCCCTATAGTTGTTCTTCAAAACAAAATTATGAACACTTACAATACCGAATCAATATCAGTATATTCACCATAAATTATATTTTCTCAGTATATCATTTCAATTTTATAAATCTAGATACTTTTTGCTAAATATTTGGTTAAAATTAGTAGAGTCTGACTTTTAACTAATCTTAAACATCTTACATTTTGGGACAGATTGATTACGCTAAAGGACAGCTTTTAGTTACAATATTGTCTAGGTGTTACAAAAGAGAGTAATATCTACTCCCATCAGTTTTCAAAGTGTAAATGTGTTGGAGAGCGACGAAGTTACGGGAATACAAATCAACTACATACAAAACGTATCTATTTTTTTGAACACTTTTCTATTGTTTCAACTCTAAATTTGTGTGATTTGGATACAACTAACACAGACTAACACTATTTTTTAGCAGAATTGTCTCGGTATCTAGTTTTTGTGCAGAAAATCAACTATCAGGAAAAATCCCGAAAAATATGCCAAAAATCCTATTTCACCAGAAGATTCACGGAGCCAGAATACGAAACAGAGTGGGGCTCTGAGGGGCCCACACCCCCTGCCGCGCGGGCTGGGCCTGACCGCGCTTGGAGGGGGTGTGGCCGCCTCAGGCACCCCCTCGGCCTCCCTCTTCGCCTATAAGTTGCCTTCTGACCTAAAAACTCAAGGGGGTTCAACATTTTTCCAGAAAGAGTTCCGTTGCGCCACCATCATCAGAAACCGTGATTTGGAACCAGAAACTCCGTTCTGGCATCATGCCGGGACGGGGAATTTGGAGGGGATCATCGCCATCATCATCATCATCATCATCATCATCATCATCATCGACGCCTCTCCATCAACCATCCATGTTTCCCTCATCCATGAGTGAGTAATCCCCCGCTGTAGGCTATGGCGATGGTAGGGATTGGATGAGTTCTATCATGTAATCGAATAGGATTGTTAGGGCATGGTGCACAATATCTCTATTAGTACTATTTGACTTTGTTGCAGCTTGTTATGCTTAATGCTTGTCACTAGGGCCCGAGTGCCATGATCTCAGATCTGAACTTATTATTGATTCATGATGATAGTATTGTTTGTGATCTTATCTGCAAGTTGTGTACACATATCATTATCCGAATCCAAAGGCCCCGAAGTGACAGAAATTGGGACAGTCGGAGGGGATGGCTATGATGTGAGGATCACATGTGTTCACGGAGTGTTAATGCTTTGCTCCGGTGCTCTATTAAAAGGAGTAGCTTAATTGCCAGTAGATTCCCTTGAGGCCCCGCTGCAACGGGTTGGCTGGACAGAAGATGTTGTGCAAGTTCTCATTGCGAGCACGTATAACTATATTTGGAGCACATGCCTAGGATTGTTTAGTACTTTGATGCTCGTTATTATTTATCTGCAATGCCCTAGATCTTGAAGTTACATGTTTAGACTCGTCAATGCAACGACCATCCATCAATCCATATGCCTATCGCACTAATATCCTACTATTTGCTACTATTATTAATATTGATTTTGTTCTACTGCTGCTACTGTTACTTTGCTATTGCTACTACAAAACTGTTGCTACTGATAAACTACTGTGAGCAAGACTATTTCCAGCTGTAGCTAAATTGACAACTCAGTTGTTAAGGCTTATAAGTATTGTTTGGCTCCCCTTATGTCGAATCAATAAATTGATTAATACTACCCTCGAAGACTGTTGCGATACCATATACTTGTGCGTCATCAAGGTCTTATCATACATTGTATGTGTATGAATCCACGAGGTGCAACACTCAAGAAACTTTGGATGTCATGAGTCGGACTGATGCACGGTGATGGAGCAAGGAATGACCTGCGAGGAGGCTTACGACCTTGAGGTCGGCTACGAGCGCGACTACTCCAACCACGTTACTCTCGAAATGTTAACCGCTTTCGGACTATAAGGGTATGTATCCGAAATCTCTCAGTCGTTACTACATTACTAGTAGATAGATCTTGGTCATTAGAGCGATTCAATGTAGGAAATTTTTGTTTTCTGCACCGGAACCCCTACATAACATACATTAGTCGGCTCAAAAGAGATTTAGCATCACAATAATCGTCGGTGAAATGGTTGTTCAAAATTTATTGTTAAAAATACGAGAAATTTACCATATAATTTAATCCATAAAAACTTTAGAAAAACATGACAAATAATATAGAGATAAAAGTAATCATGCAATCTAACAGATAGATTATAAATCGCAAGTCTAAAGATATTGCTACAGATGATATATGAGATATAATTTTCATCAGATAAAACATGATCCGAACAAGACAAAGAAGAATTGTATATGGTGCAAAAGAGGAACTGCTCGCTTTGGTCTTGTTGTTGACGGTGTTGTCAGCCATGCCATCGAAGAGGTGCTCGACGTCGGGGAAGAAGTCAACTCCCAGGAAGAAGTCGCTAGCGTCCGTGAAGGACTTCGTCATAAATCCAGTAGTCGAGTGGTAGCGCTCTCCAAAAACCTTATCGCCCTTCTTCATACAGGATTCGAAGCAGCGGGGTTCTGGAGGCCTACTATCGCAACTCACGGTGCACGCGGCAAGTCAAGATGGAGAAGATTTGGTGACTGCTCAAAGCTCTATAACTGGAGGCGCTATGTGATGGTGTGTTGTGCAGAGATGAGCGACCTCTCTTATATAGGCACGATAGGGAGAAGCGAACAAGCTGTCTGAGGAGACGAAAATAAAAGCCGAGAGATGAACCGAATAGGCAGTGGCCAAAGCCCATCGAGTTCATATTAAAACTCCACCCGTACACGCGGCTCGTCTCGGCTCATTCCCGCAACCCGTAGTGTGCGCGCGTCGTAATGAGGCGAGGCATGGCGAGGCGGGCGACAGAGAGGGTGGAGTGCATACTAATATCTTCTACACATGCTTGTACAAGTGATGGAGCAGCCTCCTTTATATGGAGGCAAACTCCCACTCAACTAGCAATATGGAATAAACTTTTGTTTCACTTTTTTCCATGCATGAATGGGCCAAATAGGGCTCTGAGATTTCTTGAATAATTGCTAAGAATAAATAGGTTGGGCCATATTTGAAGGAAAATACCCACAATCCCTCATTAGATCACGGGGGAACACAAAGTTTGCTATGGTTCCAAAGGACCGTTATATATATATATATACCAGTACTATAGTAGAGACATTTAAGTTAAACTTTCACCTAGACTATATGCTACACTAATGCACAACTTGTACAATAGACTATGTCTTGAATTTTAAGTTTGCTGCAAATCTAGTTTCACATAAAACCTTGACCCATGCTAGACAGTCGTGGGATTTACTTGAGGTGGAGCTTATGCATCATACTCTGTGGACTTTTATGACTTTATTTTATAGTACCCAACTCTTATAGTCTGCGACGTGTAATAGTCAAACTCATAATAATGTGTTTTTTAAAAGATGTTCTGCATGACAACATCTTTGCTTAAGAAATAATCCACTTCGGACATATTAAGATAAACTCATCCTGACGTGCATAATAGAATAGTATTGCAACTTTATGTTTACATGCATGAGATCCGTCCATGAACGTCTTCTTCGACGCAGGTCTTGCACATCTTCTCTCTAGAGCTGTCGGCTTCATCTCGAGGAGCCATCTGTTTGGTATAGACGGCTTGAGCTTCGCGTTTGTGTAGCCTCTGTGGGTAGCAAGGGTGGCTGATTGTGCCTCTAGCGACTAGTCAACTCTGTACTTCTACTTTATTATTAAAAATGTTAAATCTTTTAGTCTTTTTAAAAAACAAAAACAAATTAAGCAACTGCAACGAAGAACAGTCCTGTTCAGCTAGGCCCTTACCCCGTGACGTGTGGTACTACTCCGGTCAGGAGGTAGCTAGCCAAGGCAGCAACTTGCATGCAACTTTCGAGCATCGAGTTGGATTTATGTAACGTCCTGGTGAGTGGTGACCAACTGCAGGCTATGCAGACAGGGTAGTGACAGACATGTGTGTGCCCATTGTCACTGTGATCACACAAATACTATCGTCAAGTTTCGCGTGTCTCTAGTTTAGGGTTGAAAAATGGCGCCTGTTATCGGGACAATTCAGCACCCAATGGAAGGAAATTTCACGCACTGTTCGACTGCACTCACGGTAATCCCTAATTAATAGAGGGAGTACTACGTACGTTTCCTAATCAATTACTGATGCGTGCATGCACATAACACCGTCGTTAGGATTAGGCATTAGCTAGCTAATGATGCGTACATGCATTATGCATGAGATGTGATTAAAGAACATTTGAAGGCATAATAGACGACCGACCGGTAGGTACTGGCCGTTGGTAGTTATTTCTGGTGGGGTGGGGATCATGCTTGAGAGAGAGAGAGAGAGAGAGAGAGAGAGAGAGAGAGAGAGAGAGAGAGAGAGAGAGAGAGAGCTAGCTGGTAGAGCCGCAACCACAGATAATGTTTTTGTTTTTGTACGCGAGAAGCATATGCATGATTAGGGCAGACCATATATCTTTCTCATTGCGTAGCATCTCATAGCATATATTAGTACTCCTCATTGAGTATATAATTTTGGCAATTAACGCGATCAAGGACGAGAGAGATCACGAGAGAAGCATACCCATAACAAACTAACTGCAGAGCACGCGGGCCACCACGGTGCACAACGCAAATTGGCAACAGGGGCACATGACATGAGCGAGAGAGAGCCTAGCTACAAACCACGCATTAAACTCCTTTGTACCATGCTGTCTGCCCATATGAGCGTCCACAAGGATCGGACTCACATTCAGTCTGAGTACGTATATATTGGACTCGGAAACTACACGCGAACTAACTTCTCGACCGAGAAGAAGAAAAAGGTGTTAAGATGTTCCTTTTAGACTACCAGTAGTATATGTATGTGGGTTATATTGGACTCGAAAATTAAGCAGAGTTATATTGAATCATCATTGCTTAATTTTGTTTGCAGCATATGATGCATTTGTGTGTATCTCGGACATCAATGTGTGTGAGCTCGAGCTAGTCTCCATGCCGGCAAGATATCTCAACTCAGATTGTCAGTTATATTCGCTGCTTGTTGACTACTCCTACTTGGGTTAACGTTGGGTTTCTGCTGCTTCATGCATGCATTCATGTCGTCTCGTAGCTCCTCGCAGCTACCACATGGAAGTAGTATCATGGATGTCTTAGGAGTACTAGCTAGCTTAACATGGATGATCCTATATATATATACCGGCCAGATTGCGAGAATGTGCATGCACGTAGATACTCCCTCCGTTTTAAAATATAAGATGTTTTAGGTTTGTGAAGAAAATGAATCTAGACTTCTTTTAGTGTGTAGATTCATCCTAAAGTTGAGTGAACCTACGGACTAAAATAAGTCTAGATTCATTTTCTTCACAAACCTAAAACATCTTATATTTTGAAACGGAGGGAGTACATTGGCATCAGGGGACAGACAACGAGTTGATCACCGTTAAACCTCATTTACAAATGTGGAACGGCTCACATCCCTCTGTCAGTTCCAACCGTTTTGTGGCAGGAGTGCCACGTTAACACACCTGCACACGTTGTTAATTAGCTAAATAAGCAACTACTAACACTGACTGGGCGGTGCCCCGCGGCGGTCGAGCGGCTGGTTGTCTGTGTGCGCTCGCCATTAATTGATTCTTCTGACGACCAAGTTGTTGGACCTGACTTAACCACCAAGATCAGCGATTAATCTAATCGACAGGAGCATGTAGAATACTCTGCCAAGTCAACAACAGCACGAGAGAGCACGGGCAAGAAGGCTCCAATTGCAAGCTCTCATGTTCTTCAATCAATTCAACTTATATATGAGTATTATTATATATTCAACCCACAGTAGATATATATACTCCTTTTTAATATACTCCCTCCGTTAGGGATTATAAGGCCCAAGAGTTTTTTAAAAATATTAGGAATTATAAGTTCTCTCTCGTTTATTAGTCTTTCTCCTCCAATGCATGTTCTTCTTTTTCTCTACTCCTTCTCTCATGCATGTGTAATTATTGGTGCATGTAATAATCAAAAGGATGAGTTATTAATTTTTTTAATCCTATCAAAATGGTCCATAGACCTTATAATCTCTAACAGAGGGAGTATTACTCTGAACTCCAAGTGGGTCGCAGCCTCATCATATATACCTGAATCTGGCCTGCATGTCCCCCAAATCCCAATTAATCTTTGTTTAAGCTAGTCTAATCATTAACCCTCATATAAGAACCAATGTAATCATGGCAAGTTGCCCATGTCGATCGCTAGGTTTTGTGCTATTCCATGTGAACTAACCGCCCAAGATTTGGATCGGGCGCCAACTGCTAGGACCGGCCACGCCGGCCGGACCGGGGCGGCGGCTGGGCGCACGACATGGGCGGCACCATCTCTGACCGCATGCATACGCGCGCGCAGGCCAAGTTGTTAAAATTAACCCCGAACAATCACAACTTGTTGCCTAGATCGCTCGCTCAAGCCTCGTGCTAATACTGTGTGCCAAACAGTAAAGAAACACCAGTGTCCTGCGCGTAGATTATTATAGTTGGTGAGTGCACGATTAACTACACTACATGAATCGGTGTTTTTGCTGACAGCTAAAAACCCTCGGCAAAGCAGGCTAAACCCTCGGCACCGACAATTATCCAAGGCAACAAGTCCTCCCTGGCATGGCCCTCGCCACACCGATGGCCATCGGCAAATGATCATATGCGATGGTTTCTCTCGACCGTCAGTAAACAGAGAAGCCATCAACACAAACAAGTGTCACGTCGTCCACTTGACGTCGTTCGAATATATACCGAGGGCCAAGCTGTCAATGCTCAAGTCTTTACCGTCGACATACAAACAAGTATCTCGAGGGAAAAGCCCTCAGCCAGTGGCGGACGCATGAAAAAACTTGAGGTTGGACACCCTTCAAAAAAAGTTGCCAAATAAATAATCCTAGATTTCTTTTTGCGCCCCTCAGGAACGTCTATTCGGGATGTTTGATCAAACGTCTACATCTAGCTAATGAAAGAAAATAAGTTAACTCTTGTCCTTCCTTATTCTGCTCACGTGAAAAAATGGCACTCGTCGTACTCGCCGTATGAAGGGCACGTATTGTAGGGCATCTGATACTTTGATCTTGTTTGTTACACATGCATGTATGTTGAGAATACATGTTTGTGGTGCCTTGTTGCACGGCATCTGAAAAATGCATGACGGCTGTGTGCTGTGTTTAGGACGTCCGGAATCTACGGCAGTTTTCGTGTCGAAAAACTGAAAACAGGTGCCCAAAAACTAAAAATCGGTGTCATGTTTTAGGGCAGCCGTCGAAGGTGCTCTAACGACCGTTTTACATGGACATGCTCCCAAGGCCTAACTAGAACGAGACGCAAATTTGATGCAACCTACCGAACGCTCGAATCTTGTCACATCATGGTCACCCCAATTTTGTCGTGCACATGCACGGTGACCGTGAGACCCATCATTTTCATTTTATCATATCTTCAATTTTCCTTCCTGCTGCTATATATATAAGGCCCTAGCTCGCTAGGGTTGATCTGCCACGACGATTAAGCCCGGACAAAAGTCAGGCGGGCATTGCGTACGTCCGCAACAGTGAATTTGATGTTCCAATTCTCCACGTCGTGTTTGCACTTAATTTTGCCGACTCGATCTGACCGTTGAGTTTGATCGAAGGCGCAGATCGACTGGTCTCAAAATGTCGATTAACTAAGCTATACGTACATGTGGAGGGAGCACACACATTCCACTCACATGGATATTGCATGGCTGAGCTTAGCTTAGCTAGCTTCTCCTCTCTGTTTTGTGCCCCACATTTAATTAATCATGTTGTACACGTATGTTGCAGAATGTTGTAGTCGTACGTATACGTGATCCTACCGGCAGGCAGGCGTATGTGGTGCACACCACACCACCACCTAGCAAGCTAGGCGTGGTGATGCATGCATGGCATTGCGCGGACGGGTGGTAGATCGATGGATGCATGTGATAATCATCCATCCATCCCACTTTCTGCTTCCCTTCAACTTGCACTTGCAAGTGCTTGAAATCGAACTTGCAACTTGCTAATAAGCTATATCTTGCTCCATAATGCTAGGGAATTGACAGGCCAGGGCGCAGTACTACTACTGTCCGACTGGCTAGCTCCTTAGGATGATGTTTGTGTCATGCACGTTATTGTCTGACGAGTGACGACCAATGAGTTAGAGCGCCACTGTACGCTATCTCTATGGACAACCACACAACAAGGATCGCACTTCCTTTTAAATGAGCCGGCAGACATGCATACGAGTGGATGTACCGCGTAGAGTTTAGGCAGCCAAGGATACCTATCTAACTTGCGGACGGCGGGAGATAAGAATGCATCGACCGCAAGCAAGTGCAGCCAGTGTGCTTAATCATCTTCTAGTACTACACAAATTTGGTACTAGTAGTTCAGGACATCAGGACCTCTATGATCGATCGTTCAGGTGGAGTGCAGCCACAAGACGCATCAATGATCACTCCCTCCCGGGCTGCGGACCACCACTATTCCCAGTCAAGACATCATTAGCCCCGTGACCTGACATCCTCATCCTAGCCACTAAACACAAACGGCCGTCGAGCCCGCGACATTATTGAAACAAAACTAATTATTGTTGTAAAGCTCGCTAGAAGCATCAGCGCGCGCGCGCCAATAGAAATATGCCAAATCGCAACAGAGAGACTGCTAACGGAATCGATCAGAAGCAGAGTGATTATGTTGCCACTAGCTAGTGGTTTAGTATCGTTTATATGTAGTACTATATAAAATGTGGGTTCATTTTTATGGCCTAACTTCCTACGTACTTCGCGAGTGAGGTAGGCATGACACGTGTGCGGTCTTTGGGGTCAGGGTGCCCAACTACCGGTCAGCAGGTGGCTGGCTATGCATATTTGTATTGGTGTAGTTACATTTTTAGGTTTGGAAATTATAAGTCTATAGAGTCTCAGACAGGAAGTAGGGTCTAAAGTATCAGACAAGAAATTACTAATGGCTAATGGCTTGTACTTGTAAATCATGACGAAGAATATACAGTCTAGCAAATCTACCTAGTTTGCGCGTGCCCAATCGGTGATCGTACCGTTTTGCACGCCTTGAGTAGGGTGTCTAGTGGGATCCCACGAAAATTTCACTTCTAGTTCATTTGTTGAAATCTAATGAACTAGAAGTGTGATTTTGGTGGGATTCCACTTGATACCCTAGCCTCGAGGTGTCTCGATGCCGTTTCCGTCTTCGGCGCACGGGCTAAGAGATAAATGTTTTATTGATTAATATATATAATCGTGTCAGTTATAGTTGTAGTTAGCGGGGACATGGAAAACGACCCGCGCCGGTGTCGTGCAACATAAAGAAGGGTAAAGAATTCGCCGACCAAAACGCCCTTTTCCTACTTAGAGAATCGCGTGTGGTTAATCAGTTCTGTTAGTCGGGACAAAAAGGACGTTTCATTAGAGCAGATAACGTACGTGTGACTAACAGCAAGCGGTGAGGAGAACGCGAGATTAAATAATCAGAAACCCGTCGTTGAAACGGTCAGAATCGACGTCCGGTCGGAAAAGTGCGCACGGCGGGGAGAAAGCGTGGGCGGCGGCGTCGCTGTTGCCACTCGCAGGGACGGCCACTGGAGAATGGGCACGTACATGCCTGTGCCGATCGAGTCCCGTGGTCTGCATGCATCGCGATGCTGACCCGAGAAGCTCACTGCAAGGAGCACGTTTCGTCTCTAAATTTTGGTTGGGAAAATGATCCAGATCTCCAGGACGACCATCGTCCGGGTCCCGCCTCCTGCGCGTCAGGCACGCAATCCGTGCTCGATGACCTTCGCGTCCGTCTCCGGCGACCTCAGCCTCGTCTCTAGCGACCTCTGTTCACCTCCGCCCTGGTGACCACCGCCCCGGCGACCTCACCCCTTTCTTCGGTGACCTTTGTCCACCTCCGCCCCGGCGACCTCCGCCCCGTCTCCGGCGACCTTCGCCCCGGTGACCTTTGCCCCGGCGACCTTCGCCTCCGTCTCCAGCGACCTCTGCCCAGTTCCCCATGACCAAGCTGCGGCGGCCGAGCTTGCTTCCATGGGTAGCCGACCTTGCTGCCACGGGCGGCCATGGTTGCTGCCAGCGGCTACCGAACTTGCTACTAGCGGTGGTCGAGCTTGCTTCCACGGGCGGCAGAGTTTCCTTCTAGTGGTGGCCGAGCTTGCTTCTATGGACAGCCTTGGTCGCTGCCATGGGCGGCCGTGGTTGCTTCCAGCGGCGGCTGGCCTGGCTTTTGCTATAAGTTCTCCGGCGAGGTCTTTTAGCTAAATTCTCCAGCGATGTCTCCGATAAAGTAGGTTTTTTGCTACATTAGAAGAACTTTGTTGCTACAACCATCTTGTGGTTTTGCTACAACAGTGTCAACTATTTGCTACAAGGTCTCCGACGAGTCACCAGCGAGTTTTTTCTGACGATGTCTCCGACGAAGTCAGTTTTGCTATATTAGCACAATTTTTTTGCTGCATGGTCTCCGACGAGGTCTCCAGCGAGACGTTCTATTTCTGAAACGAACACTTTTTTTGCTTCAGAAGCAAAAGCGGGGACATTTGTAGAAAAGGGGTATTTTACAGCAAAAGCGGGATTTGGGGCGATTTTGGAGACATGTGGCAGCAGCGGAAGCATGACGATGGGAAGGTTCCATCGTCTTGGGGACGCGTAGCGCCTTTTGGTACTCTCTTATTCATATTAATTGACTCACATTTGTCTAGATTTGAATAAATCTAAAAAACTATTTAGTATATAGGTTTATTCAAATTTTAATAAATTCAGGTCAATTAATATGGGTCAGAGAGCAGTGAATTTCTTTTTCTTGTTGGTCTTCATCGTTGTTCTCCGGGAGGACAAAACTTTTGGATTCACGTCACCGGCCAACCGTGCAGTTTGTCGTCATGTACTACTAGCAGTCCGGTTGATCGATTGACCGATGGAGGAGCAGGCAGTTCATACGCTTTGTACCTCAACTGATGCGAGAGAAGATATTTCGGCCGGGATTCCGTATATGGCGGCCCGGGAAAATCCGAAAACTGCGCTCTCGACACATGGACCTGATAGAAACCACACCGACGTGATAATCTAATAATCCCAATTCGGGCTCGATAAAATGGTCCAAAACTTGTCCGGATAAAATACAACGAAAACGTTTCTTTTTCTTTTCTATATACTCGATCCCGAATTTTTATAGCATGCAAAGCACGGCATGCGCCCGCCCGCGAATCGGCCGGCGACGCGTGTACCCAGCCACCGCCGTCAGCCGCGCCACCTGGCAGCGCCAGCCAATGAGAGCGTCACACGCGTCCCGGCCGCTTTTTTTCTCCTACGAATCTGAAATCTCTCGAAATAATATTCCCAGGCATAGTCCAACATTGATCGAGTGATGTCGCCATCGTCGAGGCTGCCGCAGCAAAGCAACAGAGGCGCACGCCGGCCGGAAAGAACAGTCAATTTGTTCAGCTAGGCCCTTACCCCGTGAGTCCGTGACGTGTGGTACTACCCCGGTCAGGAGGTAGCTAGCCAGGGCAGCAACTTGCGAGCACCGAGTTGAACTTTTTTAACGACATGGTGAGAACTCCCGCCGTCGGTAAATAAGTGTACTTCTAAGTTTTGTCTAGGTCAATTTTTTTTAAATTTGATCATTATTTTAGATAAATATATCAATATATATTATATGAAATTAATATATTATAAAACTAAATTTGAAAACAAATCTAGTGATAACTATTTAGTGTCATAAATTATTATATTTTTTTAAAAGTTAATCAAAGATTACTAAGTTTGACTTAAGATAAAATTAAAAGTACACTTATTTGCAGACCGAGGGAGTAGTGACCAACTGCAGGATATGCAGACAGGGTAGCTAGTGTGCCCATTTCATCAACTCAGTGTTATCAAATGCGTATACAGATTTCATTAAGTTTTGTGTGTCTCTAGTCTAGGGTTGAAAAAATGGCGCCGGTTATCGGGGCAATTCAGTACCCAATGGAAGGAAATTTCACGCAGCGTTGGGACTGCACTCACGGTAATCAGTAATTAACAGAGAGAGTAGTACTACATACGTTTCGTAATCAAACAAAGGTTTCCCTAAAAGAGGGACACTACATACGCTTCGCTAATTAAGTACTGATGATGCGTGCATGCACATCACACCGTTAGCATTAGTAGCTAGCTAATGATGTGTGCATGCATACGCATGAGAACATGCATGAGACCGACCGGTATGTATTGGCCGTTGGTAGTTATTTCTGGTGGGGCGGGGATCATGCATGAGAGAGCAGATGAGATTCTGATTTCAGTAGGGCCACATGTAATGTTTTGTTTTTGTGCCAGAAGCATGTATTTTTTGGCAAAACTGTTTAAATCTGAAAAGTTCAACCAAATCTGAACCTTCCCTCAAACTAATTCGGAATCTGACCTTTAGGGTCGGCGTCTTCGGTTCGGTTTTCTAATATGTGTGTGCTGACCTGTACAACTTTGGCGCCATTTTAAATGGCGCCGACCCAGGGGTCAGATTCCGAATTAGTT
Source organism: Avena atlantica (assembly GCA_910589765.1). Taxonomy (NCBI): domain Eukaryota; kingdom Viridiplantae; phylum Streptophyta; class Magnoliopsida; order Poales; family Poaceae; genus Avena; species Avena atlantica. Next base: position 343,732,607 of record OU342736.1, on the reverse strand, counting down.
TCGAGAGGGGATCGGATTCGGTTGAACTTTTTAGATTTAGACAGATTTGACAAAAAATACTCCCCCCGTCCTGAAATACCATGTATTCTGGGTTTAGTCAAAGTCAAACTTTGTAAAGTTTGACCAAATATATTGAAAAATTTATGTGCACCTATAATACAACATAAGTACCATTAGAATGGTCATAAAATATATTTTCATAATATATATATTCGGTGCTATATATGTTTATAGTTTTTTCTATATATTCTATCAAACTTTATAAAGTTTGACTTTGACTTAACCCAGAATGCAGGGTATTTTAGGACAGAGGGAGTACAGAAGCATTCATGCATGATTAAGGCAGACCATATATCTTTTTGTGGCAATTAATGGTGCTAGGACGAGAGAGAGAGAAGCAGACCCATAGCAAACTAACTGCGGGTCACCACGGTGCATCGCAAATTATCAACAGGGGCACATGAGCGAGAGAGTCTAGCTACAAACCACACATTAAACTCCTTGTACCATGCTGTCTGTCCATATGTGCGTCCACAAGGAGTATGTTGGACTGGGAAATAAAAAATGCAGATTATTGGCCCAATTAATAGATAGAGAGATGACGAGGTCATACTTCCTTGGGACATTGGAAGTGGCGATGGGTGGCTCGGTGACCACATGTGGCGCCATGTGCCGGCGACGTCCCCCCCGGCCCGGAAGATGATCGGTCGGTTATGTCGGTACCCCGGCGCCGCACGGGGCCCCCGCCGCGTCAGCCGCGAGCATGCATGCATGATGCATTGATGTGTATCGCGCATCAAATGCGTGTGAGCTCGAGTTGGTGGTCTCCATGCCGGCAAAGAGATATCTCAACTCAGATCGTCAGTTACATTCGCTGCTTGTTGACTACTCCTACTTGAGTTAACGTTGGGTTTCTGCTGCTTCATGCATGCATGCATGCATGCATGTCGTCTGCCATGGATGTCGCAGCTAGCTTAACCGGCCAGATTGCCAGAATGTGCATGCACGTAGATACATCCGGACCGGAGACAGACAACAAGTTGATACCGATCCTGCGAGAAAAATAAACCACTGACCAAATCGATCGGCCGTGAGAGACCGATCGGCCGGTTATACCTCATTTACATCCCTCTGTCAGTTCCAACCGTTTTGTGTCAGGGGCACCACGTTAACACACACCTGCACACCTTGTTAATTACGTACTAGTAATTAAGCAACTAACACCTTGTTAATTACGTACTGGGCGGCGCCGCTGCGGTCTGTCTGTGTGTGCTCGCCATTAATTGATTCTTCTGATGACCATGTTGTTGGACCTGACTTAACCACCAAACAATCAGAGATTAATCTAATCCACAGGAGGAGCACGTAGAATATTCTCCCAAGTCAACAACAGCACGAGAAATCACACACTCCACCTACTTACTCTAGATGTGTGACGACCGTGTGACCTAGCTACGTGCAACAAGGCTCCAACTGCAAGCTCTCATGTTCTTCAATCAATTCAACTTATATATGGGAGTGCCTAGATCTCAGGCGCCTGAGAATTAGTTATGTCTAAGTCGCTGATGTCATCCTAATATTTGTGCTAATTCTCAGTTGCAACCTAGTTGCAACTCCTAAGATTTGTACTAGTTCTCAGTTACAACCTAGTTGCAACTCATTAAATTCTCAGTTACACTCGAGTTGCAACTCATGTATAGCACGAATCACGAGGTAAATCAAACGGTGAAAGAGGCGACTGAGAAATAACTATTTCTCAGGCGCCTGAGAAATAGCAAAACCGCTTATATATACGAGTATTCAACCCATAGTAGATATATATTCTCCTTTTAAAAAACACGAACCTTTAATATATTATTTTACTCGCTCGTAGACTCATCATATATACCTGAATCTGGCTTGCATGTCCGCCAAATCCCAATTAATCTTAGTTGAAGCCAGTCTAATCATTAACTCTCATAAAAAACTAATGTAACCATGGCAAGTTCCCCATGTCGCTAGGATTTTGTGCTGTTCCATGTGAACTAACCGCCCAAGATTTAGATCGGGCGCCAACTGCCGGGACCGGCCGCGCCGGCCGGACGGGGGTGGCGGCCGGTCGCACGACATGGGCGGCACCATCTCGTCTCTGACGCATGCGTGTAGCACCACTACTGTACGCGCGCGCGGCCAAGTTGCTAACATTATTAACCCCGATCGAGCACAACTTGTTGTCTGGATCGCTCGTTCAAGCCTCGTGCTAATACTGTGTGCTAAACAGTAAAGAAACACCAATGCCATGCACATAGATCTAGTAGTTGGTGAGTGGACAATTAACTACACTATAGAAATCGGTGTTTTTGCCGATAGCTAAAAACCCTCGACAAAGCGGGCTAAACCCTCGACACCTACGGTTACCCTAGGCAACAAGTCCTCCCTAGCATGTCCCTCGCCATACCGACAGCCGTCACCAAATGAGTGTATGCGATGGTTTCCTTCGAAAGTCGGTAAACAAAAGCCATCGACACAAAAAAGTGACGTGTCAGTCCACTTGAGGCCGTTTGAATATATGCCAAGGGCCAAGCCGTCGGCATTCATCACTCCCAGTTGCTCCAAATTGTTGCCACATGTCATGTCTATGCTCAGGGCTTTATCATCGAAATACAAACAAGTATGTCGAGGGCCACGCCCTCAGCATCTGTAACTCTCAGTTCACCCAGCTTTCACCACGTGGCCCTATATGTCGTGGTATATATTGTCGGCATACAACCCTCGTCATCCATCATTCCTGGTTCTCCCAGTCATGTGTCCATCTACGCCGAGGGTGGCCCTCTACATAGATGCCACGAGGCGGTAACTAGGAGCTCCTAGCATGTTTTAATAACGGTTTGATGAGGGCCATGCCCTTCACATATAGATTTCCCTGATTTTTTTTGCCTATTTCGTGGCCATTCCTATATATATATATATATATATATATATATATATATATATATATATATATATATATATATATATATATATATATATATATATATAGAGAGAGAGAGAGAGAGAGAGAGAGAGAGAGAGAGAGAGAGAGAGAGAGAGAGAGATAGTCCAAACACAAGCATGACAAGTTCACCTAGTCCAAACAAGAGCATGACAAGTTCCCATAATGACATCTAGCACGGGCACGAAAAAAGGAAACCATTAGCATATATGACGTTGTGGCGACGGGCTATGTCGATGATCACCGTTGGCACAGCATGTGCCAACGGTAATATGGCGTTGTGCCGAGGAAAGCCCGTCACCGGCGCCTCGAATCTTTGGTGTAGTGGTATATGTGGAGGGAGCACACACACATTCCACTCGGGCTTATAGCTCCTATGCGACGTCTTTACATGGAATTGGAAGGAAAGCGACATCGTTGAAAAGAATAGCTCGCATGCGACGGTTGTGAGGCAGCTAATATCCCAGGGCCACACGGGCCTTAAAACGGTCGTAAGGACACATTTAACTTTGTTCCAATATTAGGGTTAAGCCAAACCGGTTGGTTGGGACAGCCAGTCAAACCAACCGCTTCCGACCGAGAGCGCGCGTAACACTGACTGTAGCTTCCCCGACGGTGGCGGCGGACCTCACCCATCGTTCTCGGCACCGGCGGCGGCGGCACGGCAATTAATTTAGGCGGCGGCGCTTTCGTTCGACGACGAAGGTGGTGAGTGCCATTTGAAAGCTAATTCCTCTCCCATTCTTCTCAATTCGAGATCTGAGCGTGCCCATTGATGCTAGATTGTGGAGGCGAGGGTGTGCTGAACGGGGCGAGGGGGAACGATATGGAGCATGGAGAGCGGAATTCTAATCGGTATATCCCGTATCTCTGCACTTAATTTCTCTAAGGTTGAGCTCTCTGTTCGCTTCCGCTAGCTCACAGTGCCCGCCAAAAACAGGGGAGACGATGTTGCGCGCCAAACCTTCGAATTTCGCATCAATTTCTTTCCCTCTAGGGTTGTTTTAGTTGATGGCAGCACGCAGATCATTGAGAGAGACACGGTTGTTAAATGGGAGGTGGAATTAGAACATGTTGATCCCCAAGAGCTAATAAACATGGGAGAGGAGACAGTAAGGAAAATGGTGGAAAAAATTGGGGATAGTGTGGTTTGGGGTCCAGAGCAAGAAGTTTCTTTGTTACGATTTGATGATTGCAAATGTGACTATGTTAGGGTTGAGACAGGGGAACATATAGTTGATGAAATCGATGAGCGAAACGGTTGGACAAGAAAAACTGTTCTGTTTTTAGCAGAGCTCATTGATCTGAAACCTGATTCGAGGGTTGGATATGTGGCCTCGAAGCTGGCTGCTCAGATGGTCGAGGATGATTGGGCTGCACAAAGGCAAGTAATGCCTATACTTACTGAGTTGGAAGTGTTAACAGTGGAGGATGATGATGCTAATGCACAAGGGGAGGCTGCAGATGGTAATGCACAAAGGATTGTAACTGTTGATTGGAATTCAGTTGAGATACATGACCGCACTGATTTGGTCATTGCACCAATAGATGACATTGAAATGGCAAAGCTTTTTGGCATTCCTATAGATGACAGAGACAAGGAGAAGAAGAGGGATGAAGCTGCAAATGATGGTGACAACCATTTAAGAGATGAAGAGGCAGATATAGATCTAGAGTTGTTGGAAAATGCTGCAGTTCATGTAGATGATGCACATGATGATGAGCTAGTAACAGTTTATGACAAAGAGGACCCAGTTATTGAAGTTGGGAGATTGTTTCCAAGCATGGATGAATTCAGGATGTGTTTCAGGACATATGCAGTCAAACGTGAGTTTGCTACCAAGACTATGTGGACTGATAAAAAGAAGTTCTATGCAAAATGCATAGGTTATGATGGTGGTGCCAAGCCTTGCAAGTGGTATATATCTGCTAGACGCCAACCTGATGGAAGGACAATAAGAGTGAATCAAATTCCAAAACCTCATACTTGCATTACAAGTTCTCAAACAGTTACAAAGATGACATCACAATTATGGGTTGCAGAAAAGATCAAGGCCATTTTAGCCACAACACCAAACAGCACTGCAAAGAGACTGAAAATAGACTTGGAAAAGCAGTACCCCATTAAGCTGAATTATACTAGAGTGTGGAAGGCAAAGCAAAGGGCAATGAAAGAGCTATATGGTGATTGGGCAAATACCTTTCGAATGCTTTATAACTTCAAAGCAGAAGTAGAGAAGAGGTCACCTGGCAGTGTTGTGGAGATAGATACTGAGGTAACAGCTGATGGGAAAGTCTTCTTCTCTAAATTCTTCATGGCTTTAAAGCCTTGCATCGATGGCTTCAAAGCAGGTTGCCGTCCATATTTGAGTATAGACTCATCTTTCTTGACTGGAAAGTGGAATGGTCAACTAGCAGCATGCAATGCTTTAGATGGACACAATTGGATGTTCCCTGTAGCTATTGGCATGTTTCAGTCTGAGACAGAGGCATCATGGACATGGTTCATGATGCAGTTGAAAAGATGCATAGGGCCAGTCTCTCCATTGGCAGTGCACACAGATGCATGTAAAGGTTTAGAAAATGCAGTGAAGATTGTTTTCCCTCATGCTGAGCAGAGGGAGTGCTTCGACCATATGTGGATGAATTTGATCAAAAAATTCAGAGGAGATGATTTTGGACGCATGTGGCCAGCAGCAAGATCTTACACCAGGCAGACACATTCATATCACCTTGAGAAGATTAAGGCGACATGCTCTGAGTAGGATAGGGTCAAGTTTTGTACATGGTTCGAAACCTACCATTCTCTTTTATGGTACAGGTCTGGTTAGCACTGCCATCAAATGTGATCATATCAACAATAATTTGGCAGAAAGTTTCAACAACAAAGTGAAGGAGTTAAAAGACTTGCCTGTCCATGACATGGTTGACCAGATCAGAATCATGATCATGAGGTTGTGGGAATTGAGAAGAAGGCTTGGTGATGTTCTTCAAGGAGATAAGCTTCCTGATGTTGTGCAGCAGGTGGTCAACAGGAGTAGAAATCTTGCACATTTGCGTGTTGAGAAATCCTCATTGTGGGGTGCTGAAGTCAGAGATACAAAGACTGGCAGGAGGCATGTTGTTGACACTCAATTGCATGAATGCACATGCCTTGAGTGGCAACACACTGGGAAGCCTTGTGAGCATGCCATACTTTTCTTGGCCTCCAAACACAAGCTAAATATGCACCCATATTTGCATGAGTATTATTCTGTAGCAAAATTCAAGGCTGCATATGGAACACCAATTCCAGCACTTACAGATCAGTCTCAGTGGCCTGAAGTGGACATTCAGTTCTCCTTGTGTCCTCCTTTGATGAAAAGAAAGGCTGGCAGGCCCAAGCAGAGTAGATTCAAGGCTTGGTTTGAGAAAGGTGGGAGCAGCAAGAAGGGAAAGAAAGATGAAAAGAAAGATGCCAAGCCAAAAAGGGCCCAAAAAGGTAACAAGAATAGATGCAAACTCTGTGAAGAACTTGGACACCGAGCTGGCTCTACCAAGTGCAGATACACTGCTGAAAAGCCAAAGTATGTTCATCCAAAATCTATCCCATTTCTTGTTGATGATTTTTCTCCCCCAGCTAACTTGCTTGTTTTCAGGAGGAAGCGTGGAGAAAAAGGCCCACCTCTTGTTGTTGACGAATGTTGGCCAGTGAAAAGGGCAAGAATCAATGGCCAAAGAAAGAAGAGAACTAACCAGATCATGTTTGGTGCTGCTGAGGTGCAATCTGAACTTGTTTTGGAGGATGATGTGCAAACTGTTGAGGCTTTAGGGCACACCGTTTCTGATTTGGAAGCTCTGGTGCAAAATGAGGGGCAAAATGGGCCTGTTGTTGAGGCTCTAGTGAAAAATGAGCCTGTTGTTGAGGCTCTGGTGCAAAATGAGCCTGTTGTTGAGGCTCTGGTGCAAAATGAGCCTGTTGTTGAGGCTCTGGTGCAAAGTGACCATGTTGTTGAGGCTCTGGTGCAAAGTGACCATGTTGATGAGGCTCTGGATCATGATCATGAGGTTGTTGAGGAGGTGCAGGAGGTGAAGGAGACTCTTGGACGTGCTGTGGGGAGGTCAGATGGTAATGGTAAGAAAAAGAAGAGCATAAACCTATTGTGTGGTGTGAAACTTTTGAAGGAGAAGAAAACGAGGGGTAAGAAGAGCCAAAAGAAATAGACATTTGTTATTGTAAACATTTGTTATTGTTGTAAACAATTGACACTTGTTGTAATAATTTGGCACTTGTTGTTGTAAACATTTGTTGTTATAATAATTTGTCACTTGTTGATAATTTGGACAAAATTCAAATATGATGGTAAATTTGAATTTCAACATATGTAGCTATGTCACTTTTCTATGTTTGTATGAGTTTCCAACGTTTTTCTCATATGTACAATACAACTCATCATCACCCTGATCCCTTTTGTGAAGTACAACTCACCCTCACCCAAAATGGGGTAGAAATGAGCTCCAAAGCTAGGGTAAACCACCCCATTTCTAAGCAAGTTTTTTTTCGACCATTTCTAAAACCAAGTTAGATATTTTTCCTCATAACTATGTCACATAACATGACACCATGCGAAGGTTTTGTATTTTTTTGATTTTTTTTGAATTAGTTATGCACATTTGAATGTCTGGTCAAACTTGAAGGGTTTTCATAAATATTCTTAGCTAGGGGCTGAGGCTCGCAAAACTAGCATTGGATATCTGATGAAATAGCATGTTGTGAACCTAAAAATTATTTTTACAAAAAATCATCAGCATGGAATCATGTACCTGTAGTTCATATCTTACCCACTTCCAGCCGATTCGGCAGGATTTGTATTTTTCACCAGGGATGGAATAAAAGGTTTGAGATACTCAGGTTGGGAAATTGTACATTCTAGGTGGTCTAGTATTTTTGAAAAATAGGATGTTACCATTTTGAAACTTCAATTTGGTGGTTGCTTCACAAATCCCCCCCTCTTTCGGCACTCAGAAAATAGAAAATGATTTTTCTGTGCGTCGAAAAGGAAAACTTTGTGCTACAACATTGTTAGTCATCCCATTCAGACATGCATGCCAAATATGGACACATTATCACAAACTATACCTTGATTCTAGCCATATCATTGGTCATTTGACCCGAAAGCCAGAAAACCTCGGAGGAGATAGGTCATTTTGTGAAGGGTTTTTTGAAATATGATCAATAGACCAAGTTTGATATTTTTCCTCACAACTATGTGACATAACATGACACCATGCGAAGGTTTTGTATTTTTTTGATTTTTTTTTGAATTAGTTATGCACATTTGAATGTTTGGTCAAACTTGTGAAACCCCGTTGACTGCATCCTAAACCCCGCTAACCCTAAGGCCGAATGAGGACCGTAGATCTAACCCTAGCGCGACACTGTGGCCGTCCGATCGCGTCTTCTAGAAGGATTCTGCGGGTGGCTCTGGCGATCCGTGGAAGGGCTTGTTCTGCAACCTGATTGGTTGGCGTCTCTTAGAAGGATTCCGTGGCTAGCTCTTGGCGATCCGTGGGATGGATGATTCTGAAATCTGATTGGCTTCATCGTTTCTACGTGCAACAGCGTGGCATGCGAGCGTGGCATGCGAGGGCGCTGGGCGGGGCGGGCTGCACCATGCGGGCATGCAGCTGCCCCTAGCGTCGCAGTCTAGCTATTTTACGTCCAACAGCGCTGCAGCGTATTTACTCCCTCCGTCGCATTAAATAAGTTTACGTGTAACAACTTTCGCCAATCAAACTTACTCCCCTCAGGTTCATTGTAATAATTGAGACTTTGCATGATACCACATCTATGTTATTTTGGCTTGTGGATAGCCTTAGGCTGGTCATAGTGCTAAGTAACTAAGACTAGTAACTTGCACATGTTACTAGTTGATGTTACTACCTTCATAGTGGGTGATAACATATGTATGGTGTCATGCAAGAGCTAATTAATTAGGTTGTAGACTCATATGATGTTGGTATGTGTGATGTTATGGTAACTAGCTAAGTTACTACCTCTCTCTTTCTTCATTAATTGTCATGCCATGTCACCAATTTGCCTAATTGGCATTGCATGTACATGCATGTTACTACCTAAGTTACTCCCACTATGACTAGTCTTATGGACTACTTTTTGGCTTGTGGATAGCCTTATGGACTACATAGTGGATGCCCAAGTGCATTGGAAAGGTAGAAGTACATTTTTTGTGGACAAATTTTGAAGCCAAACGTACACTTATTTGTGGACAGAGGGAGTATGCATGTCACTATGACCAGCAGAAAAAATATCAAAATCTAAAATATGTAATAACTATAACGTACAACGTTGGCACACTCGAGACCGTTGGACCGAGCGTGGCATGCGAGGGCGCTGGGCGGGGCGGGCTGCACCATGCATGTAGCATGCAGGGTCGGGAGCGGCGGTGCAGGGGTTACAGTACGTCGCATCCTAGCTATTTTTTCTCTCTCTTTCGCATTGATCACGCCCGCTTCCCACACACAACGCAGCGCACGCGTCTCGTCTCGGCGTCTGGGCGGGCTGCACCATGCATGCAGCAGCTGCCCCTAGCGTCGCAGTCTAGCTATTTTGCGTGCAACAGCGCTGCCCCATTAAATAAGTGTACGTCGAACAACTTTTTTCAGTCAAATTTACTTCCATCTGGTTCATGCGCCATACAAAAAGTCAATATTACTCCCACCGATTTTTCTTGCGTGTGTAAAAACGAACGAGTACCTTGGTACTAGATTCCTGCATTTATTACCGAAGTAAATCAAGGCCAAATTATATTTTCCCTTTTATTTTTCACTGCCAATGAACAACTACCTTGGACGTTTTTTTCTCTCTTTTGCATTAATGCACATGCATGCATGCAGGGGCGGGGGCGTCGCATCCTAGCTATTTTTTTCTCTCTTTCGCATTGATCACGCCCGCTGCCCCGCTTCCCGTCTCTTTCGTATTGATCATGCATGCATGGGCAACGCAGCGCACGCGTCTCGTCTCGGCGTCTGCGCCAACGCGACTCTGGATTCCCACGCCGCCCTTCACGCTCCGCCCTCAATAAATAGGCAAAACGCCTTTGCCTCCTCATCTCATCTTGCCCCTCATCTCTTCAACCTCGAGCCCGTCCCTTTGCCTCCTCCCAGCCGCCCCCCAAACACTCCGACCATGGCGACCTCCCCCTTCCGCCTCCCTTCCGACAGCGAACTAAGCGACGAGGACAACCACCCGGACCACAAGCAGTGGTGGGAGCGGGAGCAGCGGGCGCCCACGCGCCCCAAGCGTGGCAAGAAGGAGAAGAAGTCCCCGCCCTGCCCCTGCGGAGACCAGGGCCCCATCGTCCACAACCCCGTCCCCAACCTCCCCGGCGGCGGCGACCTCCCCTCCGAAGCCTACTGGGCTAAGGCGGCGAAGGAGGAGGCAAGGCAGGAGGCTGCCTTCGCCAGGTGGGAGGAGAAGGAGGCCCAGCGCTCCTTGAAGAAAAGGCGCAGACGGCAGGAGGAGGAGCAACGGGAGGCCAATGGCCGGGCCTTCCGGGAGGAGCAACGGAAGCGAGACCAGCGGGAGAGGCTGGCGGCGTGGAATGCGGCTGCACCGGCACCGCCTCCACCGCCGATGGAGTAGGGGGTTAGGGTTTAGGGGCTAGCCCAGGGTTTAGGCGGGGCGCCTATTCCGCCCCTTCTATATTATTGTACCTATTTATTTTTATTGTAATGTTATCGATCCCCCTATCTAATATAAGTAATGTTATCTGTGTTTTATTGTAATATTATTGCGCCTATTCCATCCCTTGTTTCATTGTAATCTGTGTTTTATTGTATTGTCATTTGTCAAAACACCCAAAACAACAAGTGTATAAAACAAAAGACACAAAAACAAGTTCATATAATACTCGTGCAATATTTATATATTTACAAGTGTATAAAACAAAAGACACAAAAACAAGTTCATACAACACATGGTTCATTTTTAAATAAGACATTTACATATTTACATAAGTTAAAGGAGCGCCCAAGTTATGTTAGTTAAATGGATATTCTTGGACTTCATTTATATATTTACTTTTGCAAAAAAAAAAGATTGCAACCTGAGCACGAGTATCTGCAGATCCACACGTTCCTATTTAGATTGTAACGTGAGTACCATTTTTTTTGCCCAATCAACATATAGTTACTATTGGGCCTGGATACGTCCATTTTGGCATGGCTAAGTTATATTTGGGCCTGACCTTTTTCAATCCTCGTCAATTGTTTTTTTACTTTTCAACCCTCCCCCTCCCCTGCACACGGGCGCCCCCTGCACACTGATAAAAGGAACACTGACGAAACTGACGAAACTGAAGAAACACTGATTTCGAAAACAGAGCAGCTCAAAATTAGCCTGAATTTGTGTTGCATTTTATTCAAGCCAAAGACATAGACCATTACATCCATTACAAAGCATCACTCGAACACTGACTGCGCTGTCTAATGACTAACGATGAGGAGATAAACTAATCCGAGAGAAATTACACAAAAATAAAGAAAACCGGCCATCAGATTGTCCTGCTTCTTCAATTCGATGATTTGCCTTAGCTGCTTGTTCATCTTCTTTAGCTCGGCCTTCACTTCCGCATCCACCGTAGTACCAGCGGAAATGGGGTTGCCACATCCCAATTGCTCCACCACGGACGGGTTTTCGAGCTCCCGGGATGCTACCTCCACCCCAATTCGCTCGATGTACTCATCAAGCCACTCAAAATGCCCACATTTTGGCAGTTCCTGAAATCGCAGAGATGAACCCTAAATCCCAAATTCGATGAAATGCATGAAATTTCGAAAGAAAAGCGAGAAATTGGCGCTCGGAACACTCAGATCTCACCTTTCCCGGCTCGGGCTTGCTCTCACACTTCACAAATTCCCGACCAATGTTGCCGTTCTTGTCGGTGGATGTGACAAGCCGCTTCAGGGGCGCGGTACGGGGGCAATCGGGGCACCTCCTCATCGGCACCGCACCATACCGAGGCCATGAGCGGTGGGAGGAAGCAGAGCTCGACATCCTTCGCCGGCGTTGCCGCACTTGCTCGCCGGAGAAGAAAACAGAAGGGGATGAGATGCTGGAACGGTGGCGGGAGTGCTCGGGTGCGGGGACGGATCGGGGCCAATGGCTCTCTTCAACCACAGGGTGGGTCCCACGATATGAGGTGGACATCAGGTGAGTTCCGCCGTGACGTGGAGAGGCTGTGGGTCCTACTGTGCTCAGCTGATTCGAATTCGTTGACGTTCTCGTGGGGTTAAGTGGAAGTGTCGCACGGGAGCTATTTGCCGCTTCAGAAGTGTCGCGTGCGAGCTATTCTTTTCAACGATGTCGTGTTCCTTTCAATTCCACGTAAAGACGTCGCATAGGAGCTATAAGCCCCATTCCACTCACATGGATGCATGGCTGAGCTTAGCTAACTTTGTTTTCTCCTCTCAATTTTGCGCCCCACATTTAATCATGTTGTACACGTATGTTATAGAACGTTGTAGTCGTACGTATACGTGACCCTACGGCAGGCAGGCGTATGTGGTGCACACCACACACCACCTAGCTAAGCGTATGGCATTGCGCGGACGGGCGGTAGATCGATGTGATAATCATCCATCCCACTTTCTGCTTCTTTGTTGCAACTTGCTCCTGCAAGTGCTCGATCGAACTTGCAACTTGCTAAGCTACGTTGCTCCATAATGCTGGGGAATGGACAGGACAAGTGCAGTACTACTGTCTCACTGGCTATCTCTCTCACTAACTGGATGTTGGACCAATGAGTTAGAGCAAGTGTACGTACGCTATCTCTATGCACAACCACACACAAGGATCACTTTTTTTTGTAATGAACCGACTAACATGCATATGAGTGGATGCATGTACCATAGAGTTTAGGCAACCAAGGAATTGCGGACGGCGCCAGATAAGAATGCATCGATCGCAAGCAAGTGCAGCGTGCTTAATCTTCTACTACACAAATTTGGTAGTAGTTCAGGACATCAGGACCTCTATGGTCCATGCATGTCTATAATCGATCAGGTGGAGCACAAAAACACGCATCAATGATCTATCCACTACAGGACGCGCGCGCTACGCCGAGGGCCAAAAACCGTCGGCGTAGGCTAAAATGACCTCGGCGTATGCTACGCCGACGGCTGTCCTCGGCGTAGCCTCCTTGGCAAAAGGCTCCCTCGGCGGAGCACATAGAGGCCGTCGGCGTATCAAAATACCGTCGGCGTATGCTACGCCGAGGGCAATGCCGTCGGCATAGCTTGTCGACATGTTGCAAAAATATTTTTTTTAAAAAAAAATTATTTTCTTTTTTTCTCAATTTTTGAATCTTTGAAGTATTTGACTCGTTAATCTCTCACTTTGAATATTTTTAACACTAATTATACTTAATATTTAATTAAATTGCAGTCTTGGTCGAACTTCCCGGAAGGTCACCCATCCTAATACTACTCCAGCTTCAGCACACTTAACTTCCTCGTTCCTTCAGAATCTGTTTCCGGAAAGTAATTCATACATTATTGTCAATACTATGATATCAATCCTATTAACCCTTATATCAACATGTCACATGTTTGTATTTTTTGAAATTACAAACACTTATTTAAATAAACATTAATGAATAAGTAAAAATATTATTGAATTCAAATAAAAATATAATAATTTTACTTTTTTGTATTTTTCTATTTAATATGGAATAATTAATATCTTTAAATCTATAAATCGGAATTTAATAAATAATATGTCTAAATTGATCAGAAAAATGAGAGGAATCCAAATATGATATCCATATCAACTAATCACAAACCCTCCATTTTTGAATTATCTATTTGGTGGTTGCTTTAGAAAATTTCCTTTTTGCGCTCGGATAATGAAAAATGGCTTTTTGGTGCGATAAAAAGAAAAAATTGCATTGAATCTTTGATAAATAGCATATTGTGAACCTAAAATTGTTTTTTGTAAAAAAACATGAGCATCGTATCATGTACATGTAGTTCATATCTGACCCACTTCCTGCCGATTCGGCAGGAATTTGTCTTTTTCACCAAAGGTGGATGGAAAGGTTTCGGAATCCCTTGTTGGGACATTGTCCATATAAAATGGTATAGTAATTTAGTAAAATATGGTGGTAGCATGTTGAATTAGCCATTTGGTAGTTGCTTCACAAAATCATCCGTTTTTTATGCTCGAAAAATGGAAAATGGCTTTTTGGTACGACGAAAAGGAAAACTTCCTCCTGCAACATTGTTCGCCATCCCATGATGCATGTGTATGCACAATATGGGCACATTATCACAAACTATGCCTTGATTCTAGCCATAACATTGGTCATTTGAACCGAAAGCCAAGAAACCTCAAATGAGATAGGTCATTTTGTGAAGTTTTTTTGACACATAATCAATATATCAAGTTTAATATTTTTACTTATAACCATGTCACATAATATTACACCACGCGAATGTTTCGCATTGTTTCGATCGTTTTTGAATTTTTTATGCCCGTTTTAAACTATCGTCAAACTTTGTCGAACAGCGGGCATGAAGATTCTTAGCTCGGGGCCGAACCTCGCTAAACTTGCATTGGATATTTGATAAAATAGCATATTGTGAACCTAAAAATAATTTTTGTAAAAAAACATGAGCATCGGATCATGTACCTTTAGTTCATATCTGACCCACTTCCTACCGATTCGGCAGGAATTTGTCTTTTTTATCAGAGGTGGACGGAAAGGTTTCGGATTCCCCTGTTGGGACATTGTCTATATAGGTTGGTATAGTATTTTTGTAAAATGTGGTGGTACCATTTTGAATTAGCCATTTGGTGGTTGCTTCACAAAATCGTCCGTTTTTTGTGCTCGGAAAATGGGAAATGGCTTTTTGGTGCGACGAAAAGGAAAACTTCCTCCTGCAACATTGTTCGCCATCCCATGATGCATGTGTATGCACAATATGGGAACATTATCACAAACTATGCCTTGATTCTAGCCATAACATTGGTCATTTGACCCGAAAGCCAAGAAACCTCGAATGAGATAGGTCATTTTGTGAAGGTTTCTTTGAGACATAATCAATATACCAAGTTTGATATTTTTCCTTCTAACTATGTCACATCATATAACACCACGCGAAGGTTTCGCATAGTTTCGATCATTTTTGAATTTTTTATGCTCGTTTTAAACTATCGTCAAACTTTGTCGAACGGTGGGCATGAAGATTCTTAGCTCGGGGCCGAGCCTCGCTAAACTTGCATTGGATCTTTGATAAAATAGCATATTGTGAACCTAAAAATGATATTTTTTAAAAAACATGAGCATCGAATCATGTACCTGTAGTTCATATCTGACCCACTTCCTGCCGATTCGGCAGAAATTTGTCTTTTTCACCAGAGGTGGACGGAAAGGTTTCGGATTCCCCTATTGGGACATTGTCTATATAAGGTGGTATAGTATTTTTGTAAAATGTGGTGGTACCATTTTGAATTATCCATTTGGTGGTTGCTTTACAAAATCGTCCGTTTTTTGTGCTCGGAAAATGGGAAATGGCTTTTTGGTGCGACGAAAAGGAAAACTTCCTCCTGCAACATTGTTCGCCATCCCATGATGCATGTGTATGCACAATATGGGCACATTATCACAAACTATGCCTTGATTCTAGCCATAACATTGGTCATTTGACCCGAAAGCCAAGAAACCTCGAACGAGATAGGTCATTTTGTGAAGGTTTCTTTGAGACATAATGAATATACCAAGTTTGATATTTTTCCTTCTAACTATGTCACATAATATAACACCACGCGAAGGTTTCGCATTGTTTCGATCATTTTTGAATTTTTTATGCCCGTTTTAAACTATATACAATGTCTTATGTTTTAATTAATTTTTATTTACAAATGTGTAATATTTGAGTGTAGATAGATAGGTCTTATTTTTCTGCAAATTTTGATATATTATTTGTATTTTTCCGAATTAGAATGATTTAGTTATAATTTTTCAAAGTTTAATGAGATAAAATAAAAAATAGTTACGCCGAGGGTAGCCGTCGGCGTATGCTACGCCGAGGGCAGCCGTCGGCGTAGCATAGGATATGCCGAGGGCAATTCTACGCCGACGGCTGCTTGGCGGAGCTGACCTAGACGATGGCTACACCGACGGCCCCGATATTTGGCCGTCGGCGCAGCGACCGGCCGTCGGCGTAGCTTCCCATTCCTGTAGTGATCCCTCCCGGCTGCGGAGCACCACTATTCCTGATCAATTCAAGGCATCCTAGCCCCGTGACCTGACATCCTAGCCACTAAACCGTTAGGCGAGCTACTATGAAGTATTACCTATGTTTTTCCTAAAACATCTTATATTTTAAAACGAAGGTAGTAGAATAGAGATCAGGCAGACATATGGCAGCCGGGCCCGCAAAATGATTGAAACAAAACTAATTAGTGTTGTAAAGCTCTCTAGAAGCATCTGCGTCCGCCAATAGAAATGTGCCAAAGCGCAACAGAGAGAGACTGCTAACGGAATCGATCAGAAGCAGAGTGATTATGTTGCCACTAGCTAGTGTTTACGTTTATATGCATATAGAAATGCGGGTTCATTTTTATGGCCTAACGACCTACTTCGTGAGCAAGGTAGGCCTGACACGTGTACGATCATGGTGCCCAATTAGGCAACTGCCGGTCAGCAGGTGGATGGCTATGCATTTTTGTATACGTCTAGTTACATTTTTTAGGTTTAGAAATTGTAAGCCTATAAAGTCTCAGACAGGAAGTTGGGTCTATTTCTCAAAAACAAAAAACAAAAAAAGGAAGTTGGGTCTAAAGTCTCACCGCAAGTCCTTGTTCACATCTCCCTCTGTTCCACAATATAGCAAGTTTTAGTATTGACCTCCACAATATATCAAGTTAGGTATATTATATAGATGTACCAACAGCAAGTCTGATTACTAATGGCTTATACTTGTAAATCATGATGATGAATATACAGTGTATCCAATCTACTAGCTAGTTCCGGCGTGCCCAATCGGCGATCGTAACGTATATGCACGCCTCTGGTCTCCATGCCGTTTTGGTCTCTCCCGCGCTTGGGCTGAGAGAGAATTGATTTAATCGTGTCAGTTATAGTTGTTGTTAGCGGGGACATGGAAAACGACACGCGTCGGTGTCGTGCAACGTAAATAAAGAAGAGAAAAGAATTCGCCGACCAAAACACCTTTTCCCCATTACAGAATTGCGTGCTTAATCAGCTCTGTTAGTCGGGACAAAAAGGACGTTTCATTAGAGCAGATAATGTATCGTGAAGTAACACTACACCTAGGGTTCTACAGAATTTGCTTACGCACGCACAATCAGCACTGCATGCAAGGCAGAAAAAAAAATATAAGAACGTTTTAAAATATAAGGACGTTTCATTAGAGCTAGCAGAGAATGTACGTGTGACCAGCAGCCGAGTAGTTGAGGAGAACGCAAGATTAATAATTAAACAGAAACTGAGAACCAACCCGTGGTTGGATGGTTAGGAGGGCAGTGGTACCCCCAACCCACCAGAGTTTAAACCCAAGTTTTGACGCTTTGGTGTCTCATAAAGGCTGAATATTCTTTCAGTGGGAGGTGACGTTCCCGTCGATAGCGAGGCGCCTGCGATGACTTCGTCAATCTCAAGACCCGCCGGTTCAGTCTTTCGGAGGTGGTCATAGAGATAGGGTGTGTGTGCGTGTGTTCATAGAGATGAGTGTATATACGCATTATGAGCTTCTGCATTTGTACTGTATTTTTCAAAAAAAAAAATTTAAACAGAAACTCATCGTTGAAACGGTCCGGGATGGACCTCCGGTCGGAAAAGTGCGCACGGGAGGAAAGCGTGGGCGGCGGCGTCGCTGTTGCCACTCGCCGGGCAGGCCAGTGGAGCATGGGCACGTACATGCCCGTGCCGGTCGAGTCCCGTGGTGTGCAATTAACGCGACGTTGACCCGAGAAGGTCGCAAAAATTGGAGAAGAAATTACTCACCTTGCAAGGAGCTAGGACGTTTCGTCTCTAAATTTTCGTAGTGAATTTTTTGTTTCTTGTTGGTCTTCATCGTACGTTCTCCGGGGAGGACAAAACTTTGGTTTCACGTCACCGGCGGCCGGCCAACCGTGCGTGCAGTTTGTCCTCATGTACCCTTGATCGATTGACCGATGGAGCAGGCAGTTCATACGTGTTCCCGACGTGTTGATCGATTGCTGGGCCTTGATTTGGACAGTGGCTCGTGGTCTTTCAATGTCCTGGAGTGTTCTCTTCGGGCTATGGGTCTCTAGTAGTGGTACTTATATTGTTCGTGAGCGAATGTCTACAGTAGTGGTACTTATATTCTTCGTGTTTTTTTTATTCCCTTTCTTTAAACTGGACTTAGCTCTAAAACGACCGCTGTTATTTCGGCCGGGATTCCGTGTATGGCGGCCGGGGAAAATCCGGAAACTGCGGTCTCGCCACATGGACCTGATAGAAACTGCTGCGTTCTGGCTAGACCACACCGACCGGCGTGCGAGTCCAAGATCACCATGCAAGGAAAAAAAAAGGCGGGAAGTGACAATCTAATAGTAATTAATCCCAATTCGGGCCCGATAAAGTGGTCCAAAACTGGTCCGGATAAAATACAACGAACGAAAAACCGTTCCGTTCGTTTTCTACTCGACCGACCCCGACGCAGAATGTACTACCTCCAGATCCAGAGCAGCTATCGGGTCACGGAAAACGACCGCGCGCCCACGGACGGCACCAGATTTTATACTAGCATGCAAAACGACCGCGCGCGCGAATGAGCCGGCGACGCGTGTGCCCTGGCACCGCCGTCAGCGGCTGGTCCACCGTGCCACCTGGCAGGGGCATCCAATGAGAGCGCCACACGCGTCCCGGCAGCTTTATTTCCCGCGAGAATCTGAACTCACCAAAAATAATATTCCCAGGCATAGTCCAACACTGATCGAGTGATGTCGCCGTCGTCGAGGCTGCCGCAGCAAAGCAACAGAGGCGCACGCCGGCCGGAAAGAACCTGGAATGCACGTTACGATTTGCCGTTTTTGGCCGCTGCGTGACGCCCATCTGTCCGTCTGGTTGAAGTAACAAGCTTGTGTCCGTTTCCGTTTGACCGCGCTCGTGGAACTGTATTTCTAGGGAGGTTAAGATCGATCAAGCCGCCAATCAGCGTATCCTGATACGCGTACGCTGTCACGTCGTATTCTCCGGGTCGGGTCGGAATCATCCACGGCCAGATTAACAGGTATTCTTTCCGTTCTGATGTCGGCCTGCCTCTGATTAGTCGATGCCTTCCGTAACAGACTGTCCACCTGATTGATTAGGAAGATTCGGTTAATTAGGCGTGTCTAATTGCATCTGTTTGTGTCACATAGTAGCTTACTTTGTTGACGAGTTGTATGGCTCCACGTAAAACGCTTTTCAGTCAAGTGCGTGCACATTTCTCCCTGGCGACATCAGACACAAACGGTCGGTGGTGTTTCCATCCCCACGTGCCTGCCAGTAATATTGCACGCACAAAATATAGAAAGTATTTTAGATTGGTGGTAACACATAGTATTTTTGAATGATAATTACACTATTTGTATTTGGAAAAAAAATCCACAATCACAAACATTTTTTAAATGGGGTACCCTGATCTGAGATGAATCTAAGAACATCAATTTTATTCCATATATCTTTTTTTTTCCTTTTAGAGCATCAGAAACCATGTTGAAGATTTTTTTTCCTCTTGCAATGAACCATAAATAGTGGGGCTTAATTTCATAATCTTCAGCAGCAATTGCTGGCTGAGTAATAGGAGTATGTGTGCAGAAATTGAAACCGGCCAAACCGGTCACCTATACTCTAGTTCATTTTTCATCACAAGTAAAATATAACTTTAGATTTAGTACACAATTTTGAACTAGCCCAAACCGGCCTAACCAGTTAAACCGGGTTTGTAAAGGTTTATCCCTGGGTCAGAATAATCCACTAGCATATTAACGGGTATTCCTTCCCTTCCAATGACGGCCTTCCTCAGATTAGTCGATGCCTTCCGCGATTGTCCACCTAACTGATTCGGCAAATCTTTAGTTAATTTAGGCACGTCCTAATTCCACATCACTCACACTCTGCTAAGATTGCACCAGCTTACTTTGTTGACTAATTGTAGTGCTCCATCTACAAAGACTTTCAGTCAGGGGTGTGCACATTTCGGTGGTGTTTCTATCCCCACGATGCCAGTATTGGTAATAGCGCATATTTGTGAATGACAATTAATCCACTGGTATCTATTATATACTAAAAGCAATATTAAAGGTTGTTTGGAGGCACCACGTTGATCCACATCACCTAAATTATATTAGCTGTTAGATCTAAATGTGATATGTCTTGAAACTTAAATGTCTTAATTTTTTGTTCAATTCATTACAAACGCTGAACATATTTTTCTATATTTGCCATTGATGCTTGAAACAGCATTTTCTGCTTAATGACTAGTTGGTTTCACCAGGGTTGGTAGTAAATGGTAGGTTTTTGAGGCATGAATGACGAACCATTGTTGGTTAGCCTACTCTACCTTTGTAAATAGGGTGATTTCACCTAAGGTCAGGGACCAATGAGGTGAAATGCCGACGTGGAAACATAATTAACGATAAATGGGATACAACTAGATACAACTCTTATGTCAAACCCACCAAACAAAAAAAAACCAATGCAACTTATGCTTTTGTCTCACAAAGCATATTAAGTGTTAACTCTATCGGATGCAACAATAAGATAAATTGAACCGAAGAGCTTTAATTCAATATACATTTAATGCCTAAAAATGTACGTTTAAGATACACAACACATTAGTATGTCTTCCACCTATCCAAGCCAGCCATGTTTTGGCGTTTTCTCATTCGATAATCCAGACCAATTAATTGGTTTGGGGTAAAGAAAAAGTTTCTCAACTTGCATAGAGGAATGCCAAGAAGCAAGGCTAACGCAAGGGAGAATATTGGCTACAAAAATGTTTTACGTCGGTCGGTGTAGTGGTGTTTACTTCGTTGTGTCGTAGTACCGTTATTTATTTATCTACTATATCCCTATGGAGGATAACATATATTAGGTAAGACTATCAACCTTTCGACTGGTTTTGTGACGGTCTTATGTATTTGAAACTGATGAAATTTCTGTAGATATTTGAGTGGCAACACTCTAACACATGACCTGAGCGTGGATGAGCGGTGTGGTGCGTGTTATAGACTAATCAGATTTTCGCGAGTCTAGCATGTCATTTCTCTTGTACGAAATGAGAAGATTGAGCTTCTTCTGCCCATTGCTGGAAAACAGTATGGAACAGCCATGTTCCGTTACCGAAAGCGTTGCCGGCGTTACCTGACTGACTGTGTGTCCGAGTCGAGCGTGCCACACGTTGATGCGCATGCCGATCGAGCGCGTCGTCCACCAACCGTGTTTCGACACAGCTTTCCGCGTACTCCTACTCAACAGTGTCAACAAAGCGACGCAGGAGTCAGCACGTACGCATGCAAAACCTGTACATGTAGGTACTAGTTTTGCGTTCACTGGGATGGCACAGATCGCGGGTAGTGGTACACGCCAGTCAAAGCCACTGTTCAGAGTTCATTGTTTTGCGCACGGAAAAAAACAACAAGAGTCCAGACAGTGTGGTCCAGCGTGTGCATGTCGTCGCAGCGTAAACCACCGGCTGGTCGGGCACCCGCTCACACACGCACCGGTCAATGCGTGCTGAGCTCATGTGAAATTCTGCAGTGAGCAGCGGCGCTGGTGGTACTAGGAAGGGAAGAAAGGAGGCCCGGCAGCGAGCCGACTGTGTCTGTCCGGCCGTGCCAAGTGGGTGCAGCATGTGGGGTGTCAAGAGTGGAGGGGCCGCGCCGTGGGACTGACTGGATGGCTCATGGCTGCGGTCCATCCCATCCCTGGCCCGGATGGTATACGTGGCGCGTGAATGCTCGCGTGGACCCAAACAAAGGCGGAGGATGGCGTCGCCGGAGGGAAGAAGACGCCGCCGCGGCCTCGCTCGGCCGTGCCCGGCCTGGGAGCAGGACCACGTGGGACACACAGCACCTGAGCCCACCGCCCCGCGCCTTTGTCCCCTTCCCGTCCCTTGACCCCTGGAACCATGCGTGGCCTCCTCCTCCCGAGGTTAATTAAGCTAACGATCACGAGTTACTACTACTACCGTATCCAAGCTCCGTGGCTAGTCTGCGCTCTTGTCCGTCCATACTAATTGACTCATATTTTTCTAGATTTAAATGTATCTAAATACTATTTAAAATATAAGTTTATGTAAATTTTGACAAATCCAAATCAATTAATATGGGTCAGAGGAAGTGTCCCGATCTGGTATTGTAGTACTACTCTGTTATACTCGTAGGAGAATCAATGGGATGCTCCTGTCGGGTCTCGGTTACGCCATCTTTCCCGCCGACCGTGCACGATTGACCGACGAGCGTCGTGCTCGTGCCGCAGGCCAAAATGGGTCCTCGCCTCGGCGGTTTGATTTGTCCAACTGTCCCCGGACCACTGGGCCATCACTGTCGCGGAGGGGAGGGCCATCTGCGCCGTGCGAGCGGGAGCGCGAGCGCCCATCGACGGCGGACGGCGGACGGTCGGGTCACTAGCACCAGAGAGGGTGGCAGCATTGCTACATCATGTTTAATTACGCCGCTAATGGTACCATGTTGTCTCCTAAACAAGATGATTAACAGATGAGGATTAGGATTTGGCATGCACATGGAAGAAGAGTCCAAGGTGCAAGTACCAAGGGATGAGGGAGCGACCAAGGCAGAGAAAAGAACAACCTCCGAGTTGTGTGTGATTGCGGCGAGCCAGAATTCTCGTCCTACTCTTCTGTTATCTTAATCCATCCACACAGTACAGCAGTAAGCAGCGAAGGAGCTCGGGGCAGCACGCACTATATCATGACCAGGAACGTGAGGCACTTTTGCTAGACACATTTTCTTTCACAGCCTCTAATTATACTACTAGCATATCTTTTAAGGCACTTCGACAGTTGGAGCCTCACAATGTTAAGAATTTAGAGGCAATTCTTACAATTGACTCCAACGACTAACTTTTTGAGGCACTATGGTGTGTGTGTCCCCAATGGTTTAACTTTTAGAGGAATATTTGAGTGACTCTAAAGGTGAACTACTAGCTAGTGACACTTTTACGGGTGCCTCAGATGGATTCTATTTTAGAGGCACCGTTAGAAAAAATGCCATGGGTTCATGGCCACATCCCACAGGGCTCATGACTGATTGTAAGTTCCCACTCCACCCGTTGAGGTTGATATTGCTTTTGCAAGTTGTCTCTTCAAAATTTTGTGTGATTGAATGCATGCATGGAGACATAGTCAGAATATATGGATATATAGACGTCTTTGCATGCATTACGCTCATACATACCCACGCCATGCACGTTAGCTCCCACGTCTCTTAATTTGGCCCATCCGCGCCATCATGTATCCGCTGCCTATTGTCCATGGACCCGACTGCAGTTAGGTCTTGCCGTCTGGGCATATATATCCATCATACGTTGCTTGGTCCTAGCACTACATGTCCCTAGTAACTAGAGTGGAGATGTTCAAATGAATTGAGTTTAATTAAACTACCGTGCTACAACATAGCCCACATATATTATCTTTAGCTAGATTAATAAAAATGCTCAGTTTATGGTTGTTGCGATAGGTTCAGTACTTGGGTATACACACTTGTACTCCCCCGCCCCATAATCTAAGATATTATGACGTCCAATATACTCATATACTTGACATAATAACATCTTATATTATAAGATGGAGGGAGTATTATTTGTGAAACTTAGCTTGTTAGCTAAGTTATTTCTCGTTCTACGTTTATTGAATTTGGATACACCAAGCGTTCACCCAAGAGATCGAACAATGTAACACTCCCGCGTATGTAGGATCCATCAGGTCCTAGACCTACTTCATCGCAGGATTTAGGAAAGGAGATCCACCCATAGTAGCGGCAAGCAGTTGGGGCGGCGACGCTTATAGCCAGTCGGCTAGGGTGCGCGCCGTGTCTATATATATGCAATTCACCACCAACACGAGTAAGTTAAGCACCCCCACGGTAGGTTGGCACTGCCGGAACACAAAATCACCACTCACGGGGGGGGGGGAGGGGGGGGGGCCTTATACCTGTCAGTTGGAGATGACACACATATGAGCCATCTACCGTACAAAAGACCGTTGTTCCTAATGACAGCGCCATCGGGCAGATGACCAAAAGCTTGGTCATCCTCACACTACTAACGGGTGGAGAGTTTGTCCCTCGACTTTATATATAGGGCTCCCTCCCGACATTCATTACTAACGGCCTAGATAAGCGGTGAGCTAAAATGCTATAGGGCCTCTAAAGGTCCATCAATGGATGATTTTTGCAAATTTAGAAAAACATGGTGGATTTTTGAATTTTTCGCGTAATTATAGTCTTTTTGTTTTTGCAATTTACTCCGTTTGATTGGAATTTGGACAGGACATGCTTACTTGGAAACATCCATAATGAATTAATGTACTTTCTTGCGTTCACAAGATGATGACGTTTCGAGCATCGACCCATTTCAAATCTCAAAGGCCCAAACAAACTATAGGCAACTCCCCCAAAGATTCCCAGCGGATTTACCGCGTCGACTGCAGCATCTTTAAGCAAGACACGCCATGACCCACGAGGTGGAACAGCGCGATACGTGCGCAGCAGTGTGTCCGTGATTTCAGGTTCTCATGCCAGCCACGTCCCGGCAGGGTTAATCCGCGCTGCGTTCCGCCGCCTCAGCCCGACACGTCGCCCCGCTGCAGTTCCGGAAGCGCGCCGGCATCGGTTTGGCAGCCGCGCCTCCGCCCCCGTAGATGGCATCCGGATCAACGGCGCGGCAGGAGGTTGGCGGCGGCGCGACGCGCGCGACAGGCCGATAACGAAGGACGATATTACCCCATGGGTCGATATCGTTTTCACGTTGGTCGACGTCGCCGGCCTCATCCGATGGATCGACCGACCGACCGGTAACCGGCGCGTACGTGCGTGCGCTTTAACTTCCCTGTGCGTACGTGTGGGGAGCGGTTGCATTCCCTGGCACTGCGTGCGATCGACCGCGTCGACGTCGACGGTGTTTGACGGGGCAGGAAACCAAGTTCCGTCTGTGTGCGCGTGCGGTCTGATGTGACCCCGCACGGAGGCAGCTAGCAGTCTTTCATCATCAGGTAAAGTTAGTTAGTTAATCGACACTGCACCATGCATGGCATGCAGGCAACTGTTAATAACCGATCCGCGCGTCGTGGTCCTCCTCCTCCATGCAGCAGATAAGAAGACCGTCCTCCATCCGTCGATGGAGGAGTTCACGGAGACTGGCCAGGCCAAAACGAAGATCAGACCATGGCCTGGCCGGGGCTGGCCTCGTTGGTACCGTGTCGAAAATGGATGCCTACCAAAGTTTTAGAGCCGATAATAAAATCACGAGTTACCGTGTCGGGCGCGCGCGCTTGGGGCCTGACCTGTTGCATGTCGATCGTGGAAAGGCAGCGCACGTGCGGATAACAGATCATCCCGAGAAGGGGAAATGGTACCAATCAATCTCGCGAAATGCAAGCACTAGTAGTACTAGTACTACATACAGCCCGGGTCAGGTGCTTGGACCTGCTACCGGTCGGTCAGTTTGTTAATTAGTTGGATACATATATCTTGGAGCACCAACTTTTCCAAAAAAAGATAGTATGAGATGATTAAGATGACCTTGTGTGCTGTGCTGGTGGTGTCCAGGGAATCACACAGAGACGACTGACGCCTTGGTACGTACGTAGTACGTGACGCGTCAGCTCTTGCCCAGGTGACCCATCGATCGTGTAGTACACGACGACCATATTACTTCCGTGGCGCGTTAGTAATAATGTGAAACAAAAACGTACAAGTTTGAGCAAACCCGTCTCCCTTTGCAAAGAGACACGGCCGTGCCATCAAGTCTCAAGATCCGTTTTTATATAATAAGAAAAGAAGAACTCTAGTCTGAATGTATTTTCTCTTTCGAAAAGGAGTCTGAATATATTAGATGTAAACCGCAACAACTAACTCTGCAAGTCTTTCGGTCTCTCTTTGGTTCAAATACTTATTATTCTTCGGACCTACGTACTGTGCTGCGGTGGTTGTGAAACACGATTTCTCTGTGGATCACCACACAATTGATTTGATTGATATAGCGGCAAGAAGCACGACGACGATGGAGGGCCACACGAATCTACTACGATGCCGAAAGCAACGGACCGACTATCATCATCATTCATCACAGGACTCAACTCAATAAAACGTCACATTGTTCACGCCGCCCGTTCCATGAATACCCGCTAATCCCTTCCGCCGTGTTTTGACTACGTGTCTCCCACCGATGGTCTCGCGTCAAGCCTTTTAGCTAGCTAGAAAATCTTGTTAAGAGTAATTATCCCAGATAATTAGGGGATAAAATCCCCGCTTAATTAGGAGGTGCGGTTCCAGCCTGGGAACCGACATCCCCGCTCCTCGACGGTTTCTTCCTGGATACTCTGCGAGCCATCGATCGTGAAACTGCCTGATCAAGGCCATCCTTCGGGAAACCGACATATACCATACCGATTGTATAAAAGCTTTGTCAATCATCAATAAAGTACACAGATTCATTCTATTCACTTGTCTCTTGTTTTCTACTACGAACACGTTATCAAGCACGCTCCCAGCAAGAGCAAACTCCGGCGATCACCGGAGTAAGAACGAGAAAAGAGCTCTCTACGGGGACAATCCGATGGAAGAGGAATTATGCCTTGTGGACAGTGCTACCACAAACTCCATACTGAGGGAGTTGAAATATTTTCAGACTCTGAAAAAGATGAATGGAGATATTTTGACTATCGCTGGACGCGATACGGTAATTGTTGGCACTGGGCGTGCCATATTTACCCTCCCAAACGGTACAAAAGTGACAATTGAGGATGCCTTGTTGTATCCCGATTCGTCACGTACCTTAATCAGTTATCGAGATATCCGTAAGAATGGTTTTCATATTGAAACCCATGAAGACAACAAAGAAGAGTATCTGCTCTTCACAAAAGATAACGGATATGGAAAGCAAGTACTTGAAAAAATTCCTTCTCTGTCGTCCGGACTGTACTATACGTACATCAAGCCCGTAGAACATGTTGCTTACAAGGTAATCTTCCAAAATCTTGACGCATTTCAAACTTGGCATGATCGCCTAGGCCATCCCGGTATCGGGATGATGAGGAAGATTACTAGCAATTCCATTGGTCACAATTTGCATGAGTGCAAATTCCCTCAGTCATCAGACTTTGTGTGTACATCATGTGCCACAGGGAAGCTAATTTTGAGGCCTTCGCACCTCAAAATACAAGTTGAACCACTTCAGTTCCTTGAGCGAATTCAAGGTGATATTTGTGGTCCTATCCAACCATTATCTGGACCATTTAGGTATTTTATGGTTTTGATTGATGCATCTACACGATGGTCACATGTGTGTCTTCTTTCCACACGAAACCATGCATTTGCCAAGATAATGAGGGAAGTAATTAAGTTACAGGCCCATTATCCAGAAAATCGAATTAAATCAATTCGCATGGACAATGCTGCAGAATTCTCTTCACGCGCCTTCAATGACTATTGCATGGCCTTGGGGATTGAAGTTCAGCACTCTGTTCCATATGTCCACACTCAAAATGGTTTGGCTGAGTCCTTAATAAAGAGGATCAAACTCATTGCAAGACCTTTGTTAATGAATTGCAGCTTGCCAACTTCGTGTTGGGGTCACGCGGTTTTACACGCTGCTGACCTAATCCAATTGCGACCTACTGCATATCACAGTACTTCCCCTCTGCAATTGGTACGTGGAAATCCTCCCAGCATTTCCCATCTGCGTAAGTTCGGATGTGCTACATACATCCCGATCTCACCACCACAGCGGACATCCATGGGCCCACACAGAAAACTAGGGATCTATGTGGGGTACAAATCGCCGTCGATTATTAAGTACCTGGAACCCCTTACTGGGGATCTATTCACAGCCCGTCACGCTGATTGCATATTCGATGAGGAACATTTTCCGGCATTAGGGGGAGATTTCAAGTACCAGAAAGAATGCCCGGAAATTGATTGGAATGCTATCGCCATTTCAACCTCTGATCCACGTACCCAAGAGACCGAACTCCAAGTTCGGAAAATTATCAATTTGCAACATCTTGCAAATAATCTGCCAGATTCATTTACTGATCTAAAAGGTGTTACTAAATCCTGGAAACCGGCCAGAAATGCGCCCGAAAGAGTGGAGGTACCAACAAAAACCACTCAACTCCCTGATCCTAAAAAGAGGGGGAGTAATACGGCCACTGCCCCGGAACCTGCTTTTCGCAAGCAACAAAGGAGAGAGAGGAGAAAATCCTCCAAATCGGTAAATGCAAGTCAGCTCAATGTTGACGAACACCTTATGGGTAGTATACACCTAGTGGAAGGGCAACCTCCACAACCCAGCTCCAGCTTGCACACACTGGCTGGGACATCGGAACACCTAGACTCACGCGTATTGGGAAATCACGAAGAGTCATCAAGGGTGCATGAGATATCCACCAACTATATCGATTCTGGAGAATCATTCAACCGTAAGTCTACGATTGTCGACACTTATTTTTCTGCTACAATTGCTGATACCCTTCTCAATGATCATGATCCAAGGACTATCGTTGAGTGTGAGAAACGCTCCGACTGGCCTAAATGGAAGGAAGCAATACAAGCAGAACTTGCTTCGCTTAATAAAAGGAAGGTATTCACAGAAGCAATGCCAACACCTCCCAATGTTTTCCCTGTGGGATTCAAATGGGTTTTCCTCCGGAAACGGAATGAGAACAATGAGGTGGTGAGATACAAAGCGAGGCTCGTAGCACAGGGTTTCACGCAGAGACCCGGCATTGATTTCAATGAGACATATTCTCCAGTAATGAGTGGTATCACTTTCCGATATCTTATATCTTTGGCAGTGCAAAATCGTCTATCTATGCAGTTGATGGATGTCGTGACCGCATATCTTTACGGGTCACTAGATTCGGACATATACATGAAGGTTCCTGATGGAGTCTCTGTCCCGAATGCAAGCGCTAAACGCAACATGTACTGTGTAAAACTGAACAAGTCTTTATACGGCTTGAAACAGTCGGGACGGATGTGGTACAACCGACTTAGCGAGTTCCTTCTTCAGAAGGGTTACTCCAACAATGATGACTGTCCATGTGTCTTCATCAAGAAGTCCTCTTCAGGATTTTGCATCATTTCAGTGTATGTTGATGATCTCAACATCATTGGTAATGCACAAGATATTGATGAAGCACGCAATCATCTAAAGACAGAATTTGAGATGAAGGATTTGGGTCAAACCAAATTTTGCTTGGGTCTTCAACTCGAGCACCTTCCCTCAGGAATAATGGTACACCAAGCTGCCTATATCCAGAAAATATTGGAGAAATTCAATATGGACAAATCCTATCCATCTAAAACTCCCATGGTGGTTCGTTCTCTAGACGTAGGGAAAGATCCGTTCAGGCCAAGGGATGATGGAGAAGAGATATTGGGACCCGAGGTTCCATATCTCAGTGCTATTGGAGCGCTTATGTATCTTGCAAATTGTACGAGACCTGACCTCGCATTTGCAGTGAATCTACTTGCTAGACACAGCGCAGCTCCCACCAAACGCCATTGGTCGGGAGTCAAGAATGTCTTTCGATATCTCCAAGGCACAAAGGATCTTGGCCTATACTTTCAGTTTCAGAGAAATCTGGACTCCGGTATGATTGGATACACTGATGCTGGCTACTTATCTGATCCCCATAATGCCAGATCGCAGACCGGCTTTGTGTTTCTACATGGTGGAACTGCTATATCATGGAAGTCTTCGAAACAGACTCTGGTTGCCACTTCTACCAATCATTCTGAAATAATTGCATTATATGAGGCATCACGCGAATGTGTGTGGCTTCGCAGAATGATAAACCACATACAACAGTCATGTGGAATTGGTTCTATCGAATCACCCACCATTATCTATGAGGATAATGCGGCTTGTGTTGCACAGATGCAAACAGGATACATCAAGAGCAATATCAGTAAGCATATTGCTCCAAAGTTGTTTTATCCTCATGAACTCCAAAAGAGTGGGGAAATAAACATCTTGCAAGTCAAGTCATGCGATAATCTCGCCGACTTGTTTACGAAGTCTCTACCAACTTCAACATTCCAGAAATATATTCATGGAATTGGTATGCGACGGCTTCGAGATTTGCAAGAATCAGGGGGAGTATCTTCCTGAACTATTCCTGTTCAAAGCATCATATTACACTCTTTTTCCCTTAAATGAGTTTACTTTACAGGTTCTCATTAAGGTTTTTAATGAGGTAATATCAACATAAGATCATATGTCATACTATCTGTTTTCCCCATCGGGGTTTTTAAGATGGTATGAACAACATATTTATTGACCTCCAGATTCTATGGATTAATTTCATATTGAGTTAACAGAGGCGATAATCATCATATGCTGTGTCATTTTCTCCTTATTTCCCACATGGTTTTTTGAAGGAGTTTTAACAGCATATCCTATACTCCTCACATTTTTTTCACTGGGTTTTTGGAGGAGATTTAATCAAGATGATGAGTTGTGATACAGCCAAGCGGTGATTAGGGGGAGTGTTAAGAGTAATTATCCCAGATAATTAGGGGATAAAATCCCCGCTTAATTAGGAGGTGCGGTTCCAGCCTGGGAACCGACATCCCCGCTCCTCGACGGTTTCTTCCTGGGTTTCCGGTACAGATAAACCACGTCACTTGTCGTGCAATGGACAATGCATGGACGAGGCCTTTGCCTCCGATTCACGTCTCGGTCGGGGCGCGACCAATTTGGCTATAAACCACGGCCAGCACTGCTCCTTGCAGCGAAATAATGTTATTTGGAACTTTGTACAGTATAAGGGAAAGCTCCACAACATAAGCACTGACAATTTTTTCCTGATAGGACGTTTTTTTTCTTTTGAAAAGAAAGATTTTTTTTTGGTCTTATACATTAATTAAGAAGAAGATGACCACTTAATTGACGAAAAACCAGGCTAAACCCATATAACACGCTAAAACCGCAAGGCCACACCCACATTCGCCAAAGGGGGCCAAGCCCAGACAAAACCAACTCATCGCCGAAACCTTACTCCGTCTAGACAGACGACCATTCACCATCGTCGGAGAGAAGACGCCGGTCGTGACCGCCATGAGAGGAGCAAACACGGGGCGCTCTAACGTAGATGAAGGAGCCAACCCTTTTTAAAAGCAATGCCGACGACCAACATAGACGACAGCCTCGTCATTCGTGTGACACGACATCAACACCCTCAAAATTCAAAAAGATTAGCGCCACCGCCCAGACATCCAGCTGCTTCCCAACGCCCACCAAACCACGAACATTGTCATCGTATTGAAGACAAGTACGCCATGAGGGGGTCCTCGCCTCGAGGTGTGAAAAGAGAGGGATGTGAGACATGAGGATGCCCGGGACGGGGAGCACAAAATTATGGCCAGGTTTAGATCCAGCTGTGGTGCTCCGATTCTACCCCTACAACCAATCCACTATAATTAGCAGAGTGGTGTGTGTGTGGTGGGGGGGGGGGGGGGGGGGGGGGGGGAGGGGTTACAAAGGGCTTGATTATGGTTCGTTCGTGTGAGTTGAGATCAGTCGTGTCCTAAGAGCTGCCCGTATGCCAACTTATATAGTCATCCGGTATAGGACTTATAGGGAGGAATCCTATCCAACTACGGTAGCAAAAGAAAAGAACCAAAATAAGACCCTATCTATAGAAGTTCTTTTAACTTCCGACGCAGGATGGATCTCGAAATAAGGGTGATCCCCTTTTTCAAAAAAATTGATTTTTTGTCTCTTAAGGAACATACAGATACATATACGTGTGGTGTACGGCCAAATTTGCATTGAATTATATTTTTCAAAATGTGGTCTTTTTTTTCTATTTTAGATACACAATTTTGTGATTTTTATGTAGCCTATAGTGCAACATATTATATACCAAAACTCAACAGGTACGTAGGTGACATGTGTATGTATCCATGTTAACTTTTTCAGTATCTGTTTAAACTTTAAAGTACCATTTTCGATTTTTTTTTAAATACAGTTGCAGCCTCAATGACAACAAATATAGAAAAATCAGTTGCAATCAAAATTTACATCCCCTCTTGCCAATTTATTTCATCAACATGTTAACAAGTTAATCTCCTTATTCGAGCCAGGTGCAAAAAATCAAGCCACGCTAGCTACAAAAAAAAATCTTATTTCTGTGTTTCTGCAATAAATGCATGAAAAGGCTAGTGTTAGTTACAATTTTCACGGCACAAATCGGCCACAGATTGAAGGACGACGGCCTCGAGAGGGATCTACAAATCTCGACAATGGCCAGTTTAACCCAAAAGGCAGACAAAAAACATCTCTCGGTTCTCCCGGATTGGAGTAACTCACAACCTATCTTCTGATCAAAGCACAGAGATTAGGGAGCTTCAGTTTTACTCTGCCACCAATTTTGCTATCCACTGTACCCAACAGAAACATAGAAGTAGAGATGCGTAGAAAAGTGTGCATTAACAGCTGACAAGGAAATGGAGATTTATGGACAGCACAATCACCATCTTATTAATATACTATCAACAAATGTACACACATAAGGCAGAGCTTGAGCCAACAAACAACACCTCGGCAGCAGCATCAGCAGAAGCGACCGGGTGGTGGCAAGCATAGCAGTAGCAGTAGCACTCTCGACACCGAACAGTGTGTGACAACAACCGGATGAACATATATATATATCCCTCTGTAGGGGAAAAAAAAATGAAGAGCAATATACCTAGCAGAGGGCACCAGCTGAGCTACGGTCGCTCTGAAGAAGCAAGCACCGGCAGCAGAGCAGCTACGAGCTGGCCCCCCTCTCTCTCACTATCCCTAATCCTCCTCCTCCTCCTGCCACTAGGAGTGGCAGCTAAATTTTACTACAACCTTAATTACACTAGTGTGAACCGAAGCAGCAAGTGTGAGCTACTAATAAGTATGGACAGAAACCAACTAGCGCTAAAACTGTAGGGGGAAGGGAAGATACCGGGGATGCCTATATGGCTCCTCCCTCGGGTAAAACTTCCTCTGTCCGTGTCCTCTGCTTCTTGCCGACCTCCGGGAAACGTGGAGGTGGGGGCAAGCGGCGGGCGGGCGGGGCTCGATCGGCTCAGGCCTGGGATTCGAGCTCGCTGCCGGTGATGAAGGTGCCGTGGAATCCGTACGGCACGCGGGACGGCAGCTGGATGGTCGCCTCCAGGCGCATGTCGGCGGCATTGACGACCAGGAGCTCGGAGGTGCCGGCGGCCTCGTCGTGCACGAAGGTGAGAATGTACCCGTCGTCCTCGCCGCGCGAGGTGGCCGGATCCATGGGCACGAAGCAGGGCTCGCCGCCGAAGCGTCCCTCCCCGTACTCGAACTTGGTGAGCTGGCCCGTGGCGAGGTCCACCTTGGCGAAGCCGGACACCTTGGGCCAGGGCTCTGCGACGGCCAGGTAGGCGTAGCGCGTCTTGCGGCCCAGGAGGTTGGAGTTGACCATGCCGACCTCGAGGTTGACCTGCTCGGCGGGCGCCAGGATGGGGCGGCGCGTGGACTTGCCCGTGCGTGTGTTGAGGCGGATCTCCGTGAGCACGCTCTCGAGGCACTCGTCGGAGTCGTTGAAGATGGAGTCCGCGGGGGTCATGCAGGATCCGATGACCACCACCTCGTCCGTGTCCTCCTCCTCCTCCCACGCGTTCCAGAGGTGGAAGCAGAAGCAGTCCGGCACGTCCACCCACACCATCTCCGACGCGTCCGCCGCGCACTTGGGCAGCACCCCGAATCGGGACGTCTTCTCCTTGTCGAGCACCACGGGGGACCCGCCGCGGAGCATCTCCTGCAGCTTGAAGACCACCTGGTGGTCGGGCACGACGACGAAGTTCTCTGTGATTGCGAAGTCGTGGATCATGGTGGGCTGGTCGAGCGGGATCTCGACGTCGGGCGACTTGGTGCCGTCGGCGGCGAAGTAGAAGTACTTGAGGTAGGGTTTCTTGATGACGTCGTAGCTGAGCGCGTGGAGCTCCCCGGTGGCCGGGTCGAGCTTCGGGTGCGCGATCATGGGGCACTCCAGCTGCCCGTCGAAGTCGTACCGCCCGACGGTGTGCAGGTCGCCGTCGTCGGTGACGCGGACGTGGTACGGGATGTCGTCCTCGGACATGGCGAGCAGGTGGCCGTTGAAGTATACTAGCCCGGCGTTGGCGACTCCCGTCCCGCGCGACGGGTCGACGAGGCCGCAGGCGGCGCGCGCGTAGAAGAGCGCGAGGCGCGCGATGCCGGAGTGGCCGTGCAGCTCGCCGATGGCCTTGGGGAAGATGGGCCGTCCCAGGGCGCGCTCCTGCCTGAGGCGCTCGGTGTCGGTGAAGCGGGACGCGTAGGTCTCGGCGACGCCGTTGCGGATGCGGAGGGCGTGCACCATGCCGTCGCCGTCGAAGAGGTGGTGCCCTGCGACGGGGTCGAAGTGCGGGTTGGCGCCGTTGCGCGCGTAGACGCCGTTGATGAAGGGCGGGATGCGGCCGGACACGGGGAGCGGACGCCGCGCGGGAGGGGTCTCGCCGACGGGGGCGAAGTTGCCGGCGATCTGCACCGCCGGGTCGACCGTCCTGGAGAGGCCGTGCGGGCGCTCGAGCACGTTCGCCACGAACCCCTCCTCGAAGGCGTCGAGCGCCATGCCCGCCGCGCGCTGGAAGAGGTTGAGCTTCTTCTTCTTCTTGTCGTCCTCCCTCCGTACAGCAGAGGGCGCCTTGGGGGCGGCAATGGCGGGCTTGGGCGGCGAAAACTTGGACGGGACCGGCGCGCGGGCGGGGGCGCCCTGATGAGGCGCGGAGCTGACGGCGCGGGCGGTGACCCGGAGCGAATTGGGGGCTCTGGAGGAGCGCGGCCCCGTGGGGCTGTGCTGCCGGTGTATGGAAACAGAGGTGGAGGCTGTGAGTGTCTGCATCGGGGGCGCTGGAAGAGGTTTACGGCAGCCGGAATTGGCGTGTGTGTGGGTTTTGCGAGTGCGAGCGGCGAGCAGGCAGGGGAGTGGTGGTCTTGGATGGACCGGTGGGTGGATGAGTTGGGAAGGAGGCCGGGGTGCGAGCGTATATATAGAGAGAGGTCGGAGGCAGGGGAGGGAGGGAAAGGGAAGCGCGATGGATTGGAGAAGGACGCGTTGGGGGAGAGTGGGAGTGTGGGGGCATGGACGGTTTGTGAGTGGGGGAGTCCAAGGAGGACTTGCTGCTGACACGCTGGGATGGAGGGAGGGAGAGGGCGCCCACGTGGTGCGCTGCGGGGGGCGGCAGGGGGGACGGGCTGACTGGGACGTGCTCGCTTCTCTACCCCAATTCCTTTTTTAATAAAGATTTACTACTAGTATATTTGTGTGGATGGATTAGATAACACTAACAGTAGGACGAGTAACGACTACCGATCGAGTTCTCGCTCGCCGCAATCACACACAACTCGGAGGTTGTTCTTTTCTCTGCCATCCCTTGGTCGCTTCCCCTGATTTCTACCCATCCATCGGTACTTGCACCTTGGACTCTTCTTCCATGTGCATGCTGGCTATACCGCCAAATCTTCTCCTCATTTGTTAATCATCTTGGTTAGGAGACAACATGGTACCATTAGCGGCGTAATTAAACAGGATGTAGCAATGCTGCCACCCTCTCTGGTGCTAGTGACCCGACCGTCCGCCGTCGATGGGCGCTCGCGCTCGCACGGCGCGCAGATGGCCCTCCCCTCCGCGACAGTGATGGCCCTGTGGTCCGGGGACAGTTGGACAAATCAAACCGCCGAGGCGAGGACCCATTGACGCTCGTCGGTCAATCGTGCATGGTCGGCGGGAAAGATGGCGTAACGGAGACCCGACAGGAGCATCCCATTGATTCTCCTACCAGTAGGAGTATAACGCGTGATCGGGGCACGTTTTACTACGTACTTTAGAGTTCACTTAAGAGTTAACTCGTGATCGTTAACTTAAGAGTTAACCCCGGGAGGAGGAGGAGAGGCCACGCACGGGGTCCCAAGCGGGAAGGGGACAGGGCGCTGGGTGGTGGGCTCAGGTGCTGCTATGTATCCCACGTGGTCCCGGCCGGCCGGACATGGCTGAGCGAGGCCGCGGCGGCGTCTTTTTCCGGCCGGTGACGCGATCCTCCGCCCGCCTTTGTTTGGCTCCATGCGAGCGCTCACGCGACACGTACACCATCCGGGGGCGAGATGAGATGGACCGCAGCCATCCAGTCCCACGGCGCGGCCATGCCCCCCTCCACTCTTGACACCGCACATGCCCCCATTTGGCACGGCCGGCCGGACGGACAGTCGGCTCGCTGCCGGGCCTCCTTTCTTCCCTTCCTAGTACGTATACTACCAGCGCCCCCGCTCACTGCAGAATTTCACATGAGCTCGCCAGGCATTGACCGGTACAGCCCGACCAGCCGGTGGTTCTGTTTAATTTACACACTGCGGCGACATGCACGCTGGACCACACCGGACTCTTGTTTTTTCCTGTGCAGAAAACGAACACTGAACAGTGGCTTTGACTATCGTGTACTAGTACCAGCGATCTGTGCCAGACCAGTGAACGCAAAACTACCTACATACTACAGGTTTTGCATGCGTACGTGCTGACTCCTGCGTCGCTTTGTTGACACTGTTGAGTACTACGCGGAAAGCTCTGTCGAAACACGGTTGGTGGACGACGCGCTCGGCATGCGCATCAACGTGTGGCACGCTCGACTCGGACACACAGTCAGTCAGGTAACGCCGGCAACGCTTTCGGTAGCGCATCTTCACCGGGCCGCCTAAGCGATCCGAGCGGATGTCCGAACTTCTCGTGCGGACGCACGAGGCGTAGTCGAATAGCTATGGATTACACGGGTGTCCTACATGTTGCCTCCACTGGCACATTCGTCAGCCACCGCTTACCAGCGGCATTGATTCAGACGCGGTCCACGTCACCGATTCAGACGCAATCATGGCAGCGATTCAGAGGCGCTGCACGGAAGGCTGACTGACGGCAGCCTGAGCCATCA
The DNA here is from genome assembly GCA_910589765.1 of Avena atlantica. Taxonomy (NCBI): domain Eukaryota; kingdom Viridiplantae; phylum Streptophyta; class Magnoliopsida; order Poales; family Poaceae; genus Avena; species Avena atlantica. Next base: position 343,695,411 of record OU342736.1, on the reverse strand, counting down.
ATGACGACGAGACGCCACACTAACCCGTTGGGCGTCCCGCACCGGCGTTGATGGCGAAGGAGCGGGAAGCTGCGCGTGTGCACGAGCGGCTGGGCTATTTAACCCTGCGCCCGTTGGTGCCGCCCTCCTCACCTGTCTCCATCGCAAACACTAGCTGCCTCCACCACCAACGATGAAGACGCCGTCATGGATGAAGAAGGGGAGGAGCAAGCACGACCACGAGGGGTATGGCTCTAGTAGTTAGCGCTTCCGGCTTCCGGCCTTCCTCCGCGGCACATCCCTGTCGCCTCCGCCGCGGCCAGAGGATTTCCGGGGCCGCGTCGTGGTGGATCACGACAGTACTTCCGCATCGCGGAGTGCGAGCTCCGCTGGAGGGACGGCCGGGGAATCAGTCATAATGACGTGTCCCTCCCCACCGGCTGGCACCTCAACCGGGACCATGTCTCGGTGCCACCCCGTGCCCAAGGCGGGCAAAGGGCTGGAGGAGGAGATCCGCCGCCAGATCAGGAGCCTCACGCTGGCCCAACGGTGGGAGGCTGGGGGGCTACCAATCCCAGGCGTACTGGGTCAAGTTCCTCGAGTGGGAGCACAAGGTGCGCCGCGCCACCACCATCGACTCAGACGACGAGGGCGCCATCAACCACTTCGACGCCGAGCTCGACAGCAAGGATTGCAACGATAAGGAGGAGGACGACGACAACGTCAAGCAGGAGACGATGGGCCCATGATTAGTTATGGCAAACGTAGTTTCGACATACGTAATGTATCCGCTAACTTAAAATCATTTGGTTTGCTTTTATCTTTTGATATAGCTAGTAGGGTTTCAAAATTTTAACTCTCCGGTACAATTCTTTTAGAAATAGAAACACAATTTTGGAGAATTTGAGTGTGCATGACATTACGAACTCCTCTACTTTTTAATCTTGACAATCTAAGATCTCCTTATTAATTGAAAATCAAATGTGTGTTAGACAAAGAAAATTGTATAGGATTGACCAAGCTAATATGCCACGAAAATATGCTTTGTGCAATGGTTTAGACAGATGTGGTTTTCAAAGTTTTTAATGCATGGATCTGTGGGCCCAATCTGTCTCACGTGAAGAAATAACAAAATGAGCTTGGCTGTCTCTCCCCGGACGGGATATACGTAATGGCAAGGAACCTTACGGTCGAATCTTTTTTTCCCACGCGCTTTCGGGATTTTACAAGGCAGCTCGAGGTAGCCGGTATCGAATGTGTCAGAAGACTTACCCGTATAGTATGTGCTACCTAACACTAGTTATATTTTAATTTAATATTAAATTTAGCGGTAGATTACAGATCTAACAACCAAAATTAATTCTAATGACGTGGATTAACCTGATGTTTTCTTAAAAACCTATTATATCGCTTTTAGTATATAATAGATAGATACCAATGGATTAATTGTCAACACACAAATATGTGTTATTACCAATACTGGCACGTGGGGACAGAAACAACACCGACCGTTTTGTTTGATGTCGTCAGGGAGAAATGTGTGCACGCCCCTGACTGAAAGTCTTTGTAGATGGAGCACTACAATTCGTCGACAAAGTAAGCTAGTGCAATCTTAGCGGAGTGTGATTGATGTGGAATTAGACGTGTCTATCTAATTGACTGAAGCTTTGCCAAATCAATCAGGTGGTCAATAGCAAGAAGATCCGGAGATCTAAACATGGTTCGTCGCAAGAAAAAAAAGAAATCTGCAACATGGTTTCTGTTGTTCTAAATGGAAAAAAAGATATATGGATAAAATTGATGTTCTTAGAATCATCTCAGATCAGAGTACCACGTTTAAAAAATGCGTGTGATTGCAATTTTTTTTCAAATACAAATAGAGTAATTATCATTCAAAAATAAGTGTTGCCGAACTAAAATACTTTCCCCTAGGCGTGTGTATCTTCCTGTGGCAGCTGCTCAAGGATCGCCTTCCTTCGGGGCCGGGGTAGAGGTCTCGAAACGCAATGGTCTTGACAATGGGCTGTGCCCATTATGTGGGACTCCAGAATCTTGCACCCACATGATGTTTACGTGTCCTTCCGTTTAGTTTCTGTGGAACTTCATCCGGGAAGCTCTGGGACCTGCTTGGCAGGCCCAGGACCTCGATGAGTTTTTGGAAGCAGAGGCAAACCGCACTGGGAGAAGGCACCATATCTTCCGGTTGGTATTTGCGGCCATCATGTGGACCATTTGAAAGATTAGGAATAAGATGGACCCTTTGGAAGATTAGGACCTCGATTGAGCAGACTTATCCCTGCCGGGCTTCTGACTCTGTTTTTTCTTTGCTTGCCCATCTCTAGCAGTGGTACCCCCTCTCCAGGCAGCGTGACCGGGAGCACGTGGACGACATAGTGCAGACTATCAGGGCGTCGGCACAGCGCTTCGCGGTTCCTGCTAGTGTGTCCGCGGCTTCGTAGGGGAGGTCCTTTCCCCTGCGTTCGGTTGCTTTTTCTTTTTGTTTTTTTGGGCTTGCTATGCTATTGTCCCAGCAGACTCCTTTTATTTTTGTTTGACGCTTAGATGTTGGTGATTTTGTTATACTCTGGATAGTCGTTTCTATATTTATAAAGCAAGAAGTAAAGCCTGGTTCGAAAGAAATACTTTCTATATTTTCTGCGCGCAATATTACTGCGCACGTGGGCAATGGGGATGGAAACAGCACCGACCGTTTGTGGCAGAAGGGAGAAATGTGCACGGCCGTGACCGAAAGCCTTGTACGTGGAGCACTACAACTCGTCAACAAGGTACTCCCTCCGTCCGCAAATAAGTGTACATCTAGCTTTTGCCTAAGTCAAACATAACCAAATTTGACCAACTTTATAGAGAAATATAAAAATATATATTACATCAAATTGATATATTATGAAACTAGATTTGAAAATAAATCTAATGGTAACAAATCAGTGTCATAAATGCTGGTACGTTGTTCTAAAAAGTTAGTCAAACTTTACTAAATTTGACTTAGGACAAAACTAGAAGTACACTTATTTGCGGACGGAGGGAGTAAGCTACTGCACAGGAGATGCAATTAGACACGCGTAATTAATTAACCGAATCTTCTTAATCAATCAGGTGGACAGTCTCGGAACGCATCGACTAATTTGAGGCAGGCCGACATCAGAACGGAAAGAATGCCTGTTAATTTGCCGATGGATGATTCCGACCCGACCCGGAGAATACGACGTGACAGCGTACGTGTATCATGCTGATTGGCGGCTTGATCGGAAATACAGTTCCACGAGCCCGGTCAAACGGAAACGGACACAAGCTTTTCCTGTGAAGCTTGATGCTACCAGACAGATGGACGTCACCCTATGGTTTATCTCAAAAAAAAAAAGACAGATGGACGTCACGCAGCGACCAAAAACGGCAAATCGTAACGTGCATTCCAGGTTCTTTCCGGCGTGCGCCTCTGTTGCTGCTGCCGCAGCCTCGACGACGGCGACATCACTGTTAACGGTGTTGGACTATGCTTGGGAATATTATTTCCGGGATTTAAGATTCGTGGGAGAAAAAAAGCTGCCGGGACGCGTGTGGCGCTCTCATTGGATGCGGCTGCCAGGTGGCAGGGTGACGGCGGTGCCTGGGCACACGCGTCGCCGGCCGATTCGCGCGCGCTGGGGCATGCCGTGCTTTGCATGCTAGTATAAAAATTGTGCTGTCGCGCGCGGTCGTTTTCCATGACCCGCTCGATCGCTAGCTGCTGGAATTGGAGCTACATTCATTCCCCGTCGGGATCGACTAGAAAAATAATGTTTTCGTTCTATTTTATCCGTTTTGGACCACTGTATTCAGCCTGAATTGGGATTAGATTGTCACTTTAGCGTCTTTTTTTTTGCATGGTGATCTTGGACTCGCACGTCGGTGTGGTCTGGCCAGCGCGCAGCGGTTTCTATCAGGTCCATGTGTCGATAGCGTATTTTCCTTCCGGATTTTCCCCGGCCGCCATGGAATCCCGGCCGAAATATCTTCTAGCTTCAGTTCAGGTGCAAGCGTATGAACTACGGTTAAAGCATCTCTAGCAGTGCCTTTAAAACAAGATCCGCAAATCCACGAGTATAGGGCATTGAAAATGTGTTTTGCGCTTTGATTTGTGCCGACGTAGAATAGATACCGTAAAAAGAAACTATAAGAACGAATATTCGGTCTATTGCTTTTTTTCCCTACCTCGTTCATTAGGCCCTGCTGCGACTGTGGAGCGGCCTCACGGACGACACGGGAAGGGGGCATCGCCGGCGTCCAGTCTAGACCTCCGTCCCGTCCTTCCTGGCCCACCTCCGTCCCGTCCCTCCCTTCTGCGGCTACGGAGCGGCCTCACGGACGGCACGGGAAGGAGGGCATCGTCGATGACCCGCCTGGACCTATGCCCTGCCCCTCATGGCCTACCGTCGTCCCGTCCTGTCCCGCACTGCTGCGGCTGCGAAGCAGCACCGCGAGGACACACCTCGATCACCGCCACGTCCACCAGTGGCGCAGGGGAACGGTTAGGCGCCGTCGAGAGCCCATCGCCTGCAAAGCATCCTAATCGGTTCTAAATCTGTCCAAAATCAATCCTAGGGAGGCTATTTGTTAGAGAATGGGAAAAAGTTTGAGCGAAATTGGTGCATGGTGGTAGAATTTGGCGGATTCCGGTGGCTCCAGTGCTGGTTCTCGAAATTTCCCTTCTTCCAACCGCCTCCTCGGGGATACAGGCAGGGCCGGCCCTGGGGAGGGGCAGGGTGTGCGGCCGCCCAGGGCCCCAAAAATCGAGGGCCCCTCCCCAGGTATACACACACGTATAGTTTTCTTATACATTAGCTAAAAAAAGTCACGGGCCAGCGTTTGGCTGAAAAAAGTCATATGGGCATTACATACCAACTAGGATTAGAAAAGGCCTGACTAAAAACTCGATCACCGCCCTGGCTATGGAAAGAATCAATCGACGATCGATCCCAATTCCTATCTCGCGTCCTCCTAGAACATAGCCCGTCCTGTCAGGCGTCAGGCGGCGCCGGGTGCCCAGTCCGTCGGACCGTCACCGACGACAAGAGCAGTAGAGCACGAGCAATCGAGCGCAAGTACTGCTAACTTTATTTCTCGGCTGATCTTCTTACTCCGCCTGACGGCCGCGATCGCGTGGGCCTTCTTCTTCTCCCGATACTGACGTGGCTCCTTAACGGCTTGACCTTACGCGATGGCCGACGGCACTGCCGCACTGACTAGCGCGTGATCGGCGATCCCAAGTCCCAACCGCTGGTAACCTTCACGAATTTAGCACGCTTCTTATTCCTAAATTTCATCTAATTATGTACTATTGATTGTTAGTTCATCGACTCGTCATCTCATCGATTTGTTTTTGGGCCCCTGATTGCGATCGCGAGAATATCACACGTATAACACCAATCTAAGGTATATCCGTATATTCAATATTTTGTGTAATATGTTCGTACTTTTTTGAATGTGTTTAAGGCTTATTGAGAACATATATATATTACACGTATAATATTCATCTTGTGACGTCTATAAGGGCCCTAAGTTCTATTCTTGCCCAGGGCCCCCAAAATCACAGGACCGGCCCTGGATACAGGCTACACTCGGTTTGGCTTCATAGACTGGAAATTACCTGTTTAGAATGAGATTTTTCCGGAGCCCCTTAAAACTTTTTACGGCTTGAAGACATTTACAGACACTGATCTAGGATTTTTTTAGAAAAGATTAAAAAACAAACAGTTATTTTATGATTTTTAGGTGTTTATATGGTAGCCGTTAGAGTTGCTGCTACACGGTCAATCGACAGGACGGGTAGAGTACATGACAAACTGCACGGTTGGCCGGTGACGTGAAACCAAAGTTTTGTCCCTCGCCGGAAAACAAACGATGAAGACCTACAAGAAAAAAAAAACTCATCAGTAGTACGAAACGTGCCTCTTGCGGGTGGTGAGTTTTCTTGTGACATTTCTGTCGATCTCTCCGCGAGCCAGGCAGTTGTGACGCTAGTCCTCATTCTGTTCTCCTCGGCCGGGTCAGCATCGCGTTGCATGCACACCACGGGACTCGATCGGCACGGGGATGTAGTACGTGCCCATGCTCCAGTGGCCGTCGCGGCGAGCGGCAACAGCGACGCCGCCGCCCACGCTTTCTACCCGGCCGTGCGCACTTTTCCGACCGGACCTCGATCATCCCTGACCGTTTCAACGATGAGTTTGTGTTCCTTAATCAATCTCTCCATTTCCTCGCTGCTCGATGTTGGTCACGCGTACGTTATCTGCTCTAATCAGACGCGCACCCTTTTTTGTCATGGCTAACGGAACTGATTGATTAGCCACGCGATTCTCTAAACTAACGGAAAAAGGCATTTAATTTTGGTCGGCGAATTCTTTTCTGTTGTTTATTATTACTATACTCCATGTCCCCTTCTAACTACTACTACTATAACTGACACGATTAATAATCAATAGTAAAACAATTCTCTCTCAGCCCGCGCGCGGGAGAGGAAAACGGCATGGAGACCAGCAGAGGCATGCATACGTTACGACCTCCGATTGGGCACGCGCCAACTAGCTAGCTAGATTTGCTACACTGTATATTCATCAAGATTTACATGTAAGCCATTAGTAATTAATTTTTTTAATTCATACATCTAAATAATACTAACTTGGTAAGAAGACATATACTGTGGTCTGTGGAACAGAGGGAGTAGTAGCAACAACGATGTACACAACAATTTGTGCTGAGGCTTTAGACCCCAACTCCTAAAAATGTAACTACACACCAATACAAATATGCATAGCCATCCACCTGCTGACCGGTAGTTGTTAGGCAGCATGGTCTCAAAGACCGTACACGTGTCACGCCTACCTTTCACGTGACCCACATTTTTATATACATATATAAAGTGTAAACAATAGCTAGTGACAACATAATCGATCTGCTTCTCATCGATTCCGTTAGCAGTCTCTCTCTCTCTGTTGCGCTTTGGCACGGCGGATGCAGATGCTTCTGGCGAGCTTTACAACATGCAATAATTAGTTTTGTTTCAATAATGTCGCGAGCCCGACGGTCGTGTGCTTGTAGTAGCTCGCCTACCGGCCGGCCGTTTCTGTTTAGTGGGCTAGGAGGATGTCAGGTCACGGGGCTAATGATGTCTCGATTTGACCGGAAATAGTATAGTGGTGCTCCGCAGCCGGCGGGAGGGATAGATCATTGATGCGTGTTGTGGCTGCACTCCCACCTGATCGATTATATACATGCATGGGCCATAGAGGTCCTGATGATGTCCTGAACTACTACTAGTACCAAATTTGTGTAGAAGATGATTAAGCACGCTGGCTGCACTTGCTTGCGATCGATGCATTCTTATCTGCCGTCCGCGCGCAAAGTTAGATAGGTTTCCTTGGTTGCCTAAACTCTATGCTGGTACATGCATCCACTCGTATGCATGTCTGCCGGTTCTTTAAAAAAAAAAGTGATCCTTGTGTGTGGTTGTGCATCATAGAGAGATAGCCAGTCGGACACAACATTGCTCATCACTTGCTCTAACTCATTGGTCGTCAGACAATAATAACGTGCATGACACAACATCCAGTTAGTGAGAGAGATAGCCAGTGAGACAGTAGCTAGTACTGCACTTGTCCTGTCAATTCCCCAGCATTATGGAGCAACGTAGCTTAGCAAGTTGCAAGTTCGATCGAGCACTTGCAGGAGGTGGGATGGATGATTATCACATCGATCTACCGCCCGTCCGCGCAATGCCATACGCTTAGCTAGGTGGTGTGGTGTGCACCACATACGCCTGCCTGCCGTAGGGTCACGTATACGTACGACTACAACGTTCTATAACATACGTGTACAACATGATTAAATGTGGGGCGCAAAACAGAGAGGAGAAAACGAAACTAGCTAGCTAGTAGCTAATAAGCTCAGCCATGCATCCATGTGAGTGGAATGTGTGTGCTCCCTCCACATATACCACTACAACAAAGATTCGAGGCGCCGATGGCCCGCGCCATATTATCGTCGATACAGGCTATGTTGATGGTGACCATTGGCGTAGCCTCCTCGGCATGGTGCCATATATGCTGACAATTTTCTTTTGTTGAGATATGTGTTGTATTAGTTATAGGTCCCCGTGTATTTCTAGCATTATACCTGTAACGTTGCCATATATAAATGAGCAGCCGACCATATTGGTGTCGTGCGTTTTCTCATACATTTCCACATGGTATCAGCCTAACTACGATCTCCCTACCCTAGCCGCCGCCCCTTCTCCTGTGCGTCGCCGGCCTCCTAACTCCAAACCCTAGACGCCACCTCCCTCTCCTCCAAGGCGCCGCCGGCCCTCCTCCTTCCCCAACTCCACCGCTTCCGCCCTACACCTACCTCCGCCATGGCCGATTTCAACTCCCCCTCCTCAGAGAACCCCTTCAACTCCTCCGTCTCCGGAAACAACAACCCCTTTGCCGGCCTCTCCGTCGCCGTCATCCGCGACGTCCCCATCCTCGAGCGCGTGCTGATACGTCGGAAACGTATCTATAATTTTTGATGCTCCATGCTTGTTTAGTATCTACTTTGCTTTACTTGTCTACACTTTGAGGTGCTTTTTACATGTTTTCTGGTACTAACCTATTAACAAGTTGCAACAGTGCCAGATACCTGTTTTCTGCTGTTTTTGGTTTCAGAAAAGTTAGTAAAGAAATATTCTCGGAATTGGACGGGACAAACGTCAAAGTCAATTACTTTCCGTGGGGAACAAGAATTCCAGAGGGGAGCCGGAGAGGCAAGCCAGGGCGGCCAGACCCATCCTAGGCGCGGGTGGGCCCTGCCCCGCGCCTGGGAGGGGTGTGGGGCCCTTTGCCCGCCGCCTCGGCCTCCCCCTTCGCCTATAAGAAGCCCACGATGCAGAAACCCTAAGCACCAGATCAGATCTCCAGGAAACCGTATGTAGCCGCCGCCACCATTGTCCCTAGATCGGGGGGATCTGAAGCTCTTCGCGGCACCCTGTTGGAGGGGAGATCATCCCAGAGGCCCTTGATGCGTGAGTAGTTCCACCTTGGACTATGGGTACATCTAGTAGCTAGATGGTTGTATCTTCTCCTTTGTGCTTTCATGTATAGATCTTGTGAGGTCCGTTCATGATCAAGATCTAATCTATTTGTAATCATGCATGTTGTGTTTGCGGGGATCCGATGTATATTGAGATTATTATGTTGGTTTGATTAATGATTTTGTTTTTATGATTCTATCATGTCTGTGTTGTTTGTGATCTTGCATGCTCTCTGTTGTTAGTAGCTATCTTGGCCAAGTAGTTGCTAGTGACTCCAAGAGGGGGTATTTATGCTCGATAGTGGGTTCATGCCTCTAGTTTCCAAGGGAAGTGACAATAATATCTTCGGTTGTAGATGTGTTGTTGCTACTAGGGAGAAAACAACGGTCTCTTGTTCATGGAACATGTGGACTATTTACCTTACACACTTTGCTTAAAGCAGTTGTCTGTTGCTTGCAACTTAATACTGGAGGGGGTTTGGATGATAACCTGAATGTGGACTTCTAGTCATAGATGCAGTTCGATGGCGGTCTATGTATCTTGTTGTATTGCCCAATCGAATCTCATAGGATCTTTCTGACTAGTAATTGCATTGTTATGCCTTGCTCAGTTCATGTGCAGGTCTCCGCGTTGCTTGCAACACCTGTGTGACGTTTCCTTCCTCCTTCTGGTTCGATAACCTCGGTCTCAACTAAGGGAAAACTTGCTTCTTGCTCTTCACACCCTGCGCTTGGGTTACCAACGAAGTGCCACGCCGAGCATCATCACGTGCCAGTGAAGCTATCTCACACCTTTGCCAATTTCTTCTCGTGGAAGACGTACTTTGGCCTTCTCTTCCGTGAATATGATATCCTTGACCATTGACCTCCTCGCCGACCCTGATTGGTTGGCCATAAAGCGACCATCATCCGCTGGTTTTTCCAGACCATCTCCAATGAGATCTTCCGCACCGTCGTACGCGACGGTGACTCCGTGCACACCGTCGGGACCAAGATCACCGACCTCTTCACCGACAACAAGATCACCAACAGGAGTTCTTTGGCATCCACCAAAACGACATCTCCCTCGACGACTACTGCCTCCGTCTCAAGAGCCTCTCCGACGAGCTTCGTGACTTGGAGTTCCCGATCGATGATAAGATCATGCTCTCCATGCCGTCGGCCGGCCTCGGCGAGGATCTTAGCAACGCCGCCGCCAACCTCACGCTCATCACCACGCCGACTTTCGAGCAGGTCGTGGCCTTTATCCGTCTCGAGGAGCATCGTCTCAAGCACCTTCGGGCTCGGGCGGCCCACACCGCTTTCATCACCAGATTCTCCCAGGACGGCCCTGCCCTCGCGCATCGCGCCCCGGCCCCTGCACCCCGCGCCCCGGGCCCGCCTTCGGGCTTCTACTCACCCCCGCCACTCGCGCCCCTACCTCCCGCCAACGGTGGCGACAATGGTGGTGGAAACGGAGGGCGACGTCATCGTCGTCGCAACTGTGGTGGCAACGGCGGTGGTAACGTCGGTGACACCGCCACCGCACCTAGCCCCATCCATCGCAGCAGATCTCCCCCATGCCGCCATGGATGGCCGGCCATAACCCCTGGACCGGGGTCGTCCACGCCTACACCATGCCCGTGTCGCGCGCCCCATACCCAGGCACCATGGGGCCGCGTCCGGCCTTGCACTAGGCCCTCTTCACGACGCCCCAGCCCGTCGTCGCGACCGGCTATGCTATGCCCCCAGCTCCTCCCGCCTACTACGCCGCTGTCGAGCATGGCCCAGTGGGACCCCGCCCTACAGACAACCCCCACGGCGGGCGCGTACGATGGTGGCGGCGATTGGTTCATTGACACCGGCGCCTCCGCGCACATGGCCGCTCACCCCGGTAATCTCTCTAATTCTACCTCCGCCTCCACCTCCTCCCGCATAATCGTCGGCAACGGCCATGCTCTTCCTATCACTCACACCGGCTCCGCCTCTTTTCCCTCCACCTCCACCCCTCTTTCTCTCAATAATGTCATTTTTCTCCTCATCTAATCCAAAACCTTGTTTCCGTTCGTTCCCTTGCTTGTGATAACTCTGTGACTGTGGAATTTGACAGTTCTGGTTTTTCTGTTAAGGATGGTCATACTCGGATGCTTCTCCACCATAGTGATAGCCCCGACGATTTGTACCCTGTTTGGTCGTCCTCCACCACCACCACCAGCCCACTCGCCCTCTCCGCCGGTGTCGACCTATGGCACGCCTGCCTCGTCCATCCTAGCTCCACCGCTCTTCGTCAAATACTACAAGAATTTGATTTTACTTGTAATAAAACGGATGATTATTCTTGTGATGCATGTCGTCTAGGCAAACATGTTCGTCTTCCGTTTAATTCTTCCTCCACAGTCGCGTCTTTTCCTTTCATAGTGATGTTTGGACCTCGCCGGTTCTGAGTAATTCTGGTTATACCTATTATCTTGTGATTTTGGACGATTACTCACATTTTGTGTGGAATTTTCCCCTACGCTGTAAATCCGACGTCCCTGCCACTCTCACCGCCTTTTTCGCATACGTCTCCACCCAATTCGGCCGCCCCATCCCCGCCTTGCAAACCGATAACGACAAAGAGTTCGACAACACCACCATCCGCACACTTATCGCCTCCCATGGTGCTATCTTTCGTCTCACGTGTCCTTACACTTCCCAACAAAACGGTTGTGCTGAACGCATCCTTCGTACTCTCAATGACTGCGTGCGCACCCTTTTGTTCCATGCTAATATGCCCCCACGGTTTTGGCCGGATGCAGTCGCCACAGTGACTCTTCTCGTCAACATCCGCCCCTGCCGCGTGCATTGCCAATACACGCCGCATCATCTTTTCTTTGGTGTGCCACCCGCCTACGACGATCTTCGCATCTTTGGTTGCCGCTACTATCCTAGCACCGCCGCCACCGCCGTGCATAAGCTCGTGCTGCGCTTTCTCGCCTGTGTGTTTCTCGGCTACACAGCCAACACCAAGGGCTACCGCTGCCACAACCCGATCTCGCATCGCGTCTTCACCTCCCGGCACGTTAACTTTGACGAGTGAGTGTTTCCGTTTCAGCAGGAACCTTTGGCGACTCCATCAACGACGACCCCGACGCCTGCTGGCCCTCCTGCGGCCAGCCCTCCGCACCGATGAGTGACCGCGGTGGCCCCTTCCATGCCCGTCCCGCCTGGTCCCTCGACGCCCGCGCCCGCGTCACCTTCTGGCTCGCCGTCCATTGCGGCTCCGCCTTCGCCCGAGCCCGCGACGCCGCTTGCGCTTGCGCCTGCGACTCCGCCGACGCCCACGACGCCGCCGTCTACGTCGCCCCCGACCAGCACGGCCCCATCGTCACCCTCCTCATCGTCCGCTTCGTCGCCCTCTCCCACCGCTGCCCCAACGGCGGACGCTGCTGCCCCTGCGGGTGTGCTCACCCGCATGCGTGAGGGCGTGCGTTGGACGTCCACCCGTTACCCCGCCGATCAGTACGTCTGCACGGCGTCTACGTCTGAGCTCTCGCCGGTGCCCACCTCTACCACGGCCGCCTTGCGCGACCCGCGGTGGCACACCGCCATGCAGGAGGAGTACGACGCGCTGCAGCACAATCGGACCTGGGAGCTGGTCCCCCATCCTCCTCGCGCCAACGTCATCACCGACAAGTGGATCTTCAAGCACAAGCTCGGCCCGGATGGCAAGCTAGAGCGCTATAAAGCGCGTTGGGTGGTCCACGGATTTCGCCAACGCGCCGTTGTCGACTTCACAGATACGTTTGCTCCGGTTGTCAAGCCGGGCACAACCGCACCGTTCTGCACCTCGCCGCATCTCGCGTGTGGCTGGTGCACCAGATGGACGTCTCCAACGCTTTTCTCCATGATCATCTGTCCGAGCAGGTGTACTGCCAGCAGCCTATCGGCTTCATCGACGCTGACCATCCGGATCATGTGTGCTTGCTCTCTCGATCCTTGTACGGACTGAAGCAGGCGCCCCGTGCCTGGTACCAGCGCATTGCCGCGTTCCTGCATCAGCTTGGCTTCCGCTCCACGCGTTCTGATGCGTGCTGTTTGTCTATCGACAAGGCACTGACACTGCCTACCTGCTGCTATATGTCAACGACATCATCCTGACGACATGCACTGATGGTCTCTTTCGACAGCTCACCGACCGCCTTCGTGCTGAGTTCGCCCTGAAGGACCTCGGCCCGCTCCACTACTTCCTCGGCATCGAGGTTATCCGGCACGCGGATGGGTTCTTTCTTCATCAGCGGAAGTATGCTCATCAGCTCCTCGAGAGCGCATGGATGCTTAACTGCCACCCCGCGCCCACACCTGTCGACACGAAGGCCAAGCTCTCGGCTAGAGATGGGTCGCTGGCCTCCGACGCGCCATTCTACCGTTCCATCGTTGGTGCCCTGTAGTATTTGACGCTGACACGTCTGGAGTTGCAGTATGCCGTGTAGCAGGTGTGCTTGCACATGCATGCTCCCCGGGATGCTCACTGGTCCGCGGTGAAGCGAATACTCCGCTATATCCGCGGCACCATGGACTTTGGCCTCTCGCCGCATGCCTCGCTCTTGACCGACATCATCGCCTACTCGGATGGGGACTGGGTTAACTGCCCCGACACGCAGCGCTCCACCTCGGGCTACTGTGTCTACCTCGGCTCGTCGCTCGTCTCTTCGTCCTCCAAGAGGAAGCCCACCGTGTCTTGCTCCAGCGCCGAGGCCGAGAACCGCGCCGTGGCTAACGCCATGGCTGAGTGCACGTGGCTTCGTCAGCTTCTCTCCGAGCTCTCTTGTCCTGTCGACAAGGCCACGGTGGTATTTTGTGATAACGTCTTGGCTGTCTACCTCTCCGCCAACCCCGTTCATCATCGGCGCACCAAGCACACTGAGCTGGATATTCACTTTGTCCGTGAGGAAGTTGCCCTCGGTCACATTCGATTTCTTCACGTGTCGACCTCTTAGCAATTTGCAGACATCATGATGAAGGGATTACCGTCGACGACTTTTCCTAAGTTTCGGTCCAGTCTATGTGTCGGTACCGACCCTTCGATTGTACGGGGGGGGGGGGGTGGTGGGGGTGTTGAGATATGTGTTGTATTAGTTATAGGTCTCTGTGTATTTCTAGGGTTGTACCTGTAATATTGTCGATATATATAAGCAGCCGGCCCTATTGGTGTCGTGCGTTCTCCCATACCTTTCCACACATTTTTTCGTGTCCGTGCTAGATGTCATTATGGGAACTTGTCATGCTCTTGTTTGGACTAGGTACTTGTCATGCTTGTGTTTGGATTATGTGAACTTGGCTTGATGATATGTTTGTGTTTGGACTATCTATATGCCGATATATGTACGCAACTGTGTAAATATTAAATGTAGGAATGGCCACGAAATAGGCAAAAAAAATCAGGGAAATCTATATGTCAAGGGCATGGCCCTCATCAAACCGTTGTTAAAACATGCTAGGAGCTCCTAGTTACCGCCTCGTGGCATCTATGTAGAGGGCCACCCTCGGCGTAGAGGGACACACGACTGGGAGAACCATGAGTGATGGATGGCGAGGGCTGTATGCCGACAGTATATACCACGACATAGAGGGACACATGGTGAAAGCTGGGTGAACTAAGAGTTACGGATGATGAGGGCCTGGCCCTCGACATACTTGTTTGTATTTCGATGATAAAGCCCTGAGCATAGACATGACATGTGGCAGCAATTGGGAGCAACTGGGAGTGATGAATGCCGACGGCTTGGCCCTTGGCATATATTCAAATGGCCTCAAGTGGACGACACGTCACTTTTTTGTGTCGATGGCTTTTGTTCACCGACTTTCGAAGGAAACCATCGCATACACTCATTTGGTGACGGCCGTCAGTATGGCGAGGGGCATGCTAGGGAGGACTTGTTGCCTAGGGTAACCGTAGGTGTCGAGGGTTTAGCCCGCTTTGCCGAGGGTTTTTAGCTATCGGCAAAAACACCGATTCCTATAGTGTAGTTAATTGTCCACCCACCAACCACTAGATCTATGCGCATGGCATTGGTGTTTCTTTACTGTTTGGCACACAGTATTAGCACGAGGCTTGAGCGAGCGATCCAGGCAACAAGTTGTGCTCGATCGGCTTAATTTTAGCAACTTGGCCGCGCGCGCGTACAGTAGTGGTGCTGCACGCATGCGGTCAGCGACGAGATGGTGCCGCCCATGTCGTGCGCGCGTCCAGCCGCCGCCCCCATCCGGCCGGCGCGGCCGGTCCCGGCAGTTGGCGCCCGATCCAAATCTTGGACGGTTAGTTCACATGGAATACTAGCACAAAATCCTAGCGACATGGGCAACTTGCCATGATTACATTAGTTTTCTATGAGAGTTAATGATTAGACTGGCTTAAACAAAGATTAATTGGGATTTGGGGGACATGCAGGCCAGATTCAGGTATATATGATCGATGGGTCTGCGAGGACGCCGTGACCCACTTGGAGTTCAGAGCTGTATAGTATATTAAAGGTTGGTGTTTTTTAAAAGGAGAATATATATCTACTATGGGTTGAATACTCGTTTATATAAGTTGAATTGATTGAAGAACATGAGAGCTTGCAGTTGGAGCCTTCTTGCACGTAGCTAGGTCACACATCTAAACTAAGTAGGTGGAGTGCGTGCTTTCTGCTTGTGCTGTTGTTGACTTGGGAGAATATTAGTACTACGTGCTTCTACTATCGATTAGATTAATCTCTGATGATCGTTGGTGGTTAAGTCAGGTCCAACAACATGGTCGTCAGAAGAATCAATTAATGGCGAGCGCACACAGACAGCCAGCCGCTCGACCGCCGCGGCGCCGCCCAGTCAGTTATTAACAACGTGTGTGCAGGTGTGTTAACGTGGTCCTCCTGACACAAACGGTTAATTGGAATGGACAGAGGGATGTGAGCCGCGCCACATTTGTAAATGAGGAACTGCAACTAGCTCGCAGTGTACTTACTGTTCAGGATCACATTGGTCAGTGGATTATTTTTCTCGCAGGATCGATGATCAACTTGTTGTCTGTCTCCGGTCCCAAAGTATCTACGTTCATGCACATTCTGGCAATCTGGCCGGTATATAGGATCGTCCATGTTAGCTACGACATCCATGATACTTCCATGTGGTAGCTGCGAGGAGCTACGACACGACGACATGCATGCATGCATGAAGCAGCAGAAAACCAACGTCGTTAACTCAACTGTCTTCAAAAGAAAGAGAAAAATACCACTCCAGAAAACCTAATCAACACAGAGAGCGAACATAACTAACGATCTGAGGCGAGATATCTTGCAACTCACATCAATGCATCATAACCGACCGATCATCCTCCGGGGGGGACGTCGCCGGCCGGCACATGGCGCCACATGTGCTGACCGAGCCACCCATCACCACTTCCAATGTCACCTGCATTGCCGTCCCAAAGAAGATTTGCAAGATCTTCAACCCTAATACTCTATGACCCAATCATCTATCTATTTATTGTGCCAATAATCCGCATTTTTTATTTCAAAATAAAAATAACCCACACACATATACTACTCTGCTGCAAAAAAAATTAAGCAATGATAAATAAAACACTTAATAATCAAAATATTTCTTGGCTTACTTGGTCTAAAAGGAACATTTTCACTGATCGCAAAAAAAGGACATATTCACACCTTTTTTTTCTTCTAACCGAGAGGTTAACGAGACGAGCATATACGTACTCAATGTGAGTCCGATCGTTGTGGACGCACATATGGGCAGACAGCATGGTGCAATGACTTTAATGCGTGGTTTGTAGCTAGGCTCTCTCGCTCATGTCATGTGCCCCTGTTGCCAATTTGCTATGCACCGTGGTGGCCCGCGGGTCTGCTTCTCTCGTGATCTCTCTCGTCCTTGATCGCATTAATTGGCAAAATGATATAATTGAGTAATAATATGTTATGATGCTACGCAATGAGTATGATCCGCCCTAATCATGCATGGATGCTTTTCGCGCACAAAAAAAAAACATTACAGTACATGTGGCCCTACAGAAATTCCAATCCCAATCCCAATTCCCAATCATGCATGATCCCCACCCCACCAGAAATAACTACCAACGGCCAATACCTACCGGTCGGTCGTCTATGCCTTCAAATGTTCTTTAATCACTTCTCATGCATACTCCATGTACGCATCATTAGCTAGCTAATGCCTAATACTAACGACGGTGTTATGTGCATGCACGCATCAGTAATTGATTACGAAACGTATGTAGTAATTCCTCTGTTAATTAGGGATTACCGTGAGTGCAGTCGAACGGTGCGTGAAATTTCCTTCCATTGGGTGCTGAATTGTCCCGATAACAGGCGCCATTTTTTCAACCCTAGACTAGAGACACGCGAAACTTGATGATAGTATTTGTGTGATCACACTGACAATGGGCACACACATGTCTGTCACTACACAGCGTGCTACGTCCTGACCGGAGTAGTACCACACGTTATGGGGTGAGGGTCTAGCTAACAGATTGACATTTCATCGTTGCAGCACTTCAGATCAGCGACAGTTGCTTAATTTGTTTTTGTTTCTTTAAAACAAGCCAAAAGATTTAACATTTTTAATAATAAAGCAGAAGTACAGAGTTGGCCAGTTAACATGAAAAATGGCCGAAAAGCAACACAAGCACCCTCGATGACCGTCTTGGAGCATGACCGTTGCTAGGGGCACACTCAGCCCACCCTTGCTATCCACAAACGCTACACAAACGCGGAGCTCAACTGGACTATGCCAAACATATGGCTCCTCGAGAAGAAGCCAACAGCTTCGAAGAGGAGATGTGCAAGACCCGTACTGAAGAAAACCTTCATCGACGGACTGCACGCATGTAAACATAAAGATGCAATACTCTTCTATTCTACATGGCGGGATGATTTTATCTTAGTCTATTCTAAGTGACTTATTTCTGAAGTTCCTGCTAGCTCTACTTCAGTCTCCCGAGATATAACCCTCCTGAGCCGCCCTCTCCCGAGCCGCCTCCTGGCGACTCCGGCGGCTCCGGGGGCCTCCTCTCCGTCCTCTCCTAAGAACTCCCCCAACCCTCTCCGCATCGGCCGCCGCTGTTGCCTGCTCTAGTGGCGGTGGCGGCGCCCCGTCCATCTAAGATGGGGTCAGGAGAGGGGTTTGTGGCGGCGTTCACATGGGGGAGGAGCGGCGCTGGTTGTGGGCTTGGTGCGGCGCGGCCGTCTTGGCCGGGGCCTAAGGTTCTCCGGTGGCCGATGAGGGCATGTAGGCTTGCCGCCGCCGGGGGTGAGGCTATGGCCTAGCCACGCCGATCTCCTGCGATTCTTGCCCTCTCCTCCTCTGTTGGTGCTGCACGGAGACGACGGGCGGCGTAGGGGCCTGCTCGTCTGCTGAATAAAGGCGGCGGTCCTAGGATTTCTCTCACGCCAAGACAAGGATCTACTTGTTGCTTGCCCTCTCTGGTCTGATCGGATTGGCGAGTTCCGGAAGGCTTCGCCGACAAACTCCCATTGGCTAATAATGCCTGGAGATTGCCGGATTGGAGGGATTTGATCGTGCGCACCCATGTTTTACTCTGACCGTTTGGATTTATAGGGAGCGCTTAGAAGCTCTGTTGGTTGTTAATATCATGGGACATGTTTATCGTTCCTTGGTGCTGACGAAGAATGTCATGGAGACCGAGATCTGAGGACTGAGAATAGTGGTTCTAGTCTGAGTGGTGATGAGGAATTGACTTGGTGACTCGTGACTTGGAGCAATGGCATGCAAGTGGGGCAACTGCACAGGAGAGGTTCACATGTTGGGCCACATAGAGATAAAACAAAACTTTTCTCTCTAATGCGGTGATCCCAAGATCTAGCTGAGGAAGAAGGCCACGAGGATTACCACTAGACCTGCGATTGCGGATTACTGATGAAGCACGTCTGTTGATGCAGTGCAGTCCTCAAGATCCGATCCGATCACGATCGTCCTGGTGCTGATCGTACAACACCTCTGCTGGTATCCACACGTACAAGGAGGAACACCGACGACAAACTATTAGGTTCGATACGATGGCTGGACTACTATGGATATAGGGTTTTCAACACATGGAATGACCTAAACGATCAACCCTTCTGGGTTTCTGCGCCCCACTATATATAGGGAGTGGACGTGGGCTCCACTCACTCGTGTCCCATTCACTAAATCCCATATAATATTAGTCACTGTGAGTCCGACTCACTGACTCAGTCTAAATCCGGCTCAGGTCCAACCCAACCAGAATTCTGGTTCACATCCAATCCAAACTTTCTCCTACTCTTAAGTGTGTGACCCTGCAGGCTCATGGCTACTTAGACACGATGTAACACCCCGGTTCTGAAAAGACCGTGGCTTCTATGTGACATGCCAATCCCTGGATCGGTTCATTGACCCACAATAGAATAAGATGAATAACATAGCAAAAATATTCGTGTATCATAAATAACGAAGATCCAGAGTACCATTATTACAATAAAAGCTTAGCTCAAGGCTAGCTCAAATTATTCAGGTAGCAACATAAATAAAATAAATCCTCCATCCTTCCAATTGCCCACAAGTGAACAAGTGCCGAGTGGAGTACCGTGGCCTATATCGATTACTCAGAATCGGAATAACCTGCAACATAAAACGTAGCAGCCCCGAAGGGTCAATACATGGAATGTATGGCAAGTAGAGCTAGTAAAGGAGACAATAGTACTAACATCTACATGCATATTTGGCAAGTGGAGCTGTGTCTGGCTTGCATTTGCAAATACATTTGTCCTACTTTCACAAACAGTTTTTGGTTTTCTTTGAAAATATCCCAATTAAGTTAACCCAACAGTATTAAAACAATTATGAAATTGGAATCAGCGAGAAACATGTCATGGAATCAATATCAAGCAACTCAGTTGTCCATAACCGGGGACACGGCTAATCGATTAGATTATACACCCTGCATAGGTTAGTACACTTTGCCCATGTGACTTGGCTAGCCCAGCTTGTACCATCACTCTCATTTTGGGTGATGATAGGGAGAAGTCCAAGAAGAGACTGTTCGGGAAGTATCTCCTCAATACCGACGCTCACCGGTCCAACCTACCAAAATTCTACATCTCTGGATACGCGGGTTCGAAAACTGCAGCGAAAATAACACAGATAGTAACCAAAATTGCCATAACTCTTTCATAAGATTCGCACAAATAAATCCTGGGATATTGGAGTACACAAATAAGCAACTAAACACTTTTAAACTAACACGAGCTAAGCTTCACATCGATCGAGACTAATCCTAACGAATTTGCCTAACGTGGACTAATTGGTGGACTTCTATCTACTTCTTGAAGAGGTTGCGGTAGGTCCTTGCTGTCATGCGTTGGCGCTTCGGCTCGCGGTACAGCCATGGCGGCGGAGTGTACACTTCTCCTGAATCATCACTTGAGATTTCAAACTCCACCTCCTCTGGATCCTCCTCTTCTTCACTCTCAGCTGCAACTGCAACAGCTTCATCTCCTCCACCATCATCGTCTCCATCATCATCATCCTCGTCCTCATCATCATCATCGTTCCCACTGTCATCATCATCCCCATTGTTGCCATCATCTCCATTGTCACCATCAGAGGATGGATTCAGCTGTGCTTGGAGGGCGGCAATCTGGGCTGTCATAGCTTCAATAGTTTGATCCCTTTCCTGGACGGTCCCTTGCAACTGTTGTATGTTCTGGGTGTTCTCCTGCACAATACCATGAAGATGAGCTATGGTTGCATCTCTGGCTATCAGGGCATTCTCCAGAACTCCCACAGCTTCATGCAAGGTGTCATTCTCCTGTCCTTGGACCACCATACCATTGTTAGCAAAATATGCAATCTCCTTTATCATCATCACCTTCTCAGCTAGAGCTCCATTCTCCCTTTCCGTGTCCTCTATGTGCCTCCTACGGGGCGGCATGTTGTTCCTGTCTCCCGGGGTAACCACAATGTGCCCATCTTCATCACGCCTCCCATAGTCACGGTAGGGTGAATCTGCTGGCAGTAGGTGTCGGCAATTATGGCACTGGCGAGACAGGGCTTCATGTATGGCCAAGTTAATTCCAAGTCCCCAGTTGCAGTATGTCTTGGTGTAGATCAAATGCACTGGATTTGGCAAGGCGGCATCCCTGAATATGAAGGTAGTGATCTCCCATGCATCCTCTCCATATCCATAGGTGTACAACCTTCTTCCCTTGAACATGGGCAGTGGCAATCCCAATGACTGCGAGAGCTGTGCTAACTGCCTTGCAAAGGGCCTTGGTGACTCCATGGTTGCATACTCAGTCCTGACTTGTCCCATCTATCAAGTAAAAGAGGAAAGTGTGAGAATAGCATATGGTTAGAATTTACGAGGGTGAAAGGCATAAGAGGAAAGACAGAGTTAATATAGGCTTTAATAATTCTATGGCTTCCTAATCCAATCCTAGGTCACGATCCTACAGTCGACAACCTGGCTCTGATACCATCCTGTAACACCCCGGTTCTGAAAAGACCGTGGCTTCTATGTGACATGCCAATCCCTGGATCGGTTCATTGGCCCACAATAGAATAAGATGAATAACATAGCAAAAATATCCGTGTATCATAAATAACGAAGATCCAGAGTACCATTATTACAATAAAAGCTTAGCTCAAGGCTAGCTCAAATTATTCAGGTAGCAACATAAATAAAATAAATCCTCCATTCTTCAAATTGCCCACAAGTGAACAAGTGCCGAGTGGAGTACCGTGGCCTATATCGATTACTCAGAATCGGAATAACCTGCAACATGAAACGTAGCAGCCCCGAAGGGTCAATACATGGAATGTATGGCAAGTAGAGCTAGTAAAGAAGACAACAGTACTAACATCTACATGCATATTTGGCAAGTGGAGCTGTGTCTGGCTTGCATTTGCAAATACATTTGTCCTACTTTCACAAACAGTTTTTGGTTTTCTTTGAAAATATCCCAATTAAGTTAACCCAACAGTATTAAAACAATTATGAAATTGGAATGAGCGAGAAACATGTCATGGAATCAATATCAAGCAACTCAGTTGTCCATAACCAGGGACACGGCTAATCGATTAGATTATACACCCTGCAGAGGTTAGTACACTTTACCCATGTGACTTGGCCAGCCCAGCTCGTACCATCACTCTCATTTTGGGTGATGATAGGGAGAAGTATAAGAAGAGATTGTTCGGGAAGTAGCTCCTCAATCCCGACGCGCACCGGTCCAACCTACCAAAATTCTACATCTCTGGATACGCGGGTTCGAGTTACCACAACCTACTAAGTCCAACCAACCGCCCATTCCATTATTGGCACATGGTTGTACACGTAAGCTACACAATAAAGAAGCCAATCATTCTCTCTTGATACCTGGGTGCCTTTCCGCAATGAAACCACCAAAAATTATCAATACCATCACACCCAGGAGATTCATTGATTAAGTTGTTTTAGTTTTCACAAACCAATACTTTTAGAAACATCTTTCAGTGATGTAACCCAGACCTCGTTCATCATAGCATGGCTAAGCATATCTACCAGCGGTGGTTCATCTACAAGGAAGGTCCTACCACATAATAGGACATAGCATAGCGATAGTATCATCCTACACCTGCATCTACAAAATACACGACAATGCATTAAAAATAGTAGGACAATATCATGAACAAAGTAGCATCTACTTGCCTTGGTTGTAGCGGTCGGAAGAACAATCCACACACGACCAAGCGTTGTACTCGTCATAATCTACACGACACAATTGCAATCACAAACAAACAATCCACAAGCATATGCAACAAATATGATGCATGAAGGTATGCAAGGCAAGTGAATTGGTGCTACAGCTGCACCACATAATCCTATTCAATAATACTACTGATTGCATGCATGGAAAATAGTTTTAGCGCAAGGAAAACTATTTCGCAAAAAGTAATGCTCATAACTAGAGCTAGAACTCAAATAATTCACTACCGGTAGTATACTGTTTGTAAAATCTTGGGAAAATTCTACCGCATAGGCATCGCTGATTAGAAACAGTACCAATTGGAATTACTCGAAAAGGAATTATAAAACTCCCCGAGTAATTAAAACACTGCAGAAAGCCACTAGACAGTTTCTGCAGAAGTTTTCACTGTAAGCCTATCTTTTTAATTCACGATGAGATTCCCCTTGTTCCACTTAATCCAGGGACATATGATACGCGATTTTTGGAGCTACGGATCTTTTTCTACGAATTAATCACTCCGAAAAGGCCACTAACTAGTTTGATTAAACTGTACTAAACCTCGCGGCAAAAGTCTGAACCAAAGGTACAGAGAGATTCTACACGAGTCACTGAATCTACACATATTTTATTTGCAATTTTTGACCAGGCGGTTTAATTTCTACGCAATTTACAAGTTTTTACCGAAATCTGTCAACTAAAACGATTAACGAAAATAACCAGTCAACTGTGTCTGTTGACTGGTCAACGCGTCTGCTGACTGGACGCTGTCTGGGCGTCTGACTAGTCAACGCCTGAGTCTGACCAGTCAACGACCAATCTAAACCGTTGATCTGAAATCCTACGGTGGCTGCAGGCTTACCGGGAACGAACGGCGAAGCGGACGGCGGCGAGTTCCGGACGGTGCGGCGATCGACTCCGGCGACGGTGTTACCTGCGCGGTAGGGGAAACGTTCAGCACGTGGTTCAAGATCGTCAACGTGGCGCGCAAAACGACGCGCGTGCGTGCGGGGTAGACGCGCTCGCGAAGGCGCACTAGCGCGCAGCAGCGAGGCGTCGTAGCGCGGCAGCGGCACAGCAGCACGGCAGCACAGCAGCGCGCGCAAGCAGCAGCGCAGCTAGCGGCACACACAGTAGCGACACAAGCTGCAGCGGCTAGCGCGCAGCAGCGGCGAGGCGGCGGGCGAGCAAGCGCGCACGCGGCAGGCGGCTGCAGCGAGGCGCGCGCGGCGAGGCATGCGCGCGGCGGCGGGGGTGCTGCGGGGCGGGGGCGGCTGCAGCAGGCGGCGGCGTCGGCGGGGGTACCTGGCGGCGGCGGGGATCGGTGGAGCCGGCGGCGAGGCGGGGAAGGGCGACGGCCGGCGGCGGCGGGAGCCTGGCGGCCGGCGGCGGCGGCGGCCGAAGGGAGGCGGCGCAGCGATCGAGGAGGGGGCGATGGCGGCGGGGGGTGCGGTTCCCGAGGGTGCGGGCGCGGGTATCGAGTGGGAGGCGGCGGCTCGGGCCAGGTGGGGTCCTTTTTGTGGGCCCTCGCGCGTAAACCTAGGCTGATTCGGCGCAAAGTTGGACACGAACTCGGAAATCGGCCCGGAATTCGGACCGTTTTCCGTCTTTTTAAACAAACGGCCGTAACTTCTCCGTACGAGCTCCGAATCGAGCGATTCTTGCTCCTACGGTTTTGTAAAATCGAGGGGAACAATCTAGGGTCAATGGTTGAGCGAAACCACTAGACTACAAGGGTGGACAACGCTAGTCCTACTAAAGCCTCCCGCAGGAGCCTCGTAGCAAAATAGAATAGGGTTTCGAAAATAGCGTTTCGTCGATTCTTTTCAATCAACGGTTTTGCATGGAAAAGTATGATGCAATGATATGCAAGACCAAATCTAAAATTTGGGATGTGACAAGACTAACCCCCTTAAGATGAATCTCGTCCCCGAGATTCGGCGCGGTTAGCAAATAGGTGTGGGTAGTCCTCTCGGATGTCATTCTCACGCTCCCAAGTGGCTTCCTCTTCGGTGTGGTGGCTCCACTGCACCTTGCAAAACCTGATCGCCTTGGTACGGGTAGTCCTCTCCGCTGTCTCCAGAATCTTGACCGGTTTCTCCTCATAGGTCAAGTCATTCTCAAGCTGAACCTCCTCTAGCGGTACAGTGTCTCTTAATGGTGTATCCGCCATCTCCGGATGGCACTTCTTCAGCTGGGATACGTGGAACACATTGTGAACAGCGGACAGAGCCTCTGGAAACTCCAACTGATAAGCAACTTCTCCTTTGCGTGCTAAGACCCTGTACGGTCATCTCTTGATTCCACGAAGTGGCGACACTCTGAGGTATGCTCTATCACCAATCTCATACACCACTTCCTTGCGCTTGGCGTCAGCGTAGCTCTTCTGCCTTGATTGCGCTACCTTCAGTCTGTCCCTAATCAAGGCGACCTTCTCCTCAGCATCTTTGATCAAACCGGGTCCAAAAAACTGACGTTCTCCTACTCCATCCCATAGCAATGGTGTTCGGCACCGTTTCCCATATAGCACATCGAACGATGACGTCTTGATGCTGGTTTGATAGCTGTTGTTGTAGGAAAACTCCGCATACGGCAAATTATCATCCCAACTAGAGCCATGAGCCAAGGCGCAAGCTCTCAGCATGTCCTCCAAAATCTGATTCACCCTCTCGGTCTGTCCATCAGTCTGTGGGTGAAACGCTGTGCTAAACTCCAATCTATTACCAAGTGACTCGTGCAGCTGGTGCCAGAAGTGTGAGGTAAAATGGGTGCCTCTATCAGATATGATACTCTTGGGAACTCCATGTAGGCACACAATTCTGTCCATGTAAATCTTGGCCAACTTTGCACTCGTATAGGTCGTCTTCACCGGTATAAAGTGGGCTACCTTGGTCAAATGGTCGACCACTACCCAAATAGAGTCATATCCTGACCTGGTCCTGGGCAATCCTGTGATAAAGTCCATTCCCACTCTGTCCCACTTCCAATCCGGCACAGGCAATGGCTGTAGCAGTCCTGCTGGCTTCTGGTGTTCTGCCTTCACTCGGCTGCACACATCACATAGGGCAATATGTTTGGCGATATCTCCCTTCATGTTGTTCCACCAAAATCTGCTCTTCAAATCCATATACATCTTTGTGTTGCCTGGATGTATGGAGTATGGCGAGTTATGAGCCTCCTGCAGAATCAACTCCCTTATCTCCGGGTCGCTGGGCACACACAAACGATCTCCATACCACAAGGTACCATGCTCATCCTCACGAATATCCTTTTCCCGATTCTCCTTCATCTTTTCTTTTATCTCCTCTATTTCCTTGTCTCCCACCTGAGCCTTCATGATCCTGTCCTCTAGTGTTGGTTGGACTTCCATTGTTGCCAAGTATCCTTCAGATGCTACCTCCAGTCTAAGGTCCTTGAATTGTTTGCACAAATCCTCAGGCAATTCACCAATCGTCAATCCATTGGCATAAACCTTCCGGCTCAGAGCATCTGCTACTACGTTGGCCTTTCCTGGGTGGTATTGTAGATTCATATCATAGTCCTTGATAAGTTCCAACCATCTCCGTTGCCTCATGTTCAGTTCCTTCTGCGTAAATATGTACTTCAGGCTCTTGTGGTCGGTGTACACATCACAGTGTTTTCCCATTAAGTAATGCCTCCATACCTTGAGCGCATGAACCACTGACGCTAACTCCAATTCATGTGTGGGGTAATTCCGCTCATGGTGTTTGAGTTGTCGCGAGGCATATTATACCACTCTCCCATCTTGCATCAGCACACCCCCAAGTCCCTGTCGAGAAGCATCACAGTACACTTGGAAATCCTTCTGAAGATCAGGTAAACACAGAACAGGCGCAGTCACTAGTCGACGCTTCAGTTCCTGAAAGCTGGCTTCACATACGTCTGACCATTCAAACTTCCTCTCCTTCTTCAAAAGTTCAGTCATCGGCTTAGCAATCTTGGAGAAGTTTTCAATGAACCTCCTGTAATATCCAGCAAGTCCCAAAAAGCTTCGAATCTCTCCTGCATTCTTGGGTGCTTCCCACTCAGTTACTGCAGTCACTTTGCTTGGATCAACAGCGACTCCTTCTCCTGACACTACGTGTCCAAGAAACCCAACAGTGTTAAGCCAGAATTCACACTTGCTGAATTTGGCATACAACTTGTGTTCCCTCAGCTTCTCCATAATCAGTCGCAGATGTTTCTCATGCTCAGCATCATCCTTAGAATATATCAGTATGTCATCAATAAACACCACCACAAACTTGTCCAAGTACTCCATAAATACCTTGTTCATCATGGTCATGAAATATGTCGGGGCATTCGTTAGTCCAAAAGACATAACCATATACTCATATAAACCATACTTAGTGGTGAAGGCGGTTTTCGGTACGTCCTGCTCTCGCATCTTCAATTGGAAGTAGCCTGATCGCAGATCAATCTTGTTGAACACCTTTGCTCCTTCCAGTTGATCAAACAAATCATTTATGTTTGGCAGAGGGTACTTGTTCTTGTTGGTTACCTCATTCAGCGAGCGGTAGTCCACTACTAATCTCTTGCTGCTGTCTTTCTTCTCCACAAACAGAATAGGTGCTCCCCATGACGACGAACTAGGCTGAATGAATCCCTTTTCCAGCTGCTCTTTCAACTGCTTCTTCAATTCCTTCAGCTCATCCACATCCATCTTATATGGTTTCTTTGCTATTGGTCCTGTTCCTGGCATCAGGTCGATAAGAAACTCTACATCCCTGTCAGGTGGCATCCCTGGCAGCTCTTCCGGAAACACGTCTGGGTAATCCCTAATCACTGGCACAATATCTATGCTAACCCCCTTAAGATAATTCAACTTACACCTTCTCGGTCGTGCAACCGACTTGAATCTAATCATCTTACCATCCGGGGTTTTGAGTGAAACAGCTCGCTGTGCACAATCTATGTGTCCCCCATGCATAGACATCCAATCCATACCCAGAATAACGTCTAATCCCTGTGATTCCAACACTACTAGATGTGCAATGAAGTTATGTGTTCCAATCCTCACAGTTAAGTCGCGGCATCCCGCGCTAGCTATCATATCTCCTCCAGGTGAACTCACTCTAATAAACCTTTTCATAGACTCAGTAGGTAACTTATACTTATCCACAAATGCCCTTGATATGAATGAATGCGATGCACTAGTATCGAAAAGTATAAGTGCAGGGTAAGTGTTGATTGGGAACTTACCAATCACAAGGTCAGGCTCATCTGGAATCTCCTCCACATTCATGTGGTTCACTGTGGCCTTCTCGCCGTTGGTTGGCTTCAGTCCTTTCCTCTCCGGACAGTTGTCAGCATAGTTTCCCTTCTGCTTACACTTGAAGCATGTCACCTCACTCAGATCCTTCTTCACAAAGTTGCGATCACGGTTGCGGTCATGTCCACCGTGTCCTCCAGAGTGGTGAGAGTGTCCTCCCTTGTGGCTGTGGTGGTTGCTCCTATGGTTGTCATGACGATGCCCATCGCCTCCATGGTGGTGGCGGTCATGGCTCCCATGGTCACTCCCTCCATGCTTGGAGTATCCATCATATGAAGTGCGAGACTTGTGATGTGAACCGGGGTGGTGATTGTTGCTCTTTCTCTTGCGGTTCTCCACCTGCTTGTGCTTCCCTTCCAAGATCCTGGCCTTGTCCATAAGCTCCTGGAAAGTGGGGCAGTAAACCACCAGTAGCTGTACTGAAAGCTCATCACTGAGGCCATCCAGGAATCTCTCCCTCCTTTTCGCATCAGTGTCAACATCCTTAGGTGCATAACGGGACAGGTTGTTGAACTCCTCAATGTACTCGGCCACGGTGCGATTGGTTTGGCGCAAGTTGCGGAACTCCTTCCTCTTCAGACTCAGAACTCCTGAATACACGTGGTTGGTCCTGAAACCTTCCTCAAACATTGCCCAAGTCACAGTATCCAGCGGGTGGGTGATCTGAAAAGTGTCCCACCAAGAAGCGGCTGGTCCCTCCAGTAGGTGAGCGCCAAACCTCACCTTCTCAGCATCAGTGCATCCGACAGTTACCAGATCCTTGTTGACTGAACGCAACCAGTCGAGAGCAACCATTGGTTCCGTTGCAGTAGAGAACTTAGCTGGCCTTAGCCTCAGAAATCTGGTGAGAGCATCTCCCTGAGGCTGATTGTTTCCATTGTTGTTGTTCTGATTTGCCATGAACTGAGTCATCACTTGGGTCAGCTATGCCTGAGCTGCTATGAGCTGCTCCAACTCAGTGGGTTGACGGCGGGGAGGCATCTGCGGTTCAGCACAGGTAAGTTTAGAAAGAATCAACTACGACAATAGGTTTCTACCCATGCATATGATCAAACAACAACAAACAATAGCAGACAATCACAAGCAAGCAACACATCAACAAACAAGTGATCCAGCAACATCCCAGGGGTTATCCTAGTAGTATATAACTACTGAAATAGTTCTACAAGAGTTGGTAATGGTTAACTAAACAGTTGATCAACTAAACGACAAAAACAGCAATCTGCCAGAATAGTCCAGCAGCGTTCGCGGATTTTTCCGCATGACTTAAACTCGTCAGAAAAATTAGTTGATTTTTGTACATATAGTACAGAGAGTTTCGCATCATACCAATGTTTTTCAGATTTTTCCGAGTTACCTGAAAATATGAAAAATCGCGCAGTACTGCTGTATCAGCAGAAAACTGCAGCGAAAATAACACAGATAGTAACCAAAATTGACATAACTCTTTCATAAGATTCGCACAAATAAATCCTGGGATATTGGAGTACACAAATAATCAACTAAACACTTTTAAACTAACACGAGCTAAGCTTCATATCGATCGAGACTAATCCTAACGAATTTGCCTAACGAGGACTAATTGGTGGACTTCTATCTACTTCTTGAAGAGGTTGCGGTAGGTCCTTGCTGCCATGCGTTGGCGCTTCGGCTCGCGGTACAGCCATGGAGGCGGAGTGTACACTTCTCCTGAATCATCACTTGAGATTTCAAACTCCACCTCCTCTGGATCCTCCTCTTCTTCACTCTCAGCTGCAACTGCAACAGCTTCATCTCCTCCACCATCATCGTCTCCATCATCATCATCCTTGTCCTCATCATCATCATCGTTCCCACTGTCATCATCATACCCATTGTTGCCATCATCTCCATTGTCATCATCAGAGGATGGATTCAGCTGTGCTTGGAGGGCGGCAATCTGGGATGTCATAGCTTCAATAGTTTGATCCCTTTTCTGGACGGTCCCTTGCAACTGTTGTATGTTCTGGGTGTTCTCCTGCACAGTACCATGAAGATGAGCTATGGTTGCATCTCTGGCTATCAGGGCATTCTCCAGAACTCCCACAGCTTCATGCAAGGTGTCATTCTCCTGTCCTTGGACCACCATACCATTGCTAGCAAAATCTGCAATCTCCTTTATCATCATCACCTTCTCAGCTAGAGCTCCATTCTCCCTTTCCATGTCCTCTATGTGCCTCCGACGGGGCGGCATGTTGTTCCTGTCGCCCGGGGTAACCACAATGTGCCCATCTTCATCACGCCTCCCATAGTCACGGTAGGGTGAATCTGCTAGCAGTAGGTGTCGGACATTATGGCACTGGCGAGACAGGGCTTCATGTATGGCCAAGTTAATTCCAAGTCCCCAGTTGCAGTATCTCTTGGTGTAGATCAAATGCACTGGATTTGGCAAGGCAGCATCCCTGAATATGAAGGTAGTGATCTCCCATGCATTCTCTCCATATCCATAGGTGTACAACCTTCTTCCCTTGAACATGGGCAGTGGCAATCCCAATGACTGCGAGAGCTGTGCTAACTGCCTTGCAAAGAGCCTTGGTGACTCCATGGTTGCATACTCAGTCCTGACTTCTCCCATCTATCAAGTAAAAGAGGAAAGTGTGAGAATAGCATATGGTAAGAATTTACGAGGGTGAAAGGCATAAGAGGAAAGACAGAGTTAATATAGGCTTTAATAATTCTATGGCTTCCTAATCCAATCCTAGGTCACGATCCTATAGTCGACAACCTGGCTCTGATACCATCCTGTAACACCCCGGTTCTGAAAAGACCGTGGCTTCTATGTGACATGTCAATCCCTGGATCGGTTCATTGGCCCACAATAGAATAAGATGAATAACATAGCAAAAATATCCGTGTATCATAAATAACGAAGATCCAGAGTACCATTATTACAATAAAAGCTTAGCTCAAGGCTAGCTCAAATTATTCAGGTAGCAACATAAATAAAATAAATCCTCCATTCTTCAAATTGCCCACAAGTGAACAAGTGCCGAGTGGAGTACCGTGGCCTATATCGATTACTCAGAATCGGAATAACCTGCAACATAAAACGTAACAGCCCCGAAGGGTCAATACATGGAATGTATGGCAAGTAGAGCTAGTAAAGGAGACAATAGTACTAACATCTACATGCATACTTGGCAAGTGGAGCTGTGTCTGGCTTGCATTTGCAAATACATTTGTCCTACTTTCACAAACAGTTTTTGGTTTTCTTTGAAAAGATCCCAATTAAGTTAATCCAACAGTATTAAAACAATTATGAAATTGGAATGAGCGAGAAACATGTCATGGAATCAATATCAAGCAACTCAGTTGTCCATAACCGGGGACACGGCTAATCGATTAGATTATAAACCCTGCAGAGGTTAGTACACTTTACCCATGTGACTTGGCCAGCCCAGCTCGTACCATCTCTCATTTTGGGTGATGATAGGGAGAAGTCCAAGAAGAGACTGTTCGGGAAGTAGCTCCTCAATCCCGACGCGCACCGGTCCAACCTACCAAAATTCTACATCTCTGGATACGCGGGTTCGAGTTACCATAACCTACTAAGTCCAACCAACCGCCCATTCTATTATTGGCACATGGTTGTACACTTAAGCTACACAATAAAGAAGCCAATCATTCTCTCTTGAAACCTGGGTGCCTTTCCGCAATGAAACCACCAAAAATTATCAATACCATCACACCCAGGAGATTCATTGATTAAGTTGTTTTAGTTTTCACAAACCAATACTTTTAGAAACATCTTTCAGTGATGTAACCCAGCCCTCGTTCATCATAGCATGGCTAAGCACATCTACCAGCGGTGGTTCATCTATAAGGAAGGTCCTACCACATAATAGGACATAGCATAGCGATAGTATCATCCTACACATGCATCTACAAAATACACGACAATGCATTGAAAATAGTAGGACGATATCATGATCAAAGTAGCATCTACTTGCCTTGGTTGTAGCAGTCGGAAGAACAATCCACACACGAGCAAGCGTTGCACTCGTCACAATCTACACGACACAATTGCAATCATAAACAAACAATCCACAAGCATATGCAACAAATATGATGCATGAAGGTATGCAAGGCAAGTGAATTGGTGCTACAGCTGCACCACATAATCCTATTCAATAATACTACTGATTGCATGCATGGAAAATAGTTTTAGCGCAAGGAAAACTATTTCGCAAAAAGTAATGCTCATAACTAGAGCTAGAACTCAAATAATTCACTACCGGTAGTATACTATTTTTAAAATCTTGGGAAAATTCTACCGCATAGGCATCGCTGATTAGAAACAGTACCAATTGGAATTACTCGAAAAGGAATTATAAAACTCCCCGAGTAATTAAAACACTGCAGAAAGCCACTAGACAGTTTCTGCAGAAGTTTTCACTGTAAGCCTATCTTTTTAATTCACGATGAGATTCCCCTCGTTCCACTGAATTCAGGGACATATCATACGCGATTTTTGGAGCTACGGATCTTTTTCTACGAATTAATCACTCCGAAAAGGCCACTAACTAGTTTGATTAAACTGTACTAAACCTCGCTGCAAAAGTCTGAACCAAAGGTACAGCAATATTCTACACGACTCACTGAATCTACACATATTTTATTTGCAATTTTTGACCAAGCGGTTTAATTTCTACGCAATTTACAAGTTTCTACCGAAATCTGTCAACTAAAACGATTAACGAAAATAACCAGTCAATTGTGTCTGTTGACTGATCAACGCGTCTGCTGACTGGGCGCTGACTGGGCGTCTGACTAGTTAACGCCTAAGTCTGACCAGTCAACGACCGATCTGAACCGTTGATCTGAAATCCTACGGTGGCTGCAGGCTTACCGGTTACGAACGGCGAAGCGGACGGCGGCGAGTTCCAGACGGTGCGGCGATCGACTCCGGCGACGGTGTTACCTGCGCGGTAGGGGAAACGTTCAACACGTGGTTCAAGATCGTCAACGTGGCGCGCAAAACGCCACGCGTGCGTGCGGGGTAGACGCGCTCGCGAAGGCGCACTAGCGCGCAGCAGCGAGGCGGCGCAGCGCGGCAGCGGCACAGCAGCACGGCAGCACGGCAGCACAGCAGCGCGCGCAAGCAGCAGCGCAGCTACCGGCGCACGCAGCAGCGCAGCAGCGGCTAGCGCGCAACGCAGCAGCGGCGAGGCGGCGGGCGAGCAAGCGCGCGCGCGGCAGGCGGCTGCAACGAGGCGCGCGCGGCGAGGCATGCGCGCGGCGGCGGGGGTGCTGCGGGGCGGGGGCGGCTGCAGCAGGCGGCGGCGTCGGGGATCGGTGGAGCCGGCGGCGAGGCGGGGAAGGGCGACGGCCGGCGGCGGCGACCGAAGGGAGGCGGCGCATCGATCGAGGAGGGGGCGATGGCGGCGGGGGGTGCGGTTCCTGAGGGAGCGGGCGCGGGTATCGAGTGGGAGGCGGCGGCTCGGGCCAGGTGGGGTCCTTTTTGTGGGCCCTCGCGCGGAAACCTAGGCTGATTCGGCGCGAAGTTGGACACGAACTCGGAAATCGGCCCGGAATTCGGACCGTTTTCCGTCTTTTTAAACAAACGGCCGTAACTTCTCCGTACGAGCTCCGAATCGAGCGATTCTTGCTCCTACGGTTTTGTAAAATCGGGGGGAACAATCTAGGGTCAATGGTTGAGTGAAACCACTAGACTACAAGGGTGGACAACGCTAGTCCTACTAAAGCCTCCCGCAGGAGCCTCGTAGCAAAATAGAATAGGGTTTCGAAAATAGCGTTTCGTCGATTCTTTTCAATCGACGGTTTTGCATGGAAAAGTATGATGCAATGATATGAATGATATGAAAGACCAAATCTAAAATTTGGGATGTGACACACGATTGGAGTCCGACCCTCAATCGATCAGTCGGTAGTGGCTCCTAGCAGAACATGCCGACTCCCAAGTACCAAAGAGTCATGATGACATGTCTTTCCAATGTGACTTACGTCCGAGTCCCTTTTATCTCACAATATATCTTGTTAGACTATAGGAGAATATTTGCCATCCCTTAAATAGTATGACTCTCTTCTCGATCCGAGATAAGTGATCCATCTGACTAAATCTTAGTCGATCGCCTCGGTTAACACTTAACCGAGTCGCGCATGGCCATGCTTTCCGAATCATATCACCCAAGAGGGCCCAGAGAATATCTCTCCAACTGGAGAGGAAAAATCCCATCTTGGTTATTCACATTACGCAGCTTGATTCTCAGTCGACCCGGACTCAGCATTTATAACTGCCCTATTACGGATCAGCGTTTGACAGAACCTAAGTCGGTGATCCTCAACTCAGATTATGCAACAACCTCAGGTCTAAGGATTACATTGATTGATATATACAAATGCCAGCTTGTTCGATGTATCTCAATACGGGTCAATCTGACTCGCCAAACTCTTTAGCTGAATCTGTGTAAGTCGAAATAGCATCTCCATGCTCATGACAAGTGGAACCGAGTCATCAACCGACTTTCACATTGGTCTAAGTTGTGTGTCCAGCACAACCTCAATGACCAAGGATATTTAGTATGAACAACATGATATTATAGTTCCACAACCGAATCACATATTCAATGATATACATCAGATGTTCTCAGAGGGATAACTTAATATCTTTATGAATACAATGGAAAATATAATCATACATGATTACCTCTAGGGCATATTCCCAACATCATAGACCTACCTTTCAGGGTGAAAACCCAGGGTCTAGCCTTAATTGGTTGTGCCTGGCAATAGCCTTGTTGAAGGTATTGTTTTGAGAGCATGGATTTTTTTCAGGGTGGAAACCTAAGATCTATAATCGGGAAATGACGATTTTGTGCACTGTTCCTTTCATGGAGGCGTCGTTTTTGGAGAAACCGGACTTCTGGTGCTGTCTTGGTGGTGGTAGTACCACTGTTTCAATGAATGGGTCACTATAGCGGGACTTTTATTTTTTGTAATTCTTCTTTCTTTTTTGGCTGTGTAGATCCATATGGCCACTAGGGCACTGGGTGTAATTGGTATCTTGTGATATTAATATATGCTCTTTCCAAAAAAGTGACTTACTTCTGAAACAGAGATGTTGTCCTGCAAAACACCTTTTGAAAAATATATCTATATGAGTGTGACTATTACATATCGCAGTCTATAAGAGTTGGTACTCTCTACTAAACTCATAAAAGTCTACAGAGTATGATGTATAAGATCCACCTCAGGGGAAGTCCTAGGGCTGTCTAGTATGGGTCAAGATTTTATGTGAAACTAGATTTGCAGCAAACTTAAAGTTCAAAGCATAGTCTACTGTACAAGTTGTGCACTAGTGTACCATATAGTCTAGGTGGAAATTCAACTTAACAGTCTCCACTGTAGTACATGTATATGTAAAAAGTGCTTTGAAACAATAGGCAAACATTGTGTGCCTTTGGGATATATTGAGAGATTTTTGGTATTTTGCCTAAAATATGGCCTAGCCATCTATTATTAGCAATAATTCAAGAAATCTCGGAGGCCCATTTGAGACATTCATGCATGGAAATAAGTGGGAAAATTTTTTGTTCGACATTGCTATTTGAGTTGGAGTTTGACCTCCTGATGATGACTCTATTGATGTAGAACCTGTTGGGAACCCAAGAGCAAGGTATGACGAGCACATCAGCAAGTTTTTCCTCAGTTGCGAAACCAAGGTTATCGAACCAGTAGGAGAAAGAAACAACTTCCGAAGGTGTTGTTAGCAACGTGGAACCTGCACAACACAACCAAAAATACTTTGCCCCAACTTATCAATGAGCTTGTCAAGCTCACTGGTTTTGCTAAAAACAAAGGATTAATCATATAGTGTGGAAGATAGTAATTGCTTGTAATAATTGCAGAAAGTAAAAAGTAGATAGTAGATGATAAATCAATGGAAAGGAATGGAACAGGGTCCATAATTCACTAGAGGTGTTCTCCATAAGATAAATAATATGCTGGGTGAACAAACTAG
Organism: Avena atlantica; assembly: GCA_910589765.1. NCBI lineage: Eukaryota > Viridiplantae > Streptophyta > Magnoliopsida > Poales > Poaceae > Avena > Avena atlantica. The sequence goes on along the minus strand of OU342736.1, from coordinate 343,659,341 downwards.
AGCGGGGCAATTGACAAATAGAGAATGCATAACAATTCATGTACTAGACATTATGATCACTATGAGATTCATTTCGGCATTACAACATGATACATAAACCGTAATCCAAGTGCATCTATGACTAATAATCCACCTCCGGGATATCATCTGAACAACCCTCGGGTATTCAGTTGCAAGCAATAGATAATTGCATTAAGCAAAATGTGTAAAGTAAACAATACAATTTCCCTTGGAGAAAGGATTGTTGTTTTCTCCCTAGTAGCAACAACACATCTACAACCTTAGAGGTTTCTGTAACTCTCCCAGATTACTAGAGGCATGAACCTACTATCGAGCATAAATACTCCCTCTTGGAATCACAAGCAAATACTTGGCCAAAGTAACTACTAGCAACAGAGAGCATGCAAGATCACAAATAACATAGACATGATAGAATCAATAATCAATATGACATAGTACTCAATATCCATCGAATCCCGCAAACACAACATGTAGTATTACGATAAGATGATCTTGCTCATGATAGGCAGCTCACAAGATCTAAACATGGTAGCACAAAAGAGGAGAAACAACCATCTAGCTACTACATGGACCCGTAGTGCAAGGATGAACTACTCACACATCACTCTGGAGGCTGGCATGGTGATGAAAAAGGCCTCCGGGATGATCTCCCCTCTCCGGCAGTGTAACATCCCAGCATTAGAGCCTAGAAATAAGTTGAACCCAGATGTGTGCATTGCATTCATGCATAGAAAATCCGAGTAATTTTCGCGTTGTTAAACAAAACTTGTCAAAGTGATTGAAGCTTCTCTTAGCTTGATGGAATTGAAGTAGATCATCAAGTTGACTGCGATAAGTTTCAATAAGACCTTTGTTAAAGTCTCATTTAAGGAGAGATTTAATCTAAGGGTATATCAAAATATACCATAAGTTAAACCTTAATATAATGTGAGTTATATTTGATCATTGGTGATCATCTTATAATATTCATTATAACCACTCATAAGTACCTAATTAAAGATATAAAACCAATAATAAGATTGTAACCATTGTATCTTAAATTCCATCTGCATACATTCTAAGAATCACAGTAACACCTAATCGTAAAACACTTTTGATGAGTTGGAATTGGAAAGAGATTAAGTCAAGATTATCCACTATATATATATAGATATTCTTCTCTCTATACAATCCTTATGGAACTCATCTCAATATCTGTTGTTCATCAATGTGGAATAATTCCTCATTGACTTACAAGTTCTTAAACTATCAGTCTTTGGTCTATTATTTGATCTTATCAGAACATTTAATCAAATCTTCTAATGAGGGCATAGTCCATTAATAGCTTTAATCCAATATAAGATACTAAGAAGATAATTTCCAGACAATAAAAAAAGGATTGATAAAGCCCTGCTTAACCAACTACAAACTTCAATGATAAATGATTGAAGTATTATACTGGTAATGTTCTGGCCACCAACATGGAATGCTTATGTTTAGAGTAGATAATATTGGTAGGTAGAACATGAGTGGAACCTTAGTAAAGATAAGTGATTCTAGAGAAGCCTTTGCAACCCACTTAAATATAATTCAGGAATTGAAGTGCAAGTCATAAGAGTTAACTAATTATAAGATGGTGTTATTCAACTAAAGCTAGTATAGCATAGAGTCATTAAAAGTGATGTATTTATCTTTAAGGATAGTTTACTTTAGAGAAAGAATAATGTTGGGGGTTAAGGAAGGTTGGGAATAGAGTTTGAAGGAACTACTAGTGGGATGGAAGATTGTCAACAGTAAAATAGTAGATTCAACCAAGCAAGGATTGAGAAAGATATGAAGTATAATTATATCAAACTCATTGGAATCATTCCAAAGTTTAGAAGAATGATATATTGAATAATAAGATTTTAATAAGTAAATCCCTCAAACTAATAATGGTAATGGATTGAAAGATGTATTATATCTAGGAAAGGAGTTCCTTAATTAGAAACCCAAGGTGAAGAAATATAGTTATATGTATAAATCATTTTCCTATTTTAATCATGGTAAGCATTCAACTCTAAATCTCAACTCAAACATACTATCCATCTTATACCATTGATTCCACATCTGATGTCGATAACACTTTATAGAGATAGTTTCCTATAGCAAATTACATAAGCATATCTCTGTTAATTTCACTCATCCTCACTATATGTACTTAAGTATATTCACTTCTATAAAACACTCTAATTATAATTTTCTAAAGAGAGATTTCATCCAATACTATACACAAAAGGCAATACACTTAGTTGTTAAATCCTAAATCTTAAAAAGAATCTAAACCTATATAAAATCCTAAAAACCAAGGGTAATATTCCAAGATTCAAAACCCTAAACTTCTTTGTTATTCACAGACATTGCTATTTTCCAAAATAATGGGAGGAATAATTACCATATCAATGTCTTTATATTTCATGCATCAAATAATGGTATAAAATCATTAAACTTCTATATAAAGTTTCTATTCAAACTATGAGATCATTAAAATTAAATTTATAAGCAAATAAGAACATATCATTCAATAAATCTCTAATTAAAAATAGAAGAGAAAAATAATCAGAAGAAGTTTCTTCCAAATACTAAAAAGAGTTCTTATTGAGAAAATAAATGAAATATAAAAAGAAGGCATAATAAAGGTTCACAAAGGCTGCCAAATATATTTTAATATTACTGCCAATATCCAGCAAATTAAACATACAAAGAAAAGTTCAAAAATCTAATTCAAATTTAAATCTGAATTAGAAACCGAAAATAGAGAAAGGTTAAAACAAATAAAAAACTAAACCTGGACGTAGCCCAACACCCTATCCCTATCTGACGCCTATGTGCAGACCACAACAGCCCTGTAACCAGCCCAATTCCTTTCTATCTGAGACTAACAAGTGGGGTCAGGAGAGGACCGCGGGTTGAGCTAAAAAAATTGCCAGGGTGTTATCTGCAAAACGGCCATCGTCATCACCGTCACGCACACATGCAGCTCGCTGGCGGAGCTCTTCGCCGCCCGATGCCGTCATCGCCGTCATTGCATCAAGATACTCGCCGCCGATGCCAGGAGGGGATAAGAAGGCCACCGCGACGCATCGTCTCAATCCCTATCCCCAATCCCTCCTTATCCTCTCAGATACGAACGAGACCGAACCCTAGCTCGTCGGATCCACTCCTCGCCGTCGAACTACGCCACTCCACACCATTCTGAGCCGTCATGGAGAAGCGCCAGCCTCCGTAGATCCTCTGGATAGAAGCGTGCATTAAGAGGAGCACTGGAGCGGGTGAATTTGGTCGATTTCCTTCGCGGCAGTTCATCGGAATCCTCACCGGGAAGCTTGATTCCGGCCGCGCCTGTCCTCTCCAACCACTCGATCATCATCAGAGTGAGTTGTAACCTTTAGCCATGTATTGGACCCGCTGTGTTTCTGTTGTGCCATTCTGAGGGATGTAATACTAGTGAACGTTGTTTCATTGGTGTTATGTCCACGACTATAGTATACTACATCATGCAGTGGTATGCTGGGTCACCGCAGGCAGGGTGCCGGGAAGAGGTTCGGATCCCTCCCGATCTAGGGATGGAGATGGCGGTTATGGATTTTTTTCATGGAATTCTGATCGGGTACTTATGGTTTCTGCCTCTAGGGGAATATATAGGCGAAGGGGCAAGGTCGGTGGAGGTCCACGGGCCACACCCTAGGTCAACGCTCCCCCTGGCCACGCCTCGGCCAGGTGTGGCCGCCCTAGGGTGCGCCTCCCTTTGGCCTCTAGACTCCGTATTCGCCTCTAAAAAATAGGAACTTTGGCTTTTGTTTCGTCTAATTCCGAGAATATTTCTTTACTAGTTTTTCAAACCAAAAACAGCAAAAAACATGAACTGTCACTGTGGCATCTTGTTAATAGGTTAGTTCCAGAAAATGCATAAAAATACCACAAAGTATAGACAAAACATAAAGCAATTGGTGTAAAGGAGGTTGCTCCATCACTTGTGCAAGCATGTGAAAAAGAGAGTAGTATGTGCTCCTCCTCCTCCGCCGCCTGCCTCACCACGCCTCGCCTCATCATGACACACGCAAACTGCGGGTTGCTGGAATGAGTCAAGCCGAGTCGCGTGTATGGTTGTAGTTCTAATATGAACTCGGTGGGCTTCGGTCACTGCCTATTCGGTTCATCTCTCAACTTTTCTTTTCGTATCCTCATGTAGCATGTTCACTTCTCCCTCTCATGTCTATATAATAGAGGTCACTCCTCTCTGCACAACACACCATCACATAGTGCCTCCAGTTCCAGAGCTTTGAGAAATCACCAAGTCTTCCCCATCCCGACTTGTGACATGCACGTGAGTTGGCACAGTAGGCCTCCGGAACCCCACTTCTTCAAGTCCTGTATGGAGAAGGGTGATAAGGTTTTTTGGGAGCACTGTCGCACGACTTTTGGATTTATTACGAACTCGTTCATGGATGCTGACGACTTCTTCCTAGGAGGTGACTTCTTTCCTGACGTCGACCACCATTTGGACAACACGGTTGACAACACCGTCAACGCCAACACCAACACGAGCAGTTCCTCTTCTGCACCATATGAAATTCTTCTTTGTCTTGTTCGGTTCATGTTTTATGTGATGAAAATTATATCTCATATAGTATCTATAGCACTTTGGACTTCCGATTTATAATCTATCGGTTAGATTGCATGATTACTTTTATCTCTATATTATTTGTCATGCTTTATCTGTTTTTATTGATTAAATTATATGGTAAATTGCTCATCTTTCGAACAAATAAATTGTGAACAACCATTTCACTGACGATTTATTATGATGCTAATTCTCTTTTGATCTGACTAATGTATGTTAATCATTTGTAATATTATGCCTAATATTCTGTCTTATATATCAATTATTTTTCCATATGCTATCCAAAATTGAGAGAATTTTTAGTATGCACCATGCTTAAATTTTAACATACATCACACCATAATTCATCCTAGCCAATCCTCAACTCCTTTGAATGGCAAAACTGGTTACATACTAACGGCCGAGAGATGACGGAGTGGCATAAATGATTGTTGGACTAACTGAATGGTGGTATTTCTGAGAACAATGTTGGTCATAGTGACATAAATGATAAAAATGATAAAAAAAACTATTTTTGGCCATCTCTTTACACTAGTGGAAACGAGGCCTTTGGTTGAGGTCGGAAATGGGCTTTAACACCGGTTCTTCTACGAACCGGTGTTAAAGGGGGTGCCGTACTAGTGTGTCCCGTGCAGCAAAAAGGAGCACCCCCTTTAACATCGGTTCGTGGCACGAACCGGTGTTAAAGGCCCTGCACCAGTGGCCCGTGCATCCCCCCCTTTAACACCGGTTCGTGGCTTGAACCGGTGTTAAAGGGGGGCGCTATATAACACACCGCAGCCCACACCCCTCTCTTCCATTTTTTTCACTCTCTCATTTTGGAGCCTAGAAAAAGGTTGAGAGGTGTGCTAGTTTGTGTTTTTTTCCTATGCACAAGAGGTGTTCGGTGAAATGCCCAAGAGCTCGAAATAAGTTTTCTCGTTGCTCTTTCCTTATCGGTCGAGGTCGGCAACTTTATCCTTTGTAACATCCCAGCATTAGAGCCTGGAAATAAGTTGAACCCATATGTGTGCATTGAATTCATGCATAGAAAATCCGAATAATTTTCGCGCTTTTAAACAAAACTTGTCAAAGTGATTGAAGCTTCTCTTAGCTTGATGGAATTGAAGTAGATCATCAAGTTGACTGCGATAAGTTTCAATAAGACCTTTGTTGAAATCTCATTTTGGGTAAGGGAGATTTGATCTAAGGGTAGATCAAATGTACTATAAGTTAAACCCTAATATAATGTGAATTATATTGATCATTAGGTGATCATATTATTGTATTCATTAAAACCATTCATAAGTACCAAGTTAAGGATATAAAACAAATAATAAGAATGTAACCACTATATCTTCAATTCCATCTGGATACATTCTGAGAATCATAGTAACACCTAATCCTAAAAACTCTTTTGATGAGTTGGAGTTGGAAAGAGATTAAGTCAAGATCATCCACTATATATATATATATATATATCTTTCTTTCTATACAATCCTTATGGAACTTATCTCAATATCTGTTGTTCATCAATGCTGGATAATTCCCCATTGATTCACAACTTCTTTAACTATTAGCCTTTGATCTATTATTTGAGCTTATCAAAACATCTACTTGAATCTTTTAATGAGGGCATAGTCCATTAATAACCTTAATCCGGTATAAGATACTAAGAAGATAATTTCCAGACAATAAAAGGTAGGATTGATAAAACCCTGCTTAGCCAACTAAGAACTTCAGTAATAAATAATTAAAGCATTATAAAGGTAATGTTTTGGCCACCAACATGGAATGCTTATATTTAGTATGGGTAATACTGGTGGGTAGAACATGATTGGAACCTTAGTAAATATAAGTGATCCTAGAGAAGTCTTTGGAAAACACATAAATATAATTCAGGGATTGAAGTGTAAGTCATAAGAGTTAAGTAATTATAAGATGGTGTTATTCAACTAAAGCTAGTACAGTATAGAGTCATAAAAAGTGGTGTTATTCACCTTTAAGGATAGTTTACTTTAGAGAAAGATTAGTGATGGAGGATTAAGGAAGATTGGGAGTAGAGTTTGAAGAAACTACTTGTGGGATGGAAGATTATCAACAGTAAAATAGTAGATACAACCAAACAAGGATAAGAGAAATCTATGAAGTGTCTTTATATCAAGTTCCTTGGATTCATCCATAAGTTTAGAAGAATGATATATTGAATAAGAAGACTTTAATAAGTAAGTCCATCAAACTAATCATGATGATGGATAGAAAGAGGTATTATATCTAGGAAAGGAATTCCTTAATTAGAGATCCAAGATTGTGAAATATAGTTATATGTTATAAATCATTTTCCTATTTAATCTTGGTAAGCAATCAACCCTAAATCTCAACTCAAACATAATATCCATCTTATACCATTGATCCATCATTTGATGTCTATAACACTGATAGAAATATTCTCCTATAGAAAATTACATAAGCACATCTTTGTTAATTCCAAACATCCTAACTATATGTGCTTAAGTATACTCACTTCTATAAAACACTCTAATTACAACTTACTATTAAAAAGGAAGATTTCATCAAAGACTATATACATAAGGCAATATGCTCAGCCATTAAATCTTAACTCTTGAAAGGAATTTAAGCTTATACAAAACCTTAAAGCCAAGGGTAGTACTCATAATTCAAAATCCTAAACTTCTTTGTTTATCACATACATTGCTATTTTCCAACTTAATGGGAGTAATAATCATCATATCAATGTCTTTATATTTACTGCATCAAAGAATGGTATAGAATCATTATACATATATATAAAGTTTCTATTCAAGCTATAAGCTCACTAAAAGTTGAGTTATAAACAGATAAGAATATATCATTCAAGAAATCCGTAATTAAAAATAAAAGAGAAAAATAATAAGAAGAAGTTTCTTCCAATTATTAAAAAGAGTTCTTATTGAGTAAATAAAAGAAATATAAAAAGAAGGCCTAATAAAAGTTCACAAAGGTTACCAAATATATTTTAATATTACTGCAAATATCCAGCAAATAAATCATACAAAGAAAGGTTCAAAATATAAATCAAATTCAATTCTGATTAAGAAAACAGAAAATAGAAAAAATATAAAACAAATAAAAACTAAACCCGGCCGCAACCCAACACCCTACACCTATCTGACGCCTATGAGCAGCCCATAACATCCCAGTAACCAACTATGTCCTTTTCCATCTGAGATTGACAAGTGGGGTCAGGAGAGTACTGCGGGTTGAGCTAAAGAAATCGCCAGGGGGTTATCCGCAAAACGGTCATCTTCGTCACCGTCACGCACACAGGCAGCTCGCTGGCGGAGCTCGTCGCCGCCCGATGTCGTCATCGCCGTCACTATGCCAAGATACTCGCCGCCGCTGCCAGGAGGGGATAAGAAGGCCACCACGACGCATCGCCTCAATCCCTATCTCTAATCCCTCCTTATCCTCTCAGATACGAACGAGACCGAAACCCTAGCTCGCCGGAGCCACCTCTCGCTGTCGAACCACGTCACCCACACCATTCTGAGCCGTCGTGGAGAAGCGCCATCCTCCGTAGATCCTCTGGGTAGAAGCTTGCATCAAGGGGAGCACTAGAGCGGGTGAATTTGGTCGTTTTCCTTCACAGCAGTTCGTCGGAATCCTCGCCGGGAAGCTCGATTCTGGTCACGCCTGTCCTCGCCAACCACTCAATCATCATCAGGGTGAGTTCCTGAATCTTCCAGCATCCTTGAATCGTTTGACCTTGTGGTAAAACGCCGTTTCACTGTAAGCCACCGTCGGCCACCGTCGGAGCTCATCGGAGCTGAGGCTCCGATGACCATTTCCGAGCGGTGCTGCCACTATTAGGTTTCGTAGATCGCGCTGATTCGAACTAGATCCATCTCGCTTGCTAGGGCGCCGTAGATCGTCGCAGCTAACCACTCACCGACGGCGGTGGTGATGTTGACGCCATGCTTACCTCATGATCGAGCCACGTCAGTCGTTGACTGGTCTTTGCCTCGCGTGGTGGATGACATGGCCCAGGGCCCATATGTCATTGACAGTGAGTGGAGAGGAGGTATGTAACTGGTGCATTTCTTTCATCTGAGAGCTGAGGTGGACACTGTCCCACTAATCAGTGACTGGGGCTAGCTCTAGGTGTGGTGTAAAAAGTATTTTGCTGTTTAGAAATAAATAAAATGTTATAGTCCAATTAATATTATTCCAGAAATTCAATAAATGATTAAATCTTGTTTAATTAATAACTTTTGATTTATAATTCAGAAAAATATGTATAATATATGTATAATTCAGAAAAAAACTATTACCAAATATTATTATGATGAATATTTATATAAATATTATTTAATAAATGTTTATAAGTAATAAAACTTTGATAATTTATATTTTTATAATAATAAACATTAATAATAGTAATAAAATACCAAAAATATTAGAAAAATAAGAATTCTAATTTAAAATTATAATCATGTATTATTATTTCACTTAATTAAATATTTATTATTTAATTATAAAAGTAATAAGAATTATAAAAATCATATCTTATTGTTCATAAATCGAAAAAATAAATATGATATACCAAAATGATCACAAAAATATTATTTATATGTTAAAAATCTAATAATCTCCTTTTGAGGTAAATAAGAAAATTAAATATTTTAATAACTCAAATACTTCATTAATAATTCATATAGAAATAAATAAAATTTACTAATATTCCTAAAATAAGTCAAATAAGTCTAATAAATAGTATTAGTCTTAAATATTAATAATCTAATGCCATAATGGTTTAAAACATTATAAATGTTCTTATTTTAAAAGTATCCATAACCTTAAATGAAGATTATCTCAAAAAAAGGATTCCACTAATAATAAAATCCTTAAAGAACAACTTGTGAATAATCAGCTCTTTTCTAAACCATATTAATCACCAAATTACAAAAACCACTACAACACTATATAAATCCATAAGTAGTTAAGTAACATTATGTTTGGTTCATAAACTATACTCACTTATCTATAAAAGATAAATGATATTACTCCATACTGACATCAAGAAACCATTACCCAAGTAACAGAATAAACATTCTTAAGTAACTTGAAGAACACATTTCATACATACAAGATACCAATATATAAGTATGATACTTTCAAAACTATCTATACTTTAAAGTTAACTTTAGTCTACAAAATCTTAATATAACACTATAAGCATTATTATATGTTTTATAGTTAACTTTGGTCTGAAGTACTTAAACCATAAAGCAACTCAAGCCAAACCATTTGAGCAAACAAATGACATCAACCACCACTAACTAACCACAAAGTTTGTTTAGACCTTAGAAGTGAAACCTTTTCTTCGAAGGTTATCCTTTTTGCCACTTTAAATAAGAAACCTTGTATAAGTAATCCTAACTAGTATGTCATAAGTATGTACACTTTATTCCTACATTTGTGATGTTTACAACCACTCATAAACTCTAATAAAAGTACAACTATGAAACTTATCTAAAAGGACCACACATTCCAAAGTAACCATTTTCGGAATCCAAACCCTAGGATAACGTTATTCCCGGGAATTGCGCTTAGAACATGCATCACACTACTTATGCATAAAAGCATATTTCTTCTTTAAACATTAGTCCTTACTGGACCAATGATGCTGATTTCAGATTTTGGATCTTATACTGACTCGAAGACCGTGAGTGCATAATCTTGCAATCACAAAAGGAAAGTTCACACTTGTTCATGTCCTTTGATTATTTTCTGTAAAGTATTTTACAAATCCAGTGGTGTCATCACCTGCATTTGAAAAAGGACAGAAAACACTATTTTCAATAACAATGAGAACTATTGATTACTGGTCCAGGGTGATCAGCTAATCTATTAAATCTGACAGTTGGAATACCACTGTTTAGAACTATATCACCTAGGACTTAACAACCAATGTCGCCAGTGATTCTTGCGCCGTATATTACGCGTTGACCATGAGATTTGGAATGGGACGGAGAAGTCAGCTGTATCTTCTTCCTCTCGCATGAAGCCGGATGTGCAGGTCGTGGCTGTTATCCTCGTAGCGTGCATATTAATTGGTAATTCGTAGAGGATATGAAGCATATGGGTGGGAACCCTCATCGTCCCACGATAGTTCTGGCATCTAACGGTTTGTACAAACCATCGCTGTAATTATTTATGTGGGCATGGTGTACACCAAGGAGGCATGCGAGGTCGCGAAGGGGGCAGTGATTGGCTTGGATCAACTTCTGGGCCCCACATCATGGAATTGTGGACGGGAATAAGCTGCCCGGTTGTGCAACAAAGAGTTGATCTCTCATGGGTAAAGCAATGCACCTCTGCAGAGTGTAAGAACTGTAACTTGTTACTCCCTATTCCGGGAAGGAGCTGCGAACGCGGCGGGAAAGGAACCCCATGAAGATTCTGGTAAACCTGTGAAGGATGATGGACATAGATTTTCAAAATAAAAGCAACCTTTGAAGAAATGTTTATGAAAACTTGTATTGCCTACGACCTATGGTCTGTGGTTGTAGTTATAGTGCATCAAACACTCCTTTTCTAGTGAATTTGCTGAGTACGCTCGTACTCAAAGTATCTTCTTAACCCTTGCTAGATTCTGAAGCCATTAAAACGATGTCTGCATCAAGATATGCTCCAGGACTTATCAAGACCAGCTAAAGCTCTTCAATGAAGACCAGGAAGACAACATATATCTCAACTCACATGAAGACGAAATTACTGATTAGATAGAAATACAATCTCTAGCCAAAGAACCTACCTCTGTAGTGCGTTGCAATAGCAGTAATGCCAATTCCCTAGTTAAATACTAATTTTAATAGTATAACAGTTTTGCATTATTTATCTTTGATTCTTCTCCGTAAGAGGTTCTTTCTCTCTCTTTAACCTAGAGTTTTCTCTGGATCTTATGTAAAGAGTGAGTTGTAACTTTTAAGCCTTGTATTGGACCCGCTGTGTTCTGTTGTGCCATTCTGAGGGATGTAATACTAGTGAACGGTGTTTCATTGGTGTTATGTCAATGACTATAGTATACTACATTAGGCAGTGGTATGTTGGGTCACCGCAGTTGGTATCAGAGCATATGATTTGACCTTAGGTTGGAAACCTAGTAAATGGGTAGAACCTATAGGACACATCTTAGCAATAATAAAGAGTTCTCTAGTGATATGAGGGATATTCACTTGAAAATAATCCTGTTATGTTACTAGTGCGATAACTCTTTTATATGATTGCAATTCCAAACATTACCCAAGAGTTTTAACTGTATGTGACTGATGATAATTTCTTATCCACAGTTCCACATGGCACCTCGATATCCACCCCGGAATGTTTAAGTAATGAACAGGACGTTGGATGACTATGGAGGGGATTGGACAGACAATCTCCGACAACTTCTATGGAGTTTGGAATGTGAATCAAGACTTCTGGTCAAGATTTACAGTTACTATGATGGGCATGAATTAGCTAAATACCGTGTCATGATCATGTTACCCAAGAAGTTAGGACTGAAGGGAGAAATGCCAGCAGGAGAGGCAAGGTGCATGGCATCTGCATATCAGATTGCCGTAGCAGCCATAACCATGATCCGAGAGCATAAATCCCAAGCTCTAGAAGGTAGTACTCACACCATTATCCCACATGAAACCTCAAACTCAGAGCATGAGTTAGATCACTCTACCTTAGTCCAAGCTGAACCTACTCTAGCTGTAGAGTATATGGATCGTTATCGGTCTTTGCTAAACACTTATCATAACACTCACCAAGTCTTAGTTCAGGAGCTGGATACGGTCATTGAGGATTTTACTAGTCCTGAAAAAGAAATGGCTCGTAGGAAGAAGTTAGATAAAGAAGCTAGGCATCCCAAATACATACCTTCTGGAGAGGTGTTTGAGGAAACTGAGTTTGATGACCCAAACTCAGAAAATTATGCCTACTACCAGAATGACTTCAAGCCACCTGAAGACTTATGGACCAAGTACAATTCCGAACAACAAGAAAGGAATAAAGTTATTCCAAATAAACCCGAGCCTAGAAATTATGGATGGGAAATAGAATCTCAAGGTAAAACCATAGGGAATCCTATACCTTGTGATACAGGTATTGAAGAAGATACCAACTATAACCATAGAGAGCCTTATGGACCATACAGGGGTAATACGAATCCAATCAACTTAGAAGAGTACTCCAATAGCTACTATTCCAACATATATGACTGGATCCAAGAAAAAGCTAAGGAACCAACTTACTATGAGGAAGCGTTGTCAGAAAACCCGAACTATTCGGTGGAAGATTATGCCAACTCTAGTCATTTTTAAATGACTAATCTCAGTCTCGGTACTTCTAATCAAGATTACGCACCTCCTGGATGCTCCTATGCTCCAGAAGGCAGTCGTAGGACTTCACGTCATCATGGACGGAATTCCAGGAAACACTAGAGAAAGATAAAAGTGAGAGAAAAACAACATCCCAAGGGTTGCGGGCTTGAATAATGTATATAGAGGGTAATGCGTATTGTAGTTTGAAGAGTTTGCCGAAATAAGTGAGGATATATCCACAAGAGCAAGAAGTTCTTGTAAGATAGTTGTGTAAATAGGTATGGAGCAAACCGTTGGAACATCTAGTACATTTGTAAATTAGTTAAAACCTATGTGTAATACAGGGTACATGCTTTGTTGTTTATCGACTTTTGGATCTTATTGGATCTTCTTGATTGCCTAGATATGTACATGAAGTTAATTTGGTGTGCAAATGCATGATGTAACACCCAGTTATTACTTGATGATATAGACCTAGATAGGAATGGGGATTCGTGTAAGGGAGCGACGATTTCAAAGATAAAAAAGGAAGACTTACTGGGAGGAAGAAGCAAGATATAAGGAGTGTTAACACCACTCGGGGAATAGGTAAAGCATAAATTATTCCTAGCCAGAACCAAGAAAGAAGTTGGGTATAGAAGATGTAGGGAGCCACAAGAAATATTAAACTTGAAGTTCAATCAAAGTGGGTAATATTACTAAGAAGTAATGGAATAGTTGTACCAAGTTCATGGAAGTATCATGAATAAGTACAAATATTTAGCTTTGGAACCAAAATGGTATTCAAACTCTGACAATTCCGAGAAAATGTGAGAGGTATGTGAGAAACCATAGGGTAATACACACACCCTAGGACAGTTCGCAGCTGGTAATAATCCGCAATTGGTATTTGATCCATAGATAGTAACTAATACACAGTTGGTATTTTGTCTGCAACTTGTATTTGGTTGAAATAGTTAACCAAATCTTATTAAAAGTTGCATAAAGAGCATTAAATTTGGCCTAAGTTAAGTAAGACCTAAGAAAGTTTAACAGATTTGAAGACGATCGCTTGGCAAGAGGCTTTGCAAGGTCCAGTTTATTCAGCAAGAATGCCCCAATAGTAAGTACGACATTTAGTGCTGAAAGATTTGCTTCGGAGATCCACAATTGTGTGGATATACCGTATAATCTTTCATCAGACCTTAAACTGGTAGAATCTAAGCTGAATCGCGGTCAATATTCGAGTTTAAGAACCAATGGTCTCTATGCATGTAATTTAAAGACTATTAGTAAAACTTAAGGTGGAGAGTAAACATTAGGAACGAAAGTTGCGGAGAATACGATAGGTAATAAAGAAAAGATATGTAAAAATCTTAAGAAGGTATAAATTTAAAGGTGATAAAGGATATATTTAACCGACCAATCCAAAAATAAACAACTCTTAAGTAAATCTCAAGAAATAATAAAGAACTTCCAATTGGACATAGGAACAGAATAAGAATTCCAATGGGTATGGACTAAATGAGTTCAAATCCAATCTTGGAAACAATACCAGTATCAACTATACTATGACAGGAATAAAAGGGTAATCTTTTGACTACTAACACAGGTATATAGAAACTTAAAACTTATCTTTAAGGAGACCTCTAAATTGTACTTAAAATAGTAATAAAGCTTGATGTTTAGATAAAATAATTGTCACATCCCAAGATTTTCCAAATCTTGTAATGTGAAAAATAAATAAACAAAATAAATAATTATAGAATTTAGGGTGAAAAGAAACTTTTGTTTCTCATTGGAAACTTAAAAATCCCATTTTGAACAAACTTTGGTTAATGTTTAAATCTAATTAAATTCAAATCAAGTGGATTGCAATCTTCATAAATGCATCTGGGAATTTAAACACTTGAGAAATAAACCAAAACCCTAAAACCCTAATGGAGGAAAATCATTTTCAAGTTATCTCTAAGACTATGGATATGATCCATATAAAAGTTGTCAAGCAAACATTTCAAAATGATCAAGAATGACTATTAGAAATATTATAAAACCATATGAATTGGTTTCACTTAAATTGGAGCCATAGATAAAATCTTATGAATGGCCATGCTTTCCGAATCATATCTCACAAGAGGGCCCAGAGAATATCTCTCCAAGTGGAGGGGCAAAATCCCATCTTGGTTATTCACATCACGCAGCTTGATTCTCAGTCGACCCGAACCTGCCTTTATAACTGCCCAGTTATGGATCAGCGTTTGACAGAACCTAAGTCGGTGATCCTCAAATCGGACTATGCAACAACCTCAGGTCTAAGGATTACATTGATTGAGTTATACAAATGACAACTTGTTCGTTGTACCTTAATATGGGTCAATCCAACTCGCTAAACTCTTTAGCCGAGTCTGTGTAAGTTGGAATAGCATCTCCATGCTCATGACAAGTGGAACCGAGTCATCAAGCCAACTTTCACATTGGTCTAAGTTATGTGTCCAGCACAACCTCAATGACCAAGGATATTTAGTACAAACAACATGAATGCATAGTTCCACAACTGAATCACATATTCAATGATACACATCAGATGTTTATACAAGGGCTACTTAATATCTTTATGAATACAATGGGAAATCTCATCATACATGATTGCCTGTAGGGCATATTCCCAACAAGAACAACTACTAGTGACCCAAACCCAGTTGAACCAAGTGACAGCTCAATTTTTAGCCAACACCAGTGAGGTAGATCCAACCATGCAAAGGTTTTTGGAAACCCAAACCCAATTGTTGCATAAGGTAACAGATCAAATGATCAACATGGGAGACAACTCTTTCCAAGGTGTTTGTGACAACAAGGATGTCAAGGATGATATTCTAGAAGGAACCCAAGCTTGCAATATTTGTGGAGACAAGGATCACACTTCCAAAGAGCATGAAGATCAATGCCCCAATTGTGAAGAGAAACATCTAACCAATCAATGCCCCACATCTCAAGCTACTTGTTTCCTATGTGAAGGAAATAATCATGTCCCTATCCAATGCCCCATCTATACCATAGTTCAACAAAGGAAACAAGGTGGAGTGCAATAACAGTTTGTAAACCCTCATGAAGGAACAACTTCTACCAAGAAGGATGAAGGCAAAGTCAAAACTATGCATCATAAGGCCAAATCTAAAGTGACCACAAAGTGTTGCTACTCTTGTGGAGAAGAAGGTCATATCTCTAGTAACTGCCCCAAGAAGAGAGAAAGATTTCCCACCTTTGTGGTGAAGTATGAAGAGCATGAACTAGAAGAACTTCTAGCTTTGGAGAGACCCAAAAAGAAGAAGAAGGACATAAGCCAGTTGCAATGTTATAATTGCAAAGAAATGGGACACTATGCCGGTGATTGCCCAGAAAAGAAGAAGAACCAAGGAAACAAACAAGAGGCAATGATACCAAAGGAAAAGAAAGATATCATCCAAGTGATGTGTTTCAAATGCAAAGAGCTAGGCCATTATGCATACAAGTGTCCAGAGAAGCTTCATCAAAATCCCAAGCAAGCCAAGAAGTAATCTAGTTGGAAAATTTTTAAGGGTGGTAGTACCCTAGTTGCTTTGAGCCAACTTGTAACCCCTAGCCTTCCCAAATCTCGGGTCGAGATTTATTTTAAGGGTGGTAGCCTGTCACATCCCAAGATTTTCCAAATCTTGTAATGTGAAAAATAAATAAACAAAATAAATAATTGTTGAATTTAGGGTGAAAAGAAACTTTTGTTTCTAATTGGAAACTTAAAAATCCCATCTTGAACAAACTTTGGTTAATGTTTGAATCTAATTAAATTCAAATCAAGTGGATTGCAATCTTCATAAATGCATCTGGGAATTTAAACACTTGAGAAATAAACCAAAACCCTAAAACCCTAATGGAGGCAAATCATTTTCAAGTTATCTCTAAGACTATGGATCTTATCCATATAAAAGTTGTCAAGCAAACATTTCAAAATGATCAAGAATGACTATTAGAAATATTATAAAACCATATGAATTGGTTTCACTTAAATTGGAGCCATAGATAAAATCTTATGAATTTAATAAGATAAGGAAATTGAATTTCCAAAGCTAATAAAGCAACCATATAGAAATCCATGCCCAATGGTGAACAGATAATCCTAAAAAGGTTAAAAAGGATAAACAAATATTAAATAAGATTTTACAAATTGGAATCACCAAGTTTGGATCTATAAATAAAAAGATATGGATTTTATAAGATAAAGAAAGAAATATTAAATGAGGAATATTTAAAGGCCAAATTAACTCTTGACCTAATCCATAAGCAAATGGAATAAATATAATCCAAATCCAAATAAATTAATGGATAAGGAATTTTCAAATTAATTAAGAGGGCATTAACCAAATCCTATTCTATTTGAATAAAGATAAAATCCCTATTAGAAATAATTAATTAAATCATGGGAAAATAATAATTGGAATTTACCCAAGTGGAATAAAATTTGTTTGATTAACCTCAATAAGATCAAAGAAAACTTCCAAATAAAATTTATGGACTTAAAACTATATTTAATTTCATGAGAATAAAGGACAAGTACCCAAATTAAAAATAATTAATAAATCATTTTTCCAAATAAGTCAAGGTGAATTATTTGACACCCTATTAAATAAATAAACCTACTGAAAAGGTTTTTGTGAGAATTGAAATTAAATAAGGGTTTAAAATATATATGATATTAATTGAATTTAAATGCATGGGCCTACTTTTAAATAATTCAAAGACCCTAAAAGAATAAAATAAATATTCTAATTTTGACTCTAAAATGAAGTATTAATCAGTATTTAAATCTACACAAATTTTGGTTGAGGTTTGAAATCAAATTGTTGTTTGAATTGATTAATCAAAATCAAACAGATTAATAGAAAAAGAAAAAGGGAAAACATTCAGATAAAAAAAATGAATCTAGCCAGCCCAGCCCACTAAGCCCAGTCTAGCCCATCTCCTTTCCCCGCGAGAAAAACCCTTCGTACTCGCGAATTGACCCACAGCGTCACTGACCGCCTGGATCCACCCTTCCTCTCTCCCTCTCGCTGACATCGCAGCCCACACCACGTCACCGTCTTCCTCACCCTCCCGCTGACCTCGCCAGCCATTGCTGCCAAATGAATGTCGGCGTAATACGTAGTAGCGCCACGATTAAATATCCCCGCGATCACGCATACTAAATCGCCTGCGCCCCCTCTCTCTTTCCTCTCACTCACCAGATCCTCTACGCCCCCAGGCTACCTTGATTTTGGCTTAAACTACCGCTGCCTACGACGAGTCCCATGTCAAATTCCGGCGAGCCCCGACCCTCTCCTACCTCCTAGCTCACACCAGCTTAATCCCTATCATCTCACGCACCTGTCTGTGGTTTCCGTTCGCCCACGCATGCCCCACATCCTCGCCTCCGTCTTCATCTGAGCACCACCGACGGCGAGATCAACTCCGATGAGCTCTCCTGGTAATCCCTGACCGCCCCTCCTCTTTGGTTGACACTAGCATACTCTCCTCTATCGCGCGTGTCTAACGCACCCTTTGTTTTACATTGGCATGCCTGTAGCCTCGTCCCCGACAACGGCCGAGCGAACCCGACGCCAGGCAGGCCTCCGGCGAGCGATTGCCGTCACCGCCGTGCGCCCCTCGATGAGCTACCACCACCTTGAGCATCACCACGACCACGCGAACCTGGTGAGCCATTCCCCTTCCTACCTTGCTTCCTGTAGTTGCCGCGACGCCGTAGCCAGAGCCAGCGCCGCCACTTGATGGTTGGTTGATCATCAGCCGTAGGATGCAGATCCAACGCACACGAAAGAACATTGAGCGAAGGGGTATGCTTGCTCCTGCGCCACACGATCTGTTTAGATCTAACGTACCGTGTAGGCCGATCCGCACGAAGAGGTATAGACGAATCAGAACGTGACGCGTGGCCTGGAATTTGTTTTAAAAACATAAACTTGTCTATTAGATGACGAAATTTGTAAAATCCATAACTTTCAAACCACACGTCCAAATTTTGAAAATTTTATATCAATTGATTCAGAAAAACAAGTACTTTCTGACCATGCACTTTGTTTAGTAAAATGTTTCTGTTAAATTGAATGTTTTTGCAGAAACTTGTGTAGGCATATTTAGAATATAAAATTTGTTCTAAAATGATTTTTGAGATAAAACCTTTGGCAAATGGATTTTTTTGAACCTACTGACCTTAGAAACCAACTCATGGATTTTAAAATGTATTTGGTAAAGCTAAAGAGTAAATCTTTGATTTAAAGCATTTCTAGTCAAATAAAAATAATGTTTATTTAATTAAAAATGCTTTTGGAGAAAAACCTTTGGGAAATGTTTTGATTTATACTCTCTGACCCTAAACACAAGGTTTTATGATTTAAAAAAATATTTTTATGAACCCTATAGATTGTTGCCTTATTAAAAGCATTTCTCAACTACATAAAATAATGCTTTGATTTAAAAATGGTTTATAGATAAAATCTTTTGCAAATGATTTTGCCACTTTATAAAATGACCAATAAGTTTTTAGAATGTTTATAACCTAATATAAACCACTTCTGTAAATAAAACAAAGTTTGATATGTTTGCATGCATTGTTTTGTTTCTATTATTTTATGTGATGTTGCTTGAATGGTAGATTGAAATATTGCTTGCTTGGTTGGTTTGTAGTGATTGAAGAGTGTGAGTATTGCAAGATCAAGGAGTGAAATTATATTCTCTACCAACAAGGCAAGTGATGCTTCATACTTTGTCCCACTATTTTCACTATGCATTAGTGATATTTCTAAGTAGGACTTACATGGAATTTTGCTAAGTGTAAACTATGCCATGGGAAATCATAGTATATGAAACCTTAGTAGAAATTTCCTAAGTTAAGATTCCTACTAGTATCATGCTTAGCTTAGCTAGTAGAAAACAAGGGTGGATTATATTTCATGCTATGGAATAATTCTAAGTCATGGACTTGTGTTTTGTTTAATAAAACAACTAAGTGAATGAATCACCTGGGTGGAATGGAAGGAATGGTTTGTGTTGAGTGGTTCACAAGGCCCATTTCTATGGTTTACCTTGTGTATCTCACTTGTGGATGGCCACCCAGGAACAAAGAGATTTAAGATGTCAAATGTTGAGAAGCTTCAAGTGCAGCCACTTGGCATTATGGGCTCTGCCTGGATCATATAGGTTGCAATAACTTAGCCAAATGGACAGTTGGTGGTAGGGGAATGATAGGTTGGAACGCGTCCATTCTGGTCTAAGGGAAGGCTTCTGAAAGATCTTGTCTTGGTGAAACCAAGTCTTGTGGGGAAAGTGCACCACCTCCGCAGAGTGTAAAATATAAGTACTTAGCCATGTCCCTGGTAAAGGACAATTTGAGCATCAAGACATGGAAGCTATCAAGAATCTCCTCATCCCAATTTCTAAGTTAAAAACTTGTGGTTGAACAAGGGTTGGAGGATCACCAATTTCTATTGGGAGATGCCTTGGGTGTTTTTCTCAAGCAAAAACTTAGTGTTTTAAAATGAATAGGAAAAACTATTTTGAGTAAAGCAAGCCTAAACTCCACTTATCCAAATGCATATAGATGATAGACTCCACTATACTAAGATAGTATCACTTGCCAATACAATTCAAATGTATTGACCCTTGTGGCTGTAACTTATTATGTTGCAGGTATGTTTGATGTTAGTGAAGTTTATTGATTAGGATTACAGGTCTATAACCAACATGTTTGCCTGTGGCACTTTGAAGATGAAGGACCCCATGCTATTGTTATATTCTGCTGGATTGTAACGAGATAGCCAAATGAGCTATGTAAGATGTAATAAATTATTTTATTCCTGGTTATAAAGTTGTATTATGACCTTTGTTTCTTGATATTAGATCTTAACTGTGGATGCTAGATATTGATCCAGGGACTAGCATTGTAAACATAGGGATCTCTACCTTATTAAAGGTTGGGAACCTTACAGATGGTATCAGAGCCTTGTGTTTCCTGTAGGATTATAACCCTAGGATTGGACAAAAAACCCTTAGAAAATAGGAGTTATATTTGTTCCAAAACTTATTTACAAACAATCTTGTAAAATCTTTCCTCAACCTTTTGGTTTTAACTCTAAATCTCTTGTATTTCAACTTGATGGATAAAGCCTTCTCCATGACCAAAGACTTCAACTATATTTTCACCAAGGACTTCATCAACTCAAGTGACTTCAACCATAGTCTCAACAAGGACTTCAAGTTGGATATCACTAAGGACTACAAGTGAGATAAGAAATATTACTCAAGACTTGAAGACTAAGGGAATACAACTTAGAAGGAACCATCATCACTTTAAAGTTTTGTGACCAAGAATTTTCCCAAGGAAAACCATGATCTCATTCAAGAAGAATCCACCAAGAAGGATAAAATGATTTCAAGTAAACCATATAGTTGTACCACCATGTTTAGTTTAAATTAAACACACCAACTTATGTGGTGTAGCAAAAATATTGTGTTGCCTATAAGTGTGGTTGAAACTTGTTGTTTGAGTGGAATGTTTGTTTGTGGTTGCTTGCACATTGCTTGAGTGAATTGTGATGTGTGTGATTAGAATTGATTCCTTAGAAATCTTTTGCCTATTCTAATCCCAATCCAACCCAAACAGATGACTACTCCAAGGAACTCCAACATCAAGAATGGTGACAACAACAACCAAGAGTTCAACATGAGAGAACTGTTGGGCCACGCGGAGATAAAACAAAAAAATTCCTCTAACGTGGTGATCCCAAGATCCAGCTGAGGTAGAAGGCCACGAGGTTTACCACTAGACGTGCAGTTGCGGATTACTGATGAAGCACGTCAGTTGATGCAGTGCAGTCCTCACGATCCGATCGTCCTGGTGCTGATCGCACAGCACCTCTACTGGTATCCACACGTACAAGGAGGAGCACCGGCGGCGAACTGCTAGGTTCGTTACGGCGGCAGGACTGCTATGGAGCTAGGGTTTCCAACACATGGAATGACCTAACCGAACAACGATTGACCTTTCTGGGTTACGATGCTCCACTATATATAGGGAGTGAACATGGGCTCTGCTCGCGCGACCCATTCACTAAAGCCCATATAACACTAGTCATCGTGAGTCCAACTCACTAACTCAGTCCTAATCCGGTTTAGGTCCAACCCAACCAGATTACAGGTTCAGATCCAATCCGAACTTGCTCCCGCTCTTAAGTGTGTGACCCCGCAGGCTCATGGCTACTTGGACATGATTGGAGTCCGACTCTCAATCGATCAGTCGGTAGCGGCTCCTAGCATAACGTGCCGACTCCCAAGCACCAAAGAGTCATGACGACTTGCCTTTCCAATGCGACTTACGTCCGAGTCCCTTTTGCCTCACGATATACCTTGTCAGACTATAGGCAAATAATTGTCATCCCTTAAATAGTCTGACTCTCTTATCGATCCAAGATAAGTGATTCACTCGACTAACTCTTAGTCGATCTCCTCGGTTAACACTTAACCGAGTCGTGCATGGCCATGCTTTCCGAATCATATCTCACAAGAGGGCCCAGAGAATATCTCTCCAAGTGGAGGGGCAATGTAGAGTTCCCAACCTTTAATAAGGTAGAGATCCCTGTGTTTACAATGCTAGTCCCTGGATCAATAGCTAGCATCCACAGTTAAGATGTAATATCAAGAAACAAAGGTCATAATACAACTTTATAACCAGGAATAAAATAAGTTATTACATCTTACATAGCTCATTTGGCTATTACATTACATTGCAGCAGAATATCTATAAACATGGGGTCCTTCATCTTCAAAGTGCCACAGGCAGACATGTTGGTTGTAGACTTGTAATCCTAATCATTTAAACTTCACTAATATCAATCAAGCCTGCAACATAACAAGTTATAGCTACAAGGGTCAATACATTTGAATTGTATTGGCAAGTGATACTATGGTAGAATAGTGGAGTCTATCATCTATATGCATTTGGCTAAGTGGATCTTAGGCTTGCATTGCTCAAAATAGATTTTCCTTATCATTTGAAAACACTAAGTTTTTGCTTGACAAAAATCACCCAAGGCATCTACCAATCAAAGATTGAAGGTCCTTTAACCCTTGTTCAACCACAAATTTTTAACTTAGAAATTTGGATGATGAGATTATTGAGAGCTTCCATGTCTTGATGCTCAAATTGTCCTTTACTAGGGACATGGCTAAGTACTTAGATTTTACACTCTGCAGAGGTGGTGCACTTTCCCCACAAGACTTGGTTTCCCAAGACAAGATCTTTCAGAAGCCTTCCCTTATACCAAAATGGACGCGTTCCAACCTATCATTCCCCTACCACCAGCTGTCCATTTGGCTAAGTTCTTGCAACCTATATGATCCAGGAAGAGCCCATAATGCCAAGTGGTTGCACTTGAAGCTTCTCAACATTTGACATCTCAAATATCTTTGTTCCTGGGTGGCCATCCACAAGTGAGATACACAAGGTAAACCATAAAAATGGGCCTTGTGAACCACTCAACACAAACCATTCCTTCCATTCCATCCAGGTGATTTATTCACTTAGTTTTTTTATTAAATAAAACACAAGTCCTCAACTTAGAAATTTTTCCGTAGTGTGAATATATATTCCACCCTTGTTTTCTATTAGCTAAGCTAAGCATGATAGTAGTAGGAATCTTAACTTAGAAAAATTATCTACTAAGGTTTCATCTACTAGGATTTCCCATAGCATGGTTTATACTTAGCAAAAATTCCATGCAAGTCTTACTTAGAAATATCACTAATGCATGGTGAAAATAATGGGACAAAGTATGAAGCATCACTTGCCTTTTTGGTAGAGGGTATAAGTTCACTCCTTGTCCTTGCAACAATCACACCCTTCAAGTCACTACAATTCAATCAAGCAAGGCACAATCTCAATCTACCAATCAAGCAAAATATCACATAAAATGATAAAGTCAAAGTAATGCATGCAAGCATGCCAAGCTTTGTTTTATTTGAAAAAGTGCTTCCTAATGGGTCATAAACATTTGAAAACACCTAATGGTCATTTTATAAAGTGGCAAAGTCATTTGCAAAAGATTTCACTTCATAAACCATTTTCAAAACAAGGTATCATTTTATGTGGTGTATAAATGTTTTTACTAAGGAATTAATCTATAGGGTTCACAAAATATGTTTTCAAACCATAAAACTTTGTGTTTAGGGTCAGAGAGTTTAAAACAAAACATTTCTCAAATGTTTTCCTTCAAAACCATTTTTAATAAATAAACCCTATTTTTATTTGACTAGAATTGGTTTTAAATCAAAGAATCATTATTTTTCTTCACCAAATACATTTTTGAAACCAAAAAGTTATTCCTAAAGTCAGTAGGTTAAAAACACACCATTTGCCCAAGATTTTATCCCCAAAAACATTTTAGAACAATTTTTATAACCTAAACAAGCATACATAAGTTTCTGCAAAAACAAACATTTTAACAGAAGCTTTTTACTAAACAAATGGCATGGTTAGCTAGGGCTTGCTTTTCTGAATCCATTGATATAAAATTTGCAAAATTTGGACGTGTGGATCAAAAATTATGGAATTTACAAAATCACATATCTAATAGATTCAAATCTGTTTTTATAACCAGAGTCTGGCCACAGGTCTTATTCCTATTCGTCGAAAACGTTTTGCGTGGATCGACTAACACAGACCGTAGGATCAAGTTACATCGCATGACACTGGTTGCGTACCTCTTCGGCGTTAAGTGAATCTATCGTATCCATCAGATCGTCATCTAACGACCATCGTCACCCTGACCAAGTTCTGGCGGCGCTCGACGGCTGCGCGCGGCGGCGACGTTCGGCTAGCGGCGGAGCTGGCTCTAGAGGAAGCAAGGAAGAAAGAGAGGTGGCTCATAGTGATCGCCGAGGCACGGGGATGCTCAACCTTCCCTTGGTTGGTGAAGGGGTGCACAGAGGTCGACGGAATCGCTCACCGGAGTTGAGCTGGGCCTCGGGTGCGATCAGACGTCGACGGGGGAGAGACTACAAGGCGTGTCGAAGCAAAGTAAAGGGTGTGTTCGACGTGCACGGTACCAGGGAGCATGTGAGTATCAACGAAAGAAGGCGGCGCGGCCATAAACTACCTGTAGGGCTCGCCGGAGTTGGAGCAGGAGGCGGTGGCGTTCTGGTGTTGACATTGTCGATGCTAGGGGGCGCGCGCGAGCGAGGGGAAGACACTGGCAGATGCAGGAGATGATGGTGAGCAAGCTCGTGTGCTCTGGAAGTAGCGGGGCTAGTGGTGGTGGTCGGATTTTGAACGTGAGCTCACCGGAGACAGTGGGGTTCGGGCTTGCGATTCGAGCAGCCTGGTGGCGATGAGGTGTTGGCGTTTGAGGCGAAAAGTAGAGGGAAGAGAGGTGCTTATGAGGGCGAGGTCACGGGGCTGTTTAATCGCGGCGTTTACTGCGAATTTACGCCGGCAATCAATCGGCAGCAAACGGCCAGGGAGGGTGTGGTCATCGGCGGGTGAGGACGATGCTTGCGTGGCGTGGGCCTGTGTCGTCAGCAAAGGAGAGAGAGGGGGTGTGGGACCTGCTAGTCAGCGATTGCCTGGGTTCCTTCTGTGGTGAAAAACGATTCGCACGCAGAGAGGGGGAGGGAAAACTGGGCTGCGACTGGGCTGCTGGGCCTGCTTAGTTGGGTCGAGTCCTTTAGCATTTTTTTGTACTGAAACTTTTTCCTTTTTCCATTTGATTTTCTGTTTTGAAATTCAATCAAACAATTCAAACATTCAAATCAATCAAACTTCCACCACACTTTGTATTGAGTTTAGTTCTGTTTATCAACATAATTCCAAGTCCAAAATAAAATAATGTTTTTATTCTTTTAGGATCTATTTAATAATTAAATAAAATAGTCCTTAGTTATTAAATCAAATAGGATTTGATTTATTAAAATCTCCATTTGAAACTTACATAATCCCAAAATCATTTTAGTAAGTTTTATTTGAAAATACAAAACACTTGGAAAACTCATTTAAAATAAAATAACAAGTTTTAGTGTTTAATTAAAATGGAAAAAGTCCTTACTTTAATAAAATGGGATATTAATAAATCCTCATTATTTTATTTAAATAACCCTTTACTCCTTTAATCTAAACAAAATATTTTATTTCAAAAACTTGGCCAAGGTTTAATTTAGCTTTATAAAATAATCCTTATTTATATTTCTACCTTTTTATTTGAAAACCAAATTTTTTTACTAAAGGATCGAAAAATAGTAATTCTGCTTATTTATAATTTTCTTTATTAATTGTTTATCTTTTCAAATCCCTTTAGGATTTGTTTGACCAAATAGGTTTGAAAGTTTCCAATTGGAATCAAAACGTTTCTTCTCACCCTGAAAATCAACAAAGTTTTATTTTATTCATTTATTTTTCACATAACAAGATTTGGAAAATCTTGGGATGTGACAGGCTACCACCCTTAAAATAAATCTCGTCCCGAGATTTGGGGAGGCTAGGGTTACAAGTTGGCTCAAAGCATCTAGGGTACTACCACCCTTAAAATATTTTCCATCTAAATTACATCTTGGCTTGCTTGGGATCTTGGGGAAACTTCTCTGGGCAAACATCTGCATAGTGTCCTTTGTTTCCACACTTGAAACATGTGACAAGGCTGAGATCCTTCATAGGCTTGTTTATGTTGTGCTTCATCTTTTCTGGATAGTTGCTTGCATAATGTCCTTGGTTACCACAGTTGTAACATGTGATAAGTTTGAGTTCTTCACGTATCTCTTGTGGACAGGTTGTCACATAATGGCCTAGCTCTTTGCAGTTGTTGCACCATACTTGGCCAATTTCCTTATACTTATTCTTCTCTGGACATTCACTGGAATAGTGTCCCATTTCTTTACAATGATACATTGTACATGGCTCTTGTCCTTCTTTTTCTTGGGTTTCTCCAAAGCTAGGAGTGCCTCTAGTTCATGTTCTTCATATGTTATCTCATAGGTAGGAATGTCTACTGGTTTCTTTGACCTTCTATTGCTCTTTGGATAATTCATATGCATCTTCTTTGGTCCTTTAAATTGGGTTGTATTGTATGGAGGTACGAGTGGAGATTTTCCTTTGTCCTCATCCTTCTTGGTAGACTTAGCTCCCTCTTGATAGTTTGCTATCAGTTGTTGCACTCCACCTTGTTTCCTTTGTTCAACTATGGAATAGATGGGGCATTGGATAGGGACATGATTACTTCCTTCACATAGGTAACAAGTAGCTTGAGAGGTGGGACATTGGCCAACTGGATGTTCCTCTTCACAGTTGGGGCATTTGATCTCCATGCTCCTTGGAAGTGTGATCCTTGTCTCCACAAATATTGCAAGCTTTGGTTCCTTCTAGAATAACATCTTTGTCATCCTTGTTGTCACAAACTCCTTTGGAAGAGTTGCCTTCCATGTTGATCATTTGATCTGTCACCTTATGCAACATTTGGGCTTGGGTTTCCAAAAATCCTTGCAGGGTTGGATCTTCCCCACTGGTGTTGGCTATGAATTGAGCTGTCATTTGGTTCAACTGGTTTTGGGTTGATATGAGTTCTCTCATGTTGTCCTCTTGGTTGTTGTTGTTGTCATCAACATGGATGTTGGAGTCTCTTGGAGTAGTCATCTGTTTGGGTTGAATTGAGATTAGAATAGCAAGATATTTCTAAGGAATCAATTCTAATCACACACATCACAATTCACACAAGCAATGTGCAAGCAATCACAAACAAACATTTCACTCAAACAACAAGGTTCAAGCACATTTTTAGGCAACAAAATATTTTTGTTACACCACATAAGTTGGTGTGTTTGATCTAAACAAAATATGGTGGTCCATCTATATGGTTCACTTGTGATCTTTCCATCCTTCTTGGTTGATTCTTCTTGCTTGAGATCATGGTTTCCTTGGGAAAACTCTTGGTCACAAAAACTTTAAGTGATTATGGCTCCTTCTAAGTTGTGTTTCCTTAGTTTCCAAATCTTTGAGCAAGATTTCTTGTCTCACTTGTCGTTAGTGATATCCAAGCTTGAAGTCCTTGGTGAAAAATGCTGAAGTTGTTGAAGTCATTAGAGTTGAAGATGTTGAAGTCATTAGAGTTGAAGATGTTGAAGTCATTAGCTCATGGTGAAGTCTTTGTCCATGGGGTAGGTTTTTCCATCAAGTTGAAAATAGAAGAGATGTAGAATCAAAAACCAAAATGGTTGAGGAAGGAGTTTACAAGATTGTTTGTAAATAAGTTTTGGAACAAATACAACTCCTATTTTTTTCTAAGGGGTTTTGTCCAATCCTAGGGTTACAAATCCTACAGGCAACACAGTGCTCTGATACCATCTGTAAGAGTTCCCAACCTTTAATAAGGTAGAGATCCCTGTGTTTACAATGCTAGTCCCTGGATCAATAGCTAGCATCCACAGTTAAGATGTAATATCAAGAAACAAAGGTCATAATACAACTTTATAACCAGGAATAGAATAAGTTATTACATCTTACATAGCTCATTTGGCTATTACATTACATTGCAGCAGAATATCTATAAACATGGGGTCCTTCATCTTCAAAGTGCCACAGGCAGACATGTTGGTTGTAGACTTGTAATCCTAATCATTTAAACTTCACTAATATCAATCAAACCTGCAACATAACAAGTTACAGCCACAAGGGTCAATACATTTGAATTGTATTGGCAAATGATACTATGGTAGAATAGTGGAGTCTATCATCTATATGCATTTGGCTAAGTGGAGCTTAGGCTTGCATTGCTCAAAATAGATTTTCCTTATCATTTGAAAACACTAAGTTTTTGCTTGACGAAAATCACCCAAAGAATCTACCAATCAAAGATTGAAGGTCCTTTAACCCTTGTTCAACCACAAATTTTTAACTTAGAAATTTTGATGATGAGATTCTTGATAGCTTCCATGTCTTGATGCTCAAATTGTCCTTTACCAGGGACATGGCTAAGTACTTAGATTTTACACTCTGCAGAGGTGGTGCACTTTCCCCACAAGACTTGGTTTCCCAAGACAAGATCTTTTAGAAGCCTTCCCTTAGACCAAAATGGACGCGTTCCAACCTATCATTCCCCTACCACCAACTGTCCATTTGGCTAAGTTCTTGCAACCTATATGATCTAGGAAGAGCCCATAATGCCAAGTGGTTGCACTTGAAGCTTCTCAACATTTGACATCTCAAATCTCTTTGTTCCTGGGTGGCCATCCACAAGTGATATACACAAGGTAAACCATAAAAATGGGCCTTGTGAACCACTCAACACAAACCATTCCTTCCATTCCACCCAGGTGATTTATTCACTTAGTTGTTTTATTAAATAAAACACAAGTCCTTAGACTTAGAAATTTTTCCATAGTGTGAATATATATTCCACCCTTGTTTTCTATTAGATAAGCTAAGCAAGCATGATAGTAGTAGGAATCTTAACTTAGGAAAACTTTCTACTAAGGTTTCATCTACTAGGATTTCCCATAGCATGGTTTATACTTAGCAAAAATTCCATGCCAGTCTTACTTAGAAATATCACTAATGCATGGTGAAAATAATGGGACAAAGTATGAAGCATCACTTTCCTTTTTGGTAGAGGGTATAAGTTCACTCCTTGTCCTTGCAACAATCACACCCTTCAAGTCACTACAATTCAATCAAGCAAGGCACAATCTCAATCTACCAATCAAGCAAAACATCACATAAAATGATAAAGTCAAAGTAATGCATGCAAGCATGCCAAGATTTGTTTTATTTTAAAAGTGGTTCCTAATGGGTCATAAACATTTGAAAACACCTAATGGTCATTTTATAAAGTGGCAAAGTCATTTGCAAAAGATTTTACTTCATAAACCATTTTCAAACAAGGTATCATTTTATGTGGTGTAGAAATGTTTTTACTAAGGCATTAATCTATAGGGTTCACAAAATATGTTTGCAAACCATAAAACTTTGTGTTTAGGGTCAGAGAGTTTAAAACAAAACATTTCTCAAAGGTTTTCCTTCAAAACCATGTTTAATAAATAAACCCTATTTTTATTTGACTAGAATTGGTTTTAAATCAAAGAATCATTCTTTTTTTCTTCACCAAATATTTGAAACCAAAAAGTGATTCCTAAAGTCAGTAGGTTCAAAACACACCATTTGCCAAAGATTTTATCCCCAAAAACATTTTAGAACAATTTTTATAACCTAAACAAGCATACATAAGTTTCTGCAAAAACAAACATTTTAACAGAAGCTTTTTACTGAACAAATGGCATGGTTAGCTAGGGCTTGCTTTTCTGAATCCATTGATATAAAATTTGCAAAATTTTGACGTGTGGCTCAAAAGTTATGGAATTTACAAAATCACATATCTAATAGATTTAAATCTGTTTTTTATAACCAGAGTCTGGCCACAGGTCTTATTCCTATTCGTCGAAAACGTTTCGCGTGGATCGACTAACACAGACCGTAGGATAAAGTTACATCGCACGGCACTGGTTGCGTACCTCTTCGGCGTTAAGTGAATCTATCGTATCCATCAGATCGTCATCTAACGGCCATCGTCACCCTAACCAAGTTCTGGCGCCGCTCGACGGCGGCGCGCGGCGGCGACGTTCGGCTAGCGGCGGAGCTGGCGCTAGAGGAAGCAAGGAAGAAAGAGAGGTGGCTCATAGTGATCGCCGAGGCACGGGGATGCTCAACCTGCCCTTGGTTGGTGAAGGGGCGCACAGAGGTCGACGGAATCGCTCACCGGAGTTGAGCTGGGCCTCGGGTGCGGTCAGACGTCGACGGGGGCGAGACTACAAGGCGTGCCGAAGCAAAGTAAAGGGTGTGTTAGACGTGCATGGTACCAGGGAGCATGTGAGTATCAACGAAAGAAGGCGACGCGGCCAGAAACTACCTGTAGGGATCGCCGGAGTTGGAGCAGGAGGCAGTGGCATTCTGGTGTTGACGTTGTCGATGCTAGGGGCGCGCGCGAGCGAGGGGAAGACACTGGCAGATGCAGGAGATGATGGTGAGCAAGCTCGTGTGCTCTGGAAGCAGCGGGGCTGGTGGTGGTGGCCGGATTTTGAACGTGAGCTCGCCGGAGACAGTGGGGTTCGGGCTTGCGATTCGAGCAGCCTGGTGGCGATGAGGTGTTGGCGTTTGAGGGGAAAAGTAGAGGGAAGAGAGGCGCTTATGAGGGCGAGGTCGCGGGGCTGTTTAATCGCGGCGTTTACTACGAATTTACGCCGACAATCAGTCGGCAGCAAACGGCCAGGGAGGGCGTGGTCAGTGGCGGGTGAGGACGATGCTTGCGTGGCGTGGGCCTGTGTCGTCAGCGAAGGAGAGAGAGGGGGTGTGGGACCTGCTAGTCAGCGATTGCGTGGGTTCCTTCTGTGGTGAAAAACGATTCGTGCGCAGAGAGGGGGAGGGAAAACTAGGCTGCGACTGGGCTGCTGGGCCTGCTTAGTTGGGTCGAGTCCTTTAGCATTTTTTTTTGTACTGAACTTTTTCCTTTTTCCATTTGATTTTCTGTTTTGAAATTCAATCAAACAATTTAAACATTCAAATCAATCAAACTTCCACCACACTTTGTATTGAGTTTAGTTCTGTTTATCAACATAATTCCAAGTCCAAAATAAAATAATGTTTTTATTCTTTTAGGATCTATTTAATAATTAAATAAAATAGTCCTTAGTTTCTAAATCAAATAGGATTTGATTTATTAAAATCTCCATTTGAAACTTACATAATCCCAAAATCATTTCAGTAAGTTTTATTTGAAAATATAAAACACTTGGAAAACTCATTTAAAATAAAATAACAAGTTTTAGTGTTTAATTAAAATGGAAAAAGTCCTTACTTTAATAAAATGGGATATTAACAAATACTCATTATTTTATTTAAATAACCCTTTACTCCTTTAATCAAAACAAAATATTTTATTTCAAAAACTTGGCCAAGGTTTAATTTAGCTTTATAAAATAATCCTTATTTATATTTCTACCTTTTTATTTGAAAACCAAATCTTTTTACTAAAAGATCCAAAAATAGTAATTCTACTTATTTAAAATTTTCTTTATTAATTGTTTATCTTTTCAAATCCCTTTAGGATTTGTTTGGCCAAATAGGTTTGAAGGTTTCCAATTGGAATCAAAAAGTTTCTTCTCACCCTGAAAATCAACAAAGTTCTATTTTATTCATTTATTTTTCACATAACAAGATTTGGAAAATCTTGGGATGTGACAGGCAAAATCCCATCTTGGTTATTCACATCACGCAGCTTGATTCTCAGTCGACCCGAACCCTGCCTTTATAACTGCCTAGTTACGGATAAGCGTTTGATAGAACCTAAGTCAGTGATCCTTAACTCGGACTATGCAACAATCTCAGGTCTAAGGATTACATTGATTGAGATATAAAAATGACAACTTGTTCGTTGTACCTCAATATGGGTCAATCCGACTCGCTAAACTCTTTAGCCGAGTCTGTGTAAGTTGGAATAGCATCTCCATGCTCATGACAAGTGGAACCGAGTCATCAAGACAACTTTCACATTGGTCTAAGTTGTGTGTCCAGCACAACCTCAATGACCAAGGATATTTAGTACAAACAACATGAATGCATAGTTCCACAACTGAATCACATATTCAATGATACACATCAGATGTTTATACAAGGGCTACTTAATATCTTTATGAATACAATGGGAAATCTCATCATACATGATTGCCTCTAGGGCATATTCCCAACAGTCTCCCACTTGCACTAGAGTCAATCTTCCGACATCACATGTCTAAGCATCTAATGCCCATGGCTCTCAGGTGCGCCTCATGCTTTTGTTGTGGTAACGGCTTTGTCAATGGATCCGCAATATTTGCATCCATGTGTACCTTGCATAACTTGATATCACCCTGATCCACGAACTGGCGAATCAGGTGGTACCGCATGAGTATGTGCTTGGTCTTCTGGTGCTGTCTAGGTTCCTTGGCTTGTGCAATAGCACCATTGTTGTCACAATAAACGTCCAATGGATTGTACCAGCCCTGAACCACACCAAGATCCATGAGGAAATTCCTCATCCAAACAGCTTCCTTTGCTGCCTCCGAGGCGGCAATATACTCAGCCTCTGTTGTAGACGCAGACACAGTCTCTTGCTTGGAACTCTTACAGCTCACAGCACCTCCGTTTATAATAAACATGTATCCGTATTGTGAACGAGAATCATCAGAGTCGGTAAGATAACTTCCATTCGTGTAACCCTTTACACTGAGTTCATCTTCACCACCATAAACCAAGAACATATCCTTAGTCCTTCTCAAGTACTTTAGGATATTTTTAGCCGCTGTCCAGTGGATCTCTCTAGGATCAGCCTGGTATCTGCTCACAACACTTAGAGCATAGGAAACATCCGGCCTAGTACAAATCATGGCATACATGATGGGTCCGACTGCAGAAGCATATGGAATCACACTCATTCGACTTCGCTCATAAGTTGTCGAAGGACACTGAGTCTTGCTAAGTTTTACACCATGGGACATCGGTAAGAACCCCTTCTTAGACGATTCCATGTTGAACTTCTTCAACACTTTGTCCAAATAAGTACTCTGACTCAATCCAATGAGCCTCCTTGATCTATCTCTATAGATCCGGATTCCGAGGATGTATGTTGCCTCACCCAAGTCTTTCATTGAGAAACTCCTTTCCAATGATTCCTTGGTTTCTTGCAACATCTGTACATCATTTCCAATCATTAATATGTCATCCACATATAAGATTAGAAAATTTACTTTGTTCCCACTAAACTTCTTGTACAAACAAGAATCATGATCACTCTTGATCAAGCCAAACGATTTGACTACCTCATCAGAGCGAATATTCCAACTCCGAGATGCTTGCTTCAACCCATAAATGGATTTCTGAAGTTTGCACACCTTGTCAGCATTAGTCGGATCGACAAAACCCTCGGGCTGTATCATATACACGTCCTCGGTTAAATTTCCATTAAGGAAAGCCGTTTTGACATCCATCTGCCATATCTCGTAGTCAAAATAGGCCGCTATAGCTAACATGATCCGAACTGATTTAAGCATCGCTACGGGCGAGAAAGTCTTGTCGTAATCAATTCCCTGAACTTGTCGGAACCCCTTCGCGACAAGGCGTGCTTTATAGATTGAAACATTTCCATCCATATCAGTTTTCTTCTTAAAGACCCATTTGCACTCGACGGGTCTTGCACCGTCTGGCAGATCAACCAAGTTCCAAACTTAATTTTCATCCATGGACTTTATCTCGGATCTCATGGCTCCAAGCCATGACTCAGAATCAGATCCCACCATCGCTTCCGAATAATTTGCCGGCTCATCACTGTCTAACAGTAACACATCACGAACACTTCGTAATCTTGCCGATCTTTGTAGTACAGGTGCTGCTGCCGGCTCAGCTCCCACGACCTGCTCAACCTCCAAGGTTTTTGCCGACTCGCTACTACCCGGTTCCTCTCGAATTTCTTCGAGTTGCACCGTGCTCCCACTTACTCCCCGATTGAGAAACTCTTTCTCAAGGAAGACACCGTTCCGAGAGACAAACACTTTGCCCTCTTCTCGGTTGTAGAAGTAGTAACCCAAGGTTTCCCTCGGATACCCCACGAAAATACATTTATCCGACTTGGACGTAAGCTTGTCCGACTGAAGTCGCTTGACAAATGCTTCACAACCCCAAATCTTAAGAAAAGACAAACTCGGCTTTTTGCCTGTCCACATCTCATGTGGTGTCTTCTCTACCGATTTGGATGGTACTCTGTTTAGTGTGAACGCCGTTTTTTCTAGACAATAACCCCAAAATGATAAAGGCAGATCTGTCCGACTCATCATTGACCGTACCATGTCCAACAAGGTCCGATTCCGCCTCTCCGAAACACCGTTCCTTTGAGGCGTTACTGGCGGAGTAAGTTGAGGAACTATTCCACAACTTTTCAGATGGTCATCAAACTCATGGCTCATGTACTCGCCTCCTCGGTCCGACCGAAGAAACTTTATTTTCTTGCCGAGTTGATTCTGTGCTTCATTCTGGAATTCTTTGACCTTTTCAAAGGCTTCCGACTTATGTTTCATCAAGTAGATATATCCATACCTACTCAAATCATCAGTGAAGGTAATGAAGTACGCATAACCACCCCTGGCTGTCGTGCTCATTGGTCCACATACATCACTATGTACTAGTCCCAACAAGTCGGACGCCCTTTCGCAACTCTTTGCAAAAGGTGTCTTGGTCATTTTGCCGAGTAGGCAAGATTCACATGTCTTGAACGACTCCAAGTCGAACGAAGTTAGGAGTCCATCATCATGGAGCTTCTTCATGCGTTTCCAACTTATATGACCAAGCCGACAGTGCCAAAAGTAAGTCATATTCAGATCATTTGGTTTCAACCTTTTAACATTTATGTTATAAACCAACTCACCATCAAGATTCAAAATGAATAACCCGTCCTGGACGGGTGCAAAGCCATGAAACATATCATTCAAATACAAAGAACAACCATTATTCTTGATATTCGACTCATAGCCTTGCCTCATCAAACATGAGGCAGAAATAATGTTTCGACTGAGCACTGGAACATAATAACAATTATTCAGTTCCATAATGAATCCAGAAGGTAAATGAAGTTGCATCGTGCCGACTTCCAACGCAGCAACTCTTGTTTTGTTGCCGACTCGAATATCAACCTCGCCCTTTGCTACGCTCCTAGTTCTTACCAGTCCCTGCAACGAGTTGCAGATGTGAATAACTGATCCGGTATCATATACCCAAGAACTATTAGGTGCATCAGCAAGATATATGTCTATAACATTGCAAACAAGTGTACCTGAGTCGGAAGTCATACCTCCACTCTTGGATTTATCGGCCAAGTACTTGCTGCAGTTCCTCTTCCAGTGGCCATCCGCCTTGCAGTAGAAGCAAGTGGATCCGGCTGAAGGAGATGGCTTAGTCCCTAAGGAAGCGCTTGGGACCGGGTACGGAGCCTGCTTTACTCCTGACTTAGCCTTCTTCTTAGTCTAAGAACTCTTCTTGAACTTAGCCTTACTCTGCACCATCAACACTTGACTGGCGCCCTTCTTGATATCCGCCTCTGCCTGCTTGAGCATCCCATGTAATTCAGTGAGCTTCTTATCCATACCATGCATGTGGTAGTTCGAAATGAACTTCCCATATGCACTAGGAAGAGAGTTCGGAATTATATCTATAGCGAACTCTTCGCTAATGGGGTAGCCAAGCCTCTCCAGAGACTCCACATAACCAACCATTTTGATCACATGCGGACTCAGTGGATCACCATCCTTAAGCTTGCAACTCAGCAAAGCCTGAGATACTTGATACCTCTCAGTCTTCGCCTGAGCCTGGAACATACTTTTGAGGCTTTCGATCATATCGTAGGCCTCAACATGCTCGAACTGCTTTTGCAAGTCCGGTTCCATGTGAGCAAGCATAAGACAGCTAATATCCGTGGACTCATCCTTAGCCCGACGGTAGGCATTGGTGGCAGCGACAGTCGCATTCTCATTCGGCTCATCTGGAAGTGGGTTGTCTAGGACATGGTCCTTCTTTTCTTGTTTGAGAACAATTCTCAGATTTCGATACCAGTTGGTAAAATTAGTGTCGTTCAGTTTATCTTTCTCAAGAATGGTTCTCAACGCAAAACCGGATATCTGAAAGTGACTGCTACTTGGTGCCATGATCTACAACAGAAAATATGCAAAACACTTAAGACACGTATTCATAAAAGAGCAAGCATATTAAACATTTTAATATGTTATGCTCCCACTAGAACCAACACCCCTCCGATGGTTACTTAGTGATTCAGGATCCTAAATAAGCAAGTCGGCTAGTGAGCTTTAGCATCACCGCTAGCCGCCAAGTGATCTAGGTAGACAACTCCTTGTCAATCGCATCTCATGCGACTCCTGTTGGACGGGTGGAATCACATGCTCCGGCTCAAATCCGACTTTTCCCCGAGTCCCACAACCGTTGTGATAGACCCGTCTAGCTTACCGAGTGTTTCCGCAGTAAGAGTCCGACTCGAACACACCTAGTCGGAAAGAATTGGCAGCACCTCAATTTTATGAGCCCACTACAAAAAATGTCCGACTTGTGATGGTGCAAACACTGGCGGGAAAACCGACTAGACCTTCTTTGAGGGATTAAATTTTACCGACTATCTAATAGAGGTAAAACTGAGACATAACAATAACACAAAATAAAGCATTTATAATGTGAAATGGTTTGGCTCTCTTCATGCCTATTTCCATCTCCACAAAGCCTGTAATCCGACTCGTGCCAACTCTTGTCACTTGCCGTCTTACTCCATGTCGCCGACATGTACAACGCCTTGCATGCCTTCCGGGTTCTCCAAACAGCTACACTAGCTTAGTAAAGTAAATTACAAGGAGAATCCGACACGCAGGTCGTTATACAATAAAATGACAGCACCTAGGCTCCAGCCGGCTGACAAAAACCGTGATTCGCAGATCACGTATGGATTACACACATACATCACATGCACATGAACCATACCATTCACAACTTCCTGCAAAAACAAGTTATGCATAGATACAATATCTACCGGCGTTGTGAAACTCGCAACGACATATAAGGCACTACGACAGGGCGAAGCCGGCGGTCCCGACCATCATTCCGATTCGATCAAACTCTTTGATCTTCGATCACCGCTTCTGGATTTACGTGTCATAGTCTACCCCGATGGCGGAAGCCGGCCGGTAGGGGTATGTAATTCCATGACGTCAGCAGTATGATCACGGAAATCAGATCTACCATTCCCCGAGCACAGTTGATCCAATCAACTTCGTACAAAACCGATCTATCTCATAGATCGACCACCAAACAGCACATAGATCTCATCTACAGCCAACCGCATATCACATATGCGAGATCTCGAGCCTAAAACTAGAAGCTATCGCTCTGATACCACTGTTGGGACACGTGGAGATAAAACAAAAAATTTCCTCTAACGTGGTGATCCCAAGATCCAGCTGAGGTAGAAGGCCACGAGGTTTACCACTAGACGCGCAGTTGCGGATTACTGATGAAGCGCGTCAGTTGATGTAGTGCAGTCCTCACGATCCGATCGTCCTGGTGCTGATCGCACAACACCTCTGCTGGTATCCACACGTACAAGGAGGAGCACCGGCGGCGAACTGCTAGGTTCGTTTTGGCGGCAGGACAGCTGTGGAGCTAGGGTTTCCAACACATGGAATGACCTAACCGAACAACGATTGACCTTTCTGGGTTATGGTGCTCCACTATATATAGGGAGTGAGCGTGGGCTCTGCTCGCGCGACCCATTCACTAAAGCCCATATAACACTAGTCATCGTGAGTCCAACTCACTAACTCTGTATTAATCCGGTTTAGGTCCAACCCAACCAGATTACAGGTTCAGATCCAATCCGAACTTGCTCCCGCTCTTAAGTGTGTGACCCCGCAGGCTCATGGATACTTGGACATGATTGGAGTCCGACTCTCAATCGATCAGTCGGTAGCATCTCCTAGCAGAACGTGCCGACTCCCAAGCACCAAAGAGTTATGACGACTTGCCTTTCCAATGCGACTTACGTCCGAGTCCCATTTGCCTCACGATATACCTTGTCAGACTAATTGTCATCCCTTAAATAGTTGTCACAAGGCGAATAATTGTCATCCCTTAAATAGTCCGACTCTCTTCTCGATCCAAGATAAGTGATTCACCCGACTAACTCTTAGTCGATCGCCTCGGTTAACACTTAACCGAGTCGTGCATGGCCATGCTTTCCGAATCATATCTCACAAGAGGGCCCAGAGAATATCTCTCCAAGTGGAGGGGCAAAATCCCATCTTGGTTATTCACATCACGCAGCTTGATTCTCAGTCGACCCGAACCCTGCCTTTATATCTGCCCAGTTACGGATCAGCGTTTGACAGAACCTAAGTCGGTGATCCTCAACTCGGACTATGCAACAACCTCAGGTCTAAGGATTACATTGATTGAGATATACAAATGACAACTTGTTCGTTGTACCTTAATATGGGTCAATCCAACTCGCTAAACTCTTTAACCGAGTCTGTGTAAGTTGGAATAGCATCTCCATGCTCATGACAAGTGGAACCGAGTCATCAAGACAACTTTCACATTGGTCTAAGTTATGTGTCCAGCACAACCTCAATGACCAAGGATATTTAGTACAAACAACATGAATGCATAGTTCCACAACTGAATCACATATTCAATGATACACATCAGATGTTTATACAAGGGCTACTTAATATCTTTATGAATACAATGGGAAATCTCATCATACATGATTGCCTCTAGGGCATATTCCCAACAAGAACAACTACTAGTAACCCAAACCCAGTTGAACCAAGTGACAGCTCAATTTTTAGCCAACACCAGTGAGGTAGATCCAACCATGCAAAGGTTTTTGGAAACCCAAACCCAATTGTTGCATAAGGTAACAGATCAAATGATCAACATGGGAGATAACTCTTTCCAAGGAGTTTGTGACAACAAGGATGTCAAGGATGATATTCTAGAAGGAACCCAGGCTTGCAATATTTGTGGAGACAAGGATCACACTTCCAAAGAGCATGAAGATCAATGCCCCAATTGTGAAGAGAAACATCCAACCAATCAATGCCCCACATCTCAAGCTACTTGTTTCCTATGTGAAGGAAATAATCATGTCCCTATCCAATGCCCCATCTATACCATAGTTCAACAAAGGAAACAAGGTGGAGTGCAACAACAGTTTGTAAACCCTCATGAAGGAACAACTTCTACCAAGAAGGATGAAGGCAAAGTCAAAACTATGCATCATAAGGCCAAATCTAAAGTGACCACAAAGTGTTGCTACTCTTGTGGAGAAGAAGGTCATATCTCTAGTAACTGCCCCAAGAAGAGATAAAGATTTCCCACCTTTGTGGTGAAGTATGAAGAGCATGAACTAGAAGAACTTCTAGCTTTGGAGAGACCCAAAAAGAAGAAGGACATAAGCCAGTTGCAATGTTATAATTGTAGAGAAATGGGACACTATGCCGGTGATTGCCTAGAAAAGAAGAAGAACCAAGGAAACAAACAAGAGGCAATGATACCAAAGGAAAAGAAAGATATCATCCAAGTGATGTGTTTCAAGTGCAAAGAGCTAGGCGATTATGCATACAAGTGTCCAGAGAAGCTTCATCAAAATCCCAAGCAAGCCAAGAAGTAATCTAGTTGGAAAATTTTTAAGGGTGGTAGTACCCTAGTTGCTTTGAGCCAACTTGTAACCCCTAGCCTTCCCAAATCTCGGGACGAGATTAATTTTAAGGGTGGTAGCCTGTCACATCCCAAGATTTTCCAAATCTTGTAATGTGAAAAATAAATAAAAAAAATAAATAATTGTTGAATTTAGGGTGAAAAGAAACTTTTGTTTCTAATTGGAAACTTAAAAATCCCATCTTGAACAAACTTTGGTTAATGTTTGAATCTAATTAAATTCAAATCAAGTGGATTGCATTCTTCATAAATGCATCTGGGAATTTAAACACTTGAGAAATAAACCAAAACCCTAAAACCCTAATGGAGGAAAATCATTTTCAAGTTATCTCTAAGACTATGGATCTTGTCCATATAAAAGTTGTCAAGCAAACATTTCAAAATGATCAAGAATGACTATTAGAAATATTATAAAACATATGAATTGGTTTCACTTAAATTGGAGCCATAGATAAAATCTTATGAATTTAATAAGATAAGGAAATTGAATTTCCAAAGCTAATAAAGCAACCATATAGAAATCCATGCCCAATGGTGAACAGATAATCCTAAAAAGATTTAAAAGGATAAATAAATATTAAATAAGATTTTACAAATTGGAATCACCAAGTTTGGATCTATAAATAAAAAGATATGGATTTTATAAGATAAAGAAATAAATATTAAATGAGGAATACTTAAAGGCCAAATTAACTCTTGACCTAATCCATAAGCAAATGGAATAAATATAATCCAAATCCAAATAAATTAATGGATAAGGAATTTTCAAATTAATTAAGAGGGCATTAACCAAATCCTATTCTATTTGAATAAAGATAAAACCCCTATTAGAAATAATTAATTAAATCATGGGAAAATAATAATTGAAATTTACCCAAGTGGAATAAAATTTGTTTGATTAACCTAAATAAGATCAAAGAAAACTTCCAAATAAAATTTATGGAATTAAAACTATATTTAATTTCATGAGAATAAAGGACAAGTACCCAAATTAAAAATAATTAATAAATCATTTTTCCAAATAAGTCAAGGTCAATTATTTGACACCGTATTAAATAAATAAACCTACTGAAAAGGTTTTGTGAGAATTGAAATTAAATAAGGGTTTAAAATATATATGATATTAATTGAATTTAAATGCATGGGCCTACTTTTAAATAATTTAAAGACCCTAAAAGAATAAAAGAAATATTCTAATTTTGACTCTAAAATGAAGTATTAATCAGTATTTAAATCTACACAAATTTTGGTTGAGGTTTGAAATCAAATTGTTGTTTGAATTGATTAATCAAAATCAAACATATTAATAGAAAAAGAAAAAGGGAAAACATTCAGATAAAAAAATGAATCTAGCCAGTCCAGCCAACTAAGCCCAATCTAGCCCATCTCCTTTCCCCGCGAGAAAAACGCTTCGTACTCACGAATTTACCCACAGCGTCACTGACCGCCTGGACCCACCCTTCCTCTCTCCCTCTCGCTGGCAACGCAGCCCACGCCACGTCACCGTCTTTCTCACCCTCCCACTGACCTCGCCGGCCGTTGCTGCCAAATGAATGCCGGCGTAATACGCAGTAACGCCGCGATTAAACAGCCCCGCGATCACGCATACTAAATCGCCTGCGCCCCCTCTTTCTTTCGCCTCCCTCACTAGATCCTCTACGCCCCCAGGCTACCCTGATTTCGGCTTAAACCACCGCTGCCTCCGACGAGTCCCCTGTCAAATTCCGGCAAGCCCCGACCCTCTCCTACCTCCTAGATCACACCAGCTTAATCCCTATCATCTCACGCACCTGCCCGTGGTTTCCGTTCGCCCACGCATGCCCCACGGCCTCGCCTCCGTCTTCATCTGAGCGCCACCGACAGCGAGATCAACTCCGATGGGCTCTGCTAGTAATCCCTGACCGCCCCCTCCTCTTTGGTTGACACTAGCATACTCTCCTCTCTCGCTCGTGTCTAACGCACCCTTTGTTTTACATTGGCATGCCTTGTAGCCTCGTCCTCGACAACGGCCGAGCGAACCCGACGCCAAGCAGACCTCCGGCGAG
Source organism: Avena atlantica (assembly GCA_910589765.1). Taxonomy (NCBI): domain Eukaryota; kingdom Viridiplantae; phylum Streptophyta; class Magnoliopsida; order Poales; family Poaceae; genus Avena; species Avena atlantica. Next base: position 343,616,951 of record OU342736.1, on the reverse strand, counting down.
CGATTGCCGTCACCACCGTGCGCCCCTCGACGAGCTACCACCACCTTGAGCATCACCACGACCACGCGAACCTGGTGAGCCATTCCCCTTCCTCCCTTGCTTCCTGTAGTCGCCGCGACGCCGTAGCCAGAGCCAGCGCCGCCACTCGCCGCCGCCAGCGCCGCCACTTGATGGTTGGTTGATCATCAGCCGTAGGATGCAGATCCAACGCACACGAAAGAACATTGAGCGAAGGGGTATGCTTGCTCCTGCGCCGCATGATCTGCTTAGATCTAACGTACCGTGTAGGCCGATCCACGCGAAGAGGTATAGACGAATCAGAACATGACGCGTGGCCTGGAATTGTTTTAAAAACATAAACTTGTCTATTAGATGACCAAATTTGTAAAATCCATAACTTTCAAACCACACGTCCAAATTTTGAAAAGTTTATATCAATGGATTCAGAAAAACAAGTACTTTCTGACCATGCACTTTGTTTAGTAAAATGTTTCTGTTAAATTGAATGTTTTTGCAGAAACTTGTGTAGGCATATTTAGAATATAAAATTTGTTCTAAAATGATTTTTGAGATAAAACCTTTGGCAAATGGATTGTTTTGAACATACTGACCTTAGAAACCAAATCATGGATTTGAAAATGTATTTGGTAAAGCTAAAGAGTAAATCTTTGATTTAAAGCATTTCTAGTCAAATAAAAATAATGTTTATTTAATTAAAAATGCTTTTGGAGAAAAACCTTTGGGAAATGTTTTGATTTAAACTCTCTGACCCTAAACACAAGTTTTATGATTTAAAAATATATTTTGATGAACCCTATAGATTTTTGCCTTATTAAAAGCATTTCTCAACTACATAAAATAATGCTTTGATTTAAAAATGGTTTATAGATAAAATCTTTTGCAAATGATTTTGCCACTTTATAAAATGACCAATAAGTGTTTTAGAATGTTTATAACCTATTATAAACCACTTTTGTAAATAAAACAAAGTTTGACATGCTTGCATGCATTTTTTTGTTTCTATTATTTTATGTGATGTTGCTTGAATGGTAGATTGAAATATTGCTTGGTTGGTTGGTTTGTAGTGATTTAAGAGTGTGAATATTGCAAGATAAAGGAGTGAAATTATATTCTCTACTAACAAGGCAAGTGATGCTTCATACTTTGTCCCACTATTTTCACTATGCATTAGTGATATTTCTAAGTAGGACTTGCATGGAATTTTGCTAAGTGTAAACTATGCCATGGGAAATCCTAGTAGATGAAACCTTAGTAGAAATTTCCTAAGTTAAGATTCCTACTACTATCATGCTTAGCTTAGCTAGTATAAAACAAGGGTGGATTATATTTCATGCTATGGAATAATTCTAAGTCATGGACTTGTGTTTTGTTTAATAAAACAACTAAGTGAATGAATCACCTGGGTGGAATGGAAGGAATGGTTTGTGTTGAGTGGTTCACAAGGCCCATTTCTATGGTTTACCTTGTGTATCTCACTTGTGGATGGCCACCCAGGAACAAAGAGATTTGAGATGTCAAATGTTGAGAAGCTTCAAGTGCAGCCACTTGGCATTATGAGCTCTGCCTGGATCATATAGGTTGCAATAACTTAGCCAAATGGACAGTTGGTGGTAGGGGAATGATAGGTTGGAACGCGTCCATTCTGGTCTAAGGGAAGGCTTCTGAAAGATCTTGTCTTGTAGAAACCAAGTCTTGTGGGGAAAGTGCACCACCTCTGCAGAGTGTAAAATCTAAGTACTTAGCCATGTACCTGGTAAAGGACAATTTGAGCATCAAGACATGGAAGCTATCAAGAATCTCCTCATCCCAATTTCTAAGTTAAAAACTTGTGGTTGAACAAGGGTTGCAGGATCACCAATTTCTATTGGGAGATGCCTTGGGTGTTTTTGTCAAGCAAAAACTTAGTGTTTTCAAATGAATAGGAAAAATTATTTTGAGCAAAGCAAGACTAAACTCCACTTATCCAAATGCATATAGATGATAGACTCCACTATACTACCATAGTATCACTTGCCAATACAATTCAAATGTATTGACCCTTTTGGCTGTAACTTATTATATTGGAGGTATGTTTGATGCTAGTGAAGTTTATTGATTAGGATTACAGGTCTACAACCAACATGTTTGCCTATGGCACCTTGAAGATGAAGGACCCCATTCTATTGTTATATTCTGCTGCATTGTAATGAGATAGCCAAATGAGCTATGTAAGATGTAATAAATTATTTTATTCCTGGTTATAAAGTTGTATTATGACCTTTGTTTCTTGATATTACATCTTAACTGTGGATGCTAGCTATTGATCCAGGAACTAGCATTATAAACACAGGGATCTCTACCTTATTATGGAACTCATCGCAATATCTGTTGTTCATCAATGCTGGATAATTCCCCATTGATTCACAACTTCTTTAACTATTAGCCTTTGATCTTTTATTTGAGCTTATCAAAACATCTACTTGAATCTTTTAATGAGGGCATAGTCCATTAATAACCTTAATCCAGTATAAGATACTAAGAAGATAATTTCCGGACAATAAAAGGTAGGATTAATAAAGCCCTGCTTAGCCAATTAAGAACTTCAGTAATAAATAATTAAAGCATTATAAAGGTAATGTTCCACCAACATGGAATGCTTTTATTTAGTATGGGTAATACTGGTGGGTAGAACATGATTGGAACCTTAGTAAATATAAGTGATCCTAGAGAAGTCTTTGGAAACCACATAAATATAATTCAGGGATTGAAGTGTAAGTCATAAGGTTAAGTAATTATAAGATGGTGTTATTCAACTAAAGCTAGTACAGTATAGAATCATAAAAATTGGTGTTATTCACCTTTAAGGATAGTTTACTTTAGAGAAAGATTAGTGATGGAGGATTAAGGAAGATTGGGAGTAGAGTTTGAAGAAACTACTTGTGGGATGGAAGATTATCAACAGTAAAATAGTAGATACAACCAAACAAGGATAAGAGAAAGCTACGAAGTGTCTTTATATCAAGTTCCTTGGATTCATCCATAAGTTTAGAAGAATGATATATTGAATAAGAAGACTTTAATAAGTAAGTCCATCAAACTAATCATGATGATGGATAGAAAGAGGTATTATATCTAGGAAAGGAATTCCTTAGTTAGAGATCCAAGATTGTGAAATATAGTTATATGTTATAAATCATTTTCCTATTTAATCTTGGTAAGCAATCAACCCTAAATCTCAACTCAAACATAATATCCATCTTATACCATTGATCAATCATCTGATGTCTATAACACTGATAGAAATATTCTCCTATAGCAAATTACATAAGCACATCTTTGTTAATTCCAAACATCCTAACTATATGTGCTTAAGTATACTCACTTCTATAAAACACTCTAATTACAACTTCCTATTAAAAAGGAAGATTTCATCAAAGACTATATACATAAGGAAATATGCTCAGCTATTAAATCTTAACTCTTAAAAGGAATTTAAGCTTATACAAAACCCTAAAGCCAAGGTTAGTACTCATAATTCAAAACCCTAAACTTCTTTGTTTATCACATACATTGCTATTTTCCAACTTAATGGGAGTAATAATCATCATATCAATGTCTTTATATTTCCTGCATCAAAGAATGGTATAGAATCATTATACATATATATAAAGTTTCTATTCAAGCTATAAGCTCACTAAAAGTTGAGTTATGAACAGATACGAATATATCATTCAAGAAATCCCTAATTAAAAATAGAAGATAAAAATAATAAGAAGAAGTTTCTTCCAATTATTAAAAAAGAGTACTTATTGAGTAAATAAAAGAAATATAAAAAGAAGGCATAATAAAAGTTCACAAAGGTTACCAAATATATTTTAATATTACTGCAAATATCCAGCAAAAAAATCATACAACGAAAGGTCCAAAATATAAATCAAATTCAATTCTGATTAAGAAAACAGAAAATAGAAAAAAGATAAAACAAATAAAACAAATAAAAACTAAACCTGGCCGCAGCCCAACACCCTACACCTATCTGACGCCTATGAGCAGCCCATAACAGCCCAGTATCCAGCTCTGTCCTTTTCCATCTGAGACTGACAAGTGGGGTCAGGAGAGGACCGCACTTCATTATTTTAATAACTCAAATTCAAACTTATTTACTTCATTAATAATTCATATAGAAATAAATAAAATTTACTAATATTCCTAAAATAAGTCAAATAAGTCTAATAAATAGTATTAGTCTTAAATATTAATAATCTAATCCATAATGGTTTAAAACATTATAAATGTTCTTATTTTAAAAGAATCCACAACCTTAAATGAAGATTATCTCAAAAAAGGATTCCACTAATAATAAAATCCTTAAAGAACAACTTGTGAACAATCAGCTCTTTTCTAAACCATATTAATCTCCAAATTACAAAAACCACTACAACACTATATAAATCCATAAGTAGTTAAGTAACATTATGTTGGGTTCATAAACTATACTCACTTATCTATAAAAGATAAATGATATTACTCCATACTCACATCAAGAAACCATTACCCAAGTAACAGAATAAACATTCTTAAGTAACTTGAAGAACACATTTCAGACATACAAGATACCAATATATAAGTATGATACTTTCAAAACTATCTATACTTTAAAGTTAACTTTAGTCTACAAAATCTTAATATAACACTATAAGCATTATTATATGTTTTATAGTTAACTTTGGTCTGAAGTAGTTAAACCATAAAGCAACTCAAGCCAAACCATTTGAGCAAACAAATGACATCAACCACCACTAACTAACCACAAAGTTTGTTTAGACCTTAGAAGTGAAACCTTTTCTTCGAAGGTTATCCTTTTTGCCACTTTAAATAAGAAACCTTGTATAAGTAATCCTAACTAGTATGTCATAAGTATATACACTTTATTCCTATATATGTGATGTTTACAACCACTCATAAACTCTAATAAAAGTACAACTATGAAACTTATCTAAAAGGACCACACATTCCAAAGTAACCATTTTCGGAATCCAAACCCTAGGATAACCTCATTCCCGGGAATTGCACTTAGAACGTGCATCACATTACTTATGCATAAAAGCATATTGCTTCTTTAAACATTAGTCCTTACTGGACCAATGATGCTGATTTCAGATTTTGGATCTTATACTGACTCGAAGACCGTGAGTGTATAATCTTGCAATCACAAAAGGCAAGTTCACACTTGTTGTCCTTTGATTATTTTCTGTAAATATTTTACAAATCCAGTGTTTTCATCACATGCATTTGAAAAAGGACAGAAAACACTATTTTCAATAACAATGAGAACTATTGATTACTGGTCCAGGGTGATCAGCTAATCTATTAAATCTGACAGTTGGGATACCACTGTTCAGAACTATATCACCTAGGACTTAACAACCAATGTTGCCAGTGATTCTTGCGCCGTGTATTACGCGTTGACCATGAGATTTGGAATGGGACGGAGAAGTCAGCTGTATCTTCTTCCTCTCGCATGAAGACGGATGTGCAGGTCATGGCTGTTATCCTCATAGCGTGCATATTAATTGGTAATTCGTAGAGGATATGCAACATATGGGTGGGAACCCTCATCGTCCCACGATAGTTTTGGCATCTAACGGTTTGTACAAACCATCGCCGTAATTCTTTATGTGGGCATGGTGTACACCAAGGAGGCACGCGAGGTCGCGAAGGGGTAGTGATTGGCTTAGATCATCTTCTGGGCCCCACATCATGGAATTGTGGACGGTAATAAGCTACCCGGTTATGCAATAAAGAGTTGATCTCTCATGGGTAAAGTAACGCACCTCTGCAGAGTGTAAGAACTGTAACTTGTTACTCCCTGTTCCGGGAAGGAGCTGCGAACGCGGCGGGGAAGGAACCCCATGAAGGTTCTGGTAAACCCGTGAAGGCTGATGGACATAGATTTTCAGAATAAAAGCAACCTTTGAAGAAATGTTTACGAAAACTTGCATTGCCTACGACCTATGGTCTATGGCTGTAGTTATAGTCATCAAACACTCCTTTCTAGTGAATTTGCTGAGTACGCTCGTACTCAAAGTATCTTCTTAACCCTTGCTAGATTCTGAAGCCATTAAAACGATGTCTGCATCAAGATATGCTCCAGGACTTATCAAGACCAGGAAGACAACATATATCTCAACTCAAGTGAAGAAGAAATTACTGATTAGATAGAAATACAATCTCTAGACAAAGAACCTACCTCTATAGTGTGTTGCAATAGCAGCAATGTCAATTCCCTAGTTAAATACTAATTTTAATAGTATAATAGTTTTGCGTTATTTATCTTTGATTCTTCTCCGTAAGAGGTTCTTTCTCTCTCTCTTTAACCTAAAGTGTTCTCTGAATCTTATGTAAAGAGTGAGTTGTAACCTTTAATCCATGTATTGGACCCGCTGTGTTTCTGTTGTGCCATTCTGAGTGATGTAATACTAGTGAACGGTATTTAATTGGTGTTATGTCAACGACTATAGTATACTACATCATGCAGTGGTATGCTGGGTCACCGCACCTTTCATGTGTCATTGATGTACTATATATAAATGGGCATCTCCCTATTAATTTTTGATGTATACTCTATATTAATGCAGATGAACCGGCAATGGATGTACGGTGACCGACGCACTTCCGAGTACATTACGGGCCTCCAAAATTTCATCGTTGTGGCTAATGCAAACCATGGTCACAATGGTTTTATGTGTTGTCCATGTGTTCACTGTCAAAATAAGAATGACTACTCAAATACCAGAACCATTCACGCCCACCTCCTTCGATCCGGTTTCATGCCCAGCTATAATTGTTGAACCAAGCACGGAGAAAAAGGGGTTGTGATGGAAGACAACGAAGAAGAAGAGGATGATGAAAACTATCATAATATGTATCCTGAATATGATGATACTACAACAGGGGTAGATAATGAAGATCAAGAGGCAGCAGATGGTCCCGCTAATGACGATCTTGGTCGGGCCATTACTAATGCAAAGGAAGAATGTGAAACTGAAAAGGAGAAGGAGAAGCTGGAGCAGATGTTAAAGGATCACAAAACATTATTGTACCCAACTTGCAAAGATGGCCACAAAAAGCTAGGTACCACACTGTATTTGCTGTAATGGAAAGCAGAGAACGGTGTGACTAACAGCGCATTTTCAAAGTTGTTGGTAAAAATGAAGAATCTGCGTCCAAGAAATAATGAGTTGCCCGACAGTACATACCAAGCAAAAAAGGTTGTCTGCCCTCTAGGATTAGACGTGCAGAAGATACATGCCTGCATTAATGACTGCATCCTCTACCGCGGTGAGAAGTACGAGAATTTGGATGCATGCCCGAGATGCACTACACTGCGGTATAAGATCAGACGAGACGATCCTGGCGATGTTGAGGGCGAGGCAACTAGGAAGAAGGTTCCTGCCAAGGTTATGTGGTATGCTCCTATAATACCACGGTTAAAATGTCTCTTCATAAATAAAGAGCATGCCAAGTTGTTGCGATGGCACATGGAAGACCGTAAGAAAGACGCGATGTTGAGACACCCCGCTGATGGGTCACAGTGGAGAAAAGTCGAGCGAGAGTACTCGGACTTCGCACGTGACGCAAGGAACTTAAGGTTTGGTCTAAGTACAGATGGCATGAATCCTTTTGGTGAGCAGATCTGCAGTCACAGCACCTGGCCTGTGACTCTATGTATCTATAACCTTCCTCCTTGGTTGTGCATGAAGAGGATGTTCATTATGATACCAGTGCTCATCCAAGGCCCGAGGCAACCCGGCAACGACATTGATGTGTACCTAAGGCCATTAGTTGAAGAAGTTTTACAGTCGTGGGCCAAAACAAGTGTACATATGTGGGATGAGCACAAAGGGGGGCCATTTGACCTATGAGCGTTGCTTTTCGTAACCATCAATGCTTGGCCTGCTCTTAGTAACATTTCAGGTCACACAAACAAGGGATACAATGCATGCACACACTGTTTAGATGAGACTGAAAGTGTATATTTGGAGAAATGTAAGAAGGTTGTGTACCTAGGGTATCGTCGATTTCTTCTGAACCTGCATCCAGTAAGAAAGAAAGGCAAGCATTTCAAATGTCTGGCAGAACCCCGGAGGAAGCCTGTCCTCCGTACCGGTGAGAAGGTATTTGGTATGGTCAAGGACCTAGAAGTAATCTTTGGAAAAGGTCCTGGCAGTCTATCTGTTCCGAATGATGATGCCGGACACCCGCCCATGTGGAAGAAGCAATCTATATTTTGGGACCTACCCTATGTGAAAGTCTTAGAGGTCCGCTCCTCAATCGACGTGATGCACGTGACGAAGAATGTTTGCGTGAACCTGCTAGGCTTCCTAGGAGTGTATGGGAAGACAAAAGATACACCGGAAGAACGGCAGGACCAGCAACGTATGAAAGACCCTGAAGATCCTATGCATCCTGAGAACGAGAAGGGTAAACGATGCCACTTAACTCCTGCCAGCTACGCTCTTACCAAAGTAGAGAAGGAAATCTTTTTTGAATGCCTGAGCAGTATCAAGGTCCCTTCTGGCTTCTCGTCGAATATAAAGGGAATAATAAATATGGAAGAGAAAAATTCCAAAACCTGAAGTCTCATGACTACCACGTGATTATGACACAATTGCTTCTGATTGCATTGAGGGGGCTTCTACCTGAAAATGTTCGAGTACCCATTGTGAAGCTATGTGCATTCCTCAATGCAATATCTCAGAAGGTAACCGATCCAGAAAGCCTACCATGGTTATAGACAGATGTGGCCCAATGTTTTGTCATCTTTGAGTTGGTGTTCCCACCATCCTTCTTCAATATTATGACGCATCTCCTGGTTCACCTAGTAGAAGAGATTGTCATTCTTGGTCCTGTATTTCTACACAATATGTTCCCCTTTGAGAGGTACATGGGAGTCTTAAAGAAATATGTTCATAACCGTGCTAGGCCAGAAGGAAGCATCTCCACGGGCTATGTAACAGAGGAGGTCATTGAGTTCTGTGTTGATTTTATTCCTGACCTTAAGGCGATTGGTGTTCCAGAATCACGACATGAGGGGAGACTGCGTGGAAAAAGCACCCTAGGATGTAAAGCAATGATATGTAGGGACGGGCATTCTCTAAATCAAGCACACTACACGGTTTTAAAAAGATCTATCATGGTTGCCCCGTATATCAATGAACACAAGAATTTAATACGCCTCAAACACCCGGGACAGTCTGATGAATGGATTATATGTGAACACATGGCGAGTTTTGGCTGCTGGCTGCAAAGACTTCTCATGAATAACACCACTATTGGGGATCAGCTGTACTTGTTGGCCATGACACCATCTTCGACTGTATGTACTTTCCAAGGGTACGAGATAAATGGGAATACATTTTACATGATAGGCCAAGATAAAAAAGAGCACCAACCAAAACAGTGGTGTCCGCTTTGATGAGGCAGAAGACAATGGGAAAAAGACCACGTATTATGGGTTCATAGAGGAGATATGGGAACTTGACTATGGACCTAATTTTAAGGTCCCCTTGTTTCGATGCAAATGGGTCAAGCTAACATGAGGAGGGGTTGAGGTAGACAAGAAGTACGGAATGACAATAGTGGATCTCAACAATCTTATGAAGGTAGACAAGAACTTAGACGAACCATTCGTCTTAGCCAATGATGTGGCTCAGGTTTTCTATGTGAAGGACATGTCTAGCAAACCAAAAAAAAAAGAAAAAATAAGAAAACAGATACATCACAAGATGAGACAAAGCGTCACATAGTTCTTTCAGGAAAAAGAAACATCGTGGGAGTGGAGGACAAGACAGACATGTCAGGAGATTATAATAAGTTTGATGAAATTCCGCCCTTCAGAGTGAAGACTGACCCAACCATCCTGTTAAACGGTTCTAATACTCCATGGTTACGGCCGACGCGATCATAAGATTGACTATATGTATTAATTGAGCCATTTTTGGCACACATATGTATCTCAACATGGAAATCAATGTCATATTTCTTCTGTTAACAGTATATGTATTAAATGAGCCATTTTTCTTCCTGTCATTTCTTCCCGCCATTTTTCTTCCCGCCATTTTTGTTCCCTCCATTTTTTCCCACCAGTTCTTCCCGCCAGTTCTTCCCGCCATATCTTCCTGCCATTTCTCACTATATATATATGTAGGATTGGCCTCCATTGTCATTTCACATCTCTAGACTCATATCTGCAACCTCATCACTCTTTCCCATGGCTTCCACCGTAGCACTAACCCCCAGTGAGGCGGAGGCGCTTTGCGCCTCGAACTACCCCTGCCCGCCGGGCTATTGTGTCCCCGTCGGCTGGATGCTGAGCGCCGAAGGCGTGCCGGTTCCTCTGTCCCTCTAGGTGTGGTGCACCGGATGGCCATCATGAACAACTACTACTTCGAGCTCACGCCGGAGCAGTGGAGCAATCCCAGATGGCATCCCGAGTATTTCCCTACTTGGGAAGCCTTCTTCGGGGATCGGTGTGAGAGGGCGCTCGCCAGGCACGAGGAGGATGGCCCATCTCCTCCGAACTTCAACGAGGCCGGCCGGCGGCTGTGGTGGCGCGGTCGGACTCTCTAGAGCGTCATGGTATGCGACACTGTCGCCGACTCTAACCCCCGGCTTCGCTACCCTCAAGTCCAGCCCACGCGTACTCAGCCTTCAAGGTTCAATTACTGCGACCCCGACAAAGACAGCGATGACGGCCGCGGCGAGTACGACGACTACAGTGGCATGTATTACAGGTGTAGGCAGGAGCATGACTGAATCACTCCAACATTCCAAAACAAGTTCAGCCGATTGTGACTTAATCTAGCCATGTATATTAAATTTCAGTTCTTTTATGTATCTTAATTTTCAGTCGTGCTTTATGTAACTTACTGTTAGTTGCATTATGTACTTTAATTCCAGTTCTATCATAATAAAAATATCAAACTTGGTATATTGATTATGTCTCAAAAAAACCTTCACAAAATGACCTATCTCATTCGAGGTTTCTTGGCTTTCGGGTCAAATGACCAAGGTTATGGCTATAATCAAGGCATAGTTTCTGATAATGTGGCCATATTGTGCATACATGTGCATCATGGGATGGCAAACAATGTTGCAAGAGGAAGTTTTCCTTTTTGTCGCACCAAAAAGGCATTTTCCATTTTACGAGCATAAAAAACGGACGGTTTTGTGAAGCAACCACCAAATGGCTAATTCAAAAAACTACCACCACATTTTACAAAAATACTAGAACACCTTATATGGACAATGTACCAACAGGGGGATCTGAAACCTTTCCGTCCGCCTCTGGTGAAAAACACAAATTCCTACTGAATCGGTAGGAAGTGGGTCAGATATGAACTACAGGTACATGATACGATGCTCATGATTTTTATAGAAATCATTTTTTAGGTTCACAATATGCTATTTTATCAAAAATACATTGCAAGTTTAGCGAGGCTTGGCCCCGAGCTAAGAATCTTCATGCCCGTTGTTCGACAAAGTTTGACGGTAGTTTAAAACAGGGATAAAAAATTAAAAAACGATCGAAACAATGCGAAACATTCGCATGGTATTATATTATGTGACATAGTTAGAAATAGAAATATCAAACTTGGTATATTGATTATGTCTCAAAAAAACCTTCACAAAATGACCTATCTCATTCGAGGTTTCTTGGCTTTCGGGTCGAATGACCAATGTTATGGCTAGAATCAAGGCATAGTTTGTGATAATATGGCCATATTGTGCATACATGTGCATCATGGGATGGCAAACAATGTTGCAAGAGGAAGTTTTCCTTTTTGTCGCACCAAAAAGGCATTTTCCATTTTCCGAGCATAAAAAACAGACGGTTTTGTGAAGCAACCACCAAATGGCTAATTCAAAAAATTACAACCACATTTTTAAAAAATACTAGACCACCTTATATGGACAATGTACCAACAGGGGGATCTGAAACCTTTCCGTCCACCTTTGGTGAAAAAGACAAATTCCTGCCGAATCGGTAGGAAGTGGGTCAGATATGAACTATAGGTACATGATATGATGCTCATGATTTTTTACAAAAATCATTTTTAGGTTCACAATATGCTATTTTATCAAAAATCCAATGCAAGTTTAGCGAGGCTTGACCCCGAGCTAAGAATCTTCATGCCCGTTGTTCGACAAAGTTTGGCGGTAGTTTAAAACAGGGATAAAAAATTAAAAAACGATTGAAACAATGTGAAACCTTCGCGTGGTGTTACATTATGTGACATAGTTAGAAGGAAAAATATCGAACTTGGTATATTGATTATGTCTCAAAAAAACCTTCACAAAATGACCTATCTCATTCGAGGTTTCTTGGCTTTCGTTTCAAATGACCAATGTTATGGCTAGAATCAAGGCATATTTTGTGATAATATGGCCATATTGTGCATATATGTGCATCATGGGATGGCAAACAATATTGCAAGAGAAAGTTTTCCTTTTTGTCGCACCAAAAAGACATTTTCCATTTTCCGAGCATAAAAACGGACGATTTTGTGAAGCAACCACAAATGGATAATTCAAAAAACTACCACCACATTTTACAAAAATACTAGACCACCTTATATGGACAATGTACCCCCAGGGGGATCTGAAACCTTTCCGCCACCTCTGGTGAAAAAGACAAATTCCTGCCGAATCGGCGGGAAGTGGGTCAGATATGAACTACATGTACATGATACGATGCTCATGATTTTTTAGAAAAATCATTTTTAGGTTCACAATATGCTATTTTATCAAAAATCCAATGCAAGTTTAGCGAGGTTTTGTCAGATTCCAAAGTATACAAAAGATGCAAAGTTTTGCGAGGTTTTGTCAGATTTTCTCTAATAAAATAGGGTTAGATTCCTTTTTAGATGCTTAAAATTTTTTATGTTCAAAGTTTTAGAGTTTGACTATTTTATTTTTGTTTTAATTGAATAATCAAAATTTATATGTAAGTGTTTTAATAATTTTGAAAATTTTCATCTAAAGTAACTATAAAATGTTTTTATATGAATGGATAGATCTTATTTTTTCTGAAGATTATGATATATTATTCATATTTTTCTGACTTGAAATGAAAAAGATATGAATTTTCTAAATTCTATCCTATTTTTTGAATTAAAAATGCCCCCACCCCTTTAATGTACGAAATAAATGCCCCAACCGGTGTTAAAGGGGGTTGTGGCTGGAACCGGTGTTAAAGGGGGGGGGGGTGTGCGGGTGCGAAACGAAATCCCCCCTTTAACACCGGTTCCAGCCATGAACCGGTGTTAAAGGGGGGGTTATAACGCGTGCACCTCCTCTTCCTCTTCCCCCAGCCAGATCGAGGAGCGGAGGAGCACAGAGAGAGGAGTCGTCGCCTCCGCGCCCACCCACGCCGCCGTCGCCGTCGTGCCCACCCACGCTGTTGCCGCCGCCTCATCGTGCTGTTCTTCCGTGTCCCAGGAATTGACGACTGCAATCGACCCCCAAGCATCGCTTCTTCTCAGAGCCCGATGACCACCACCATCGCCATCATCGCCGTTTCCGACCCCGCCCACGGTGCTCATCCGCCCCTCCGCTCGCTCCCTCTCGCTCGGAGTTGTTGTCGCCTCGCAGCTCTACAAGCGGCGCCGCTGGCCGACGTCGTTAACGTCGGTCCGGTGACCCCTAGGTAGCGGCGCCGCCCGTTTTAGGTAGGCCGCATCACGCTGAGGCAAACCCGCTACCTCGCGCGCCCTAGGTCGCTCTCCAGCGCCGCCAGCCGCCGCCGTCTGGAGCATCCTCCGGTGAGCCCGCGTGGCGCCTGTGTGGCTATGATGTGGCCACGGTCCCACGCCCCAGTTTTGGTGAGAAATGTGTTAGGGCGTGCTGACATCAGGCTGACGTTATAACTGGTTTAATAATTCCAAAAAATGTTTAAATCTTGTAAATTCAATAACTAATTATTTATAAGTCAGAAAAATACAAATAATATATCAAAATGTTCATAAAAATGAGAACTATCTATTTAATCTATAATAATTCATTGTTAATCAACTTACATGACAAGTTTAATTAGAAGAACATAATGAACCCTCTCATATGCATCCAGGATTTCTCTGAATTAGGGTTTGGACCCGTCGAACCTTGTTTAAAATGATCAAGCATGCTTAGGGTTTTAATTTCATTTGTGTATTTATTTGTGTATTTTTGTATGAATAATATGTATATTTGTGTATGAATCCAAGTCCACTTGAATGTTTACTCTCTTACTCTAGATAATATTATTATTTTAGAAACTATGGATCCACTCAGTAGAAACCTTGAAGAGGAAGAAATAATGGAAAACATCATCCACGAGGACACCTCACAATATCTAAACTTGGAGGGACATGATGACAGCTCAAGTAGTCATGGAGAAGATGACGACTCCGGTGAACGCACTTTAGTGATTACAAAGTCCGTCGAGGTATATGCATGGATTAAGCCTCTACTGACTTCCACCGATTGATTTGTATATATGTACATGTATTAATTAACGCTTCTTCGTTCTTTTAGCCCTCTGGATCGGCCAGCCAGCAATAATCTTCTTCTATGAAAAGAGCAAGCAAGGCGCGAGCCATCGGTTGAAAGATCGTGCAAAGTTCACGATCGAAGCAGTCCGTGTTGATGGCAGGACGATGGAGCCCAAGAAGGCCGCAGACAAATTTGGACGTCAGGCTGGAGTTCTTGTTAGGGACCAATCATAATTGAATATTGGAATAAGCCAAAGAAGGGCGACGGTACCTTTGTTGATGAAAGATCCAAATAAACGCTTTGGAATTCACTGTTGGTAAATTTCACCCTTCCGCCAGAGGAGGATGAAAACAAACTAGTTATAAAGGAAAAGGTCAAAGAGTGGACACTAAAGAAGATGGCTGACGCTTTCCGCAACTGGAAGACAAAATTGAACAAATTTGTCAAAGCTCGCGAGACTCCAGATTTTGAAGACGCATATTATGCGAAGATAAGACCTCACTGGCCCAAATTTGTGGCATACAAGGAAGGTGCTATAGCTACAAAGAGGTCAGAAACCAATACGCTAAATGCCCAGAAGAAGGAATATCACCAGAGAACGGGGTCAGGTGGCTACATATCTCAGAGGCCTAAGTGGGAGGAAGATGAGAAGGCCCTGCACGAGAGAGGGATCACACAATATTCACATGGGTGGGACCTACGTGCAAAGACTTGGTTCTACGGATCGAGGCAAGGTTGGACCCATAAACGGGATTGTGTATCTTCCCAACCCTCCTTGCCAAACCCGTAACTGAACACATCACAACATACGAGGAATAGGCCGCCAGGACCTTCCATCCCGACAGAGAGAATGACCAGCTCACACGCGCCATCGGTAAAAAAGAACACCCTGGACTTGCACGAGGCACAGGGGGTATGACGTGGAAGGATGGGTTTTCCGAGTGGGGCGACTCTTACAGATGGCGCGGCAGAAAAGAAAAAGAGCGTACAGAGCGGATGACACAGATAGAACATGCACTTGTGGAGCTGCAGGCGCAAGTGAATGCACAAAAGAGCCAGCAAGCTACCGGCCCATCTCAGCGGCACGAAGAGCCTGCATTGGAAGCTGCCTGTAACATCCCAGCATTAGAGCCTGGAAATAAGTTGAACCCAGATGTGTGCATTGCATTCATGCATAGAAAATCTGAATAATTTTCGTGCTTTTAAACAAAATTGTCAAAGTGATTGAAGCTTCTCTTAGCTTTATGGAATTGAAGTAGATCATCAAGTTGACTGCGATAAGTTTCAATACGACCTTTGTTAAAATCTCATTTTGGGTAAGAGAGATTTGATCTAAGGGTAGATCAAATGTACTATAAGTTAAACCCTAATATAATGTGAATTATATTGATCATTAGGTGATCATATTATAGTATTCATTAAAACCATTCATAAGTACCAAGTTAAGGATATAAAACAAATAATAAGAATGTAACCACTATATCTTAAATTCCATCTACATACATTCTGAGAATCATAGTAACACCTAATCCTAAAAACTCTTTTGATGAGTTGGAGTTGGAAAGATATTAAGTCAATATAATCCACTATATATATATATATCTTTCTTTCTATACAATCCTTATGGAACTTATCTCAATATCTGTTGTTCATCAATGTTGGATAATTCCCCATTGATTCACAACTTCTTTAACTATTAGCCTTTGATCTATTATTTGAGCTTATCAGAACATCTACTTGAATCTTTTAATGAGGGCACAGTCCATTAATAACCTTAATCTAGTATAAGATACTAAGAAAATAATTTCCAGACAATAAAAGGTAGGATTGATAAAGCCCTGCTTAGCCAACTAAGAACTTCAGTAATAAATAATTCAAGCATTATAAAGGTAATGTTTTGGCCACCAACATGGAATGCTTATATTTAGTATGGGTAATACTGGTGGGTAGAACATGATTGGAACCTTAGTAAAGATAAGTGATCCTAGAGAAGTCTTTGCAAACCACATAAATATAATTCAGGGATTGAAGTGTAAGTCATAAGAGTTAAGTAATCATAAGATGGTGTTATTCAACTAAAGCTAGTATAGTATAGAGTCATAAAAAGTGGTGTTATTCACCTTTAAGGATAGTTTACTTTAGAGAAAGATTAGTGATGGAGGATTAAGGAAGATTGGGAGTAGAGTTTGAAGAAACTACTGGTGGGATGGAAGATTATCAACAGTAAAATAGTAGATACAACAAAACAAGGATAGGAGAAAGCTATGAAGTGTCTTTCTATCAAGTTCCTTGGATTCATCCATAAGTTTAGAAGAATGATATATTGAATAAGAAGATTTTAATAAGTAAGTCCATCAAACTAATCATGATGATGGATAGAAAGAGGTATTATATCTAGGAAAGGAATTCCTTAATTAGAGATCCAAGATTGTGAAATATAGCTATATGTTATATATCATTTTCCTATTTAATCTTGGTAAGCAATCAACCATAAATCTCAACTCAAACATAATATGCATCTTATACCATTGATCCATCATCTGATGTCTATAACACTTATAGAAATATTCTCTTATAGAAAATTACATAAGCACATCTTTGTTAATTCCAAACATCCTAACTATATGTGCTTAAGTATACTCACTTCTATAAAACACTCTAATTACAACTTCCGATTAAAAAGGAAGATTTCATCAAAGACTATATACATAAGGCAATATGCTCAGCCATTAAATCTTAACTCTTAAAAGGAATTTAAGCTTATACAAAACCCTAAAGCCAAGGGTAGTACTCATAAAGCAAAACCCTAAACTTCTTTGTTTATCACATAAATTTCTATTTTCCAACTTAATGGGAGTAATAATCATCATATCAATGTCTTTATATTTCCTGCATCAAAGAATGGTATAGAATCATTATACATATATATAAAGTTTCTATTCAAGCTGTAAGCTCACTAAAAGTTGAGTTATAAACAGATAAGAATATATCATTCAAGAAATCCCTAATTAAAAATAGAAGAGAAAAATAATAAGAAGAAGTTTCTTCCAATTATTAAAAAAGAGTTCTTATTGAGTAAATAAAAGAAATATAAAAAGAAGGCATAATAAAAGTTCACAAAGGTTACCAAATATAATTTAATATTACTGCAAATATCCAGCAAATAAATCATACAAAGAAAGGTTCAAAATATAAATCAAATTCAATTATGATTAAGAAAACAGAAAATAGAAAAAAATAAAACAAATAAAAACTAAACCTGGCCGCAACCCAATACCCTACACCTATCTGACGCCTATGAGCAGCCCATAACAGCCCAGTAACCAGCTCTGTCCTTTTCCATCTGAGACTGACAAGTGGGGTCAGGAGAGGACCACGGGTTGAGCTAAAGAAATCGCCAGGGGTTATCCGCAAAACGGTCATCGTCGTCACCGTCACGCACACAGGCAGCTCGCTGGCGGAGCTCATCTCCGCCCGATGCCGTCATCACCGTCACTGCGCCAAGATACTAGCCGCCGCTACCAGGAGAGGATAAGAAGGCCACCGCTATGCATCGCCTCAATCCCTATCTCCAATCCCTCCTTATCCTCTCAGATACGAACGAGACCGAAACCCTAGCTCGCCGGAACCACCTCTCGCCGTAGAACCACGTCACCCCACACCATTCTGAGCCGTCATGGAGAAGCGCCATCCTTCGTAGATCCTCTGGGTAGAAGCTTGCATCAAGGGGAGCACTGGAGCGGGTGAATTTGGTCGTTTTCCTTCGCAGCAGTTCATCGTAATCCTCGCCGGGAAGCTCGATTCCGGCCACGCCTGTCCTCGCCAACCACTCAATCATCATCAGGGTGAGTTCCTGAATCTTCTAGCATCCTTGAATCGTTTGACCTCGTGGTAAATCGCCGTTTCACTGTAAGCCACCGTCGGCCACCGTCGGAGCTAAGGCTCCGATGACCATTTCCGAGCGGCGCTGCCACTATTAGGTTCCGTAGGTCGCGCTGATTCGAACTAGATCCATCTCGCTTGCTAGGGCGCCGTAGATCGTCGCCGGTGACCACTTACCGACGACGGTGGTGATGCTGATGCCCTGCTTACCTCATGATCGAGCCACGCCAGTCGTTTGACTGGTCTTTGCCTCGCGTGGTGGATGACATGGCCCAAGGCCCACATGTCATCGACAGTGAGTAGAGAGGAGGTCTGTAACTTGTGCATTTCTTTCATCTGAGAGCTGAGGTGGACACTGGCACACTAATAAGTGACTGGGGCTAGATCTAGGTGTGCTGTAAAAAGTATTTTGCTGTTTAGAAATAAATAAAATGTTATAATCCAATTAATATTATTCCAGAAATTTAATAAATGATTAAATCTTGTTTAATTAATAACTTTTGATTTATAATTCAGAAAAATATGAATAATATATGAAAATTTTCAGAAAAATAAAATCTACAACTTAAAACTATTACCAAATATTATTATGATGAATATTTATATAAATATTATTTAATAAAAGTTTATATGTAATAAAAACTTTGATAATTTATATTTTTATAATAATAAACATTAATAATAGTAATAAAATACCAAAAATCTTAGAAAAATAAGAATTCTAATTTAAAACTATAATCATGTATTATTATTTCACTTAATTAAATAGTTATTATTTAATTATAAAAGTAATAAGAATTATAAAAATCATATCTTATTGTTTATAAATCACACAAATAAATATGATATACCAAAATGATCATAAAAATATTATTTATATGTTAAAAATCTAATAATCTCCTTTTGAGGTAAATAAGAAAATTAAATATTTTAATAACTCAAATTCAAACTTATTTACTTCATTAATAATTCATATAGAAATAAATAAAATTTACTAATATTCCTAAAATAAGTCTAATAAGTAGTATTAGTCTTAAATATTAATAATCTAATGCCATAATGGTTTAAAACATTATAAATGTTCTTATTTTAAAAGAATCCACAACCTTAAATGAAGATTATCTCAAAAAAGGATTCCACTAATAATAAAATCCTTAAAGAACAATCAGCTCTTTTCTAAACCATATTAATCACCAAATTACAAAAACTACTACAACACTATATAAATCCATAAGTAGTTAAGTAACATTATGTTGGGTTCATAAACTATACTCACTTATCTATAAAAGATAAATGATATTACTTCATACTCACATCAAGAAACCATTACCCAAGTAATAAAATAAACATTCTTAAGTAACTTGAAGAACACATTTCAGACATACATGATACCAATGTATAAGTATGATACTTTCAAAACTATTTATACTTTAAAGTTAACTTTAGTCTACAAAATCTTAATATAACACTATAAGCATTATTATATGTTTTATAGTTAACTTTGATATGAAGTAGTTAATCCATAAAGCAACTCAAGCCAAACCATTTGAGCAAACAAATGACATCAACCACCACTAACTAACCACAAAGTTTGTTTATACCTTAGAAGTGAAACCTTTTCTTCGAAGGTTATCCTTTTTGCCACTTTAAATAAGAAACCTTGTATAAGTAATCCTAACTAGTATGTCATAAGTATGTACACTTTATTACTACATATGTGATGTTTACAACCACTCATAAACTCTAATAAAAGTACAACTATGAAACTTATCTAAAAGGACCACACATTCCAAAGTAACCATTTTCGGAATCCAAACCCTAGGATAACGTTATTCCCGGGAATTGCGCTTAGAACGTGCATCACACTACTTATGCATCAAAGCATATTGCTTCTTTAAACATTAGTCCTTACCGAACCAATGATGCTGATTTCAGATTTTGGATCTTATACTGACTCGAAGACCGTGAGTGCATAATCTTGCAATCACAAAAGGCAAGTTCACACTTGCTCATGTCCTTTGATTATTTTCTGTAAAGTATTTTACAAATCCAGTGTTGTCATCACCTGCATTTAAAAAGGACAGAAAACACTATTTTCAATAACAATGAGAACTATTGATTACTGGTCCAGGGTGATGAGCTAATCTATTAAATCTGACAGTTGGGATACCACTGTTCAGAACTATATCACCTAGGACTTAACAACCAATGTCGCCAGTGATTCTTGCGCCGTATATTACGCGTTGACCATGAGATTTGGAATGGGACGGAGAAGTCAGCTGTATCTTCTTCCTCTCTCATGAATTCGGATGTGCAGGTTGTGGCTGTTATCCTCGTAGCGTGCATATTAATTGGTAATTCTTAGAGGATATGTTGCATATGGGTGGGAACCCTCATCGTCCCACGATAGTTCTGGCATCTAACAGTTTGTACAAACCATCGCCGTAATTCTTTATGTGGGCATGGTGTACACCAAGGAGGCATGTGAGGTCGCAAAGGGGGCAGTGATTGGCTTGGATCATCTTCTGGGCCCCACATCATGGAATTATGGACGGGAATAAGCTGCCCGATTGTGCAACAAAGAGTTGATCTCTCATGGGTAAAGTAATGCACCTCTGCAGAGTGTAAGAACTGTAACTTGTTACTCCCTATTCCGGGAAGGAGCTGCGAACGCGGTGGGAAAGGAACCCCACGAAGATTCTGGTAAACCCGTGAAGGATGATGGACATAGATTTTCAAAATAAAAGCAACCTTTGAAGAAATGTTTATGAAAACTTGCATTGCCTACGACCTATGGTCTGTGGCTGTAGTTATAGTGCATCAAACACTCCTTTTCTAGTGAATTTGCTGCGTACGCTCGTACTCAAAGTATCTTCTTAACCCTTGCTAGATTCTGAAGCCATTAAAATGATGTCTGCATCAAGATATGCTCCAGGACTTATCAAGACCAGCTAAAGCTCTTCAATGAAGACCAGGAAGACAACTTATATCTCAACTCAAGTGAAGACGAAATTACTGATTAGATAGAAATACAATCTCTAGCCAAAGAATCTACCTCTGTAGTGCGTTGCAATAGAAGCAATGCCAATTCCCTAGTTAAATACTAATTTTAATAGTATAATAGTTTTGCGTTATTTATCTTTGATTCTTCTCCGTAAGAAGTTCTTTCTCTCTCTTTAACCTAGAGTGTTCTCTGGATCTTATGTAAAGAGTGAGTTGTAACCTTTAAGCCATGTATTGGACCCGCTGTGTTTCTGTTGTGCCATTCTGAGGGATGTAATACTAGTGAACGGTGTTTCATTGGTGTTATGTCAACGACTTTAGTATACTACATCATGTAGTGGTATGCTGGGTCACCGCAGTTGGTATCAGAGAATATGCTTTGACCTTAGGTTGGAAACCTAGTAAATGGGTAGAACCTGTAGGACACATCTTAGCAATAATAAAGAGTTCTATAGTGATATGAGGGATATTCACTTGAGAATAATCCCGTTATGTTACTAGTGCGATAACTCTTTTATATGATTGCAATTCCAAAATTACCCAAGAGTGTTAACTCTATGTGACTGATGATAATTTCTTATCCACAGTTCCACATGGCACCTCGATATCCACCCCGAAATGTTCAAGTGATGAACATGACGTTGGATGACTACGGACGGGATTGGACAGACAATCTCCGAGAACTTCTTTGGAGTTTGGAATGTGAATCAAGACTTCTGGTCAAGATTTCCAGTTACTATGATGGGCAGGTATTAGCTAAATACCGTGTCATGATCATGTTACCCAAGATAGGACTGAAGGGAGAAATGCTAGCATGAGAGGCAAGGTGCATGGCATCTGTATATCAAATTGCCGTAGCAGCAACCATAACTATGATCCGAGAGCATAAATCCCAAGCTCTAGAAGGTAGTACTCACACCATTATCCCACATGAAACCTCAAACTCAGAGCATGAGTTAGATCACTCTACCTTAGTCCAAGTTGAACCTACTCTAGCTGTAGAGTATATGGATAATTATCGGTCTTTGCTAAACACTTATCATAACATTCACCAAGTCTTAGTTCAGGAGCTGGATACGGTCATTGAGGATTTTACTAATCCTGAAAAAGCAATGGCTCATAGGAAGAAGTTAGATAAATAAGCTAGGCATCCCAAATACATACCTTCTGGAGAGGTGTTTGAGGAAACTGAGTTTGATGACCCAAACTCAGAAAATTATGCCTATTACCAGAATGACTTCAAGCGACCTGAAGACTTATGGACGAAGTACAATTCCGAACAACAAGAATGGAATAAAGTTATTCCAAACAAACCTGAGCCTGACAATTATGGATGGGAAATAGAATCTCAAGGTAAAACCATAGGGAATCCTATACCTTGTGATACAGGTATTGAAGAAGAGACCAACTATTACCATAGAGAGCCTTATGGACCATACGGGGGTAATACGAATCCAATCAACTTAGAAGAGTACTCCAATAGCTACTATACTAACACATATGACTAGATACAAGAAAAAGCTAAGGAACCAACTTACTATGAGGAAGCGTTGCCAGAAAACCCGAACTATTCGGTGGAAGATTAGGCCAACTCTAGTCATTTTTCAATGACTAATATCAGTCTCAGTACTTCTAATCAAGATTACGCACCTCCTGGATGCTCATATGCTCCAGAAGGCAGTCGTAGGACTTCACGTCATCATGGACGGAACTCCAGGAAACACTAGAGGAAGATAAAAGTGAGAGAAAAACAACATCCCAAGGGATGTGGGCTTGAATAATGTATATAGAGGGTAATGCATATTGTAGTTTGAAGAGTTTGCCAAAATAAGTGAGGATATATCCGCAAGAGCAAGAAGTTCTTGTAAGATAGTTGTGTAAATAGGTATGGAGCAAACCGTTGGAACATCTAGTACATTTGTAAATTAGTTAAAACCTATGTGCAATACAGGATATATGCTTTGTTGTTTGTCGACTTTTGGATCTTATTGGATCTTCTTGATTGACTAGATCTGTACATGAAGTTTAATTAGGTGTGCAAATGCATGATGTAACACGCAGTTATTACTTGATGATATAGACCTACATAGGAATGGGGATTCGTGTAAGGGAGCAACGATTTCAAAGATCAAAAAGGAAGACTTACTGGGAGGAAGAAGCAAGATATAAGGAGTGTTAACACCACTTGGAGAATAGGTAAAGCCTACATTATTCCTAGCTAGACCCAAGAAAGAAGTTGGGTATAGAAGATGTAGGGAGCCACAAGAAATAATAAACTTAATGTTCAATCAAAGTGGGTAATCTTACTAAGTGTAATGGAATAGTTGTACCAAGTTCATGGAAGTATCATGAATAAGTACAAATAGTTAACTTTGGAACCAAAATGGTATTCAAACTCTGACAATTCTGAGAAAATGTAAGAGGTATGTGAGAAACCATAGGGTAATACACACACCCTAGGAAGGTTCGCAGCTGGTAATAATCTGCAATTGGTATTTGATCCATAGCTAGTAACTAATCCAGAGTTGGTATTTTGTCCGCAGCTGGTATTTGGTTGAAATAGTTAACCAAATCTTAATAAAAGTTGCATAAAGAGAATTGAATTTGGCCTAAGTTAAGTAAGACCTAAGAGAGTTTAACAGATTTAAAGAAGATCGCTTGGCAAGATGCTTTGCAAGATCCAGTTTATTCAGCAAGAAGGCCCAATAGTAAGTATGAAATTTAGTGCTGAAAGATTTGCTTCGGAGATCCACAACTATGTGGATGCACCGTATAATCTTTCATCAGACTTTAAACTAGTAAAATATAAACTGAATAGGAACCAACATTTTAGTTCAAGAATCAATAGCTTCTATGTATTGAGTTTCAAAACTATTAGTAAAACTTAAGGGGGAGAGTAAACATTAGGAATTATAGTTGAAGAAAATACTATAGGTAATAAAGAAAAGATATGTAAAAATCTTAAGAAGGTATAAATTTAAAGGTGATAAAGGATATATTTAACCGACCAATACAAAAAGAAACAACTCTTAAGTAAATCTCAAGAAAAAATAAAGAACTTCCAATTGGACATAGGAAGAGAATAAGAATTAAAATGGGTATGGACTAAATGAGTTCAAATCCAATCCTGGAAGCAATACCAGTATAACTATACTATGACATGAATAGAAGGGTAGTCTTTTGACTACTAACACGGGTATATAGAAACTTAAAACTTACCTTTAAGGATACCTCTAAATTGTACTTAAAATAGTAATAAAGCTTGATGTTTAGATAAAAAAATAATTGGATTAGGATATCTAATCAGGTTATGGAATACTCCAATTAATTTCATTTAAGGTCATCATGGAGTGGAGAGTGTAGCAATCACTACAAAATAATTTCTTACTCCGAAACATGAGAGTTTGCGAACTTCGAGGACGAAGTTTATTTTAAGGGGGAGAGACTGTAACATCCCAGCATTAGAGCCTGGAAATAAGTTGAACCCAGATGTGTGCATTGCATTCATGCATAGAAAATCCGAATAATTTTCGCGCTTTTAAACAAAACTTGTCAAAGTGATTGAAGCTTCTCTTAGCTTGATGGAATTGAAGTATATCATCAAGTTGACTGCGATAAGTTTCAATAAGACCTTTGTTAAAATCTCATTTTGGGTAAGAGAGATTTGATCTAAGGGTAGATCAAATGTACTATAAGTTAAACCCTAATATAATGTGAATTATATTGATCATTAGGTGACCATATTATAGTATTCATTAAAACCATTCATAAGTACCAAGTTAAGGATATAAAACAAATAATAAGAATGTAACCACTTTATCTTAAATTTCATCTACATACATTCTGAGAATCATAGTGACACCTAATCCTAAAAACTCTTTTGATGAGTTGGAGTTGGAAAGAGATTAAGTCAAGATCATCCACTATATATATATATATATATATATCTTTCTTTCTATACAATCCTTATGGAACTTATCTCAATATCTGTTGTTCATCAATGCTGGATAATTCCCCACTGATTCACAACTTCTTTAACTATTAGCCTTTGATCTATTATTTGAGCTTATCAGAACATCTACTTGAATATTTTAATGAGGGCATAGTCCATTAATAACCTTAATCCAGTATAAGATACTAAGAAGATAATTTCCAGACAATAAAAGGTAGGATTGATAAAGCCCTGCTTAGTCAACTAAGAACTTCAGTAATAAATAATTAAAGCATTATAAAGGTAATGTTTTTGCCACCAACATGGAATGCTTATATTTAGTATGGGTAATACTGGTGGGTAGAACATGATTGGAACCTTAGTAAAGATAAGTGATCCTAGAGAAGTCTTTGCAAACCACATAAATATAATTCAGGGATTGAAGTGTAAGTCATAAGAGTTAAGTAATCATAAGATGGTGTTATTCAACTAAAGCTAGTATAGTATAGAGTCATAAAAAGTGGTGTTATTCACCTTTAAGGATAGTTTACTTTAGAGAAATATTACTGATGGAGGATTAAGGAAGATTGGGAGTAGAGTTTGAAGAAACTACTGGTGGGATGGAAGATTATCAACAGTAAAATAGTAGATACAACCAAACAACAATAGGAGAAAGCTGTGAAGTTTCTTTATATCAAGTTCCTTGGATTCATCCATAAGTTTAGAAGAATGATATATTGAATAAGAAGATTTTAATAAGTAAGTCCATCAAACTAATCATGATGATGGATAGAAAGAGGTATTATATCTAGGAAAGGAATTCCTTAATTAGAGATCCAAGATTGTGAAATATAGTTATATGTTATAAATCATTTTCCTATTTAATCTTGGTAAGCAATCAACCCTAAATCTCAACTCAAACATAATATCCATCTTATACCATTGATCCATCATCTGATGTCTATAACACTTATAGAAATATTCTCCTATAGCAAATTACATAAGCACATCTTTGTTAATCCCAAACATCCTAACTATATGTGCTTAAGTATACTCGCTTCTATAAAACACTCTAATTACAACTTCCTATTAAAAAGGAAGATTTCATCAAAGACTATATACATAAGGCAATATGCTCAGCCATTAAATCTTAACTCTTAAAAGGAATTTAAGCTTATACAAAACCCTAAATCCAAGGGTAGTACTCATAATTCAAAACCCTAAACTTCTTTGTTTATCACATACATTGCTATTTTCCAACTTAATGGGAGTAATAATCATCATATCAATGTCTTTATATTTCGTGCATCAAAGAATGGTATAGAATCATTATACATATATATAAAGTTTCTATTCAAGCTATAAGATCACTACAAGTTGAGTTATAAATAGATAAGAATATATCATTCAAGAAATCCCTAATAAAAATAGAAGAGAAAAATAATAAGAAGAAGTTTCTTCCAATTATTAAAAAAGAGTTCTTATTGAGTAAATAAAAGAAATATAAAAAGAAGGCATAATAAAAGTTCACAAAGGTTACCAAATATATTTTAATATTACTACAAATATCCAGCAAATAAATCATACAAAGAAAGGTTCAAAATATAAATCAAATTCAATTCTGATTAAGAAAATAGAAAATAGAAAAAAGATAAAACAAATAAAAACTAAACCTGACCGCAGCCCAGCACCCTACACCTATCTGACGCCTATGAGCAACCCATAACAACCCAGTAACCAGCTCTGTCCTTTTCCATCTGAGACTGACAAGTGGGGTCAGGAGAGGACCGCGGGTTGAGCTAAAGAAATCGCTAGGGGGTTATCCGCAAAACGGTCATCGTCGTCACCATCACGCACACAGGCAGCTCGCTGGCGGAGCTCGTTGCCGCCCGATGTCGTCATCGCCGTCACTGCGCCAAGATACTCGCCGCCGCTGCCAGGAGGGGATAAGAAGGCCTCCGCGACGCATCGCCTCAATCCCAATCTCCAATCCCTCCTTATCCTCTCAGATACGAACGAAACCGAAACCCTAGCTCGCCGGAGCCACCTCTCGTCGTCGAACCACGTCAACCCACACCATTCTGAGCCGTCATGGAGAAGCGCCATCCTCCGTAGATCCTCTGGGTAGAAGCTTGCATCAAGGGGAGCACTGGAGTGGGTGAATTTGGTCGTTTTCCTACGCAACAGTTCGTCGGAATCCTCGCCGGGAAGCTCGATTTCGGCCGCGCCTGTCCTCGCCAACCACTCAATCATCATCAGGGTGAGTTCCTGAATGTTCCAGCATCCTTGAATCGTTTGACCTTGTGGTAAATCGCCATTTCACTATAAGCCACCGTCGGAGCTCGTCGGAGCTAAGGCTCCAATGACCATTTCCGAGCGGCGCTGCCACTATTAGGTTTCGTAGGTCGCGCTGATTCGAACTAGATCCATCTCCCTTTCTAGGGCGCCGTAGATCGTTGCCGGTGACCACTCACCGACGACAGTGGTGATGCTGATGCCATGCTTACCTCATGTAACGAGTGAGTTGTAACCTTTAAGCCATGTATTGGACCCGCTGTGTTTCTGTTGTGCCATTCTGAGGGATGTAATACTAGTGAACTGTGTTTCATTGGTGTTATGTCAACGACTATAGTATACTATGTAGGGTTCGCAGCATAGAAAACAGGAATTTTCCTACGATGTGAACTATGTACCAAGATCTATCTATTAGATACAAACAACGGGCGGATGTATATCCATAGAGAACATACCCTTGAAGACCGACAAAGCTTAACGAGTTCAACTCGTGGATGATGTAGACGATCTCTTGCCGATCTCAAGATCGAGAGGAAGTCCTAGCGCGGCAAATCAGCAGCGCATCCGTGCTCGCACACACGTTCGAGGAAGCGAGCAACCTCCGCCTCCTCGCTCCAGCGATGCAGCGGAAGCACAAATCTTTCTTGCCGAATAGCCACCGAAAACATGTATCTCGCTAGTCCGAGACCATGGGGGATAAATTCTAGAGGGGGAGAGAGATCCTTCACGAGGAGGTGTGAGTGAGAAGTGAGAGGAGGGGCTCCTTTTATAGGAGGAGGGGGGCACCCAAGGGGGTGGCCGCCAGCCATGGGGGCTGCCTCCTCCCCTCCTTCATTCATGTGGGTGGACACTCTACTCACAAAAATCCATTCATATGCCTCCACTCAAAATCCCACTCAAACTTGCCATTAAATTTCCACCAAATTTAATGCAAACTCTCATTAAATAAAACTCTTTTATTTTATTCAGAATTTTGTGAATTACTTTAATGAAAAACATTCACAAATAACCCCTTGCTAGAATTCTATTTCACATGCATAACCACTTTATGCAATTTCACCCGAAAACCTGTTTCGGTATCCAGTGAAATAAATTCCTGCGCTTGTTCATTCTTTCGGCATGAAACTTTTACTCCAATTGGATGTCGGTGTCTCTTAAGTGTGTCACCCTACGGTTCATGAATAATGCGGACATGATCCAGACCCCTCTCGGATCAATAATCAGAAGCGGGATCTGGAGACCCATACCGACTCCCACACATTCAACGATGACTTTTTTGTGATCGTCGGAACCTTTTACGCTAGTATCTTAATCCCTTTGTTTCACGATATATTACATGTCCGAGATTCGATCATCGGTATCTCCATACCTAGTTTGACCTCGTTAATGACATGCACTCTTTTCTCGTTCCCGTGATATAACATTCTAGTGATCAAATCACTTGCTTGCAAGCTAATCAATGTGATATCACCGAGAGGGCCCAGAGTATATCTATCCGTCATCGGGATGAACAAATTCCACTCTCGATCCATGAGCCTCAACATAACACTTTATTAGTTCTGAATTAATCTTTATAATCACCCTGTTACGGTATGACGTTTGATGTTATCAAGAAACTCTTCCGGTGTTAGTGATTGACATGATCTCATGGTCTAAGGATTAGGATCACTTCGTAAGTTGTTATAGCAATATAAACTCAATGACTTTAATCGTAATGTTATACTTTGGATGAATGTTCATCACACCATTACACTAATGTTGTGATCCCGTTATTAACAACATCCAATGTCCATGATCAGGAAACCTTGATCATCTTGTTAATCAACGAGCTAGTTTATGAGAGAGGAATAACTAGGAACTTTCTGTTTGTTTATTAAACACACATGTATTAATGTTTCCGTATTAATACAATTATAGCATGCAAAATAAACATCTATCATATACTTGGAATACACATAATAAACACTTTATTATTGCCTCTCAGGGCATATTCCCTCCAGTCTCCCACTTGCACTAGAGACAATAATCTAGTTACATAGTGATAAATCTAACACCCATTGAGTTCTGGTGTTGATCATGTTTTGCTCTAGGGAGAGTTTTAGTCAATGGATCTGCTACATTGAGATTCGTATGTACTTTACAAATCTTTATATCTCCATCCTTGACATGCTCGCGGATGGAGTGAAACCGGCTCTTAATATGCTTGGAATGCTTGTGAGACCTTGGCTCTTTGGCATTGGCAATGGCACCATTGTTGTCACAATAGATCACCATTGGATCCAACGCGTTTGCAACCACTCCTAGTTTGGATATGAACTCCTTCATCCAAACTGCTTCCTGAGCCGCTTCTGAAGCGGCAACATATTCGGCCTCCGTTGTTGATCCCGCTATCACAGGTTGTTTGGAGCTCCTCCAACTAACCGCTCCACCATTCATGAGAAATACGTATCCGGATTGAGACTTAGAGTCATCCGGATCGGTGTCAAAGCTAGCGTCAACATAACACTTAGCGACGAGCTCTTCTTCACCTCCGTATACAAGAAACATATCCTTAGTTCTTCGTAAGTACTTAAGGATATTCTTGACCGCTATCCAGTGTTCCGAACCTGGATCCGATTGGTACCTACTAGTCAAACTAATAGCATGTGCCACATCCGGTCTTGTACATAGTATGGCGTACATTATAGAGCCTATGGCTGAAGCATAGGGGACTTTGTCCATTATCTCTCTTTCTTCCGCCGAAGCCGGACTTTGAGTCTGACTCAATGTCTTGCCTTGCAACATAGGTAAGAACCCCTTCTTACTTCCGCCCATTTTAAACTTTTTAAAAATCTTATCAAGGTATGTACTTTGCGATAGCCCTATTAGGTGCCTAGATCTATCTCTATAGGGAAATTTGGTTCTATACCATTAAAAAACCACACTTTTGGTCTGTACCATCAAAAGCTCCATCTTCAGGCATATACCATCGAAAGTTTGGAGCGTTATTGGATTTTGCCACTCCGTCTACTTCTGCTAGAAAGATTATTTTTTTCCCCAATTAATTCTTTTGGCTTTTCCCTTTTTACCCCTGTGCCCATCTCTTCCCTGTGCTCGCATCGTACTAAACCCAATAGACGAGAACCACACAGTCCTCCAGGCGGCGGCGTCCCCCGGCGTCCCCCGGCGACCACCGCGTCCCCTGATCCCGGCGGAGCATCTCCGTGGTGGTAGGCCTCCATCCCTTCTGGATTCCGCTCACGTAGCCATGGAAGGAAGGGGCCTGCCAGGCGCCTGAAACCCTAGCTCGAGCGCTCTGTGAGCTCACCGACGGGAGCGGCCGCCGTCGTTGTATTCCGTCCGTCCGCAGCACTACCCCAACGTCCAGGTCATGCTCCCCCTGGCGCCCGCGACACCCGGCCTCCCCGTTCTCCTTCCCTGACCCCCACTGATTGTCCCCGGCGGCTTGTTCTTGCTCCTTGCTAGGATGGATAATCCTGATGTTCAAGCTAGGTAATATTCTATCTATAAATTTCTTTATTTGCAGGAGCCATGATTAGAGATTTCATATGCCTATGGCTTATTTTTGTTCTCT
Source organism: Avena atlantica (assembly GCA_910589765.1). Taxonomy (NCBI): domain Eukaryota; kingdom Viridiplantae; phylum Streptophyta; class Magnoliopsida; order Poales; family Poaceae; genus Avena; species Avena atlantica. Next base: position 343,585,731 of record OU342736.1, on the reverse strand, counting down.
GTTCCTTGTGTTTGTGGCTGGTATAGGACTGAAACAAAAAAAACATGTCAATTAGAGATTCTGGTCAGTGCATATTTCACGGTTGTAGATGGTATGAAAATTTACAATAAAGGCAGGACTATTAGCTGGGTTGTGGATTCAAAAATATATACACTCACTGATCTTGAGAGAGATATTGGTCCATATTTTAAATGGGGTAGCTACCAAAGGGCAAACTTCTGGGTTCTTGAAAGGAATGCAATGAAATACAAATTAGATTCAGATGCACAACTTCATGAGCTCGTAAGGTCAACATAAGTGTTGAAGTTGATGATGATAGTGGGCAGACGTGAGGAGATGGACGAGCCTGCTATACACAAGGTACGTGCTGCCACCAATGTAGTGTGCAAGGATGTGCCTACTGTAGCCGAAGTTATGGACCAGTAGGTGCTTGCTGTAGCTGATGTAGATATGGGACCAGAATTGACGGAATTACCTGAACTAGGTGAAATATTTGATGGGCCACCAACAGCTGAAGAGGTGCCTAATGCTGCTGCTCTGGACATTGGACCAGAATTGAGGGAATTTCCTGAATTTTGTGAAACCATTGCGGGGCCACCAAGGGTTGAAGAGGACGAAAAGGAACACTTCATGAATATTGGTTGTGATCCTGATGGAGATGAGCCAGCTGGGGTAGATGAAGAGTGGAGATACTTCAAAAATGTTGATGATGATAATGTGCAACCAATAAAGAATGTTCAAGTGTGTGGCATCCCGCAAAACCACTACTAGAAAATCGCGTTGAATTTGTGCATTGCATCGTCATCCTCATGCATTGTTGCATAAAACTATCTGCGCAAAACCCAGTTTCGTTTTCTAAACGCCATCTGTATTCAAACATCAAAACCCGGGTCGCCGGAATATTTTGTTTGTTGATATCGGTTTGCAAATGGTGTTATTAAAACAAATAAAATTTATATTTATTTTAGTGGGGCAGTCGAACGGGCCGATTGACCCGAACGACCACCCCAGAAAAATACAAACGGCCCACTCGTAAATCCTAAAACTACCCAACTTCCTACCCACCCATCACTCGGGCCAATCAGAACATGCCACCTCACGTTTTCTCTTCCCCCACCCAACCACCAACCGCCACATCAGCCTCCACTCCACCACTCTCTCCCTCACAGCCCACCCGGCCCCACACGCAGCAGCACGCGCCCTCCACGCGCCCAGCACGCGCCGGCACGCGCCCAACCACGCGCCTGGGCCCCACCACCGGCCTCTCTCCCTCACCACCTAGCCAGCCCCTACCCACCGCGGTCAACCCCCCCTGTTCCCGGGCCCCACCCCGCGTCCCCACCGTGTCCACACCGCGTGAACCCCTGTTCCCGGGCCCACCCCCCGACCCCGTGGGACCCTGTCGCCCCCTCCTCCCTTCCTCTCTCTCTCAGACCGCTCGCTCCTCACCCCGCGCACGCCGCATCCTCCCCCCTCCTCTTTTCTTCTCCCGCTCCGGCCACCGCCGCTCGCGCACCGGCGAGCCTCGCCTCTTCGCCGCAGCTCGGGCTCGCCCTCCTCCGCCGGCATCCGCGGCGCCCCGCTCCCTTTCTCCATCCGCTCCGCCCGGCTCTCCCCTCCGGCGCGCTCGCGAGCTCACCGCACGCCTGCTCCTCCCACACCCGCACGCGACGCCGCCCCGCCCCTGCAAGCTCCCGCGCGCGCCGACGCCCCCCACCTCGCCAGGCCCCATCTCCTCTCCTCCGCGAGCCCCGCGCCGCCGAGCCGCCTCTCTCCCCTCCTTCCAGCGCGCAGCACCCCGGCCGCGCGCGCCGCTCGGGGACCACCCCCGCCTCGAGCCTCCGCCGCCGTTCCCCTCGCCGGTGCACGTCCCGCCGCCCCCGACGCCGCTCTGCAGCCGCCTGCCCCGCCGCCAGCGGCCGGAGGAGGTTCTGCTCCGCCCTCGCGCGACGCCCAGCCCCTTCCCCGCCAGTCCCTGGTCCTCTCCGGCGTCCCCGCCGCCCGGCCTCTACCACCCGCTCCGGCCAGCCTCGCTCCGCCGGTGCCAGGCTCGCCTCCGCCACCGCAGGCCTCGCCATGAACCACCTGCGCGCCGCCGTCGCGGGTCCCGACGTCCTGCACCTCGCCGCCAAGGTCTGCCTCGCCGCCAAGGTCCCTGTCGCCCTGCGGTCGCCAGCATCTGAGACCGCCAAGCCACGCCGTTCCGCCCAGCATCCGCGTGTGTCGCCTCCTGCAGCTATGTGTTTGTCCTGGAGTACCTGTTGTCCTAAGTTGGGTTCATGTGTTGTGCAACACCGCACGTTCCCCATCACCAAGATCTTCCCCGTAAGCGTATACCGATGCCTGCAACCGATGTTAGAGATGGAGCACCAAGATCTTCTTCCCGGAACTTCAAGGTCATTGCGCCTGGAACCGATACCCAAACCCGAAGACCGTCAAGATCTACCGACGCCGGAAACCCCGACGCCATGACCATCGATCACGGACCCCGAAGACCGAGCTCGACATGCCATGTTCTCCCTCACGAACGCCGAGTACTCCTTCACGTACCTGAGGCACCCCGAGACCGAACCCTGGCGAGCCAAGTTCTTCTACCCGGCGACCGACACTGACCCAAGTCCTTCGCCCCGGAACGACAAGACCTACCTCTGGTATCCGAGAACGTTCCGTCGAACCCTGGATTTGAGATCGGCCCCGAACCCCCGGACAAGTTCGTCGAGAACCCTAAAGTGTGAACCCCTTCCCGTAACCCTATTTTATAACATAATAACAACTTGTTGCATATTGAATTGTCATACTCGCATGCATATCTATGGTTTGGGGGCCTTATGTCGATTCACCTAATAATTAAATATGGGGCCCATATGCGGGCAAATCTAGTCTCAGATTGGCCTCATTTAAATCTTGTGTAGCGAACCGGAGCTATCTTTTACCATGCTAATACAACTTTTAAATTGCGGGGAATCTAAATAACATGAACCATCTAATTAATTGTCGGGACCCCGGTTCCGCTTAATATTGACCTAATTGCATCGCACCTTTGTCATGCCATGCATCATATCATAAGCATGCCGATCTTTTGCCGTAGTATTAAATAGTGCATCCGGTGTTTATTCTAGTGTTTCGCTTCTTCGCGGATAAGGCCGTTGAGTTGATGTGAGCTTCGCCCCGATCTTCGGTTGAACCTTCGACAATGTTTTCAGGCGAGCATCTGCCCCTTTCTACCTATCTTACTTTCATAGTATTTACTTCCCTCCTGTTGATCTATTGCTATATGTGATGCGATGCTTTAGTTTCCGTACCTGTGATATACCGTGCAGCCCTATATTGCCTTGGACACATCCTATTACCTGTTGTTTGGTAGATAGTTGGACTTGCGCGTCGTAGTCGCTTGCTCAAGTGTTGTTGCGTTCCGTCCAGTGCCACAGTTGTTGATGTATTGCCGCATGTTGATGTTGGAGTTGATCATAGTTTTACTTATTGTTCACTTTCATTCCTGTTTAACAACTAAAATTGAAGTAAGCAGAGGCATCGGTGGGTGATAGATAACATTTGGTTTCCGAACGCCCACTTGTGTCCCGTAGGACCCCGAGTACTTGATACCTGTTCCTTGATTTATCGCGCTATCCACATATGGGGAGTATGGGCCCCCCTTAGCCAGAGCTTGATTCCGTCTTATTTCTTGGGGCCACAAACTAGTTTGAGGTTTTATTTACGATCCCGTACTTATGCCATGCTACTTATGTATTTAAATTGTGCGACAGATAGCACACTGTACTGTTTAGGATCGGGACACGATTCCGCGGTGTCGACAAGCCCAGCCACACTTTCGGGTTCCCAGTCATTCACAGCCGTCTACCCAAACCTTGAGTCCGTCTCGGAGCTTGCTTACTTCGTTGCGGTTCTACTCAATGGGGTGGCCCCCTGAAATATTTCTGAATCTTGTGATTGCTCTGTCGTGAAGACCTCGTTGGGTTTTGATTTGGTTTTTCCGAGGTTGATCGTGTGTGTGTTGCTATTTGTGCACCCCGGCCGGGTTAAAACTTTCTGAAAGCCGTGTCCGCGGTTATGGACGACTTGGAGCACAGTATCTCGACCATAGACAAGCATAACTAAAGTTTATTGCTATAAATTTGACTTTATAATGACTAGTAATCAGCTTCACTATAATGGAATGGCTAAATAATACTGCCCACAATTGCTTGTTTTGGATTGTCGCTTGCGACCATTGTACCTGACTAGTAAGTATGGCAACTACAACGGAATGGCTGAATAAAAGTACCAACAACTGCTGGGTTTTGGGATTATATCATGCCATCTGTATCTGATTAGTAATTGTTGCAACTACAACGAAATGAATAACTAAAAGGGCCCACTGCTTCTTTTATCAGGACAATTATCTATACCTTACTAGTAATTGCTGCAACGATAACTGAATAAATAAAACTGCCAACTGTGTGAGTTCCTCGGTTGACTTCCTCGTTGGTATCGAGGGGGAAACACCAGGAGGGGTTTGTTTGATGCTAGTATCAGGTTGGAGCCGAATAGGTCTTTCTTACCCCTCTCTGATAGCCGCCAGTTGTATCGAGTCTCTATAGGTTGTTTAGTGCATGCTGCCGCTGCCGCTCAGTCCACCATATCTATGTAGGCGAGGACCGCCGAATTCTAGCCTCGCCGTGTACTGGCCTCAGTACTGACGCTCCTCTTTTTCCTTTGCCCTTTGTCGGCACCCCTTTTGTTTAAGCAGGTTTTGAGATCGACGTCGTTAGCAGGGTTACCCTTCCGGCTTGGCCTGGGCAGGGTTATGGACGCCATTGGTTATTCTTCAGGGCTCTTAGCCCCATTTGCATCTTGTCCGTAGTCGGACGCCCCATCTTCTCAAGGTGATTTGGATCTTTGTATATTATATTTGTATTCTTGACTCTTTGAGTCGCTGTTGTATATATATCTGTTCTGTGGGTCCCATCGAGGACTGTTGTGTAATGTTATTACTTCGTTTTCCACCCGCACGAAAGTGCCTGGTGGGCACCTTTGAATCGTTTCTATGCGGGTTTGGCGGGTTTCGCTAAAACTTGCATAGGTCCGATTCTGAGGGTGTTACAGAGTGGTATCAGAGCCCAGCAGTTACGATACCCACAAGTCCAGCCTGTAGGATAACCTAGCTAACGGCCGAAGTAGAGTGTCAAAACTATTTTTGGAAATCGGTTGGATAGTTCTGGTTAGGTCTGATTTTACTCCTTACCCCTCTGCTATTCTCCTCTTATCTCTACGCGTTTTGAATCCGCTCTCTTCTCTCTCTTCGAGTCCAGGATTTCTCGTGGTTGGGTTCCGTCGTACCTTCAGGGTTTCGCTTCCTCCTTTGATAACGGTGTTCTACCATCTGTTGTTCAAGCTGCCTGATGAATCCGTCTACGGTGTTACCATCCTTTGTTCCTTGTTTGTGCTTTCCGGTGTTTTCCTGGCTCGACGACATCCTCTACGCCAGACCCGATGCAGAGTCTGCATCACTCCGTTGTTCCGAACCTCGCTTGTCGAGATCTTCAGTCTGATTCCGAGGGTTGGTTGCATAACCTATCTGTTCGTGTACAGAGTAATGCTTTGAGTGCGGGATGGAGTTGCGACCATACCACTACTCTTATCATTCGCTTATGTACATTGAATGGTGGATCGATGCAATTCTACTCCTTCCATGGAAGTTCGAGGTGGCCTTACCTTTAACTTCGTCCGTTGTTTTCCGGAGTGTTCTCTTGATGATCAGGACAACGACCTCTTGTTAGTGGTGTCGCGAGGATCTACACGAAGCGAGAGGATCAGACCGCCGACCTTCCTCCGGTACCATGAGGCGGATCTCGAGGGCGAGATCCATTGTTAGTGGTGTCGAATTGTGGCATCCCGCAAAACCACTACTAGAAAATCGCGTTGAATTTGTGCATTGCATCGTCATCCTCATGCATTGTTGCATAAAACTATCTGCGCAAAACCCAGTTTCGTTTTCTAAACGCCATCTGTATTCAAACATCAAAACCCGGGTCGCCGGAATATTTTGTTTGTTGATATCGGTTTGCAAATGGTGTTATTAAAACAAATAAAATTTATATTTATTTTAGTGGGGCAGTCGAACAGGCCGATTGACCCGAACGACCACCCCAGAAAAATACAAACGGCCCACTCGTAAATCCTAAAACTACCCAACTTCCTACCCACCCATCACTCGGGCCAATCAGAACATGCCACCTCACGTTTTCTCTTCCCCCACCCAACCACCAACCGCCACATCAGCCTCCACTCCACCACTCTCTCCCTCACAGCCCACTCGGCCCCACACGCAGCAGCACGCGCCCTCCACGCGCCCAGCACGCGCCGGCACGCGCCCAGCACGCGCCCAACCACGCGCCTGGGCCCCACCACCGGCCTCTCTCCCTCACCACCTAGCCAGCCCCTACCCACCGCGGTCAACCCCCCTGTTCCCGGGCCCCACCCCGCGTCCCCACCGTGTCCCCACCGCGTGAACCCCTGTTCCTGGGCCCACCCCCCGACCCCGTGGGACCCTGTCGCCCCCTCCTCCCTTCCTCTCTCTCTCAGACCGCTCGCTCCTCACCCCGCGCACGCCGCATCCTCCCCCCTCCTCTTTTCTTCTCCCGCTCCGGCCACCGCCGCCCGCGCGCCGGCGAGCCTCGCCTCTTCGCCGCAGCGCGGGCTCGCCCTCCTCCGCCGGCATCCGCGCCGCCCCGCTCCCTTTCTCCATCCGCTCCGCCCGGCTCTCCCCTCCGGCGCGCTCGCGAGCTCACCGCACGCCTGCTCCTCCCACACCCGCACGCGACGCCGCCCCGCCCCTACAAGCTCCCGCGCGCGCCGACGCCCCCCACCTCGCCAGGCCCCATCTCCTCTCCTCCGCGAGCCCCGCGCCGCCGAGCCGCCTCTCGCCCCTCCTTCCAGCGCGCAGCACCCCGGCCGCGCGCGCCGCTCGGAGACCACCCCCGCCTCGAGCCTCCGCCGTCGTTCCCCTCGCCGGTGCACGTCCCGCCGCCCCTGACGCCGCTCTGCAGCCGCCTGCCCCGCCGCCAGCGGCCGGAGGAGGTTCTGCTCCGCCCTCGCGCGACGCCCAGCCCCTTCCCCGCCGGTCCCTGGTCCTCTCCGGCGTCCCCGCCGCCCGGCCTCTACCACCCGCTCCGGCCAGCCTCGCTCCGCCGGCGCCAGGCTCGCCTCCGCCACCGCAGGCCTCGCCATGAACCACCTGCGCGCCGCCGTCGCGGGTCCCGACGTCCTGCACCTTGCCGCCAAGGTCTGCCTCGCCGCCAAGGTCCCTGTCGCCCTGCGGTCGCCAGCATCTGAGACCGCCAAGCCACACCGTTCCGCCCAGCGTCCGCGTGTGTCGCCTCCTGCAGCTATGTGTTTGTCCTGGAGTACCTATTGTCCTAAGTTGGGTTCATGTGTTGTGCAACACCGCACGTTCCCCATCACTAAGATCTTCCCCGTAAGCGTATACCGATGCCTGCAACCGATGTTAGAGATGGAGCACCAAGATCTTCTTCCCGGAACTTCAAGGTCATTGCGCCTGGAACCGATACCCAAACCCGAAGACCGTCAAGATCTACCGACGCCGGAAACCCCGACGCCATGACCATCGATCACGGACCCCGAAGACCGAGCTCGACATGCCATGTTCTCCCTCACGAACGCCAAGTACTCCTTCACGTACCTGAGGCACCCCGAGACCGAACCCTGGCGAGCCAAGTTCTTCTACCCGGCGACCGACACTGACCCAAGTCCTTCGCCCCGGAACGACAAGACCTACCTCTGGTATCCGAGAACGTTCCGTCGAACCCTGGATCTGAGATCGACCCCGAACCCCCGGACAAGTTCGTCGAGAACCCTAAAGTGTGAACCCCTTCCCGTAACCCTATTTTATAACATAATAACAACTTGTTGCATATTGAATTGTCATACTCGCATGCATATCTGTGGTTTGGGGGCCTTATGTCGATTCACCTAATAATTAAATATGGGGCCCATATGCGGGCAAATCTAGTCTCAGATTGGCCTCATTTAAATCTTGTGTAGCGAACCGGAGCTATCTTTTACCATGCTAATACAACTTTTAAATTGCGGGGAATCTAAATAACATGAACCATCTAATTAATTGTCGGGACCCCGGTTCCGCTTAATATTGACCTAATTGCATCGCACCTTTGTCATGCCATGCATCATATCATAAGCATGCCGATCTTTTGCCGTAGTATTAAATAGTGCATCCGGTGTTTATTCTAGTGTTTCGCTTCTTCGCGGATAAGGCCGTTGAGTTGATGTGAGCTTCGCCCCGATCTTCGGTTGAACCTTCGACAATGTTTTCAGGCGAGCATATCCCCCTTTCTACCTATCTTACTTTCATAGTATTTACTTCCCTCATGTTGATCTATTTCTATCTGTGATGCGATGCTTTAGTTTCCGTACCTGTGATATACCGTGCAGCCCTATATTGCCTTGGACACATCCTATTACCTGTTGTTTGGTAGATAGTTGGACTTGCGCGTCGTAGTCGCTTGCTCAAGTGCTGTTGCGTTCCGTCCAGTGCCACAGTTGTTGATGTATTGCCGCATGTTGATGTTGGAGTTGATCATAGTTTTACTTATTGTTCACTTTCATTCCTGTTTAACAACTAAAATTGAAGTAAGCAGAGGCATCGGTGGGTGATAGATAACATTTGGTTTCCGAACGCCCACTTGTGTCCCGTAGGACCCCGAGTACTTGATACCTGTTCCTTGATTTATCGCGCTATCCACATATGGGGAGTATGGGCCCCCCTTAGCCAGAGCTTGATTCCGTCTTATTTCTTGGGGCCACAAACTAGTTTGAGGTTTTATTTACGATCCCGTACTTATGCCATGCTACTTATGTATTTAAATTGTGCGACAGATAGCACACTGTACTGTTTAGGATCGGGACACGATTCCGCGGTGTCGACAAGCCCAGCCACACTTTCGGGTTCCCAGTCGTTCACAGCCGTCTACCCAAACCTTGAGTCCATCTCGGAGCTTGCTTACTTCGTTGCGGTTCTACTCAATGGGGTGGCCCCCTGAAATATTTCTGAATCTTGTGATTGCTCTGTCGTGAAGACCTCGTTGGGTTTTGATTTGGTTTTTCCGAGGTTGATCGTGTGTGTGTTGCTATTTGTGCACCCCGGCCGGGTTAAAACTTTCTGAAAGCCGTGTCCGCGGTTATGGACGACTTGGAGCACAGTATCTCGACCATAGACAAGCATAACTAAAGTTTATTGCTATAAATTTGACTTTATAATGACTAGTAATCAGCTTCACTATAATGGAATGGCTAAATAATACTGCCCACAATTGCTTGTTTTGGATTGTCGCTTGCGACCATTGTACCTGACTAGTAAGTATGGCAACTACAACGGAATGGCTGAATAAAAGTACCAACAACTGCTGGGTTTTGGGATTATATCATGCCATCTGTATCTGATTAGTAATTGCTGCAACTACAACGGAATGAATAACTAAAAGGGCCCACTGCTTCTTTTATCAGGACAATTATCTATACCTGACTAGTAATTGCTGCAACGATAACTGAATAAATAAAACTGCCAACTGTGTGAGTTCCTCGGTTGACTTCCTCGTTGGTATCGAGGGGGAAACACCAGGAGGGGTTTGTTTGATGCTAGTATCAGGTTGGAGCCGAATAGGTCTTTCTTACCCCTCTCTGATAGCCGCCAGTTGTATCGAGTCTCTATAGGTTGTTTAGTGCATGCTGCCGCTGCCGCTCAGTCCACCATACCTATGTAGGCGAGGACCGCCGAATTCTAGCCTCGCCGTGTACTGGCCTCAGTACTGACGCTCCTCTTTTTCCTTTGCCCTTTGTCGGCACCCCTTTTGTTTAAGCAGGTTTTGAGATCGACGTCGTTAGCAGGGTTACCCTTCCGGCTTGGCCTGGGCAGGGTTATGGACGCCATTGGTTATTCTTCAGGGCTCTTAGCCCCATTTGCATCTTGTCCGTAGTCGGACGCCCCATCTTCTCAAGGTGATTTGGATCTTTGTATATTATATTTGTATTCTTGACTCTTTGAGTCGCTGTTGTATATATATCTGTTCTGTGGGTCCCATCGAGGACTGTTGTGTAATGTTATTACTTCGTTTTCCACCCGCACGAAAGTGCCTGGTGGGCACCTTTGAATCGTTTCTATGCGGGTTTGGCGGGTTTCGCTAAAACTTGCATAGGTCCGATTCTGAGGGTGTTACAAAGTGGAGGTGCAAAAGAGAAATAGGTCAAGGCCTATGCCATACTTTGATACGGAATCAGTTCCTAATGATGAAGCTGGATTGGTGGATGATTTTATTGTGGCTGATACAACATATGACAAAGAAAATCCAATTATTAAGGAAGGCCATACATTTGTAGACAAGGCCGAGTTTATGGAAATTATCAGGACATATGCCATAAAAAATGAGTTTCAGAGTAAGATTGAACATAGTGACACCGAGAGGTATAGGGCAAGGTGCGTAGATCTTGAATGCGGGTGGAGAATTTATGCAAAGAAATTGCATGGCTGCAACACTTTTAAGGTTATTTTCTCCCTTGTTTGTATATTCTGTCATGGTCATTCTTATACATGATCTTAATACTATGGTCACTTTTAAGGTTATTTTCTCCCTAATGAATCTATTATGCATGTCTAGGTGATTAATCTCTCAAGTCTAGACATGCACACTTGTTCTAACGGAAACAAGGCCCGAGAAGCTACCATAGGTTGGCTGTCTCGCCGAGTGAAAGATATTGTCAATGAGGATCCTACTATTAGTGCAAAGAAGTTACAGAAGCAATTGGAGAAACAATACAACATTGATTTGTCCTATTGGAAAGCATGGACTGCGAAGAAGACAGCAATGAGTGCTCTTCATGGTACTTGGGAGGAGAGTTTCACAATGCTATGGAGATTCAAAGCAGCACTAGAAGAATCTTGTCCGGGAAGCATTGTCGAGATCGATTGCAAGAAGATCAATGGGAAAATGCACTTTTCAAGGATGTTTGTGAGTATTAGAGCTTGTGTTGATGGATTTCTATCTGGGTGCAGACCGTATCTTGGTGTTGATTCCACTCACCTCACTGGAAAGTATAAAGGGCAATTGGCTGCAGCAACTGCCATTGATGGACACAACTGGATGTATCCAGTTGCGTATGTCATTTTCTTCAAGGAAACAAATGCAAACTGGGCATGGTTCATGGACAACCTGAGAAAAGCAGTTGGGACTCCTCCTGGATTGACAATCCACACGGATGCTTGTAAAGGGCTAGCATATGCTGTCAAAAAAGTTTTTAAAGGTGAAGCTGAGCACCGGGAGTGCTTTAGACACCTCATGGCTAATTTCAGGAAGAAGTTAAGAGGTGATGTGCTGAAGTACATGTGGCCTTGTGCATGGGCATGTACAACCTGTCGGCATGATACACTAAAGGAAAAAATTGCTGAAACTTGTCCTAAAGTAATCCCCTGGTTAAACAAGTATCATGATCTGGTTTGGAGCAGATCAAAGTTCTCCAAGGAATGCAAGGTTGATTATGTCAACAACAACATTTCTGAGTGCTTCAACAATTGGATTAAGGATGAAAAGGAGCTTCCAGCCGTGTATCTTATGGATAAAATAAGAGAGAAAATAATGGTTAAGATAGCCACCAGGAAAGTGATAGCCGAGAAACTTGAAGGGCGTATCCTTCCAAGTGTATTACATGAGTTGAACATGAAGAGCAGAGGGCTGCACTATGATTTCACCAAAAGTGGATTACTCTCAGCTGAGATTTCAGGAACAACAAATGAAGGGAAGACTTGGAGGTATGGTGTTGACCTTGCAAAAAGGGAATGTGGTTGTGGACAGTAGGACGTGTCCGGAAAACCGTGCACTCATGCTATATTTTTCATTGGGAAAGTTCGACAGCTAAAAATTGAAGATTTTGTGGACGACTACTATTCGGTAAAGAGGTTCAAGCTAGCTTATCAGTTTGAGGTCACTCCAATGGGTGACAAATCTCAATGGCCAAAGAATGACCCACCTTTTGAAGTGGTTCCTCCACCACTAGAAAGGCCTGCTGGTAGACCAAGGAAGCAGAGAATCAAGTCTAGTGGAGAGCCAGGAAAAAGAGGTCCGTATCAATGCAAAAGATGCTTTCAGTTTGGACATATTGAGAAGGGATGTTATGCAACTCAAGCTGAACTAGAAAAAGAACTTCCGCCGCCTCGTCCGAAGAAACCAAAACAACAAAGGTATTGTAAAATCTGAAGCAATATGCCTTATATATGAAAAATATATTTTTCTTCATTGACTCTACGTGTGCTTTGCAGGAAAGCCAAAACTGAATCTGCTGAGACGTCAAACATTGTTGCTGAGCCATCCAACTTTGTTTTTGATCCAAAAGTAATGTCGAGCCCATGTGTGACCACAAGGAGGATGACATCCCTCTCTTCAACAAGCCCAGGTGTGACCACAAGACGAATGGCATCCCTTTCTCCAACAAGCCCAGGTGTGACAACAAGGAGGATGGCATCAATCTCACCCAGAGGAATCAATCGCAGGCTTATCATCGAGTAGTTGTGTTAGTCTAATGGTCCGTGGTATTTTGCTAACAAACTGTTCCGTGGTATTTTGCTAACTTGCTATTTGGATGTAATTCTGTGACAGCTTAGATTTATGTTATATCCTGAAATGTTGACTTATATTATGCTGTATTGTCATTCTGAGCTGCTGTTATATGGCAGATATCATGTTAAACTAAATCCTGTTGTTATGCTGTCATCCTGTTTATATTCATTTGCTGAATGCAAGCAAATGAGGTGCTGTCCAATGTTTTTTCTTTGAGCTGGAGCTGTCCAATGCTTTCATGAAGGAATTGGTATTGTGGTCATAACTAACGGACACTTAACAGAGTTGGCAAAATTCAAAAGAGTTGCAAACTTTCGATGGTATATACCTGAAGATGGAGCTTTTGATGGTACAGACCAAAAGTGTGGTTCTTTTAATGGTATAGAACCAAATTTCCCATCTCTATAGATCTTTATGCCTAATATGTATGACGCTTCACCTAGGTCCTTCATTGAAAATTTGCTGTTTAGATAACTTTTAACACTGTTTAAAAGATCTATATCATTTCCGATCAATAATATTTCATCCACATATAATATCAGAAATGCCACATTGCTCCCACTTACTTTCTTGTAAATACAAGCTTCTCCATAAGTTTGGACAAATCCAAACTCTTTGATCACCTCATCAAAGCGGAGATTCCAACTTCGTGATGCTTGCTTCAATCCATAGATGGATCGCTGAAGCTTGCACACCTTGTCAGCATCCTTAGGATCGACAAAACCCTTTGGTTGTATCATATACAACTCTTCTTCAATATTACCATTGAGAAATGCGATTTTGACATCCATCTTCCATATCTCATAATCGAACTATGCAGCAATTGCTAACATAATCCTAACTGACCTTAGCATCGCTACTGGAGAGAATGTCTCATCGTAGTCAACTCCTTGAATTTGTCAAAACCCCTTTGCGACAAGTCGAGCTTTATAGACGGTCACATTACCATCAGCATCAGTTTTCCTTTTGAAAATCCATTTGTTCTCCACGGCCTTTCGGTCGTGAGGTAATTCCACCAAGTTCCAAACTTGATTTTCATACATGGATTCCATCTCGGATTTCATGGCTTCTAACCATTTGTTGGAATCCGGGCTCATCATCGCTTCTTCATACGTCGCAGGGTCATCATTTTCATCAACCATGAAATTCATGACAGGATTTCCGTACAGCTCGGGAGCTGCACACGTCCTGCTTGACCTGCGAGGTTCAGTAGTACTCTCTTTCGGAGTTTCATGATCATTATCATTAGTTCCCTCTTCAGCAGGTGGATCCAACTCCGGAACAACTTCCGGCGCTGCGCTACTCGCCATACTTTGAAGAGAAGGTTCAATAACCTCTTCGAGTTCTACCTTCCGACTACTCACACTTTTAGCGAGAAACTCTTTCTCTAAAAAGGATCCATTCTTGGCAACAAAAACCTTGCCCTCAGATCTGTGATAGAAGGAATACCCAATAGTTTCCTTAGGGTAACCTATGAAGACGCATTTTTCCGCTTTGGGTTCGAGTTTATCCGGTTGAAGTTTCTTCACATAAACATCGCATCCCCAAACTTTAAGAAATGATAGCTTAGGTTTGTTTCCAAACCACAATTCATACGGTGTCTTTTCAACGGATTTACATGGTGCCCGATTTAAAGTGAATGCAGCAGTTTCTAGTGCATAACCCCAAAATGACAACGGCAAGTCCGTCAGAGACATCATAGATCGAACCATATCTAATAAAGTACGATTACGACGTTCCGACACACCATTTCGATGTGGTGTTCCGGCAGGCGTGAGTTGTGAAACAATTCCACACTCTTTCATGTGAGTGCTAAACTCGTAACTTAGATACTCACCTCCACGGTCGGACCGTAGAAATTTGATCTTTCTATTACGATGATTTTCCACTTCATTCTAAAATTCCTTGAACTTTTCAAAGGTTTTAGACTTGTGTTTCATCAAGTAGATATAACCATACCTACTCAAATCATCCGTGAAATTAACAAAATAACGATATCCACCTCGCGCCGACACACTCATTGGACCACATACATCAGAATGTATGATTTCCAATAAATCTATCGCCCGTTCCATTGAACCGGAAAACGGCGTTCTAGTCATCTTGCCCATAAGGCATGGCTCACATGTATCAAATGATTCAAAATCAAGTGATTCCAAAAGTCCATCCGAATGGAGCTTCTTCATGCGTTTAACGCCAATATGACCTAGACGGCAGTGCCACATATATGCGGATATATCATCATTAAGTTTAATCCTTTTAGCATCAACATTATGAATATGTGTAACATTATCATCGAGATCTAATAGAAATAAACCATTCATCATCGTCGCATGACCATAAAAGATTTCATTCATATAAATGGAACAACCATTGTTCTCGGATTTAAATGAATAACCACTTCGCATCAAACACGATCCAGATACAATGTTCATGCTCAGTGCAGGCAACCGATAACAATTATTCAAGTTTATAACTAATCCCGACGGCAAATGGAGAGGCAGCGTTCCGACGGCGATCACATCAATGCTTGATCCATTGCCGACATGCATCTTGACCTCACCCCTTGCTAGTGGTCGCTTGTTCCGCAGCCCCTGATTCGAGTTACAAATATTAGCAACTGAACCGGTATCAAATACCCAGGTGCTACTGCGAGCACTAGTAAAGTACACATCAATAACATGTATATCATATATACCTTTGTTTTCCTTGCCGGCCTTCTTGTCTGTCAGATACTTGGGGCAGTTGCGCTTCCAGTGGCCAGTCCCCTTACAATAGTAGCACTCGATATCAGACTTAGGTCCAACTCGGGGTTTCTTTTCAGGCACGGCAACAGGCTTGTCGCCCTTACTTCCCTTCCATTTTCCCTTCTTGTCTTTCTTGAAACCAGTGTTCCTATTGATCATCAACACTTGATGTTCCTTTTTGATCTCCACTTCTGCAGTTTTAAGCATTGACAGAAGCTCGGGGAGAGACTTCTTCATGCCTTGCATATTATAGTTCATCACAAAGCTCTTATAGCTAGGTGGCAGAGACTGAAGAACATGATGGATGCCTAAGTCAATGGGAATCGTTATTCCCAAGGACACAAGCTTATCGGCGTAACCCTACATCTTGAGTACATGCTCACTAACGGAGTTGTGCTCTTCCATCATGCAGCTAATGAACTTTTCTAAAGCGTTGTAGCTCTCTACAGCAACATGTGTGTCGAAAATCATTTTCAACTCACCCATTGTATCAAATGCATTGTCGTTTTCGAAACGCTTTTGAAGTTCCGGCTCTAGCCCATACAATATGCCGCAATGAACTAAGTTGTGGTCCTCCTGACGAGTCTGATAAACATTCTTCTCCTCGTCAGGGGCATCCTCAAAAGGTGGGGGGCCTAGTGGCGCTTCTAGCACGTATTGCTTTTGTGCAGCAGAGAGGAGAATCCTCAAATTCATGGCCCATTCAGTAAAGTTGCTACCGTTCGTTGCTAGTTTCTCTTTCTCCATGAACACATTGAAATTAAAAGCAGGTGGTGCCATCTACAACAGAATTTGTAAAGTTTAGACTAAGTGTATGATAGATTGAGTTCAACTAATCCATATTATGAATGAACTCCCACTCAAAAACGACATCCCTCGTGCCTTTTTGGTGATTACATGAACCAAATCCACTATACCAAGTCCGATCATCACGTGAGTCGGTATAGCTTCAAAGGCGAACATCAAATGGGCATCATATCAACTATATGACTCATGCTTAACCTTTCGGTCCGTGTTCCGAGGCCATGTCTATACATGCTAGGCTCGCCAAGTTAGAACCTTAGTATTCGCGTGTGTAACTGTTTTACACCCGAAATATGGTCGTGGATCCAAGAACACCCGATCACCACGTGATGTCTTGGAGCGACGAAACATAACCGGTGCATAATAAAGGAAGAACACATTCTTATCTTGATATTTAAATGAGGGATCATCTTATTATGCTAACAAAGCGCTAAACAAGCACTATAAGATGCTATCAAACATCACATGTTTATTAGTGAAATGTAATGGTTCCCGCAGATGATCTCTATCATGTGCATCATGGTATGATCACTATCATACCTATATGTGTAAATACAAGGCCTATGGAGTTTACACGCTATGTGTGTTGTAAGAGTATCATCTCATACTTCTACTTACAACATCACCATATCATAACACTAACCCAGCAACAATCTAAACTAGACGCCTCTAATTTATCCATTGCAAGTTTTACGTGGCTTAGGGCTTTCGAGATAGAACCGTTCTTACCTACGAACATGAACCACAACGAGGATAACCAAATTTTTGACAACTCGTTGCAAAATAGATATTGACTATAGTAGGAGAGACAGACACCCGCTAGCCACTTATGCAAACTAGTTGCATGTCAAGCGTGGAACATGTCTCATGTGCGAGGACATGTAAAGTTTGTCCGGGCCGCTTCATCCCACTATGCCACCAATATCCAAAATTACAACAAAGGAGCAACAACATGATCATCATCGCCCACATACTCATATGTGTACTACCCGTGTAAAGCATCTACGCATAGATCCGGCTCTGATACCGCTGTAGGGTTCGCAGCATAGAAAACAAAAAATTTCCTACGATGTGAACTATGTACCAAGATCTATCTATTAGATACAAACAACGGGCGGATGTATATCCGTAGAGAACATACCCTTGAAGACCGACAAAGCTTAACGAGTTCAACTCGTGGTTGATGTAGACGATCTCTTGCCGATCTCAAGATCGAGAGGAAGTCCTAGCGCCGCAAATCAGCAGCGCATCCGTGCTCGCACACACGTTCGAGGCACCGAGCAACCTCTGCCTCCTCGCTCCAGCGATGCAGCAGAAGCACAACTCTTTCTTGCCGAATAGCCACCGGGAACATGTATCTCGCTAGTCCGAGACCATGGGGGATAAATTCTAGAGGGGGAGAGAGATCCTTCATGAGGAGGTTTGAGTGAGAAGTGAGAGGAGGGGCTCCTTTTATAGGAGGAGGGGGGCACCCAAGGGGGTGGCCGCCGTCCATGAGGGTTGCCCCCTCCCCTCCTTCATTCATGTGGGTGGACACTCCACTCACAAAAATCCATTCATATGCCTCCACTCAAAATCCCACTCAAACTTGCCATTAAATTTCCACCAAATTTAATGCAAACTCTCATTAAATAAAACTCTTTTATTTTATTCAGAATTTTGTCAATTACTTTAATGAAAACATTCACAAATAACCCCTTGCTAGAATTCTATTTCACATGCATAACCACTTTATGCAATTTCACCCGAAAACCTGTTTCGGTATCTAGTGAAATAAATTCCTGCGCTTGTTCATTCTTTCGGCATGAAACTTTTGCTCCAATTGGATGTCGGTGTCTCTTAAGTGTGTCACCCTACGGTTCGTGAATAATGCGGACATGATCTAGACCCCTCTCGGATCAATAATCAGAAGCGGGATCTGGAGACCCATACCGACTCCCACACATTCAACGATGACTTTTTTGTGATCGTCGGAACCTTTTACGCTAGTATCTTAATCCCTTTGTTTCACGATATATTACATGTCCGATATTCGATCATCGGTATCTCCATACCTAGTTTGATCTCGTTACTGACATGCACTCTTTTCTCGTTCCCGTGATATAACATTCTAGTGATCAAATCACTTGCTTGCAAGCTAATCAATGTGATATCACCGAGACGGCCCAGAGTATATCTATCCGTCATCGGGATGAACAAATTCCACTCTCGATCCATGAGCCTCAACATAACACTTTATTAGTTCTGAATCCATCTTTATAATCACCCCTGTTACGGTGTGACGTTTGATGTTATCAAGAAACGCTTCCGGTGTTAGTGATTGACATGATCTCATGGTCTAAGGATTAGGATCACTTCCTAAGTTGTTGTAGAAATATAAATTCAATGACTTTGATCGTAATGCTATACTTCGGATGAATGTTCATCACACCATTACACTAATGTTGTGATCCCGTTATTAACAACATCCAATGTCCATGATCAGGAAACCTTAACCATCTTGTTAATCAACAAGCTAGTTTATGAGAGAGGCATAACTAGGAACTTTCTGTTTGTTTATTAAACACACATGTATTAATGTTTCCGTATTAATACAATTATAGCATGCAAAATAAACATCTTTCATATACTTGGAATACACATAATAAACACTTTATTATTGCCTCTCAGGGCATATTCCCTTCATACTACATCATGCAGTGGTATGCTGGGTCACCGCAGTTGGTATCAGAGCATATGCTTTGACCTTAGGTTGGAAATCTAGTAAATGGGTAGAACCTGTAGGACACATCTTAGCAATAATAAAGAGCTCTCTAGTGATATGAGGGACATTCACTTGAAAATAATCCTGTTATGTTACTAGTGCGATAACTCTTTTATATGATTGCAATTCCAAACATTACCCAAGAGTTTTAACTCTATGTGACTGATGATAATTTCTTATCCACAGTTCCACATGGCACCTCGATATCCACCCCGGAATGTTTAAGTAATGAACAGGATGTTGGATGACTACGGAGGGGATTGGACAGACAATCTCCGACAACTTCTATGGAGTTTGGAATGTGAATCAAGACTTCTGGTCAAGATTTACAGTTACTATGATGGGAAGGTATTATCTAAATACCATGTCATGATCATGTTACCCAAGAAGTTAGGACTGAAGGGAGAAATGCCAGCAGGAGAGGCAAGGTGCATGGCACCTGCATATCAGATTGCCGTAGCAGCAGCCATAACCATGACCCGAGAGCATAAATCCCAAGCTCTAGAAGGTAGTACTCACACCATTATCCCACATGAAACCTCAAACTCAGAGCATGAGTTAGATCACTCTACCTTAGTCCAAGCTAAACCTACTCTAGCTATAGATTATATGGATCGTTATCGGTCTTTGCTAAACACTTATCATAACACTCACCAAGTCTTAGTTCAGGAGCTGGATACGGTCATTGAGGATTTTACTAATCCTGAAAAAGAAATGGCTCGTAGGAACAAGTTAGATAAAGAAGCTAGGCATCCCAAATACATACCTTCTGGAGAGGTGTTTGAGGAAACTGAGTTTGATGACCCAAACTCAGAAAATTATGCCTATTACCAGAATGACATCAAGCCACTTGAAGACTTATGGACCAAGTACAATTCCGAACAACAAGAATGGAATAAAGTTATTCCAAATAAACTTGAGCCTGACAATTATGGATGGGAAATAGAATCTCAAGGTAAAACCATAGGGAATACTATACCTTGTGATACAGGTATTGAAGAAGAGACCAACTATAACCATAGAGAGCCTTATGGACCATACGGGGGTAATACGAATCCAATCAACTTAGAAGAGTACTCCAATAGCTACTATACCAACATATATGACTGGATCCAAGAAAAATCTAAGGAACCAACTTACTATGAGGAAGCGTTGCCGAAAAACCGAAGATTACGCCAACTCTAGTCATTTTTCATTGACTAATCTCAGTCTCGGTACTTCTAATCAAGATTACGCACCTCCTGGATGCTCCTATGCTCCAGAAGGCAGTCGTAGGACTTCACATCATCATGGACGGAACTCCAGGAAACACTAGAGGAAGCTAAAAGTGAGAGAAAAACAACATCCCAAGGGTTGCGGGCTTGAATAATGTATATAGAGGGTAATGCGTATTGTAGTTTGAAGAGTTTTCCAAAATAAGTGAGGATATATCCACAAGAGCAAGAATTTCTTGTAAGATAGTTGTGTAAATAGGTATGGAGAAAACCGTTGGAACATGTAGTACATTTGTAAATTAGTTAAAACCTATGTGTAATACAGGGTATATGCTTTGTTGTTTATCGACTTTTGGATCTTATTGGATCTTCTTGATTGACTAGATCTGTACATGAAGTTAATTTGGTGTGCAAATGCATGATGTAACACCTAGTTATTACTTGATATATAGACATAGATAGGAATGTGGATTCGTGTAGGGGAGCGACAATTTCAAAGATCAAAAAGGAAGACTTACTTGGAGGAAGAAGCAAGATATAAGGAGTGTTAACACCACTCGAGGAATAGGTAAAGCATAAATTATTCCTAGCCAGAACCAAGAAAGAAGTTGGGTATAGAAGATGTAGGGAGCCACAATAAATATTAAACTTGAAGTTCAATCAAAGTGGGTAATATTACTAAGAAGTAATGGAATATTTGTACCAAGTTCATGGAAGTATCATGAATAAGTACAAATAGTTAGCTTTGGAACCAAAATGGTATTCAAACTCTGACAATTCCGAGAAAATGTGAGAGGTATGTGAGAAACCATAGGGTAATACACACACCCTAGGACGGTTCGCAGCTGGTAATAATCCGCAATTGGTATTTGATCCATAGCTAGTAACGAATCCACAGTTGGTATTTTGTCCGCAGCTGGTATTTGGTTGAAATAGTTAACCAAATCTTATTAAAAGTTGCATAAAGAGCATTAAATTTGGCCTAAGTTAAGTAAGACCTAAGAAAGTTTAACAGATTTGAAGACGATCGCTTGGCAAGAGGCTTTGCAAGGTCCAGTTTATTCAGCAAGAATGCCCAAATAGTAAGTACGACATTTAGTGCTGAAAGATTTGCTTCGGAGATTCACAATTGTGTGGATATACCGTATAATCTCTCATGGGTAAAGTAACGCACCTCTACAGAGTGTAAGAACTATAACTTGTTACTCCCTATTCCGGGAAGGAGCTACGAACGCGGCGGGAAAGGAACCCCATGAAGGTTCTGGTAAACCCGTCAAGGCTGATGGACATAGATTTTCAGAATAAAAGCAACCTTTGAAGAAATGTTTATGAAAACTTGCATTGCCTACGACCTATGGTCTGTGGATGTAGTTATTGTGCATCAAACACTCCTTTTCTAGTGAATTTGCTGAGTACGCTCGTACTCAAAGTATCTTCTTAACCCTTGCAAGATTCTGAAGCCATTAAAACGATGTCTGTATCAAGATATGCTCCATGACTTATCAAGACCAGCTAAAGCTCTTCAATGAAGACCAGGAAGACAACATATATCTCAAATCAAGTGAAGACGAAATTACTGATTAGATAGAAATACAATCTCTAGCCAAATAACCTACCTCTGTAGTGCGTTGCAATAGCAGCAATGCCAATTCCCTAGTTAAATACTAATTTTAATAGTATAATAGTCTTGCGTTATTTATCTTTGATTCTTCTCCGTAAGAGGTTCTTTCTCTCTCTTTAACCTAGAGTGTTCTCTGGATCTTATGTAAAGAGTGAGTTGTAACCTTTAAGCCATGTATTGGACCCGCTGTGTTTCTATTGTGCCATTCTGAGGGATGTAATACTAGTGAACGGTGTTTCATTGGTGTTATGTCAACGACTTTAGTATACTACATCATGCAGTGGTATGCTGGGTCACCGCACTGCCGGCGGCCCAGACTCTGCGCGACAAAGCAGCGTGGCTTCCACGGAGAACGTGCAGCCCACGCTTGAAATGGCGGGTCCTCGATACCCCATGGATGAGATCACGGAGAGCGAACACACTGAGATGCATGTGAGATTAATGGGCTTATCCATTAAGGTGGCTGTCGGCTATGCGTTACCTCCTGTAGCTGGTGGAACTTACCACTTCCGACCGATTCCAGATGGCTATGCTATTGTCGGGGTGGATGAGGTTGTAAAGGAATATGAGGAAGCACAACTTGACCATGCTATAGGTGAAGGGGAAACTCAAGTCAAATTTGCAGTGAAAACAACCATTCTTTGGAAGAAGGAACACATCGTGCTTCCAAATTGGAGGCCACTGGCACCCCCACCGTCTCCGCAGCGTCATCAGAATACTTCCCTGTCGTCTCCGGTGCTTCATCCATCTCCTGCGCGACAGTCATCTCCGGCGCGCCAGCCATCTCCTATGCGTCAGCCATCTTCGGCGCGCCAGCCATCTCCTGCGCGTCAGCCATCTCCGGCGCTTCAGCCATCTCCTCAGCGTAAGCGGAAGAGCACTGCCACGAAGAGCATCACTAGCACTGCCATGAAGAAATCCGTAGGAAATCGTACGCCAAAGAGTTCAAGAAACTACGTCATGCAGCCTTCCGCCAAGCCATTGCCGGTTTTACCGTGGAATCGCAACGACGAGGAGACCAATAGGATCTCGGAAGAAGAGGTCAAGAAATTCTTTGCACCTAGATGGGCCGAGCCAAAGGAGAAAATAGATCCGGCGGTGGTGGAGAAGTTTTACAATAATATTTTGAAACCTGAAACCCCACTTGTGCCGGACTACGAGCGCCAGATTTTGAAGGGGGTGCAAGGCGGAGGGAGACTGAAAGTAGCAGTCGTGCGGCACCCCAGAAAACAGTTCCCATGCTCGGAGAGCAGGAAAAGCAATCATGCACCCCGCTCCAAGTGTTTGACACACGGAACGCTCCTCCTATAAATGATTACGAGGCAGAGCTACAAAGAAAGGCCAATGAGATGGGGATGACTTACATTGCATACTTGAACATCATGGGAGACAACTTGCCCAAAGGCGATGTCAACCCCATACAGCCATGGAAGTATGGGAAGAATCTCGTCAAGAAAGAGGAGCTCAAGAATCTACCAACAAAGATGTGAAGATTGCACAAGTGGTACCTTGATTTATGCAAGACGAGAAAGGAAGAATGGATCACGGCGCATATAAGAGATCAGATTTTCTTGTGCGGAGACGACGGGATCGCCTTCAACATTCAAGACTTGCATTTTCTATTCAATCAGAAGGAACTCGACAAAGCTGCCATCAGCCTTTATTGTGTGTAAGTACTATTTCTATAATTTCTATCTCATCTCATTCAATTCATTAATTGCATATATATATATGCTCACCATATATGTATATACTATTATGCAGGAAAAAGGTTATGGAATGCATGAAAGGAGGCCTTTTGACATTGGGTTCGTTGACCCAAATAGAGTTCATGAACAAGTGGTACAACACAGACCCGGGCAAACAGAAGATTTCTTGCTAAAGTCTTTACTGAGACAACAAACCAAAAGGGAAATACTATTGCCTTACAACTTCTCGTGAGTACTGTTACCCTCTCTTGTACACATTCTGTTTCGGCTTACTCGATGTTAAGTGTAACTGATGATGAGTTATACGTGCGTAGGTTCCACTTTATTATGCTAGTCATTCAACCTGACTCAGGAAAAGTCCAAATATAGGCTATAGCAGCAAGAATGCCCAAATAGTAAGTACGACATTTAGTGCTGAAAGATTTGCTTCGGAGATTCACAATTGTGTGGATATACCGTATAATCTCTCATGGGTAAAGTAACGCACCTCTACAGAGTGTAAGAACTATAACTTGTTACTCCCTGTTCCGGGAAGGAGCTACGAACGCGGCGGGAAAGGAACCCCATGAAGGTTCTGGTAAACCCGTCAAGGCTGATGGACATAGATTTTCAGAATAAAAGCAACCTTTGAAGAAATGTTTATGAAAACTTGCATTGCCTACGACCTATGGTCTGTGGATGTAGTTATTGTGCATCAAACACTCCTTTTCTAGTGAATTTGCTGAGTACGCTCGTACTCAAAGTATCTTCTTAACCCTTGCAAGATTCTGAAGCCATTAAAACGATGTCTGTATCAAGATATGCTCCATGACTTATCAAGACCAGCTAAAGCTCTTCAATGAAGACCAGGAAGACAACATATATCTCAAATCAAGTGAAGACGAAATTACTGATTAGATAGAAATACAATCTCTAGCCAAATAACCTACCTCTGTAGTGCGTTGCAATAGCAGCAATGCCAATTCCCTAGTTAAATACTAATTTTAATAGTATAATAGTCTTGCGTTATTTATCTTTGATTCTTCTCCGTAAGAGGTTCTTTCTCTCTCTTTAACCTAGAGTGTTCTCTGGATCTTATGTAAAGAGTGAGTTGTAACCTTTAAGCCATGTATTGGACCCGCTGTG
Source organism: Avena atlantica (assembly GCA_910589765.1). Classification (NCBI taxonomy): domain Eukaryota; kingdom Viridiplantae; phylum Streptophyta; class Magnoliopsida; order Poales; family Poaceae; genus Avena; species Avena atlantica. Next base: position 343,561,106 of record OU342736.1, on the reverse strand, counting down.
TTTCTATTGTGCCATTCTGAGGGATGTAATACTAGTGAACGGTGTTTCATTGGTGTTATGTCAACGACTTTAGTATACTACATCATGCAGTGGTATGCTGGGTCACCGCACTGCCGGCGGCCCAGACTCTGCGCGACAAAGCAGCGTGGCTTCCACGGAGAACGTGCAGCCCACGCTTGAAATGGCGGGTCCTCGATACCCCATGGATGAGATCACGGAGAGCGAACACACTGAGATGCATGTGAGATTAATGGGCTTATCCATTAAGATGGCTGTCGGCTATGCGTTACCTCCTGTAGCTGGTGGAACTTACCACTTCCGACCGATTCCAGATGGCTATGCTATTGTCGGGGTGGATGAGGTTGTAAAGGAATATGAGGAAGCACAACTTGACCATGCTATAGGTGAAGGGGAAACTCAACTCAAATTTGCAGTGAAAACAACCATTCTTTGGAAGAAGGAACACATCGTGCTTCCAAATTGGAGGCCACTGGCACCCCCACCGTCTCCGCAGCGTCATCAGAATACTCCCCTGTCGTCTCCGGTGCTTCATCCATCTCCTGCGCGACAGTCATCTCCGGCGCGCCAGCCATCTCCTATGCGTCAGCCATCTTCGGCGCGCCAGCCATCTCCTATGCGTCAGCCATCTTCGGCGCGCCAGCCATCTCCTGCGCGTCAGCCATCTCCGGCGCTTCAGCCATCTCCTCAGCGTAAGCGGAAGAGCACTGCCACGAAGAGCATCACTAGCACTGCCACGAAGAAATCCGTAGGAAATCGTACGCCAAAGAGTTCAAGAAACTATGTCATGCAGCCTTCCGCCAAGCCATTGCCGGTTTTACCGTGGAATCGCAACGACGAGGAGACCAATAGGATCTCGGAAGAAGAGGTCAAGAAATTCTTTGCACCTAGATGGGCCGAGCCAAAGGAGAAAATAGATCCGGCGGTGGTGGAGAAGTTTTACAATAATATTTTGAAACCTGAAACCCCACTTGTGCCGGACTACGAGCGCCAGATTTTGAAGGGGGTGCAAGGCGGAGGGAGACTGAAAGTAGCAGTCGTGCGGCACCCCAGAAAACAGTTCCCATGCTCGGAGAGCAGGAAAAGCAATCATGCACCCCGCTCCAAGTGTTTGACACACGGAACGCTCCTCCTATAAATGATTACGAGGCAGATCTACAAAGAAAGGCCAATGAGATGGGGATGACTTACATTGCATACTTGAACATCATGGGAGACAACTTGCCCAAAGGCGATGTCAACCCCATACAGCCATGGAAGTATGGGAAGAATCTCGTCAAGAAAGAGGAGCTCAAGAATCTACCAACAAAGATGTGAAGATTGCACAAGTGGTACCTTGATTTATGCAAGACGAGAAAGGAAGAATGGATCACGGCGCATATAAGAGATCAGATTTTCTTGTGCGGAGACGACGGGATCGCCTTCAACATTCAAGACTTGCATTTTCTATTCAATCAGAAGGAACTCGACAAAGCTGCCATCAGCCTTTATTGTGTGTAAGTACTATTTCTATAATTTCTATCTCATCTCATTCAATTCATTAATTGCATATATATATATGCTCACCATATATGTATATACTATTATGCAGGAAAAAGGTTATGGAATGCATGAAAGGAGGCCTTTTGACATTGGGTTCGTTGACCCAAATAGAGTTCATGAACAAGTGGTACAACACAGACCCGGGCAAACAGAAGATTTCTTGCTAAAGTCTTTACTGAGACAACAAACCAAAAGGGAAATACTATTGCCTTACAACTTCTCGTGAGTACTGTTACCCTCTCTTGTACACATTCTGTTTCGGCTTACTCGATGTTAAGTGTAACTGATGATGAGTTATACGTGCGTAGGTTCCACTTTATTATGCTAGTCATTCAACCTGACTCAGGAAAAGTCCTTGTCATGGACTCATTACGAAAAGAAAAGGAGCTATGGGCAGACTTTAAAGAGATGCTCCAGAGGTAATTTCAATCATATTATCGCACTAGATCGGCAACTTTCGTGACAACAAGTAATTCATTACTCATTTATCCATTTTCTTTGCCGGACAGGGTTTGGAAAAGGTTTACGGGCAGGGCCGTGGGTAAATGGTCAGAAGAACTAAAATTTGTAGACCAAAATGTAAGTAATACTAGCTAGCTAGGTCTGCGTATCTCTTTGATTCTGCTTCCAATTCCATTATATCATGCTTTATTGATTATTATTTTGATTGAACTCTCTATTCTTGTAAAGTGCGCGCATCAGGTACCCGACAATAACTTATGTGGATACTATGTTTGCGAGTTCATTCGCAACACGATATGTGCAGCGGGGCAAGCCGTACTAGAACAACTTAGAGTAAGTAAACATAGTACACAACATTATTTTATTACCATCAATTGTGTTGATTTTTATTCTTATATATATATTGACTCCATTTTTCATATATATATATATATAGATCGAACGGATGCGGGACCAACTCCTACCATTTGACCGCATACGAGCCATTCAAGAGAAATTGGCGGGGTTCATACTTGATGAGGTCGTCACGACTGGCGGAGAACTCTTTAGATATCCAAAAAAATGAATATTGTATATATGCTTGAACGTGTTTGTCTTGTACTTGATGCTTCAACGTTTACGGAGAATACCACACAAGACGATGTTTGTGTATAATAATAGTTGCTTAATGATTCATGTACTCGTATGTACCGACGACGATGTATGTGTATACCGCTCCCGATCGATTCCCCCTCTCCCCTCCCCGTCCCCGTCGCGTCGCATAAATACGCCCAGAACGGGGCGGCGGCAGAACTCTGCCGCGGCAGAGATTTAGGCCGTTTTCCTGCCACGACAGAGATTTATCTATTTTTCCTATCGCGGCACATAACCTTTAACACCGGTTCGTGTTACGAACCGGTTTTAAAGGGGGCTGAGTGCTGCGGCAGCCCCACGTGCACCACCCTTTAATACCGGTCCGTATAAGAACCGCTGTTAAAGAGGGAGCTCTAACACCGAACCGCCAACAGCGGTTGTGGTTCTACAACCGCTGTTAGAGGCTGGTCCGAACCGGTGTTAGAGACCTGTGTGTGCACTAGTGTTACATATGGATCTTGTGCACAGATTATTGGTTAATTTACATAAAATCCCCCCTCCTCTTCTCCCACACCATCACATTGTCATACGTGCAAAATTCTGCCAACCAATGTGTAACATCTATTGGAGATGCCCTTACAAAGTTAATTACTTTTTTCTAATTTACATGGCGGTATTTGAACATACAACTTTCACTAACAATTTTACCTACAAAATACAAATTACATGTACATGCCAGAAGAACTATATCATCATTCATATTAAGAAAAATCAACAGTATGGTATTTATGAAACATAACTCATTTATTGTTGATCAAATTAACTATCAAGGTTTATTAACGAAATATGAGAGGACCATGTAAATGCATGGGAAGAGAGTAGAATAAAAAATTAAAGCTTTACACATGTTATCATTGTCTGCCAATTAGATGCCCTTTTTTGTAAAATACTTGAAATTACTTTCAAGTTAACTCCTCCATGTTCTCTACAAAATTCTTTTATGTTTCATAAACATATCCAAAAAAAACTACCCGCCACCTCCTCTCCCGTCGGTGATTGAAGGGTCCTCGTCTCCTCCGCTTTCGCTCATGCGGGTGGGTGGGAGTAGGGACCCATGACATATGCTCGGTGTTCATCAAGGTCCCTAAAGTTTAGCGTTTTTGTGGTGTCGTGGAGGCACAACTCAGATGACGGATGCGCTACAATGAATAATGGTACCTTGGCTTCTACCCCATCTTGGCAACGTTTACAACGTCGGGAATCCTGTGGGATATGGTCTTCGTCAGGCGTGTGCTCCGGTTTTATGTGGTGTTGATCACGTCGGCGATCTGGTCCTGGCGGCCTTGGAGTACGTTGGTGTGGATTGATGTTGGTTTGTGGTGGATGGTGGAGGATTGTAACACCCCGTCCAACAACAGGCCCCGGGGGTGTTACTCCTGGCAGGTTAACAGGATGTCTAGACTAGTCCCACAGACCAACACTAGTCTTTTCTGCGCACTTTGTCCTCACTCGTGCACACCCGGTATCCACTTCCTGTTTGATCATCCATCATTAAATTGCTCTAGGACAAGCACGCTTAACCTCAGAGTTCTTTTCTAATAAGCTTTCAGAAAATAAGTTATAACTTGTTGGTATGGGTATCCTACCAATCCTATTTAGCCATGTACCAGGATCTCACAAGGATCCGACCGCTTGATAGGCGGGGTGACGTTGGCCTCAGATCTGGAGTTGGAGATGCTCGGAGGGCTCCTTCGTCTGATGTTCTTTAGCAGCGGACAGCGGACTAGATCCAGTCTTACGAGGATGGTGGTTATTTGCGGCTCAGTAATGCCTCGTCGCTAGGGGATGCTGGTGATGTTTTTCTTCTCCATCGACGATAAAGGATTTGAGTTCTAAGTAGTTGCGGCGAGGACTGTTTGCAGCTTTCCAACCGTTTGTTTTCTCCATTTTTTCTTTTACTTATATGCATACCATCATTGTATTATTGCATACAAGTAATGTATGCCCACAGGCATACATAGTCAAAAAAAAATTAGTTGATTCGTATTCTCATAACTTCGTCACTATCCAAGACATTTGCACCCTGAATATTGAAGGGAGTAGATATTACCATGTTTCGTAACACCTATACAATATTGTAACTAAAGGCTGTCCTTTAGCGTAATCTAAGTTCCAAAATGTAAGACGTCTAAAATTAGATTAAAGTCAAATCCTACTAACTTTGACAAATATTTAGCAAAATATATTTAGATTTGCAAAACTAAACGGATTGAGAAAATATAATATGTGATGAATATACTGATATTGATTCAGTATTGTTGTGTTTATAGTTTTTCTATAAACTTAGAAAACATTGATTTTTAAATCTTAAATGCCTTATATTTTGGGATGGTGGAAGTGTATCGTATTTGTTATTTAACAAGCTAAAATATCCTTTTGCAAGGGCTCCGAATTTGAAAGATGGAGGATTTGATCGTTTTTTTTCTTCTAAATATGCTGTTTGATTCATAGGATTGGAATGTTCTGCATTGCACTATGTTTTTGAGGAAATTTTCCATCCACTCAGACTCTTCTTTTTATCCGGTGATGCCATCCTTTAAACTACATTTATTATGTTCATGTGTTGTGAGGAGACCCTTAAGCTAGCTAGCCAAGTACTTAAAGTGAAGATTATAGGATAGAAGATCGGCCATGTCTTTTCCGAAAAGAAAAGAAAAAAAAAAGGGACAGAGATGTCCATCCCTTTTTGCTCAAGAAGCTCCTGCACGTGTGTGGTTCAGGTTTCTGATTAAGCCGTGTGATATAACACATGGAACTACTAAGTGCCACTTAATATTTTACTCCACGTGAGTGCATGACGTGGTCGGCACGCTCCGTTTCCTTTTAGGCTCCCTTTAGTTCGGCCACTTCACTTTGCCGATGATGAATACGTACCCCCAGATCGTGGTGCATGCTACGGATTATTATTAAGAAAAAAATGGGATCAGAGGATCACACGACATCACTTTCTCACCGAGTGAGATCTCCAAACTAAGTACTCCATCCGTTTAGAAATATAAAATATTTTAGATTTGTAAAGGAGATGTATCTAGACACGTTTTAGTGAATAGGTTCAAACATATTTCATTCACAAATCTAAAACATCTTATATTTCCAAATGAAAGGAGTAACAAACAAGTAGGCGATCATGCATGAAACTTTCGAGCAACATCGCTATCCAAAGTAACAACACACGCTTTGTTTAGTTCGCACGGATCGGATATGCTAATGTATCTTATCAATAGATGTGGTTTATCGATCAGCCGACGATGGCATGCTTTCGACACTGACCGGCCGTCGGCATAAGTAGCTAGCTAGCTTGAGAAACCACATCTCCTGAGTGAGAAGATTTAAAAAATTGATCAACAGGGATGAACAGACGTACGGTACGTTACGTAGGATTGAGTGTGCAAGTGATCGATCTCCTGAGTAAAGCAGAGAAGTGAAGCCGTTTAAAATATAAATGCAGCGATCTGTGGTCTGCATACAGGCGCGCCGCGCATGCATGCTAGGATTTCCAACACATCTGTCATTATCTCGCAGAGACGTGGCGTGGTTTGTTTATCTATGTTAATCACATGTGGTTAATTAAGTTCCAAACGTTTGATGGTGGGATAGATTAGGGTACTACTCCCTCCATTCCACAATTTTTTAAAGCAACCGGACAGAAGCACTGTCTGTTTTAATAGAAAAAAAGAATTAGCCAGTTTAGAAGAGAAATCGGCAAAAATCCAATACAAACGTAAAAAACACACGGGTCCAGACCAAAGAAAAAAATACCCGAGTAGCACAGTTTTTAGGAAAAAGGGGCAAAATCAAGATGAGGCCACACGACCTAGCTCGACTAGGTCTGGAGTACCAACACACGCACAACGGCAACAACACCGCCGCAGGCAAACCACACCGGTCCCGAAACCGCGCACACTCCTAGCCGACGATGCAGTAACCAGACAACACAAGCCCAAACACCTAGGGGAGCACCAAACCTCCAAAGACATCACCCCCAAGAGGGAAAAGACGGTAGCGCCGCCAATGCCCGCTCTGGCGGAAACCAGAGCTCAGGTTTTCACCTGAAGAGTCTGTGACCCGAAACGACGAGGGAGGTGAAGCAGATCCTCAACGATGCCTCCGACGAGGGGAACGACGTCCGCGGACGCCGACAACGCAGACATCAACCTAGGTCGATGCAGTGCATTCGCGCGGTACCCGAAGAAGAACAAGCCGATCCACCAAGGTGAGGAAACTGTGCCGCCTTGCAGCGCACTGCCGCCGCCACCACATGCCGCAGGGAACCCACCTGGGTACCGCCTCCCGCGGTGCCCCTGCCGTGATCACCGCCCCGGATCCACCCCGCAGACACCATCCGCCGCCACCGCCAACTCACCATAGCCGCCAAGACACCGAGGTGGCGAGACCATCGTGCCGAGACACCCCAGTCCCGCCGTCCTCCACGCCACCGCCGCGTCAAGGTAAACCCTGGCCGCCGACCAACAACCCGTCACCGCGTCCCCGAGGCCACCGCCCCTGCTACCCACGCAGCCAGGGAGCAACAGGCCCGAAGACGGAGAAGCGCCGATGTGTTCCGGGGCCGCCACCCCGGCATCCATAGCCAGCAGCCGCCGCCGAGAAGCTACAACGCCGCCGGCCCTCCAAGCCCATCTGGGCCTAGATCTGGCCCCGACCACGGCCGCTGTCATCAGCAGCGCCGAACCCGCCGAAGTCCAGCACCTCCACCACCAGACGCCAAGCACGTCGGCCGTCGCCCCACCTCGCTGCCAAACTGCCGCGCGCGCCGGAGAAGAAGTTCGGAGGCCTCTGCAGGCTCGCATCCACCGCGGGTTCCCTCCCAGCCACCTTTGGCAGCGGGGGCCGCCGCCACCACGGCCACGCCAGCGGCAGCGGCGGGGGAAGGGAGGGGTGGGGTGGGGGTCCGCCGGCTGCGGGGGCAGGGCTCCCCCGAGTCGCCCTCAAGGGATGACACGCACAAACGTTTCTCCGTTCCACAATATATATAAGCCTTTTTAATAAGTTATTTTAGTTTACTAAAAAGGTTTATATTATGAAATGGAGGTAGTAGCATATATGCACGGTGAAAGCTCCGGCTTGGTAGAGCCTAAGGACAGGGCCTTGAATGTCAAACATATATACGGTCGTTAATGGATACACAACAATCTATGTCTCTACAGGGATCTCTTGGGTATGGCTATGCATGGGACTGGCTTACTGTATTTCTCCGCTAACAATCTTAGTCTCGCCCGAAAAGACAGGGAAAGAAAAAGGAAGATGAACACACGGCCACACACGAGCTGAAAATTAAAGCAGTCTTGGCCGCGTACGTTTAACTAATATAACTTCATGACCAAACTCTGCAATCATTGATACGTGACGATTACTAGTGGGAACGGCCGGAGCGCGATCGATCGACCAAATGCCTAAGACCGACCAATTAAGTATGGGAAAAGCGTCTCATATACGCACGCAGTGATGCAATCTGCCAAATTAACAAGGAAACTAAGCTTGTCGAGACAGAACACACACATATATCTAGACGTTTTAGCTTTGTAAAAAAAATATATCTAGGCTTCTTTTAATGTGTAGGTTTATTCTAAATCTAAGTGGACATATATACTAAAAAAAAGTCTAGATACATTTGCTTCACTAACCTAAAACATCTTATATTTTAAAACAGAGAGAGTATATCTTATGGGAGTGCCTAGATCTCAGGCGCCTGAAAACTTGTTATGTCTAACTCGCTGATATCATCCTATTTTTTGTGTTAATTCTCAGTTGCGACCTAGTTGTAACTTATATAATTTGTACTAATTCTCAGTTGCAACCTAGTTGCAACTCATTAAAATCCCAGTTACAACCTAGTTGCAACTCATGTGGAAGTCACATATTGAACGAATCGCGAGGTAAATCCAATGGCGAAAGAGGTGACGAAGAACTAAGAAGTTCTCAGATGCCTGAGAACTAGCAAATCCAATATCTTATTACATTGGTAGTTTGGTACTAGCACGAGGTAAAAAGTATCACAAATCTAGTACATCTTATCTATTGATCGATCAAATGCGTAATACCAATTAAGTATGGCAAAAGCGTCTCATGTACGTACGCACGCAGTGATGCAATCAGCCAAAATTAACAACGAGACTTAGCTTGTTGAGACACAACACACACGTAGACCTATCCACACGTGCTAATATACTCCCTCCTTCCGCAAATAAGTGTACTTCTAGTCTTGTCCTAAGTCAAACGTAGTAAAGTTTGATTAACTTTTTAGGACGATGTACTAACATTTATGACACTAAATTATTACCATTAGATTTATTTTAAAATCTAGTTTCATAATATGCCAATTTGATGTAATATATGTTTCTATATTTTTCTACAAAGTTGGTCAAATTTGGTTATGTTTGACTTAGGCAAAAGCTAGATGTACACTTATTTGCGGACGGAGGGAGTACGTAGAGAAGCTCGAGAGAATTATAGGACGACATGATTCCCTTTTTTTTCCTTGTGAAAGATGGCAACTTGTCATCGATTGACGACTGAACTCGTTCATTGCATTGCACATTTATCCGCGCGGTCACACCTATAATTTAGCACGTTTTTATATAAATAATTAAAACTTAATAAACAATTTATAATGGAGTGTATTTTAGATGAGGTTTCTTAGTGATGTTGCATTTAATGATTTTAGTCTCATGCATGTGTGTGATTGGTCTAGCCAAGTTTTTTGTCTATGATACCGTGCAAAAGAGTGTATCTTAGCCATTTTTCTTCAATCCGCGCTTACAATTGAGAGACCAGACAAATTTTCAGAGTGCGTGGTGGTTAATTAGCGCGTGCGTGCAGTGAGGCGCACATGTGGCATGATACCATAGCCAAGTAATCAGGGAGGGGCTTCGGTCCATGTTTGTTTGGTTTGGCGATCATGAGAGCCACAAACTGAGGTTGGCGGATATGCAACTTTCTATAGTTTCAAGATCACTCGTTGGTGACGCATGCACCTCGGCTCGATCACCTGACGCACGTACGCACGATCGATATACGATTCCGGTCTTGTGGCCTGCATGCGTTCCCTCCAGCTAGCCAGCGATTATTGATCTGCTGGGCCTCCGCCCGTTCGATCGACGACCCAACTCCTCCTTCTCGTTGCTTCGTCTTTGCATGCTGCCTCGCCATCGTCGCTGCATGTTCTTGATAGGGATGGCTGCTGGTTATTGGTTCGCCAGTAGTACCACCACCTGAATTGCTGGATCCAGATCGTTCCATCAAAAAGAAGCCCCTGATGATGCTAACGCATGCCTACGTCCGTACGGCTCAGCATCTGCAGGGCTTGCCAAACACGGGCAGCGCCGGCGCCACCACGTTTTTTTGGTTATCGACCAGAACTTCGGAATATCGCGGCATGTATCACCATCGTCCAGCGCCTAATCGACATACAAAACACATGTGTATCTTACATTGGTAGTTTGGTACTAGCACGGGATAAAAAAGTATCGGCCATGCATGTCATGTTGCATTGGCATGCCTCCCTGTGTGTGGCCACTCGTCAATGTTGCTGGTGGTGTGACCAGTAATACAAATACTCGTAGCGTGTACAAGCCACTAATAATGTTTTCTTCGGAAATTGAGAAGTTAATTTTTTTTTGTTGAATTTTGATAACAAATATTATACCCCTCCGACCTCCGTCCCAATTTATGTTGCATATAAGATTTTATCAAAATCTAACTGTCACTAGTAAAAAATAGGTCTTTCATCTAAAACATTAGTCCCGGTTGTGTTACAAACCGGGACTAATGTTCCGGTTCCAACGGCTAGTAACTCCCATAGGGTACCACCGCCTCTAGTTCGGTTTAAACCGGATTTTTAGTCCCGGGACAACAGGCTAGGGTAGGCGCCAGGATCTTTAGTCTCGGTTGGTGTCTCCAACCGGGACTAAAGATGGACCTTTAGTTCCGGTTGGTGTCTCCAACCAGAAAATCAATCAATCAACCAGACGAATTTTCAGAGTGCGTGGTGGTTAAATGGTGCGTGTGCCCATTGAGGCGCACGTGCATGATACCACAGCCAAGGAATTAGGGAGGGGCTTCCGTCCATGTTTGGCGATCACGAGAGCCACTAACGTCAATAACGCACCTCGGCTCGATCACCTGACGCACGTACGCACGATCGATATACGATTCCGGTCTTGTGGCCTGCATGCGTTCCCTCCAGCTAGCCAGCGATTATTGATCTGCTGGGCCTCCGCCCGTTCGATCGACGACCCAACTCCTCCTTCTCGTTGCTTCCTCTTTGCATCCAGATCGTCCCGTCAAAAAGGAAGCCCCTGATGATGCTAACGCATGCCTACGTCCGTACGTCTGAGCATCTGCAGGGCTAGCTTGCCAAACACGGGCAGCGCCGGCGCCACCACGTTTTTTTGGTTATCGACCAGGAACTTCGGAATAACGGCATGTATCACCATCGTCCAGGGCCTCGAAACAGGCATACCGCATACGCCCAGGGCCTAATCAGACATACAAAACACACGTATATCTTACATTGGTAGTTTGGTACTAGCACGGGGTAAAAAAGCTATCCTCCATGCGTGTCACGTTCTCGTTCCGGTGGCATGCCTCCCTATGTGTGGCCACTCGTCAAGGTTGCTGGTGGTGTCACCAGTAATACAAATACTCGTGGCATGTACAAGCCACTAATAATGTTTTTTTTAATTGAGAAGTTAATGTTTTTATTAAATTATGATAGCAAATATTATACCCCTCCGACCTCCGTCCCAATTTATGTTGCATATAAGATTTTATCAAAGTCAAACTCACTAGTAAAAAACAGGTCTTTTATCCAAGTTGTGTTACGAACCAAGACTAATGGTCTGGTTTTAACGACTAGAAACCCCTGCAGGGTACCGCCACCTCTAGTTCGGTTCGAATGGGACATTTAGTCCTGGTACTAAAGAGTTTCCGGCAGGGTAGGGCCGGCGTCAGGACCTTTAGTCCCGGTTGGTGTCTCCAAATGGGACTAAAGATGGACCTTTAGTTCCGGTTGGTGTCTCCAACCGGGACTAAAGATGGACCTTTAGTCCTTATTGGTGTCTCTAACCGGGATTAATATTCTTTTTATATCATATTCCTCCTAGTCCTGAGCCATACTTCATTTTCAAGCTGCTTGTCCTCCCTGTTTCCTCCCCGAGCTCGAGTTCATCCCTATTTTTTCATAAGATTTGGCGGCGCCCCATCTATCTAAGGGTTCTAAAAGGTTAGCAAATTCATCATTTCATCTTTCATTGCTAGTTTAGCTCATTTCATGCTCTAGAAGTAGAGTGATTTGTGGGTTTAGTTTGGAAGTAATTTTTTCAATAATAACATTTGGTCACTACTTTAGTTTGGTTTTAATGTGATGAACTTGTATTAATTTTGTCACTTCTCTATTCATGATGTTGTGTAATGGTTTTTGATATACTTATATAATGCATATTTGACCACTCCTTCCTAAGCTCGAGTTCATCCGCATTTTTTCACATGATTTATCAAGATTTTGCGGCGCCCCATCTATCCAAGTGTTCTAAAAGGTTAGCAACTCCATACTTTCATATGTAATTGCTTGTTTAGCTCATTTCATGCTTTGGAAGTAGAGAGATTTGTAGCATATTGAAACGCTTAAAGACCTTTTTGGCTTCCCTAGCAACATCATGAAATTCTTTTGATAAAGTTTTAAGGGTGAATTCCCTCTTTTCAGCATTCTTTTCTTCTTTTAGTTTTAGAAACAAGAATTGTATGAAGAGGTTAAGGCTAACAAACCTTGCCTCCAACATATGAACTAAAGAAGCTACAACAACCTCATAATTAGGATCAAGTTCTGCTATAGATTTGTCCTCAATGTCCTCATGCTTGCTAACATGATTAAAAAAATCTTCAATATTATCTTTCCCAATTATGGAGCCACTACCTATTGCAAGATCTTTCAGGGCGAACTTGGGGAACAACATGGTGAGCTAGAACAAGGTGGCAACTAGAGTAGGAACTTATTTTTTGTGTTTTTGAGTAAAGGAAGCAAACCAAACTAGACTAATTTTTTGGTTTTTCTTTTTGAAGAGAGGCAAACAAAACCAAGCAAAGAAACAAAGCAAACTAAAAACAAAGTAAAGATAAATAAAATGGAGGACTCCCCTAATGAATATGTCCTTGGCCACCCATGTAACGGTGCCAGAAAACTTGTTGATGTGCTGGTGTTGAGAACTTCGTTGGAAACACCAAGAGCAAGGTGTGATGAGCACAGCAGCAAGTCTTCCCTCAGTAGAGACTGAGGTTATCGAACCGGAAGGTGAAAGGAAACGTCACACATGTGTTGCAAGCAACACGGAGACCTTCACAACACAAACTCAAGACTTTGCCCCAACGAAACAGTGAGGTTGTCAAGCTCACCGGTTTGCTGTTACAAAGGATTAAATGTATGGTGTGGAAGGTAATGGTTTGCAGCAAGTAAACAAGTAATAGTGGAATATGTATCAATGGTAAAGATTGGACCGCCATGCAACTGCATCTACTAGATAAACAACATGGCATGAAGGGTAAAAAAATTACAGCAGTGCAATTGACAGGAACTGAGCAAGGCATAACAATGCAATTACTAGTCAGAAAGATCCTATGAGATTCGATTGGGAAATGCAACAAGATACATAGACCGCCATCCAACTGCATCTATGACTAGAAGTCCACCTTCAGGTTATCATCCGAACCCCCTCCAGTATTAAGTTGCAAGCAACAGACAACTGCTTTAAGCAAAGTGTGTAAGGTAAACAGTCCACATGTTCCATGAACAAGAGACCGTTCTTTTCTCCCTAGTAGCAAAAACACATCTACAACCGAAGAGATTTCTGTCACTTCCCTTGGAAACTAGAGGCATGAACCCACTATCGAGCATAAATACCCCCTCTTGGATTCACTAGCAACTACTTGGCCAAGATAGCTACTAACAACGGAGAGCATGCAAGATCACAAACAACATAGACATGATAGAATCATAAAGACAAAACCATTAATCTAACCAACATAATAATCTCAATATCCATCGGATCCCCGCAAACACAACATGCATGATTACAAATAGATTAGATCTTGATCATGAACGGAGCTCACAAGATCTATACATGAAAGCACAAGGAGGAGATACAACCATCTAGCTACAACATGGAGCCATAGTCCTAGGTGGAACTACTCACGCATCATACCGAAAGAAGGCCTCCGGGATGATCTCCCCTCCGGCAGGGTGCCGAGAAGAACTTCAGATCCCCCCGATCTAGGGACGATGGTGGCGGCGGATATAGACGATTTCGTGGAGATTTGATTGGGTCCTTAGGGTTTCTGCATCAGGGGCTTCTTATAGGCGAAGGGGGAGGCCGAGGAGGCGACCAGGGGGTCAAACCCTACCCAGGCATGGGCCCACCACTGGCTGCGCCTAGGGGGGTTTAGCCACCCTAGCACGCCTCTCCGTCTCCCCTCTGTACTTCTTGTTTCCCACGGAAAGTAATTGACTTTGACATTTGTCCTGTCCAATTCCGAGAATATTTCTTAACTAGCTTTTATGGAACCAAAAACAGCAGAAAACATGCAACTGGCATTGTGGAAACTTGTTAATAGGTTAGTACTAGAAAACATCTAAAAAGCACCTCAAAGTGTAGACAAAGCAAAGCAACGTAGATACTAACAAGCATGAAACATCAAAAATTATAGATACGTTTTCGACGTATCAACTATTTATAAATCAAGCACCAGAATATAGTGTCGACACTCACCCCTGACATAGTGCCGTCACCCACTGAAATAGTGTCATCACTCACGGCATAGTGTCGACACTCACCTATCACATAGCGTCGTCACCATCGAATACTATCGCCACCCATGATTAAATAAATCTAAACTTTTAGTACCAGTTGGAGACACCATCCGGAATTAAACGGGCTCGCGCTGGCCCCAGCCTGCCGCAACCCCTTAAGTCCCAGTTGGTATCTCCAACCGAGAGTTCACTACAAGGAATCTGGTTATATATGACCCTCAATTTTCGTCACAAAATTATCACAATAGTCCATTTATGACAATTCTATGACGATTTTGAGATCGTCGAAAGCTGGGCATCGCTAATGAACTATAATGACGATTTTAGCGAAATCGCCATAACCTTCTATGACGATATTGGATCGTCATAACCTTTATGATGATTCAATATCGTCACGGGCGATGAGGCCTAGCCACGTTAGATCATACGTGGCCAGTCCGATGTGGCACTGATACGTCGAAAACGTATCTATAATTTTTTATGTTTCATGCTTGCTTAGTATCTACTTTGCTTTGCTTTGTCTAAACTTTGAGGTATTTTTATATGTTTCATGGAACTAAACTATTAACAAGATGCCACAGTGCCAATTGCCTGCTTTCTTCTATTTTTGATTCCAGAAAAGGTAGAAAATCAATATTCTCGGAATTGGACGTGACAAAAGCCAAAGTCAATATTTTACCGTGGGGAACACGAAGCAAGAAGACGAGACGGAGGAGGGCCTCGAAGGGGCCACACCCCCTGGCCGCGCGGCCAGGCCTAGCCCGCGCCTTGGGGGTGTAGCCGCCTCGGGCACCCTCTCGGCCTTCCTCTTCGCCTATAAGAAGCCCTCGATACCTAAACCCTAAGGACCCGATCAATCTTCCACAAAACAGTATGTAGCCGCCACCACCATTGACATGGTTATACCCCGCGGGTACACGATCTCAGCATACCTGGTCCAGCCCAAGGAAGGCCCACGGCAAATATACGCCGGCCCATGAAGATTCTCGGGTGGCCAAGGCCTATGACGCCTTCGGATCCTTGGAGAGCAAGACTAGAGTAGATAGGAAATTCAAAGGGGTAAACCCTAGAACCTGTAACCGACTAGATCTGTGCCCGGGACCTGCCTAAGTCTATATAAAGGCCAGGAGGGTACGACCTAGATCTCTCTCTCTCATACTCCCGCATACACACCTCCACGCCAGATTGCATCTGCGCACCCCTGTAATCACCGGTTCCGCCGTAATCAAGAGCAGCCAAGCAGGAGTAGGGTTTTCCCTCCGGGGGGCTGAACCTGGGTAAAACTCATGTCCCTGTGTTGCTTGTTTGCTAACCGTTATGCGATCTCCAGCATCCCCATCTTCTCCAAAACCCAAGTCCATAACAATGGGCATTGACGAGTCGAAACCTCGTCAATTGGCGCCGTCTGTGGGAACTGGGGACGCTGATTGTGCGATCGTGACGGTCCCAAACCGATCGATCTACAACTCTGCGGCGACGGAGAGTCACCTCCTCTTCGGCGCTTTCGACTTCACCGCCCACTCACCGGCCAACATGAAGGACTTCGAGCCCGTAGGCGACGGACTCGAGATCCTGTTTGGGAGCTTGTGCTTCCAGGTGGGGCAAACTGGCACCCTCCGCCTCCCCGAGCGGGTGCCCTTACCATCAATCAGGCCCGCTTCGTGGAACCCACACCCTGTGCTACGCACAACATCATCAACAAATAAGTCCTACGACAGCAGCAGCTGCAACTCCGATCTGTGCGATCCGCCATCGGATGAAGGGACCTATGGTTCTGGATCTGAAAGCTACGGCAGCAGCGGACCAATCTACGAGCGCTACCAATGCGCCGTAGTCATCCAAGGCGACGTGGAGCAGCAAACACCCAACCCGCCGCCCAACCCGACACCTAACCCGCCAGATCGAAACGGCGGGAACAGAAGAAGCCAGTCCCCCCACCCGAAGGGGACAACAACGGCCATGTCATCCGCCTTAGCAAAGAAGGATGGGCCCAGGCACGCGCCGCCGTGGCGGGCAGCATAGTCCTGCCTGCAGACTCCTCACGGGGTCTGCTGATAGCCTACCATTTTCTCCTGATCGAGGAGCACAAGAAGCAGGTCAAGATGTAAGAGGTTCTCGACAAACGCAAGCAAGCAGCCTCGCAGTCCAGCGCGCGACGAGCTGCGCTCTCCGCCATGGGCATCGGCTCTAGCTCGAACGGCAACAACGGCAACAAGCACCGCTCCCGAACGGAGAACATGGACCCCAAGGAGCGCCGTGAGGTGACCCGAACCCTCAACGCATCCTTCATGGAGATAGATGCCAACGGCAACATCATCCCGAAGACACCGCAAGATGCGATCATAGCAGCTACCTCGCGGCCCACCCACCTCCGGAGGGGGACCCGAAGAGAGCTATGCACAAGTCCGCACTCACCGGACTCGGACTCGTCGGAGCTGTGCTCCATCAAGAAACTCCTACGGAGCCGAAAAAGAAAGCTACGGTCAGGTTCAACGGCAGCCCCACTCCTTCATCCGAAGAAGAGGACCATGACCTTCCCCAAAGGCACAAGAGATCGCGTCATCGCAGCCCCGATTACGACGCTAGAGACGCGCTAACACAGCGCAAAATCGACAAAGCGCGACCTAAGCGCGCATGCTCGTCTGAATCCGAGATGGACGAAGACGAAGGAGAACTCTGCGGAGCCCGGTGCTTCAACAGATCTGTCCGACGGACACGGATGCCGCGAAATTTCAAGCTTCCTTCGGATACTCCGAAGTTCGACGGCACACAAGACCCCAAGGCATGGCTCAGCGACCACCTGTCATCTGTTAAGATGCACGGTGGAAACAAGGAAACCGTCATGCAATGCCTTCATCTGCAGCTGACAGGCGCAGCTCGGATCTGGCTTAGCAGCCTATCCTCAGGATCCATCCGAAGCTGGGAGGAGCTGGCTTACAGTTTCATCTGAAACTTCAAAGGTACCAGTAAGAGGCCCGTCTCGATCGAGGAGTTGCGAGCCTGCACTCAACGAACGGGCGAATCCATTCGCTCGTACATCCTACGCTGGGCCAACACCAAGAACTCCGCAGCGCACATCTCCGAGGAGAGGGCCATCGACGCCTTCAGTGACGGCGTCAAGCGCCAGGACTTCAAGAAGGAACCTGGGCGCGTCAAGCACAAGACACTCGACCACCTCATGGACATCGCCAACAGATGGACCGACGACGAAGATTTCGTCCACCGGACGCACTCGGAGGAAGAGGACGAGTACGGCCGACGACGGAAACGCCGTAACAAGAGGAGACCGCGCGTCTACGATGATCGGCGATGGACCCGACATGGTCGCGGCCGGCTACGCCGATCGCCGCAATGATGCCAACCGCAATAGTGGCAGATACCGCGGAGGCAACTTCCGCGATGGAGGACGCCTAGCACAGTCATGCCAACGCCGCGATCGCGATAATGAATCCTCAGCATACGAAAAACTTACCCCATTTATTACATCTGATAGCTAGAAAAACTGACATATAATATATTAACATGTGTTACATCTGTACAAACAGAAAATATCCATCTAACAAATGAAAAGAAAATTAACAATGTGTTCCATCTAAAACAGAGTACCCCTATATACATGACATGTGTTACATCTACGGTATAGAAAAGCTCCTCTTTAACAAAAAATACACCTAGAAAAAATAATGTGTTACATCTATGGTCCAGAAAACCTCCCATATAAAAACATTTCAACCTAGCAAAAAATTACGCCATTTATTGCATCTGATAGCTAGAAAATCTCCCATCTAATATATTAACATGTGTTACGTCTATACAAACAGAAAACATCCATCTAACAAATGATAATACAATTAACAATATGTTCCATCTAAAACAGAGTACCCCTATATACATGACATGTGTTACATCTACGGTATAGAAAAGCTCCTCTCCAACAAAAAATACACCTAGAAAAAATAATGCGTTACATCTATAGTCCAGAAAACCTCCCATCTAAAAACATTTCAACCTAGCAAAAACTTACGTCATTTATTACATCTGATAGCTAGAAAAACTCACATATAACATATTAACATGTGTTACATCTGTACAAACAGAAAACATCCATCTAACAAATGATTACACCTAAACAAACTATAAACATCTGTTACATTTAGGGCCTGAAAACTAGATGACATCGGTTAGTACTATCTAAGAGATCACACCTAGAAAAAATGATATCGGTTACATCTATACACCAGAAAACTCCCCATCTAAAAAATATTACACCTAGAATCATGAACATGTGTTACATCTGAGAGCCAGAAAAACTCCCATCTAATAGATTACACCTGCGGAAATGCCATGAGCTACATCTTTACCCCCATTAAAAAAGATTACACCTAAAATTGTGGACATCTATACATCCGAGGGCCAGAAAACTATCATACAAATGATTAAACCTATAGAAATTGCCATGAGTTGCAACTTTAAAACCATATAGCTTCCATCTAAAAACTGCACGGAGAATTATGAACATCCTTTATGTAGGGGTTCGTAGCATGGATATAATAATAACTACATTTATTATTGCCTCTAGGGCATATCTTCAACACTTTAAATATGAGGGACACAAAACTACCATCCAACAAATTTCACCAAGATTTTGGACTGGTTTTGCTATTTCCATTTGATAGATCTACAAATAAAATTTGAAAACCTAAACATGACATAGTCCTGATCTCCCTGTTCCAATTCACTAGGGAGAAACTAACCAAAGTTGCATCTACAAAAAGACACGTAACAATAACGGATACCAACACAGGGCATAGCAACACATTTTCATCGTTCAGTCAGATCCTAGCGTTAAATCCGCAAATAACGCAGAAACAATACTAGTTCGAGAATTTCAAGGCTAGCAGATAGATTACCTTGCGCGGGATGTAGCCGAAGAAACCGTGGATGTAGAGGGAGATGCTGGGATACATCCCCAGACACGAGGATGCGCCCTCTGCCACCTAGGATGCAGCAGACGCCGCGTGGGTGTAGCCTCCGCCGTGGGGAAGTAGCCTATGTTACAGGGAAGTAGCCAGTAGCCTCCGCCGCCTAGGATGCATCTGACGACTCCTAGAAATTAGAAATTCCTAATGAATGAATGAACAGACGAACGAATGACCTCGCTGTAAGCTAAAACAAGGTCAGAGTAGAATTAGAAATTGCGAGTATTAAATGTAGCATATATCATCAGCAGTAGGTGTAGCAGCATTAAATGTAGCATATAACCCTAGTTATCACTAACAGTAGTAGATGTAGTAAATGGGCAGGGAGTGCCACGAAGAACACCCTGATTATTACTAGCAATCATGAAAGGACATCCTGATTTAGAACATCAAAAGAGCAAAATTGTGTGTACCATCTGTATAGTAGATGTAGTAGATGGGCACAGGTTACATATACAGGGAGTGTTAGGAAAAACATCTTGATTATTACTAGCAATATCCGGATCATGATAGAAATAATGGTAATCAGGAGGTACATCCTGATTTAGTAGTACAGGAAAAACATGTCACATCATGAGAATTGCGTAGCAGATGTGTAGACATTATGATCATGATAGAAAAAACAGGTAGCAGTCTCGGGTGGCAACAAGATTAAAAATAGCTAGTAGATGTAGCAGTAGTAGATATAGTAGCAATAGTAGATGTAGTAGCAGTACTAGGTAGTTTTACTGAGAAAACAACTTTTAAAATGATGGGGTGCTGTTTATGAGCTAGAAGTAACTCATAGAAATATCTATCTCATAAACTTGTATTGCCAGATACAATGTGATGGATCAGGGGATGGCATTGCAATGTCAGAAAAATAGTGTTCATCAGCTGTTGGGTGGTGTGACCGACGGCGTTTAGCGAACATGGCAATATTGTTTTATGATGATATTACAAAATCCATGTAAAATATATATCTATGGAGTTCCAAAAAAAATCCCCGCTACATTACAGTATTGTAATCCATAAAGACAACATGTTACAAATAATTATGTAAAAGCTATATATCGATTTACAGCTAATTAGGTGAATAGCCCATAACTTTATGGTATGTCAGGACTCTGTTCACTACAGCAAGCAGTACTACACACAGGCTGGACTAGGCCATGGCCATGATGAGTTGCTACAGTTATTGGGAAGTCAAGTACTGAAACAAGAAGACGAGCTCCTATCAGGATCAGGATCGTGAACTAGAATCAAGGTGTGAATTACATCAACTGGATTTTTAGTGTGTGAGGTACAGTAACTAGATTTGAGTGTGCAGTACATCTACTAAGAATTTCTGGGTGCACTACAGCTTGATTCAGGGCGCACCAAAGTTATCTCATAGAGGATGTAGCCAAACAACGCCAGGAAAGTAGCCTGCGACGCGGAAAGTACCTTGTGGTCGCGAAGGAGCAGCCCGGGGGCGCAGCCGGCCTCGCGAGGAAGGAGCTTGTCACTCGAGGATGTACTCAGCGGCACGAGGAAACAGCGGGTCGACGCGGGATGTATCCGACCATGCAGAGGAGCCGCACCATCCTAAATCGCAAACACTGTCATGTGGATGTAACGGGCGGCGCCAGGGAGCATCAGGTCGGCCACGGGATGTAGCCGACGACGCGGAGGAGATGCGCTGTTCGAACTCACCGCCACGCCGCGTGGATGTAACCGGCGGCGCCAGGGAGTAGCATGTCAGCCACGAGATGTAGCCGGCGACGGGGAGGAGCTGCGCCGTCCAAATTCACCGCCGTGCCGCACGAAGCGACGGAGAAATCACCATGGATTT
The DNA here is from genome assembly GCA_910589765.1 of Avena atlantica. Lineage (NCBI taxonomy): Eukaryota > Viridiplantae > Streptophyta > Magnoliopsida > Poales > Poaceae > Avena > Avena atlantica. The sequence goes on along the minus strand of OU342736.1, from coordinate 343,539,841 downwards.
GGTGGATTCGGGCGAGAGATAAATGGGGAACGGTTCCTCGATGCCCAATCTAAAGAGGAAACCGCATGAGCGGTCCTAATTCTTTCCACGTTGCGTCAGTTTGGTCCCTAAACTTTAAAATGGAATATCTAGGTCCCAAATCTGTGTTATGTGCTGCACGGCAGGTCCTAAATCGCTCTGACCCGCTTTGACCGTTGCCACGTCGGCTGTGGTCGTTAGGCGGGAGATTTCCCGCGGGCTGTCTGATAGGAAATATGCAAATGAACCCCTATAAGTATTCAGCTTCTCAGCTATCAGCCCTTAGTTCTTCTCCCTCTCTCTGTTTCTTCTCCAGCCGCCGCCCGCCGCCATGAGCACATCCGGGAGCTCGTCTGCTTGGAATCGACCGCGGAGGAAGGCAGCTTCTGCTTCCCCATGGCAAGGAGGTGTAGTAGCTTCTCTCCCGCCACCTCTTCCGCCGGGAACACTGCCGCTTGTGCCATGCCCGTGTTGTCGGATTCGGCGAACCATTCGCTTGGTCTCTCAGTCAACCGCCAATCCAGGGCGTGTGTTCTACAAATGCCCTAACCACCGCGTAAGTTGTAGCTTTGATTCGATTCATATGATTTTCAGATCCGATTTTATCCATTGTCTCATTTCATTTCTTGATTTCTTCACAGGTTACTCCCGAACCTTGCAACCACTACTACTGGGAGAATGGAGAAGACAATTATGTTGATTTTCTTGTTCGGAATGGCTACAACTTGGAAGAAAAAGAGGAGGGAGAAGTAGATGGTGGACAGAACAGCATGCTTGATGTGGTGAAGAAGATGGATGAGCTAATAGTGATTTGCAAGCATGTGTTTGTTGCAATTGTCTGTCTGATTGCTGTGATGTTGTATGTAGCAATCTAGAAGTAGATCTATGTACTCGAAATTGTAGTACCAATGCTTGCTGTGATGTTGTAGTACCAATGAAGCAAGCTAATAAGTTTTAGTCATACATCATAAGTTTCAGTCATACATCATAGTACCAATGAAACTAGCTCTAGATCTACTCCAGATCTTTACAAGCTATGAAGTTTCAGCCAAAAGAAACAACCCAGCTCTAACAAGTGCACTGTAAACAAGTTTGCACTTACACGGTTTGATTGAAACCAGAGCTACATATGAGCATTAGGTTTCTGTCAAACCTAGCCAAAATATGAACTAAAATGTTCCAAAATATGCACATATTGCCATTCCATCATCTAAACATTGGGTACTTTGTTCTCCTTCTTTGACACTACCTTCTTCTTCTTTGTCTTCTTCAAACCAAGTGTTTTCATAGGTGGTCTTGGGGGTGGTAGCTCATCCCTGCAGCTTGCTATGAATTGACTCTCAGGAATAGGACCTGGTGGTGCAGTTTGAGATTGCTGAGTTGCTAATGCCTGCAAAACAAGTGTATATGAGTGATACAGTCATATCCTAGTGATGCAGTAGAATCCCAGATTATGTACATTGCTGACTCACTTGTTCCTGTAGAATCTGAATCACACTAGAAGATGTAACACTATAATTCATAGCAGAATCCACAATACTACATGTTGCACTTCTGGCCATCTGTGGTAGTTTCTTTTTCTGAACAAGTAATGATTGAATAAATGACAGTAATGATTAAACAAATGGCAGTAATGATTGAACAAATCACAGTAATGACAGACAATAATCATAGGAATGTACCTTGTGAGTAATATTTCTCCTCACTGACATTTTTGTTGGAATTTTAGTGCCATGTTCTTCCTGTTCATCCTCAGGTAGCACAACCTGAATTGGTTGTGGTTCTGCTGCATCAGTTGCATCAGGTGATTGTCCTGCTGCATCAGTTGCTTCTTCTGCTGCATCAGGTGCATCAGGTGCATGTCCTACTGCATCAGGTGCATGTCCTACTGCATCAGGTGCTTGTCCTGTAGCTCTACCAAGTGATGGGCACTTCCTTTTGTTGTGACCAGGTTGATTGCAAACACTATAATGCCCAACTATGCCATGCCTGCTAAGCCTTGTGCCACCTTCCTCCTCTAGTGGACTTTTCCTTCTCTTCTTGCTAGGCCTACCAACTTGCTTGTCAAATTTAGGTGGCCTGATTGAAGGACCATTCATTTTCTTCCACATTCTAGGATCACTGCATGGCATTATGATCCCACCATAAGCTGCTTTGAATGCATCTATGCTGTAGCACTTATGAACAACTGATTCAGGCTTGATCCTTTCATGCCTAAAAGCAGCACAAGCATGTCTACAGGGGATTCCTGATAACTGCCAGGCCCTACATGAGCACTCCATTTTATCTATGTGTACCTCATATTCACCATGCAAACCATTAACTTTGAATAGATGTTTAGCAGCAGGCACTGCTTCATAATTGCTTGCAAAGTCAATGTTTTTATCTAGCTTTTTCCTAATTCTTGGACAAATGCTGCCACACATTTCTTCTACTTCTTTGTTCTTGTTGAAATACCTAAGCATAATCTGATCTTTGATTTTCTTCAAACTGGTAACTATTGGTAGTTCTCTAGCATCAAGTATGTACCTACAATTGCAACTATATTTATGAACAACTCATAGAAACAAGCTAAACTGGTCTGTTGCTAAGCAGTTGCAACTATATTTTTGAACAACTCATAGAAACAAGCTAAACAAAGTTGATAGGAACTAACCTATTGAATACTTCACATATGTTGTTCAGCAAAAGATCACACTTGGGCAATTCTTCAAAGAATGCTTTGCACCACTGCCTTGGATCAATTGCATCCAAGTACTCATATGCAGCCACATCTAATACTTTCATCTCATCCATGTGTCTCTGCCAATCACACTCCCTGGTTGCTCTTGCAATCTGCCATAGTTTGTTCTTGAATATGTCACCTCTCCACCCATTTCTTGCAAAGTTTTGGTGCAAGTGTCTTACACAGAACCTGTGCTGTGCATCAGGCCATATAGCATTGACAGCATTGATCAATCCCTACAAACAAATGAGAAAATGCACAAATAAATGAGAACATGCAGAAACAAATGATAAAATGCACAAATAAATGAGAACATGCAGAAACAAGTTTACCTTCTGCCTATCACTCATGAATGTCCATGGCCTTGTGTTCTCTATGCCCAGATCATCCTTCAGTGTGCTAAGAAACCATTTCCATGAGTCTGTATCTTCCACCTCAACTATGGCAATTGAAATAGGATAAATACAATCGTTGGGATCAACACCAACTGCTGCTAGCATCACTCCACCAAATCTATTCTTGATATGGCACCCATCAATGCCTATAATGGGCCTACAACCTGCCATAAAACCTCTCTTACATGCATCCAGTGACATGTAGATGTTTTGAAACACTCCAGCATTTGCATTGACAAACATCATACTTCCTGGATTTGATCTTCTAATCTCAGCTGCAAAATCCCACAGCAAATTGTATTGTGCCAGTTCATCACCATGGATCTGCTTCAATGCACATCTTCTAGCCCTTTCTAGCTTGCTTCTACTAGCAGTCATGTTGAAATCTTGTTCAATCATCCTAGCAAAGTTCTTCAGTGACATCTTGTCATCACATCTGAATTTTTCCAAGTAATGTCCTGCTAAATATCTGGCTGTAAACTGCTTTATCTTGAAATCTCTTTCACACTTGTGAACACCCTCATATTTCTTCACTGTCCAAGCTTTTGTCCTGGTATCTGGTGCAGCATACAAGTACCAGGGACAATTTGGCTCACAACAAGCCCTAACCCTCTGCAGATCATTCTTCTTATAGTGCACACCCACTCTTTGTTGCACAATATATTCTTGTATTGCTGTTCTGAGCTCAATCACTGATAAAAACACCATGCCAATTTTAAATTCTACTTGTCTCATGTTCTCTGGCCTCCACCTTCTCAGCTTCACTTTCTTCTTCATCTTCTTTCTACCTTGTTTGTCCACAACCATCACTTCTTCTGCTGAATCTGCTGCTTCAATGTCAGAATCTTGTAGCTCTTCTAAATCTGAATCTGTATCATAATCACTGTTCTGCTCCCATTGGGATTTCATCTTCTTTTTTGACTCAAATTTCTCATCTACCCATTCCTCAAACAGATCATCATCATCTGCTGCTAATTCATTGTCAGAGTCAACCCAGTCTTCATCCCATTCACTATCACTGTCATCATCTAAGCAAATTTCTGCTTCTTCTTCCACATCAAGCCTCCTCCTACTTCTTCTCAGCTCATGCCCATGGCTATGCTGCTGCTGCCTAGCTGGAATACTGCTACTGGTTGCAAACACTGGCTTATGCTTACCACATTTTGGGCTCAACACAGGAGGCAGAGTAGGAGAGCCAGTGATCACAACATCATCAATTACAACATCATTGCCTAAATTCATGCTGGTTCATTATAACCTATCTGCTCCATAAAATCTGTCAGCCACAGAGGTGACCAAGTGTCTGCTTCACAACCATCAAACCTAGCTTGTTTGCCATCGACATAGCTCTTCGAAGGACCGAAACCACAAAAAAATCCACCATAATTGATTTCTACTGTGAATTCCTCCTCAAGTGGTCCTAAATATGACGCAATTCGTCAAATTCAATCATCGATTTGACCTACAAAGCTACCTCCTACCTATCGCTGCAAGAACTGGGGATCTAGGGTTAGGATTACTCACTGTATCGCGCAGGAGGATCGTTGGGTCGCCGCAGCTTGGGCCCCTTGCTCGTCGGCTCCTTCCTCGCGTTCTGCATCCCTGCGGCGGCTGTCGCCGTTGGATTTCCTCCGGTCATCACCGGAGCAACACCTCCGCCGCCAGTATCGCCTCCGCTATCGCGAGACTGAGGAGAAGAGGAGTGGGAGCGTCGAAGGAACGAGAATGTACCTGGCCTCTTTGCAAGTTTACAACCCAGCAGTTAAGCAGCGTGGACCCAACAGCCGACGTGGCAACGGTCAAAGCGGGTCAGAGCGATTTAGGACCTGTCGTGCAACACATAACACAGATTTGGGACCTAGATATTCCATTTTAAAGTTTAGGGACCAAACTGACGCAACGTGAAAAGAATTAGGACCGCACGTGCGGTTTCCTCCAATCTAAATGACTACCCTTGGCTAAGCGTACCCCATGCGCTGATCCCTAAGGAAGAAACACACTGCTTCCCGCAGGCCGCTCGATCGGGATCGCGTGGTCCGAAGACGTGACCTCGCTGTAGGTTAAAACTAGGTCAACTTAACTTATAGTTAGATTTCCCCTTTTTTTTACATTGTCTCGGTCACGCCTTCGACTTGACACGGACTCCACCAATTACACAGCCGGTGACCGGCCTGTCACGTCTAATATATGCATAATATGTTACGTAATCTACAATTCTGATAAAATCATAGCCATCCATTATACATCTAACAGTCTAAATAATTTTGATGATGTGAAAAAACACCCATTATATTACTTAGTATATAATAGATACCGATGGATTAATTATCATTTAAAAATATGTCTTGCCAAATCAAAATACATACTTCTGCAGGGAGTATTACTGGCACGTGGGGACAAATTAAAGCACCACCGACCGTTGTGCTTGACAGGGCCAGGAAGAAATGTGACTGAAAGCCTTGTACGTGGAGCACTACAACTCGTTAACAAAGTAAATCTACTTCCCCGCAAAATAAAAATAAAAAATAAAAAAAAAATCTACAGCACAGGAGAGTTTGACAGACACGCACACGCCTAATTAACCGAATCTTCTAGCACTACTAAATCAATCAGGTTGACAGTCTCGGAAGGCATCGAGTAATCTGAGGAAGGCCGACATTGGAATGGATCGGAAGGAATGCCCGTTAATATGGCCGCGGATGATTCCGAGTTTCCGACCCGGAGAATAGGACGTGACAGCGTACGCGTATCACGCTGATTGGCGGCTTGAACCCGGAATACAGTGTTCTACGAGCGCGGTCAAACGGAAACGGACATAAGCTTTTGGTGCTACCAGACGGACAGATGGACGTCACGCAGCGGCCAAAAAACGGCAAATCATAACGTGCGTTCCAGGGTGTTTCCATCGTGCGCCTCTGCTGCTGCTGCTGCTGCTGCCTCGATCGACGGCGACGCCACTCGATCAATGTTGGACTATAGATTTCAGCATCGTTCCGAAAAAAGCTGCCGGTACGCGTGTGACGATACCATTGGATGCACGCGTCGCCAGCCCATTCTCGCGGGGGCGCATGCCGTGCTTTCCATGCTATAAAATGTGCTGTCGTCCGTGGGCACGCGGGTCGTTTTCCGTGACCCGATAGCTGCTCTGGAATTGGAGCTACATTCCTTCCACGTCGGGGTCGAGTAGAAAACGAACGGAACGTTTTCGTTCGTTCTATTTTATCCGGAATAGTTCGCTCCCCGGAAAACAAACGATGAAGACCTACAAGAAAAAAACAAAACCACCACTGTACTACGGAAGTTGCAGGCGTGACTTCTCTTCTCCCATTTCTGTCGATCGATCTCTCCGCGCGAGCGAGGCGGTAGTGACGCTCCTCGTCCAGCGCTCTCCTCACCTCAGCTCAACGTCGCGTTGCATGAACCCCACGAGACTCGATCGGCAACAGCGACGATGCCGCCGCCCACGCTCCAGTGGCCGTCGCGGCGAGTGGCAACAGCGACGCCGTCACCCACGCTTTGCGCACTTTTCCGCCCAGACCCAGACAGTTTCAACGAAGAGTTTTTGCTTTTTGCTTATTAATAATCTCGCCTTCTCCTCGCGCCGCTCGTTGTTGGTCACACGTACACTATCTGCTCTAATGAAACGCCCTGTTTGTCATGGCTTACGGAACTGATTGATTAACCACGCGATTCCTCTAATCTAATGGAAAAGGCGTCTTGGTCGGCGAATTCTTTTATTTTTTTCTTTATTTACGTTGCACGACACACGCGCGGGTCGTTTTCCATGTCCCCGCTCTAACTATAACTGTATAACTGACCCGATTATATCAATTAAACAACTCTCTCTCTCTCTCTCTCTCTCACTACGGGAATAACTCCATACGCATTCTACACCGATGGCGAAGGGTTGGGACCGTCGACGCAGGTGGACGGGCTCGGCAGCCGGACTGCGCGACCGTCAACCCAGTTTTACCATCGGCATAAGATGGATAGGCCGATGGCAGCCGTCAGTGTAGGCGATTAGGCGTGACGGTAATGCGACGGTGTCGAGTCTACACCGACGGAAAAGGGCGTAGCTATTTTTCCTTTTTTGCCACGTTAATCTTAGAAAAATCATAACTAAATCATTTTAATTAATAAAAATACATATAATATATCAAAATTTGCAGAATCATAAGATCTATCTACATAAACTTAAATACTACATATTTTTGTTCAAAAAATATATAATAAAATACAAATACTTTCGTATAACATATTTTCCATTTTTCGACTCCCCAAGGTGGGGTATTTATGAAGCAACCACTAAATAAAAGTTTAAAAATGGTACAACCCCATTTTTAAAAATAGTAGACCACCTTGCATGGACATTGTCCCAAAAGAGGTATCTTAAACCTTTTCGTCCATCCCTCATGAAAAAGACAAATTTCTGCCGAATCGGTAGAAAGTGAGTCAGATTTGAATTACAAGTACATGATCTGATGCTCAAGATTTTTTGTAAAAATCATTTTTATGTTCGCAATATGATATTTTATCAGATATCCAATGCAAGTTTAGCGAGACTCAACCACGAGTTAAGAATCTTCATGCCCGCCGTTTTAAAAAGTTTGAAGATAGTTTGAAACATACATAAAAATTTCAAAAACGATCGAAACAATGCAAAACCTTCGCGCGGAGTCATATTATGTGACATAGTTGCAAGAAATATATCAAAATTGGTATATTGATTGTGTCTCAAAAAAACCTTCATAGTGATCTATCTCAATCGAGGTTTTCTCTCTTTTACGTCAAATGACCAATATTATGGCCAGAATCGCGGCATAGTTTGCGATAATGTGCCCATATTTTACATGCATGTGCATCATGGGATGACGAACAATGTTGCATGAGGAAATTTTCGTTTTCGTCGCACCAAAAAGGCATTTTGTATTTTCCAAGTGCCCAAAACGGGGTGTTTTGTGAAGCAGTCACCAAATGAAAGTTTAAAATTGGTACCACCCCATTTTTCAAAAATAGTATACCACCTTGCATGAAAAATGTCCTAACTAGGGTATCTTAAACCTTTCTGTCCACCCCCCGTAAAAAAGACAAATTCATGCCGAATCGATAAGAAGTGAGTTATATTTGAACTATAGGTATATGATCTGATGCTCATGATTATTTAGAAAAATCATTTTATGTTCACAATATGCTATTTTTGTTGGAATTATGCCCTAGAGGCGATAATAAAGATGTTATTATTATAATTCTTGTTCATGATAAAGTTTATATTTCATGCTAGAATTGTATTAAGCGGAAACTTTAATACTTGTGTGGTTTGTGAACAATACCGTGTCCCTAGTATGCCTCTATGGACTACCTCATTGATTAATGATGGTTAAGGTTTCCTAACCATAGACATGAGTTGTCGATTAATAATGAGATCATATCATTGGGAGAATGATATGATGGACAGACCCAAACTAAGCGGAGCAATTAGATCGTGTCATCATGTTCATCTTTGCGAAGCTTTTCTTATGTCAAATATTGTATTCCTTAGACCATGAGATAATACAACTCCCTAGTATCGGAAGAAAGCTTTGAGGTCATCAAACGTCATCCTATGAGAGGGTGATCATAAAGGTGTCTCTCAGGTGATCGGAAAATACCTGTTGGGTTGTATGTATCGAGATGGGATTTGTCCCTCCCAAGTCAGAGAGATATACTTCGGGACCACTCGGTAATTGATATCAACACCGCTTGCAAGCATGTGGTTAAGGAGTTAATCACAAAGTGATATCGGATTACGGAACGAGTAAAGTACTTGCTGTGAACGAGATTGAACTAGGTATGATGGTACCGACGATCAAATCTCGGGCAAGTAAAATATCGCGAGACGAAGGGAATATATATATGGGATTGATTGAATCGTGGCATCGTGGTTCATCCGATATGATCATCGATGAATGTGTGGGAGTCAATATGGGTTTCCAGACCCCGCTGTTGATTATTGATATAAGATCATGTCTGCATGTTCTCGAACCCGAAGGGTCACACACTTAACGTGTGTCGACGCTAGGATAGATTGGATAATTGGTTTATGAGTTTTTGTTCGGAGTCTCGGATACAATAGGTTATGGAATGGTCCGGAGAATAAGATTCATATAAGGCAATGCAGTTTTTGGAGTTCGGAATTGTTTCGGGTTAATCGGTATTGTACCGGAAGCTTCTAGAACCTTCCGAAAGGGGATCAACGTGGCCCCACCTGCCGGGAGGGGGCATGGGCCTATGAGGGAGTGCCCTGGCCGCATTGGGCCAGGGGAACAAGGCCCCATAGGGCCCAGTCGGCCAACCTAGGGCAAAACCCTAGGAGAGCTTCTAGAAGGGGGGAAACTTGCCCCCCACTCCTCCCTCCTTGGCTGCCGGCCCTAGGGCTTGGGGGAGGGGCAATGGCTGGCCGCCCACCCCTCTATATAAAGAGGGCTAGGGGCGCACCCCCTGACACACCTCCTCCTCAAGCCCTAGTCGCCCTGCTGCCCTCCTCTCTCTCTCCCTGCCGACTGCACGTAGGCGAAGCCCTGCTGCAGAAACTCTCCACCACTTGCACCGCGCCGTCGCGTTGTAGATCCAATCCGTCTCTCCACCATACTTGCTGGACCGAGGAAGGAGGAGACGTCGAGGTGCCGCACGTGTGCATCTCTCGGAGGCATCGCCACTTGCGGTGTTAGATCAGATCGGATCGCGAGGAGGAGAAGCAAGTACGAGTACATCACCCATGTTCCGGCGAACGTTCCGCTGTGCGAATCTTCAAGGGTATGAAGATCTCATCTAATCCCCCTCGTTGTTTGCATCTCCTAGATTAGATCTTGGCTTTCCCCGTTCGTATCCGTAGAAAATTTTGATTTACTATGCTGCGAAACCCTTCAATTTTATCATAGATCCAATGCAAGTTTAGCGAGGCTCAGCCACGAGATAACAATCTTCATGCCCGTCATATTAGAAAGTTTGACGATGGTTTGAAACGGGCATAAAAAATTCAAACACGATCAAAACAATGCAAAACCTTCGCTGATGCCATATTATTTGACATAGTTGCAAGAAAAAATATCAAAATTGGTATATTGATTGTGTCTCAAGAAAAACTTTACAAAGTGACCTATGTCAATCGAGGTTTCCTCGTTTTCAATTCAAATGACCAATGTTATGGCCAGAATTGTGGCATAGTTTATGATAATGTGTCCATATTGTGCACGCATATGCATCATGAGATGGCGAACAATGTTGTAAAAGAAAGTTTTCCTTTTCATCGCACGAAAAAGGCATTTTCCATTTTCTGAGTGCCCAAAAAGAGGTGTTTTGTGAAGTAACCATCAAATAAAAGTTTAAAAATGGTACCACCCCATTTTTTAAAAATAGTATACCACCTTGCAAGGACAATGTACCAACTGGGGTATCTTAAACCATTTCATCCATCCCTTATGAAAAAGACAAATTCCTGCCGATTCGGTAGGAAGTGAGTCATATTTGAACTACGGGTGCATGATCTGATGCAAATGATTTTTTGTATTAAATATTTTTATGTTCATAATATGCTATATCATCAAAGATCCAATGCAAGTTTTCCTTTTTGTCGCACCAAAAAACTATTTTCTATTTTCCTAGTGCCAAGAACGGGGTGTTTCATGAATCCCGACATAGTTTTGGTTGGTCTAGTGTTGAAAAGATACAATACATAATTAAATAGATGATATGGATTTCATATTTGGGTTCCTCTCATTTTTTGATTAATTTGGATATATTATTTGTCGAATTATGATTTACAGATTTGTAGATATGAATTATTCAATATTAAATGGAAAAAGGAAAAATAAAATTTTCATTTTCGTCGCACCAAAAAGCCATTTTGTATTTTCCGAGAGCCCAAAACGGGGTGTTTTGTGAAGCAATCACCAAATGAAATTTTGAAAATGGTACCACCCCATTTTCAAAATTAGTAGACCACCTTGAATGAAAAATGTCCTAACTAGGGTATCTTAAACCTTTCCGTCCACCCCTCGTGAAAAAGACAAATTCCTGCCGAATCGATAGGAAGTGAGTCAGATTTGAACTATAGGTACATGATCTGATGTTCATAATTTTTTGGAAAAATCATTTTAGGTTCACAATGTGCTATTTTATCATAGATCCAATGGAAGTTTAGCAAGGCTCAACTCCGAGCTAAGAATCTTCGTGTCCGCCATTTTAGAAAGTTTGACGACAGTTTGAAACGGACATAAAAAATTCAAACACGATCAAAACAATGCAAAACCTTCGCGTGATATCATATTATGTGACATAGTGGCAAGAAAAAATATCAAAATTGGTATATTGATTGTGTCTCAAAAAAACTTCTCAAAGTGACCTATCTTAATCGAGGTTTCCTTGTTTTCAATTTAAATGACCAATGTTATGGCCAGAATCGCGGCATATTTTACGATAATGTGCCCATATTGTGCATGCATGTGCATCATCGGATGGCGAACAATGTTGCAAAAAAAATCCTTTTCATTGCACCAAAAGTTCCATTTTCCGAGTGCCGAAAACGAGGTGTTTGTGAAGCAACCACCAAATGAAAGTTTAAACATGGTACCACCCCATTTTGTAAAAATAGTAGACCACCTTGCATATACAATGTACCAACCGGGATATGTTGAACCTTTCCGTCCATCCCTCGTGAAAAAGACAAATTCTTGTCGAATCGGTAGGAAGTGAGTTAGATTTGAACTACGGGTACATGATCTGATGCTCATGATTGTTTGTAAAAATTAATTTTAGTTCGGAATATGCTATTTCATCATAGATCTAATGCAGGTTTTTCTTTTTGTCGCACGAAAAAGTCATTTTCCGAGTGCCAAGAATGGGGTGTTTCATGAATCTTAACATAGTTTCGGTTGGTATAGCGTTGAAAAGATATGATACATAATTAAATAGATGATAGGGATGTCATATTGGATTCCTCTCATTTTTCTGATCGATTTGGATATATTATTTGTTGAATTATGATTTATAGATTTGTAGATATGAATTATTCAATATTAAATGGAAAAAGGCAAAATAAATAAATTTTATTTTATTTTTATTTGAATTCAAGATTATTATTACTTATTCATTGTTGTTTACTTAAATAATTGTATGGAATATAAAAAAAATTGTCTAACATTATGGTCCAATAGTTAATAGGATTGATATGATACTATTCATAATAAGTTCTAATTTCTTTGTGAGAAGCTCATGCGGAAAGAATGGAGAAGTTAAGCGTCCTGGGGCTGAAGTAGTGTTAGGATGGGTTACTAGACCGTTCGGCAAGTTTGACTACAAATATAATTTGACTTGAGATTATGTGTACTTAGAATTAAAAATGTTCATGTGAGATTAACGAGTTAAACAATTCAAAAAAGTTACAAAAAATTAGAATTTTTTTTGATTTTTTTTGGAAAAGTCTAGTCTGACAGAACCAAACGGCCGTTAGTCATCTAGGTGGAACCCATATGGTCTATACCAACGACAAAGACGTCGGCGTAGCTATATAGATCGATGGCTTTTCTATGCCGAGACGGATAGAGGGGCTACGCCTATGGGCTATACGTCAATGATAGCCGTCGGCGCTGCCTATGCCGACGGGGTTTTAGACTATGCCGACGGGGGCCGACCATCTATCAGTCTTCTTCCGTAGTGTCTCTCTCTCATATTCATGATCCACATCATAGACAAGGAGAGGAAAATGGCATGACGACCAGAGCCGTGCCCACGTTACGATACCCGATTGGACACGCACGAACTAGCTAGATTATTTGCTAGACCGTATATTCATCATGATTTGTAAGTAAGACATTAATTGGCAATTAGATTTGTTTTTTCATAGTGTACAAGAGCGCAACAGCGTTGTGCACAACGATTTGCGCTGAGACTTTAGACCCAACTTCCTATACGAAAGTTTAGACTGATTTCTGAACCTAAAAAATGTAACTACACCGATAGAAAAATGCATAGCTAGCCACCTGCTGACCGATAATTGGGCAGCATGAGCCCAAAGACCGTACACGTGTCAGGCCTACCTCACTCGCGAAGTACCCTTTTCCCATATATATATACAAACACAAGCTAGTGTGGCAACATAATCACTCTGCCTTCTGATCGATTCCGGCCGTTAGCAGTCTCTCTCTGCTGCGCTTTGGGCACCCGCCGGATTTCCATTGGCGGATGCAGATGCTTCTAGCGAGCTTTCGAACAATAATTTGGCGGGCCCGCCTGATTCTCTATTCTCACTATACTGTGTTTGGATGTATGAATTTAGGCCCGGAAATGAATTGGAGTGGCAATTCCAAATCTAAGATGGAAAAGAAACGACTTTCGGTTTCAATTCTTTTGTTTGGATGTGCTTAGTATTTGTTGTTGGAATTAAAGGATGGTACCAAATTCCATTTCCTGTTTGGATGTACAAACCATGAAATGTATTGTTGAGTTTGGATAATATAGGCCAAGTTCTTGGTTCCAGCTATATACTACTCCAAGTACAAACATATGTCCAGCCAGCATATAAAAAATTATAAACATAATAATTCATCTGCACTCATCCATTGAATGAAACTGAAACCTAAAGTTGTTATTCTACTTCAGAGAGCATACGTACACAACCACTTGTGGCAAGTTTCTACAGCGGACGCTGTTCCATCCTCTCATACAAGAAAGGTAGCAACCTGGGCGGTGCTACCGGCGAGTTGGCTAGCTCGTACACGAGGCGCGCGAGCTGCCGACTGTCGTCCTCGCAGAGCTGCTACTAGTTCTTCAAGAATTCTGCAATTAAATAAATCAGATAAAAAATCAGCCAAAACTAGCTTTGTGTGGCTGCTGGAATTGAAGGGTTCAGTGAAGAAGATGATGGCCAAAAAGAGGATGGCCCTGAACGTCGCCGCCCAGTCGAACGCCGTAGTCGTTGTCCCTCCCGTTGTCGTTCTAATCCTTCCCGCTATCTAGGGTTTAGACCGAGCGGAGAGAGGGGCAGCCAGTGGGAAGAGGGTAAGGGAGGATGGAGGACGGGCAGGAGGGAGGCTAGGGAAGGCAGGACGGGAGGGAGGCCGTACCTGCGCCGCTGCTGCCGAGGTCCTCTGGTCGCTCGCATCGCGTGGAGGGAGGGGCTTGCTCGCGTCGCGAGTCAGGCAGACTCGTACCGCTTTGTTGATTCCAGCGAGTTTCCGAGGGTGAGAGCTCGGAATCGCTGGAGGGGAACTTTGCACGTGAGGAGGCCCGGCTCGAAATTGGTCTCAGTTTCCAGGCCAAAATTCCAAGCGCACCCAAACAGAGGAAACTGAGGCCCGAATTCCAGATTCTCCAATTCCAAGCCTAAATTACTACATCCAAACACAATGTAAAGGAAAAAGGTTATCCATTCGCGACCCCTCAGAGCATTAGTCCCGGTTGCGCCACCAACCGGGACTAATGCTGGCACGCGTCCCGGTTGGAGCGGGCACGGGGCCAGGGGGCATGCGTCCCGGTTGGTAAGGGGGAATACGTTCCGGTTGGAGCCACCAACCGGGACTAAAGATTTGGCCACAGGCTGTGGCACGCACCTTTAGTCCCGGTTGCTGGCTCCAACCGGGACTAAAGACCCCCTGCCCTCTTTAAATGCAACGCCCCAGCCCTCGCTGCCTCCACTCTGTTTTTTTGAATGGTGGAAGGTGTGAGGGGGTGTGCTAGTTTTTTCTCATGCATGCATTGAAGGTGTTTGTTGAAATGTTTGAGTGAATAATTCCGTTGAATTTCTCATAGAACAAAAATATAGAAGGTGTCCGAGACGCACTTGAGCTTTCTCCTCTTTATTTCCCTCGATCGAGGTTAGCAATCTTATCTTTTCTAGGTCATTGATACAATTCATGTGTCGGTGTGAATTGGTTATTTCACTATTTATGATGTCATGTTTTTTGATAAACTTACTTATATGATGCAGATGAACGGTCGGGAATGGATGTACGGTGACCGGCGCGTAGCCGGGTATATCAAAGACGTGGATAAATTTATCGATGTGGCTACGGCAAACAAAGAGAATGGATTTATACGTTGTCCATGTGTTCAATGTCGGAACAACAAGGAGTACTCTTCCTCGAAAATCATTCGCGGCCACCTGATTATGAAAGGTTTGATGCCCAACTATAATTGCTGGACCAAGCACGGGGAAAGAGGGGTTATGATGGAAGATGGTGAAGAAGAAGATGATGATAACAACTATCATCATATGTTTCCTGAATACAGTGATACTGCAATGGAAGAAAATGGAGAGGAAAGAGGTGAAGAACGGGCATCAGATGAGCCGGCTGATGAACTTGGTAGGGCCATTTCTGATGCAAAGCGAGACTGTTAAACAGAAAATGAGAAGTTTAAGTTAGAGGGAATGTTAGAAGATCACAAGAAATTGTTGTACCCAAATTGTGAAGATGGCAGCACAAAACTCGGTACCACACTGGAATTGTTGCGATGAAAGGCAGAGTGTGGTCTAACTGACTCCTCATTTGAAAAGATGTTGAAAATAATGAAGCCGAAGTTTCCAAAACATAACGAACTTCCCGAGAGTACCTACGAAGCAAAGAAGACTCACTGTCCTCTAGGATTAGATGTGCAAAAGATACATGCATGCATTAATGACTGCATCCTCTACCGCGGTAAGGGGTATGAGAATTTAGATAAATGCCCGGTATGCAACGCGTTGCGGTATAAGATCAGACGAGATGACCCTGGTGATGTTGAGGGAGAGCCCCTCCGGAAGAGGGTTCCTGCTAAGGTTATGTGGTATGCTCCTATAATACCAAGGTTGAAACGCATGTTCAGAAACAAAGAGCATGCCAGGTTGTTGCGATGGCACAAAGAAGACCGTAAGAAAGACGGGAAGTTGAGACACCCTGATGATGGGTCACAGTGGAGAAAAATCGAGAGAGACTTCCCAGACTTTGCAGGTGACGCAAAGAACTTATGGTTTGGTCTAAGTACGGATGGCATGAATCCTTTTGGGGAGCAGAGCTGCAGTCACAGCACCTGGCCCGTGACTCTATGTATCTACAACCTGCCTCCTTGGTTGTGCATGAAGCATAAGTTCATTATGATGCCAGTGCTCATCCAAGGCCCAAAGCAACCGGGCAACGACATTGATGTGTACCTTAGGCCATTAGTTAAAGAACTCTTACAGTTGTGGGGCAAACTAGGTGTACGTGCATGGGATGAGAACAAACAGGAGCCATTTAATCTACGAGGGTTGTTATTCGTAACCATCAATGATTGGCCTGCTCTTAGTAACCTTTCAGGACAGACAAACAAGGGATATAAGGCATGCACCCACTATTTAGATAAGACCGAAGGTACATATTTGCATAAATGCAAGAAGGTTGTGTACCTGGCGAATCGATGATTTCTTCCGACCAATCATCCCGTAAGAAAGAAAGGCAAGCATTTCAAAGGTGAGGCAGATCACCGGAAGAAGCCTGAACTCCCTGCTGGTGATGATGTATTTGGTATGGTCAAGGACACAGAAGTAATCTTTGGAAAGGGTCCCGGCGGTCAATCAGTTCCGAACGACGTCGCTACAGGACACACACCCATGTGGAAGAAGAAATCTATATTTTGGGAGCTGCCATATTGGAAAGTCCTGCGCGTCCGCTCTTTAATCGACGTGATGCACGTGACGAAGAATCTCTACGTGAACCTGCTAGGATTCCTAGGCGTGTATGGGAAGACAAAAGATACACCTGAAGCACGGGAGGACCAACAAATTATGAAAGACCCAAAGAACATGCATACACATAACAAGAGGGATAAAGGGCGTCACTTAAGTCGTGCCAGCTATGCTCTTACCAAAGCAGAGAAGGAAATCTTTTTTGAAGTCCTTTACAGTGTCAAGGTGCCGTCGGGCTTCTCATCTAATATAAAGGGGATGATAAATATGGCAGAGAAAAAGTTCCAAAACCTGAAGTCTCATGACTGTCACGTGATTATGACGCAGTTGCTTCCGATTGTATTGAGGGGGCTTCTACCGGAAAATGTTTGAGTACCCATTGTGAAGCTGTGTGCATTCCTCAATGCAATATCTCAGAAGGTAATCAATCCAGATATTCTGCCAAGGTTACAGAAGGATGTGGTACAATGTCTTGTTAGTTTTGAGTTGGTGTTCCCACCATCCTTCTTCAATATTATGACGCATCTCCTGGTTCACCTAGTGGAAGAGATTGCCATTCTCGGTCCGGTATTTCTGCACAATATGTTCATGGGAGTCTTAAAGAAATATGTTCATAACCGTGCTAGACCAGAAGGAAGCATCTCCAAGGGATATGGAACAGAGGAGGTCATTGAGTTTTGTGTTGACTTTATTCCTGACCTTAAGCCGATTGGTGTTTCTGACTCGCGGCATGAGGGAAGACTAAGTGGAAAAGGCACGCTAGGAAAGAAAGCAATGATATGTAGGGACGGAGATTCTTTCACTAAAGCACACTACACAGTTCTACATAATTCCACCTTGGCAGCTCCGTATATCGAGGAACACAAGAATATTGTACGCTCCAAAAACCCGGGGAAGCCTGAATCATGGATTACAGATGAACACATGAAAGTCTTTCGGTGGTTGGATGCGGACACATCTCTTGAATGACACCACTGTTGGAGATCAGCTATACTTGTTGGCCGCGTCACCATCTTCTACTATATTGAATTTCCAAGGGTACGAAATAAATGGGAATACATTCTACATGATCACCCAAGATAAAAAGAGCACCAACCAAAATAGTGGTGTCCGCTTTGATGCAATAGACGAGAATGGACAAAAGGACACATATTATGGTTACATAGAGGAGATATGGGAACTAGACTATGGAGTCTCTTTTAAGGTCCCTTTGTTTCGCTGCAAATGGGTCAACCTGAATGGGGAAGGGGTAAAGATAGACCAGTTGTACGGAATGACAACAGTGGATCTCAACAATCTTGGTTATAGAGATGAACCATTCGTCCTAGCCAATGATGTGTCTCAGGTTTTCTATGTGAAGGACATGTCCTCCAGACCGAAAAAAAGAAAAAATATGCAAACGAATACATCATATGATGAGCCAAAGCGTCACATAGTTCTTTCAGGAAAAAGAAACATCGTGGGAATCGAGGACAAGACAGACATGCCAGAAGATTATAATAAGTTTGATGAAATTCCGCCCTTCACAGTGAAAACTGACCCAAGCATTCCGTTAAGTAAAGAAGATGCTCCATGGTTACGTCTGAAGCGGTCATAAGGAATGACATATGCCAAGAAGTTCATGCTCATATTATGTAACTCTAGTTCATGTCTTTCGCGGTTTGTGGCTTGACCGAAGGATATCTTTCTCGGTTTGTGGCCTTTAGTCCCGGTTTTGTAGTCTCAGTTTTTAATATTAATAAATGTCTTGAGTGTTAGTCCCGTTTTGTGGCTGGACCGGGAGGACTGGGCTCCGTCGGCATCTCCCTGAAACTGGCCGCAGTGGTGTCCCTGCTCTCGAAAACCATCTTGCAGCTTGTAACTTCACTAACTAGATCAATACGCCTCGGAGCTAACTAATTTCACATATTAGGGAGTGCCCCTATGACCAGTTTCTCGGAGATGCCGGAGGACTGGGCCCCGTCGGCATCTCCCTGAAACTGGCCGCAGTGGTGTCCCTGCTCTCGAAAACCATCTTGCATCTTGTAACATCACTAACTAGATCAATACGCCTCGGAGCTAACTAATTTCACATATTAGGGAGTGCCTCTATGACCAGTTTCTCGGAGATGCCGGAGGACTGGGCTCCGTCGGCATCTCCTTGAAACTGGCCGCAGTGGTGTCCCTGCTCTCGAAAACCATCTTGCAGCTTGTAACTTCACTAACTAGATCAATACGCCTCGAAGCTAACTAATTTCACATATTAGGGAGTGCCTCTATGACCAGTTTCTCGGAGATGCCGGAGGACTGGGCTCCGTCGGCATCTCCCTGAAACTGGCCGTAGTGGTGTCCCTACTCTCTAAAACCATCTTGGAGATGCCTCAAACTGGCTGGAGGACTGGACTCACAAGGATGCATATTTATAGTACAAGCAGCTCGGCATAATGTCGACACTCACGACATAATGTCGACACTCACCCCTATTATTAGTGCTGACTCATCTTTAGTCCCGGTTGGTGACACCATCCGGGACAAGGTACAAGCCGCACGACATAATGTCAACACTCACCCCTATTATTAGTGTTGCCTGGCCGACTCTGCCGCAATCCCTTCAGTCGCGGTTGGTTTCTCCAACCGGGACTAAATATGAACCCTCTCTTTATATAGGCATTTCCCTCTATTTATTAGGTAACAGTCAAGACATTTAATAATATTAAAAACCGGGACAAACCGGGACTAGCTAACACTCAGGACTAAAGCCGCCCCCTTTAGTCATAATCATGCCTAGTCCTATAGTACGCAGCTTCAGGGTCTTCATCGTCGTCGTCATCATCATCGTCATCGTCACCTGCCACTCCGGGGATCCTCATCCCGTCCATGGCATATACCAGGGCCATTCCAGCCTCGGATTCACGGCGGGTGGGAGAGGGGTCTCCTGGAAGACAATGCCGCTACCGCCGGGACAGTGTGGGGCCTGTGGCGGGTGGACTCGTGGGCACCGTAGGCGAGGATGGTCTCCCCCGGCGATGTAGCGCATCACTCCGATGATAGTACGGTTCACCCACCACAGACGACGGCCGGCTTCGTTGTGGTTCACCGGTGGCGGGCCATCACCCTCGTACCTGGCGAGCTCCCTTTCCCGCCTATTAGCAAAGAAGGCATTCCAGGTGTCGTAGTTGTCGGGATCCCACTAGGGATCCATCCGCTGCTCCGGCGTGAGCTCGAGGTAGAAGTGGTTTGTGATGGCCGCGTAGCGTGCGGAACCTTGAGGTATAGGAGGGACAGGAACCCCTCCAGCGCTCAGCATCCAGCCGGCGGGCGGCCGGTAGCCCGGCGGACAAGGGTAGTTGGACGCGCACAGCGCCTCGGTCTCCTCGAGGGTCAGAATGGCCCAGTAGGCGTTGTCCATTGTTCTAAGAGAGGAAGGTGTGGATGTGTGGATAGCCATGACACGATCACCCTAAATATAGAGGGAAAGGGCGGGAAAACTTGGCGTGAAGCTTTGGGAAATGGCGGAAAATATCTTTAGTCCCGGTTAGTGACTACATCCGGGACTAAAAGCTCTAGTAGAAAGTAAAGGGCGGGAAAACTTGGCGGGAAGAGGTGGGAAATGGCGGAAAATATTTTTAGTCCCGGTTTGTGACTACATCCGGGACTAAATGTTTGTCGAACAATGAAAATCCTTCGCGTGGTAGTCCATAGTTAGAAATTCAGATAATTCAAAACGGATATAATAAATTCAAAAAAAAATCCGAACAATGAAAATCCTTCGCGTGGTGTCATATTTTGTTACATAGTTGAAAGGAAAAATACCATACTTGGTATATTGATCATGTTTCGAAAAAACCTTCACAAAATGACCTATCATGTCCGAGGTTTCATGGTTTTCGGTCCAAATGACCGATGTTATGTGCTAAATCACGGCATAGTTTGTGATGTTGTGCCCATATTATGCATGTGTGTGGACATTGGTATGGAGAAAAATGTTGCAGGAGGAAGTTTTCCTTTTTGTCGCACGGAAAAGCCCTTTTCCATTTTCCGAGCGCAAAAAACGGGTCGTTTTGTGAAGTAACCACCAAAATGCCGTTTCAGAATGCTACCGTCCCATTTTCCTAAAATACTATACCACCTTACATGGACTATCTCCCAACCGGTACATCTCAAACCTTTTCGTCCATCCGGGGTAAAAAGGACAAATGTCTGCTAAATCGGCAGGAAGTGGGTCCGGTTTGTACTACAGGTACATGATCTATCGCCCGTGATTTTTTGAAAAAATCATTTTTAGACTCGCAATATGTGGTTTCTTTAGAGATACAATGCAAGTTCTAACGATGCTCGTCCCCTATCTTCATGCACACCGGTTCAACCATAGTTAGAAATTCAGATAATTCAAAACGGGCATAATAATTTCAAAAAAAAATCGAACAATGAAAATCCTTCGCGTGGTGTCATATTTTGTTACATAGTTGAAAGGAAAAATACCAGACTTGGTATATTGATCATGTTTCGAAAAACCTTCACAAAATTACCTATCATGTTCGAGGTTTCATGGCTTTTGGTCCAAATGACCGATGTTATGTGCTGAATCACGACATAGTTTGTGATGTTGTTCCCATATTATGCATGTGTGTGGACATTGGTATGGAGAACAATGTTGCAGGAGGAAGTTTTCCTTTTTGTCGTACGGAAAAGCCCTTTTCCATTTTCCGAGCGCAAAAAACGGGTCGTTTTGTGAAGTAACCACCAGACGGGTCGTTTTTTGAATTACTTATTCAAATCTAAATTCCAAATTGATATTAAAAAAATATAAGTTAATTAATTTTAAATTGTAAATGTTTCATATTTTAAATGGTTACATTAATTATTTGTTAAAACAGAAAATGGTTTTGAATTATTTATTCAAATTCAAACACTTTTTATGTTTAACGTTTTTCTAAATTCCAAATTAATATTTAAACATATAAGTTAATTCATTTTAAAAGGTTACATTAATTATTTTTTAAAAATAGAAAATGGTTTTGGATTATTTATTCAAATCCATACACTTCTTATGTTTAAAGTTTTTCTAAATTCCAAATTGATATTAAAAAATATAATTTAATTCATTTTTAATTGTAAATGGTTCATATTTTAAATGGTTACATTAATTATTTTTTAAAATAGAAAATGGTTTTGAATTATTTATTCAAATCCAAACACTTTTTATGTTTAAAGTTTTTCTAAATTCCAAATTAATATTAAAATTATAAGTTAATTCATTTTAAATGGTTACATTAATTATTTTTTAAAAATAGAAATTGGTTTTGGATTATTTATTCAAATCCATACACTTTTTATGTTTAAAGTTTTTCTAAATTCCAAATTAATATTTAAAAAATATAAGTTATTTCATTATTAATTTTAAATGGTTCATAGTTTAAATAGTTACATTAATTATTTTTCAAAACAGAAAATGGTTTTGAATTAGTTATTCAAATTCAAACACTTTTTATGTTTAAAGTTTTTCTAAATTCCAAAGTAATTATCATTTAAAAAACATTACAAATTTAAACCCCAAATTAAAAATAAGGCGGGAACAGAGAGAAAATAACTGAAAAAATTTGAAAACAGGGGAATACGTCCCGGTTGGAGCCACCAACCGGGACTAAAGAGCCCCCTGCGCGCGCGCCCCTTCAGCTGCTGAAAATTGGACTATACGTCCCGGTTGGTGGCTCCAACCGGGACGTATGCACTTTTAGTCCCGGTTGGAGCCACCAACCGGGACGTATACTCCCTCCCCTTTATATAACTTCTCTTCTTCTCTGCTTCTCTTCTCTGCTTATCATCGACGACGCCGCCAGGCTGCCCGTGCCTCCGCCTCCGTCGTCGTCAACGCCTCCGCCTCCGGCCGCCACCGCCGCGCGCTCCCCGTAGCGTCTCCTTCCCCGACGACCGCCGCCCGCGTCTCTTCCTGCTGACGACCGCGCCGCCCGCACCCTTCCCCCACCGCCGCGCGTTAGGTACGGCGCCCCTCCCTGCCTAAGTCCCCCCTCCCTCTGCTGCTGCTGGTTGGCGCGGCGGCTTCGATCGGGTGGTGCACCGTCGCCGGCGCCGTTTCCTCCACCGCCGCGTCCTCCTTGTCCACGACCACGGCGGCCGCGTCCTCCTTGACAGCGGCGGCGAGGGGTGGCCAGGCCCCCCCTATGGTTCGACCCCTCTCAAGGATATGCAATGGGGGCTAGCACTAATTTTGATGCTTGATTACTAATTGTAATACTTTGTCCATTAGCCTAGACCAATATGTGCAATGTATTGATTGCTCAAGTTTTATGGAACAAATCCAAAACATTATAGACTTGTTATTTAACGGATTTGTAGTCGTAAAGCAAATAAAATAAAGTTTTAGTTATAGAAAATGTGTTCGGATAACAAAACTACGTATATTTAAGATTTAGTATAGTGTTGTTATTTAAGATTTATGATGCGCGAGATGTGCGGCGGCGGCAACAGCGGCGCGAGATGTGCGGCGGCGGCTGCTCACGCCGGCGAGCCCAACATGGCTGCTCCTTCTCTGGTGACAGATGACACTGTTTCCCCTTTGCTTGCGTGGCTGCTGAGGTGGCTCCGGGCCCCACCTGTCAGCCACTATGGCTAGTTGTTACTATGGTGCAAAAGGTTTAAACATTTGATTTAATAATTTCAGAATTTGAATAAAACTTGTAAATTCAATAACTTTTAATCTGTAATACAGAAAAATACAAATAATATACCAAAATGTTCAGAAAAATGAGAACTATCTATCTATGCTATAATCATGCATTGTTCAACAACTTAGATGACAAGTTTAATTAGAACACCCTAGTAACCCTAACAGGTGATTCCGGAGTTCCTTGAGTTAGGGTTTGCGCCCCTCGGAACCCCGATTAACTTGTCGAGCATGCTTTAGGGTTACATTCCAATGCACATTAACTTGTCGTATCATCATCATTGCTTGAGCATTGCATCGATGCCATGTGTTGATTGTTTCCCTTTCTTTCCGGTGATTTGGTTCTTCTCGGTAGAATACGATATCGAGATCGAGATCGAAGACCGAGATCAAGACCATAGATAGATCGAAGACCTTTTGTAGCCTTATACTCATGTTCCCCTCTCATAGCCTTAGGGTTTAGGGTTTCTCTTCATTTTTATTATTGTGTATGTATATATTAGGGTTTCTTCTTAACTTTCTCCTTTAGCCGCTTTGACTTATTCGTTTTTCGACCTTTGCAGAAAATATGGACCCACACGTCAGAGACGAAGAAAAGGAAGAGTTGATCCAAGGTGTGATCCGTGGGGAAGATAATTTAGACGTTTCAACGTTTCTGAACAACTCCGGTGAGGGTGATCCTCTTTTTACCGGAATAGACAACTTGTTTGAGGTTGAAGGTGTTGCCTTCCGCAAGGGAGAAGGCGATGCCTTGTGTAATCGAGAAGATGAACGCTCCGGCGAGGTGCATGTAATATAAATCAATTCATTAATTAATCATTTGCTATCTATATAGAAATAGTAACGATGATCTTTCTTCTTTTAGCCCTCCGGATCGAAGGAATCTACTGAAAAGAGCAGACGAGGCCCAACCAAAAAGTTGCAAGACCATGAGAGGTTCAGGATCGAAGATGTCGCTGAAGACGGCAAACTGACAGCTCCCGAAGTTGTCGCAACCAAATTTGTGGCACAATGCGGAGTAATCGTTAGGGACTTAATCCCGATCACCATTAGAAATTGGAATAGGCCTGCTAATGCGGATGAAGAGGGAACATGTTTATTTGTCCCTAACCACGCCAAAGATTTACTGTGGAAGAGGCTCATGGTTAATTTCAAACTACCAAAGATAGAGCTGGATCCAAATGCGGAGGATCCAGTTGAGGACGCCTTACAACATGGGAGAGCCATGGAGGCTAAGGTCAGGGAGTGGGCTTTGAAGAAGATGGCCCACTGTTTCACCAACTGGAAGAAAAGATTACACCTTGACTATGTCATGAAAAACAAGACTCCCGATTTCAAGAATATTCAGTTTGAGAAGATAAAACCATTCTGGGCTGAGTTTGTGGAATACAAGAAATCAGAAAAAGCTAAGAAAATGTCTGAAACGAATAAGCTGAATGCTGCTAACAAGAAGTATCACCATACTATGGGGCACGGTGGCTACAGGGCTGGCATTCCTAAGTGGGAGAAACTTGAGCAGGAACTGCGTGATAAAAAGATTACCCCAGAGACAGACGATTGGGTAGAACGTGCAAGGAATTGGTTTTACGGGCATGGGGCACGTTGGACTCGGAAGGGAGGTGTATATATAACATACGACATAAAGAAGACCCCTTGCCAATCGAGAGGATCAGAAAAGCAGTAAAGGCTGTTAAAGATGGGGACTTCATTCCCGATAGAGAGAATGATGAGCTCACACTCGCCCTTGGAAATAAGGAACATGATGGACGAACACGAGGCACAAGAGGCTCCCAACCATGGAGGACTGGGTTTCCCGAAGAGAGGAAGAAATATCCTGATAGAAGCCGTTAGAGGAGAAAGGACAGGGTGAAAGTTGAAGCAAATAGTCAGAAAGAGCGAATGCGTTTAATTGAAGAACGATTAAAGCAACAACAAGATGAAATTAACGCACTTAAAGAGCAAAGTACTACCGGTCCATCTCAGCAGCACACTGCATTCGATGCTACCGGCCTATCGAATAATCGAAAAAGCAGTGTGGCTTCCACCGAGGTCCCAGGTGATGACAATGGCGACGACGATGATGCACCGACGATGGCTCCTGTTGGCTACCCAGTGGATGATATCACAGAGATGACACACTGCGAGCTACATGTCAAAGTTGTGAACATATCAATAAAGGTGGCGGTCGGCTATGCCTTACCAATTGGACCCACACCAACTTGCCACTGTCGTCTGGTTCCAGAGGGCTACGTTGTTGTCGGCGTGGATGAAATCATGCCCACCTTTGAAGTTTTGGATCTTCACTACCCTGCAGGTGAAGGGGATGTGACTGTGCTGGGAGACGCAAAAAACGTCACCATTCTATGGCCGAAGGAATGTATCGTGCTTCGAAATCACACGCCAAGGCCATCTTCGCCGCCGCCTCACCCGTCTCCAGCGAGGTAGTCGCCGCCGCGGCAGCCGTCTTCGTCGCCTCACCCGGCTCCGTCGCCTCACCAATCTCCGGCGCAGCCATCGCCGCGGGAGCCATCACCGGCGCCTAAGGGTCAAAAGCGTAAGTGTACCGCTACTGTGCCTCGTGGTAAGCGATCGCCGAAACGTAAACAAGAGCCTCTTCCAAAAGTACCAAAGGTTCCTCCCAAGAGAGCTTATGACTATACTGAAGAGGAGACTGCGGCGATCGTTGATGCGGAAACGACAGCGCTTTTCGCTAAGCTGAGGCGGCCGAAAGAGCCAGAGTTCCCCAGCACCAAAGAAGAAAAAGCCAAAGTGTTGAAAATGCTAAAGAATATTCATCAACCCGAGCCAAAGCT
The DNA here is from genome assembly GCA_910589765.1 of Avena atlantica. Taxonomy (NCBI): domain Eukaryota; kingdom Viridiplantae; phylum Streptophyta; class Magnoliopsida; order Poales; family Poaceae; genus Avena; species Avena atlantica. Next base: position 343,513,551 of record OU342736.1, on the reverse strand, counting down.
GTCATCATACTATGAGCGTTCTATTCTCAAGTCACATGCGGCACAAAAAGCCTCGAAGAGCAGTACTGATGCAAGCGAGAAATCTGTTGCCCAGCTCGGAGAACAAGCAAAACAGACTTGCACCCCTCTCAAGGTGATTTCTCAAACCAGTGTGGGGTCGAGCAAATATGGGGCCGAAGAGCAGTATGATCCAGAGGTAGTTGCTGATGGGGTTCGTAGCATGGAAAACAAAAAATTTCTATCGCATACAAACAAACAAGCCAAGATCTATCTACTAGATTGTAGCAACGAGTCGATGGAATAACTCACCCTCGAAGATTCCAAAGCGGTTAACGAGAGCAGATTCTCGTGGGTGATGTAGTCGTACTCTTTCCGATCTCAAGATCGCGTAGACGATCCTTCCGGCGCCACGTTCCGGCAGCGCTCCCGCAGTCGGTCACACGTTCGGTACTCGACGAAGACCTTCCTCTCCCTTGTTCCAGCAGGCAGCGGAGGTTGTAGCACTCTCCTCGCGATTCCGGCAGCACAACGACGTGGTACCGGAAGTAGAGGGGAGATCCCGCAGGGCTTCGCCTTAAGCCGGAGCGAGTATGGTGGAGTATGAGAGAGTACTATTAGTGGTCTAGGGATTAGACACACCAATTAGAAGGCTCTAAACCGAAGGTTAGGGCAATTAGAAGCTCTAAACCAAAACGGCTCTAAACCGGAGATTAGAGGATAGGAACTTGTGTGTCTAGAGGAGGAGGCCCTGCCCCTCCTTTTATAGGTGGGAGGGGCGGCCAAGGGGAGGGGAGTCCCTCCCCAAGTCGGCCTTGGTTGGCGCGCCGGCTTGGAGGGACTCCTCCCCCAAGTCGGTTCCAACCACCTCTTGCTTGTTTCCCCACAGTTTCTTGTTTTAGCCGTTTGACTTTCAAACTGGACATTTGACTTTTCTGTTTTAGGATTCAATTTAATCCTTTATTTGGGACAGCAAGAACACTTAGTACATGATGCAATCATTCCAATATGTAATGACACATTCATGTACCCCTTCCCCCCGGAGTGCCGGACAATCCGGAACCTTCTAGAACATTCCCGATGAAAACACCGGAATCATTTCCCGAACTCCGAAACGGAACTTTCCTTATATGAATCTTATTCTCCGGATCACCTCGTGATATCCCGGATCCCATCCGAGACTCCGAACAACATTCGGTCTCTTTCTCATAATACCATAACTACTCAAACAACGTCGAATCCTTAAGTGTGTCTCCCTACGGTTCGTGAATTATGCGGACATGATCGAGACACTTATCCGAACAATAACCAATAGAGGAATCTGGAAATTCATATGGCTCCCACATATTTCTACGATTACTTTGTGATCGAATGAACCACTTACATACGATACCAATTTCCCTTTGTCTCACGATAGTTTACTTATCCGAGGTTATGATCGTCGGTATCTCTGCATACCTAGTTCAACCTCGTTACCGATAAGTACTCTTTTCTCGTTCCCGTGATATGTGATCCCTTGTGAGCCAGTCACATGCTTGCAAGCTAATTGGATGACATTTCACCGAGAGGGCCCAGAGTATATCTATCCGTCATATGGATGGACAAATCCCACTCTTGATCCATGTGTTTCAACCAATACTTTCTGAACACTCAATGCCACCTTTATAGCCACCCTGTTACGGTGTGGTGTTTGATGACATCAAAGCATCCATCCGGAAAAGGTGATATGCATGATCTCATGGTCGAAGGAATTAGGTTACTATGTATCAGAAAGCATATAGCAATTGAACTATTGAAATGACTTGATCTTTATGCTACGCTTATCTATAGGAGTATGTCCATCACATCATTCTCCTAATGATACGATCCTGTTGTTAATAACATCTCTATGTTCATGATCAGGAAACCATGATCATATATTAACCAACAAGCTAGTTTAACAAGAGGCTTTACTAGGGACTCTTATTTTAGTTTACAAATCACACAAGTATCAATGTTTCCGGTTAATACAATTATAGCATGGTATGTAAACATTTATCATAAGTGTGAAGATATGATAATAACCACTTTATTATTGCCTCTTGGGCATATCTCCAACAGTCTCCCACTTGCACTAGAGTCAATAATCTAGTTTCAAACCTTTGTGTATTCAACACCTATGGCTTTCCGGTGTTGTTTGTAAACGATTGCTAGTGGTCAACTGATCTCCGGATCTGACACTTCCAGGTCCGTGTGTAATTGCATGTCTTTGCATCTCTACGCATCACTCATTCTCTAATGAGATGGCTTTGTATAAATTTGGTCTTTCGGTGTGACCTTTAGTTCTTTGGGGTTAAAACATGTTGATAATATTGTCGCACAATATATCTTCATAGTATTATCCCTCTGTGAACTACACCTAGTTTGATAACAAACTACTTGACACAAATGCCCTCTTTTGCTGCTATAGTAGTAGTCATATACTTAGCCTTTTGTTGTAGTATCTGTCACAATGTCTTTAACTTTGGAACTCATCCAAATCCATTATGGAACTCACTTTCCATTATATTGTGCCACCTTTAATTTAGATTGAGATAAACTTAATTTGTACTTTGTGACAAAACTAGTATCAATGTAGTACTTTTACAATGAACTAACCATCTATTTGTCACTTCTACAAATATTATACTCTTAGTTCTTCCAAAAGATCATAAGAATATCCTTACTATTGTCCAATGATCATCTTACGAATCATTCTGGTATATGCTCACAACATTTAGAGCATAGGACATATCTGGATTTGTACATATCACAGTATGATTGATATAAATACTCTTTGTGATTTCATACATCAAGTATCAATCTATACTTGATTATTTGTTTCACTTTACCAAATGTCAATACACTTGAATATATCATCAACATTGAACTCATTCAATCCTTTCTGTGCGACAAGAACTTCTCTTGTAGTTTCTATATTGAACTCATTCAATATCTTGTCTATGTACTTCTGGCACAACCATATTAGCGTCCATTGATGCCAAATATTTGGGTTTTGCCTAAGTCTTTCATCGGGATGAAATTCTTAATATGTGTTAATAAAAGATACATTATTTCCAATCAACAATATGTCTTCCACATAATGTATTAGAAACATGTCTTAGCGCTCCCACTTAATTTCTTGCAAATGCAAGCATCTTCATCGTCTCTAATGAACTTTTAAACTCCTTTAACAGTTTCATCACAGTGAAGATTCCAACTCCACGATGCTCACTTTAACCATTGAAGTTTGCATACGCTTTTAGCATCCTTTGAATTAACAAAACCCTATGGACCGTGTTATGCACATGTCCTAGGTAACGATTCTATTAGAAGAACTTGTTTTGTTTATTCAACTACCATATAACAAATTATATATAGTGGTTGCTATATTAATCCGTCTAGACTAAAAATCGCTATGAAAGATCAAATCTTGTCATATACAACCTTTGAACATTGTTGTGAACTCTTTCCCAACATGTCGACTATTTCATAGATATGAAACATCCATGTCTATTTCTTTATAGATCCAAATACGACTGTAAGGTCTTGTACCTTCCCAGAGGGTCTTTCAAGTTCAAATCTTGATCTCTCGTATATGGAACTATCACGGATTTTATGGCTTCAAGCCATTTTACGGAGTCAGGGCCCATCATCGCTTCTTTGCATGTAGTACGTTCATTATTCTCAAATAATGATTCAACCCTCAAATCTTGGTATTTGATTGTTTACTCGACCTACTTGGTTCAACAGAAACTTTGACCTTCATAACCACAACCTTTGAGGCACGTGAGCCATGTGCATTGTTGCTGCCTCCGGAACACTTTTCCGGTGCTGCGCAACTCTGCACATATAGCTAAGGTTCTTTTAACCTTATCAAAGTTCTATTGTCCTCCCACTTAAATTTTTACGAAAAATTCCTTCTAAAAGAAACTTGACGTTCTAAGTGACAAACACTTTTGTCTCCGGTGTTATGGAGGAATACTTAACAAAGACAGGTTCATCCGACTTTGGTTGCAAACATCTTTCTTATGCATAGCATACCAATGTTTAAGAAAGGACAACTTGGGTTTTATCCCAAACCATAACATATGGTGTCATTTCAACGGATTATGATGGAGCTCTTTTCAGTGGAAAAACGGTAATCTCTAAAGCTTTTAATCTTTAAAATATAATGGCAGTTTTATGAATTATACCTTTGATCTTAACCATGTCAAACAAGGTTTAATTACATATCTCGAACGTTCCATACCCTTATGGTGTTTCGGGAAATGCAAATCCACGGAACAATTCCTTAAATCTTAGGTATTATGCTAAACTCTGTAACTCAAATATCTTCCTTTATGATCTTTATCATAAACTATTTATATTCTTGTTACAATGATTTTGCACTTCATCTTGAAAGTCTTTGAACTTTTCAAATGTTTCATACTTCATCCTTATTAAGTAAATATTCATATATTCACTCAAATTTTCGGAGAAATCATATGAAGTTGAAATCCATCGCTTTTGACTACACATAATGGACTTCGTACAACAATATGTACAAGTTCAAATAAGCTAGTCATTCGTTACCTTTTGGCCTATGAACGAAGTTTTAATTATCTCTAGGAAAGTTTCACAAGTGTCATTTGATCAAAATCAAAAGACTCCAAAATTCCATCCACATGGAGTTTCTTCATGTTTTCTTTCAATATAATTTAAACGGCGATGTCACTTCCTAAGTGATCTTTCAATCAATTCGTCTTTCGACATCTTTAGCATTAGTTTTATGGATGTGATTTATTCAACGAGATTTGCGAATCCATCTTTTATGGATTACGGTAATTATTTGAACAACCCTTTTGTTCTCATAATACCTGATAAAACAAATCTTGAAGGCAAGCTTTGATGTTTAACGAGCAACACAATAACCCTTTATTTGTTCTCGATGAACATCATCACATATTCTTTTGCTAGTTACTTAGGCCATTGTAGTTCATGAATTGTGTTGTTTCGTATGACGATTCACACCAACAAATTCAATATCAAATACTTAATAACCACATTGTTTAATAAGCAAAGAATATAGCCATAACATGTATATCATCTATATACTTAAACTGAACAATTCTAGTCTTTTCTTTTCTGCCATATATTTATGAGATTCTCTTTCAGTATTTCCTTTTCTGTTTGAAAGAATCTATCAACATCAATAGTGGAGTCATACATATGACACATAGTCCAAAACATGTATAGTTAAATACCAATGTCTTTGGACTTGCACTTTGAAGTAGATCACCATCATCAAATGTTTGGTGTTCTTTCAAATTCCTTTATTTAGTAATCTCTTGGTGTAGTAAATATTTTACCTACATCAATTATTCATCCTTATCATGGAATCGTCCATGATCAAGCTACTTTTAGCTTATAACGATGAATTACGAGTATAATGTTGCTATCCAAAACCTTTTGGAGGATTAGGACAACAAGTGTCTCCAACCTTTTGCAAATTCTCATCAAAATATGAGAACATGAACTTTGCCATATTATACTCAATCATGTTGTAACCAAAACTTCGTTTCAGATATCACAATATCTTCCACACATCATGGTTTCTGAAACAACTCTTTCAGATCCTAGATAACCTTGATATTAAGATAATCTTTTGAATATCAAGAATCATGGAGACAAACATGATACTCATATACTAACACTTTGGAATTGTCACTCTTGTTTTAATACCAATTATTAAACTTCATGGAGTAACCGGAACTTACTGAAAGTTTGCAATAGGACTTTTAAACTTTAGATTAACACTTCAAAACAATACGATACTAGTTCGTAAAGTAACTAACCAGAATTCTATAGTTCTATCATCTCAATTATAACTAAGCGTAAGGTGGTAAACGGATGCCAATGACTACAACAACTATGCAAATTCACTTTGATTTAATTTATGATAAATTGAGTTCTAATTAATAATTAAATTAATCTAGGTGAACTCCCACTCAAAACAATATCCCTCACATTGTTTTAGTGATCACACGAACCAAATCCACCATATCAAAACCGATCATCACGAGAGTTGTCATAGCTTCAATGGCGAACAATCAACATGTTCATCATATCTACTATATGACTCATGCTCTACCTTTCGGTAATCCGTGTTCCGAGACCATGTCTGTACATGCTAGGCTCGTCAAGATCAAACCTTAGTTTCTGCATGAGCAAATCTGGCTTGCTCACGTTGTATACACTTGCAGAATCTAACACACCCGATCATCACGTGGTGCTTCGAAACAACAAGCTTTAGCAAGGGTGCTAACTAAGGGTGAACACTTTATGACTTGAAATTCATGTGCATGAGGGATCATCTTATAATGCTACCGTCGTCTACTAAGCAAAACAAGATGCATAAAGGATTAACATCACATGCAATTCATAATATGTGATATGATATGGCCTTTCTTATTTGTGCTTCCGATCTCCATCTTCTAGCACGAACATGATCTCCGACATTGCATCAAGGTCAATGATGCTTCTCCATGGTTGTCGTCCACCGGCTTCAACTATTACAACTACTTTGAATAGACACGCGGGTCTTAACAGAATTTAAAGACAACCATATGGCTCCTGCCGGTTGCCGACTTACAATAAGGAACATTGCATACATCATACATAATCACAATCATGGCCATATCACATCACTGCACACCCCTGCAAAACAAAGTTAGACGCCTCTACTTTCTTTGCATATTTTACGTGGTTTGGGGCTTTCAATAAGTTTCGTTCTAACTTACGAACAAGAACCACAACATTGATACTAGTATTGTTAATCACCCGTTGTAAATTGGATCTTAACTATGCTAGGAGAAACAGGCACCCGCAAAGCCACTTATGCAATACAAGTTGCATGTCAAGCGTGGAGCAAGTCTCATGAACGATGTCATGTAAGGTTAGCCCGGGCCGCTTCATCCCAACATACCGCAAGATGCAAATTACACAAGAAGCAATCGACAATAAAAGCATCAACGCCCACAATGACCATTGTGTTTTACTCGTGCAACAGATCTACATATAGACACGGCTCTGATACCACTGATGGGGTTTGTAGCATGGAAAACAAAAAATTTCTATCGCATACAAACAAACAAGCCAAGATCTATCTACTAGATTGTAGCAACGAGTCGATGGAATAACTCACCCTCGAAGATTCCAAAGCGGTTAACGAGAGCAGATTCTCGTGGGTGATGTATTCGTACTCTTTCCGATCTCAAGATCGCGTAGACGATCCTTCCGGCGCCACGTTCCGGCAGCGCTCCCGCAGTCGGTCACACGTTCGGTACTCGACGAAGACCTTCCTCTCCCTTGTTCCAGCAGGCAGCGGAGGTTGTAGCACTCTCCTCACGATTCCGGCAGCACAACGGCGTGGTACCGGAAGTAGAGGGGAGATCCCGCAGGGCTTCGCCTTAAGCCGGAGCAAGTATGGTGGAGTATGAGAGAGTACTATTAGTGGTCTAGGGATTAGACACCAATTAGAAGGCTCTAAACCGAAGGTTAGGGCAATTAGAATCTCTAAACCAAAACGGCTCTAAACCGGAGATTAGAGGATAGGAACTTGTGTGTCTAGAGGAGGAGGCCCTGCCCCTCCTTTTATAGGTGGGAGGGGCGGCCAAGGGGAGGGGAGTCCCTCCCCAAGTCGGCCTTGGTTGGCGCGCCGGCTTGGAGGGACTCCTCCCCCAAGTCGGTTCCAACCACCTCTTGCTTGTTTCCCCACAGTTTCTTGTTTTAGCCGTTTGACTTTCAAACTGGACATTTGACTTTTCTGTTTTAGGATTCAATTTAATCCTTTATTTGGGACAGCAAGAACACTTAGTACATGATGCAATCATTCCAATATGTAATGACACATTCATGTACCCCTTCCCCCCGGAGTGCCGGACAATCCGGAACCTTCTAGAACATTCCCGATGAAAACACCGGAATCATTTCCCGAACTCCGAAACGGAACTTTCCTTATATGAATCTTATTCTCCGGATCACCTCGTGATATCCCGGATCCCATCCGAGACTCCGAACAACATTCGGTCTCTTTCTCATAATACCATAACTACTCAAACAACGTTGAATCCTTAAGTGTGTCTCCCTACGGTTCGTGAATTATGCGGACATGATCGAGACACTTCTCCGAACAATAACCAATAGAGGAATCTGGAAATTCATATGGCTCCCACACATTTCTACGATTACTTTGCGATCGAATGAACCACTTACATACGATACCAATTTCCCTTTGTCTCACGATAGTTTACTTATCCGAGGTTATGATCGTCGGTATCTCTGCATACCTAGTTCAACCTCGTTACCGATAAGTACTCTTTTCTCGTTCCCGTGATATGTGATCCCTTGTGAGCCAGTCACATGCTTGCAAGCTAATTGGATGACATTTCACCGAGAGGGCCCAGAGTATATCTATCCGTCATATGGATGGACAAATCCCACTCTTGATCCATGTGTTTCAACCAATACTTTCTGAACACTCAATGCCACCTTTATAGCCACCATGTTACGGTGTGGTGTTTGATGACATCAAAGCATCCATCCGGAAAAGGTGATATGCATGATCTCATGGTCGAAGGAATTAGGTTACTATGTATCAGAAAGCATATAGCAATTAAAATATTGAAATGACTTGATCTTTATGCTACGCTTATCTATAGGAGTATGTCCATCACATCATTCTCCTAATGATACGATCCTATTGTTAATAACATCTCTATGTTCATGATCAGGAAACCATGATCATATATTAACCAACAAGCTAGTTTAACAAGAGGCTTTACTAGGGACTCTTATTTTAGTTTACAAATCACACAAGTATCAATGTTTCCGGTTAATACAATTATAGCATGGTATGTAAACATTTATCATAAGTGTGAAGATATGATAATAACCACTTTATTATTGCCTCTTGGGCATATCTCCAACGGTTGCACAATACGGAGAAGCTGCCGCTGCTCAAGGTATGAGTATTGCCCAGTACTTATCCCAGTTAGAGTTCTTCTCCGTGAGTGAAGTAGCATACAGATACCAGTACGGCAAACCTCTCGTCAAACCTGAGGAGGTAAACAATCTTCCAACAAAAATGCGAAGATTGCATAATTGGTACATGCATGCCACAAGGGCCGGGGCTAACTGGATAGTGCTGAGGGTTACAAAAAAGCATCATGGGAAAGAAAAGGATGACATGATATCCATTGAATTTGATGAACTATTTCAATTATTCAATCAAAACGCCTTGGACAAATCGATCATCAGTGCCTATTGTCTGTAAGTACTAATTCTGTAATTAATTTAGTCTCCATCTATATTATTTTGTTTATTGCATGTATATAATCATACTATAATATGCAGAATGAAGATTTTCGAATGCATCAGAGGACAAATCTATGACATTGGCTTTATTGATCCATATTGGGTTCATGAAGCTAATCTCAAAATAAGCCCCCAGGATACGGAGGATAATATAGTACACACGTTAATGTTTTAAGAAATCAAAAGGGAAATACTATTTCCTTACAACTTCGAGTGAGTGTTATTGTCTTGTATACACTTTCTATTTCGCTTACTCGATGTTAAGTATATAATTGATTAGTTATGCATTTGCAACTTCCACTATATTCTATTAATCATTCAACTTGACAAAGGGCGTGTACTAGTCATGAACTCGAAACATAAACCCCTTGAGACGTGGAAGGACATGCAGATACTTCTCCAGCGGTAATTCTAATCGTTACGACACTATATCGGCAACGTTCGTGAATTTTATGATATCAAGTACTTAATAACTTATTTTATTCGTTTTCTACGCTGGGCAGCGCTTGGAAACGGTTCACCAACAAGGCTAGGGGTGTTTGGAAAGAGGAGCTTACATTTCAACCACTAGATGTAAGCACCACTAGCTATATCCGCGCATCTCTTTGATTCTAGTTTTGATACAGTTATTATCATGCTTGATTATTATTTTGATTGAACCCTGTTCTCATAAAGTGCCTGACGCAGGGACCAGGTAATAATCTATGTGTATACTATGTATGCGTGTTCATCCGGCAGACGTGCGATAAGAAGGGCATAAATTTAGAGCAACTCCACGTACGTAAACAATTTCTATAGTTTTTAATTACAATCAAATTGTGTTTAGTTTCATTCATATAGGTTGACTCCTTTTTTAAATCAGATCGAACGTCTACGGGACGGTCTTCTGCCAAATGATCGCGTATGAGCAATTCAGGAGGAATTGGCGGGATTCTTGGATGCAGAAGTCCTAGACCCAAAAGGAAAATACTACTCGGCTGTGTATAGACAATAGGAATTGTAAAAATAGCAACTTTCAAGAAATTGGCCGGTAGCATCGAATAGCAACTTTTGTATGTAGTGCATGAACTCGATCCGTGTATTGAATATAATATTGTCATCATGATGTAATATAAGGTTCCTTCATTGATAAGTGCAAATCACTAAATAAACAATAAAACAACCCTAATGAATTCTCTGCCGCGGCACAAAAAGTGGCGAAAATGCTGTCGCGGCAACAAAATGTGCCAAAATGAATTCTCTGCCGCGGCAGAAGGTTATTAATTCCGGTTCGTGTTACGAACCGGGACTAATGCTTCACCCCCCTCGCCCTCTGCCACTGCCACGTGTGCAACCTTTAGTCCCGGTTGCTGGGGCAACCGGAACTAAAGGTTGGAGCTTTAGTCCCGATTGTCCAGTCCCGGTTGGGCAACCGGGACTAAAGCCCCCTACCAACTGGGACCTATAGGGCTGTTTCCACCAGTGTCTTCTTCTTCTTCTTCGTAGTGGTAGCTCGCCTACCGGCCGTTTGTGTTTAGTGGCTAGGACCTACGAGGATGTGAGGTCACGGGGCTAATGATGTCTTGATCCGGAATAGTGGTGCTCCGCAGCCGGCGGGAGGGATCATTGATGCGTGCTGTGGCTGCACTCCCACCTGATCGATTATATATATATGCATGGACCATAGAGCTCCTGATGTGTCCTGAACTACTACGTACCAAATTTGTGTACTAGAAGATTATTAAGCACGCTGCACTTGCTTGCGATCGATGCATTCTTATCTCCCGTCCGCAAGTTAGATAGGTATCCTTGGCTGCCTAAACTCTAGCTTAGGCACTGCATCCACTCGATCGTATGCATACATGTCAGCCGGCTCTTCTTTTTTGTAGACATGTGATCCGCTCTAACTCATTGGTCGTCAGACACAGCATTCCAAGGAGCTAGCCAGTCGGGCAGTAGTACTGCACTTGTCCTGTCAATTCCCCAGCAAATGGAGCTAGCTTAGCAAGTGACAAGTTCGATTTCCCCAGCACTTGTGGAGATGCAAGTTGCAACGGGGAAGCAGCAGTGGGAATATGGATGATTATCACAAGCATCGATCGATCTACCGCCCGTCCGCGCAATGCCATGCATGCATCACCACGCCTAGCTTGCTAGGTGGCGGTGTGTGCACCACATATATATTGCAACATACCTGTACCGCTTGATTAAATGTGGGGCGCGAGACAGTGGAGAAAAAAGCTAGCGCTCAGCTCAGCCGTGCATTCGTATAAGTGAAATAATGTATCTACTCTCCCCACTCCACATATATCGCCTAACTGACAATTTTGGATGAAATCCGACCGTCAGATCGATCGGCTCGAGTAGGCAAAAGTGGAAACGCGACGTGGCGAACTGGAGCATGAAACTCGCTGTTGCCGGTGCAATGCCGCCGCCTGACTTTTGTCCGGACACTTTTCCTGGCAGATCAACCCTACCTAGCTAGCTATGCCTATATAGCAGCTAAGATAGGATAAAATGAAAATGATGGGTCTCACGATCGCCACCCTGCATGTGCACGGGAAAATTGGTGTGACCCTGCAGCTGGTGACAAGACCAGAAAAGAATGAAAGCTTACCCACCCTACAAATCGCAAGGTTTACATCACCACAAAAATGGCCAGGTTCCTGATAGAATACTTTGCTGCGTAATTAGTCTAGATCTAGCAGTAGCATTTTACCTTATCTATCTAGATTAGAGAGAGAGAGAGGATGAACTACCTGCTCCCTGACTCGATAGGCACGAGCCAGAGGGGGATGCCGGAGCTGGACCGCCGTTGTTGGCCATGGGGAGAAAGGGAGGGCGACGTCGTGAGTGTGCGGTGGTGGCAGTGCTTCCCGTCGGCTCGCGCTAACCCTAGATCGGTAGGGATGTAGGTGGGGTGTTGGCACAACGGTGAACCTCGTACCGTGCGCTGCCAGCTCTCCACCACTTTATATAGCGCGGCGACAGGGGCCCACCAACCAGATAGGGTTGGACGCCGCCGATCAGGGCGCAGTTAGGGGCGTGACGGGCCGTTGGGCTTCGTCACGTTGAGATCTATCTAACATTCTTCCCCTAGATCTCAACTTTACTTTTAACTTTGTTCTTTACTTATTCTATCACAGAACAATACATAGAGCATGTTTCATCGTCTCATCTCAATTGCCGATAGAATCAGACAGCCACTATATACCTTCATGTTTTGAAACAAATCCTGTTACTTTTGGGCCTCTGTAGTCCAGGAATCATAGGCTTCCCATTAAACCCATGCCGGCTATGTGTTCCCTGAACACATTGGGTGGTAAGCCTTTCGTTAGCGGATCCGCAAGCATATCCTTTGTCCTTATATGCTCGAGTCTTATAGTTTGATCCTGGACTTTGTCCTTCACAATATAATACTTTATATCTATAGACTTTGTAGCATTACTCGACTTGTTGTTGTGAGCATAGAATACTGCGGGCTCGTTGTCACAGTACATCTTTAGTGGCATGCTGATGCAGTCAACCACTTTCAAGTCGGGCAAAAATTTCTTTAACCATAACGCCTGTCCCATGGCCTCATAACATGCAATAAATTCTGCATACATCGTAGATGATGCAACTATCGACTGTTTGGCGTTTCTCCACGAAATATCACCTCCTGCGAGAGTAAAGACATACCCTGTTATGGACTTTCGGTCGTATTTATCTCCCGCAAAATCCGCATCTGAATACCCTTTTATCTCTAGGGAATCAGATCTTCTATATGTTAGCATGAGGCCTTTTGTGCCTTGCACATAACGCAAAGCTTTCTTTACCATCTTCCAGTGCTCTATACATGGATTCTCTTGATATCTACCGAGTACCCCGGTGACAAATGCTAAGTCAGGGCGAGTGCACACTTGTGCATACTGTAAGCTTCCAACAGCCGAAGCATATGGTACTGACTTCATTTGATCGATCTCGTATTGATTCTTTGGACACTGGGATTTCCCAAAACTATCGCCCTTGACTATGGGAGCAGGTATTGCATTACTCGCATTCATATTGTATTTCTTCAAAATCTTTTCACAATACGCTTTCTACGACAGTCCTAACACTCCATTATTTCTATCTCGGTGAATTTCTATGCCCAAAACATAAGAAGCTTCACCAAGGTCTTTCATGTCAAAATTTGATGACAAGAATTTCTTTGTCTCTAGTAGTAGACTAACATCACTGCTGACAAGCAGAATGTCATCCACGTACATAATTAGGAAAATATATTTCCCACTTTTGAACTTTGCATAAATGCAGTTGTCCTCGACATTTTCCTTGAAACCAAATCTTTTAATGGTATCATTAAACTTTAAATACCACTGCCTAGAGGCTTGCTTTAACCCATAAATGGATTTCTTTAGGCGGCATCCCATATGTTCCTTCCCCTCCATGGGTTTTTCTTCTAAATCTCCATTTAGAAATGTCATCTTAACATCCATTTGATGTAACTCTAAATCAAAATGTGCAACTAGTGCCATTATGATTCTGAAGGAGTCCTTACATGAGACCGGAGAAAAAGTCTCATTGTAATCTACGCCTTCTCTTTGCGTAAAGCCTTTTGCCACAAGTCTAGCTTTGTACTTTTCTACATTCCCATTGGAGTCATACTTTGTTTTGTAGACCCATTTGCATCCTACTGTTTTGGCTCCTTTAGGAATTTCCTCTAAGTCCCAAATATTGTTGGAACTCATTGATTTCATTTCATCTTCCATTGCCTCCACCCACTTGGCTGAGTGAGGGCTACTCATGGCTTCTTCATATGAGGTAGGATCGCCCTCCATATGAACTACATTATAGACTTTGTAAATTTCTTTGGAAATGGCTGGTCTTCGTTCTCTTTTAGACCTTCTGAGTTCATCAGACTCTTCCTCATTTCTTGCCTCGGGTTCAGGCACATTTACAGTAGGTGTCTGTTCTGGCTCCCTTTCGTGCTCAACAGTGGGTTCACGTGGCTCCTGATGGACAGGTTCCGAACTTTCGCCCATTATTGTCACGTGTGGAGTCACAACAGGTGCCGGCACCACAACCTCAGGGGTTGTGAATGGTGGCACAACAGGTAGTGAGAAAAATGGCTCCTAAGTCATCGGATTAGGTGCATGCACCCTCTTCTACTCAAGATCAATTTTCCTAGTTACCGTGCTCCCACTCAACAATTCATCCTCCAAGAAGAGTGCATGTCTCGTTTCTACAAACTTTGTGTATCTGTCGGGACAGTAGAAACGATAGCCTTTTGACTTATCTGGATAGCCAATAAAGTGGAAAGATACTATTTTGGGGTCTAACTTTGCAATGTTTGGATTGAAAACTTTTTCCTCGGCTGGGCTCCCCCAGACCCTCAAGTGGTGCAGAGAGGGGACTCTGCCTGTCCACAATTCATACGGTGTTTTGGGCACCGACTTACTTGGTACTCTGTTGAGAATGTGAATGGCGGTTTTAAGCGCCTCCATCCACAATCCCAATGGGAGGGTGGAATAGCTCATCATACTACGCACCATATCCGTAAGGGTACGGTTACGCCTTTCAGCTACTCCGTTTTGCTGAGGTTCGCCCGACATAGAATACTGGGCGACTATTCCACTTTCCTGCAGGAACCTTGCAAAGGGTCCTGGTACTTGACCATATGGAGTATGCCGACCGTAGTACTCCCCCCCACGATCGTACCGAACTATCTTAATTCTTTTATCATGCTGATTTTCTACTTCAGCTTTGAAAATTTTAAATTTATCCAATGCTTCAGATCTTTCTTTAATTGGATAAATATAACCATATCGGGAGTGATCATCCGTGAATGTTATGAATGAATCATAGCCATCCACACTTTTCACCGGAAAGGGTCCACAAATATCCGTGTGGATTATTTCTAGTGTAGCTATGCTTCGGTTTGCACCCTTTTTAATTTGTTTTACATACTTTCCTTTAATGCAATCTATGCATTGTTCTATGTCTGAGAACTCTAACGGAGAAAGAATGTCATTTTTAACGAGGCTTTCTATTCTTCCCCTCGAAATATGGCCTAATCTGCAGTGCCATAACTTCGAGGAGTCAAGAGTTCGCTTTCTTTTGTTCTTTGTTCGACAAGGGAACTTTTTCATTCACATCACACACAGAAAATATTTTCTCATGCAAAGATAATAAATATAGCTTGTCATGTAGGGTAGAAACACCCACACAAATATCTTTTAACCAAATGGCACATTTGCCGTGTCCAAAATAACACTCATAAGAATATTTGTCCAAGCACGACACACTTATTAAATTTCTATGAATTGAAGGAAAAAAAGAACATCCTTAAGCAAAAGAGAAGAGCCATCAGCCAGCTCCAGAGGGATGTCGCCACCGGCCTCCACTTCTGCTTCAATCCCATTCGCCACTTCAATGAGTCTTTCTCTTTTTGGCAAAATCCTTGTCGAATGGAACCCCTGTAAAGAGTTGGCAACATGAACAGTTGCACCATAATCAATCCACCAAGTAGATCTAGAAAACTTTTCATACAGAGATTCATTAACAAAAGAGACTATATCTTTACCTTTTTGGCCATTATGTACTTCAGCCATACTGGACAATCCTTCTTGTAGTGGCCAACCTTTTTACAGTGGTGGCACTGGTGTTTTTCCCCGGGGGTGGACTGCTGGTACTGGTACTGGTGCTGCTGTGGGACCTTGCCATGTGGCTTGGAAGGTGAGCCACCATGGTTACCGTTTGTGAATCTCCTCTTCCTATTGTCCTTCACGAAGTTCAAGGAACCACCGTGAAGGGTCTTCAGCCTTTCCTCCTCTTGGGAGCACATCCCAATGGTCTTTTCTATGTCCCACTTTTCAGGGGACATGTTATAGTTTATTACGAAGTTTTCGAATGGCTGTGGAAGAGAGGCCATCACCAGGTGCACCAGAAGTGCAGACTTTAGCTCGAGGTCCTCATCCATGGGCTTCAGCTTGGCTGCCATGTTTGACATCCTCAAGATGTGCTCTCTTATTCCGTGTGGCCCTCCCGTGTACTTTTCAGTCACCAGCTATTTTAACAGCTGAGTTGCATACATCTTTGAAGAGCCAGTAAACTGGCTCTTTATCTTGGCAAGGTATTCGCCCACAGAGGCACACTCTCCAATTGAGCCCACTATGGCGTTCTCAATTGTGTTCTTTACAAAAGCCAAACATTTCTTATTGGTGTTCACCCACTTTTGATTCTCTATCGAGTAGGCCAGCTCCAAAGGAGCATGGTCCCTCTTTATTTTCTCAAACACAGCACTTTGCTCAGCATCGCCCCTCACAGGGTCAGCAGGCTTGACTGGTTGCTTGGTGTCAACCACCTATCCACTTCGGCGCATACAAACGCCAGATCAGCCTTTTTCCTCCATTCGGAGTAGTTGTCCCCCCTTAGCAGCGGGATGTCCTTCAAACAGCTCATGAGGTTGAGATCTCCTGAAAACCACAAAAGATGTGAGATCACCAAAGAAAACAACTGTATGCATTAATCCAACGTTGGTATAAATTATGCATGCAATTGTTTGTGTTATTTAAAATTACATCACCATTGGGTAGAAATAAAATTAAATGCACCTTTAATACTCAATGAAAAAGATCATGATCATGCTTATTAATAACGTTGGTCAATTAACAACATGGTACACAATCAAGTTTAAATTACTTTATCACATCTTTTAAACAAAATTTAAACAAACTTTATTGCATTATTGCAATTTAAATCAACCATTTGCAGCAGAAACATTTATAATGACTTTCATAAACCTTAGACTTTATAGAAAAAATTCTGCCTTTATATCATTCTCTAGCCAAAATATAGTTGAAATAAAATGACTAGAGAAAACTATTTGAAAACTACTTAAAAAACTAAGAAAAAACAAAAAAAACAGCTTCTGTAAAATAATGGCCCAGCGTGGCCCAGCGCTATCTGCCGCACCCGCGGTGGGCAGCGCTCAGGCGCTCACCCGGCGCGACGGCCCACGCGGCCTCTCTGGCATCCCTCGCTAGCTACCGCCCGCGCGCAGCAGAGAGTCCACGGCCGCGGCCCAGCAGGAGCCCGCCAGCGCGCAGCGGCCTGCCTGCTTGGCCCGCCAGCGGGCAGCCGCCCACAGCGGCCGATCTCGGCCGTCCGCCGCGCCCGCCCTAAATCCTACGGTCGCGCGCGCATTTCGCGGCGATAAAAGGGCGACCCCACGACCCCCCTCCGAAAACCTAGCCCATCCCCCCCCCCCCCCGTCCACCATGCGTGCTCTCTGCGGCGGCGGCGCGTGCACCCCGCGTCCACCTCCGCGGCGGCGCCGCGTCCACCCCACGCTCCTCTCTGGCGGCGGCGCTGTGGAGGAGATGGCGAGGCGGCTGCGCCCCTTCCTCCCCACGCCCCTCCCGCAGCTCGGCGCGAGGCAGCGTTGGCGTTCATCCCCGCGCTCGGCGCGCCGACGGAGGGTCTCGGTGAGTGGAGCGAGCCAGTGAGGCTAGGTGGCCGCCTCGCTCGGCGACGGTGCCGGCGGCGGCGTGCCCCTCCCTCTCGGACGTTCTGTGGCTCCTAACCCTGGTGGGGGCTGTGGCGAGGCGGCGCCGCCCGACCTAGCCGGCGTCCCCCTCCCCTTCCCACGAGCAACGGCGCCCCCTGCCCTTCTTGCCGGCTGCGCGTCCACCCGAGGGTGGGCGCACCGCCGTCAAGCGTCGCAGCTGTGGCGCCCATCGCCGGCGCACGGGTCCCTTTCTCCTTTTCTTTCACCTCCCCCCTCCCCGCGAGCAGCAGAGACCAGAGAGGGAGACGGCGGTAGTGCCTCCCCCTTGGCTCCTTGCCGATGCGTGCATCCACCCGAGGGTGGTTGCACCGCCGTCAAGTGGCCGAGGTGGGGCAGAGCCTTTTCCCGGCGATGGTCGGGGCTACCCTTTTTTTTGACTTTTCTTTTGGGGATCTGTGGGGATCTATGGTTAGATCTGGGGTTTGGGATTTCTTTCTCGCGGGATCTGGGATTAGGGTTTTGCTTTTGGGGCTTTGGATCTGAGGATTTCTTTGCCCCCGGAGGGGTTTGTTCTTTGTCTAGATGCCTCAGTTGATGCTCATCTAGATCGAGAGGAACGGCGCGGCCGTAGGGCAGGCGCACTTTAGATCTAGGCTTTTACCTTTTGTTCTTTTCTTTTGCACCGAAAGATCTAGCAACTAGTGGCTGTTGGGGATATGCTATATGGGTATCCTCATAGCATGTCTCTTATCCGACTAACCCGGGTGGCCCATAGTCGGTAGCATGGCCTATGGCCTGCTGGGCGGCCCAGTTAGGTGGATCCAGAAGGGAGGCCCATGCCGGATTAAGGAAGGCTACGGTGGAGTCACCAGCGTACCCGGAGCCTTGGAGTGCAAGATACACAAGACTAGTAATAGACGGTGTAGAACTCTGTAACCTGTCCGGCTAGGACTTTTCCCTGTAACCCTAGGACCTGACGACTATATAAGCTGGGCCTATGGGAGCCTTTAGGGCACGATAACTTAGACTTTCTAGTCACCTCGCACAGCGAACCTAATCTCTGTAACTCGGCGTATTGCCATTATAGTGATTTATAGCAGGAGTAGGATTCCGCCACCGTTGTGGGATCTGAACCTGGGTAAGTTGTGTTACCTCGTACCCGTCAACCGTCCGCCTTACCCCACGTCTCTAAACACGCACTGTGAGGAACCCTCCATGGCGTACTCGTCGGCAATACCACGACAGTTGGCGCCCACCGTGGGGCAAGAGGCGCTTCAGGCTCTTCAGCAGACGAGGACCGAGATCTTCGCGGGAATCGGCAAAACCGTAGCCATCGGTCGCGTTCTCTTCTCCGGCAACGTTCCGATCGTCCCTCCCGGCGAAGACGAACCCTACGCGTTGTTCGATCATTCCTATCGGAGACATACACCTCTTCATTGGCGAAACCGACTCGGGCACTAGTCCCCTGGGAGTCGGAGGAGCATCAAGACCCACGGGCCGCCTACGGGCAGGATACGTTCGCGGAAGGATTGATGTCGGATCTCTCCTCGAAGTTTTCCGGCAAAAATCGGAAAAATTCAAGGCCCACCCAAACCGCCCCTGTGCAGGATATAAAGGTGGAAGATCACTACAAATCCGCCGGCTTCGCCCGTGCGTCTGGACAGCAGAGATCCAAGTTCGTCGGCGTGGTTACCATCTTCGATCTGGCGCGTTGCATTCAGAGAGAGGGCGAAAACCCCCGCGACTACCTCGCTAGGTGGCTTCGTATACGGGCCGACCTGGCCAATTACCCCAATGATGATGCCATCTATCACTTTGTGGAAGGACTGGACCACGACACGCTTCTCCGACATTCTCTAAGACGGCAACAGGCGTCAGTACGCCTCACCTTCGAAGGCATGGTGAACACCGTCAACAACTACGTGGAGGCTGAAGCGGCAGCTCAGACAGCGCTTGCGCTCATTGACGGAGCACCTCCGATTCAGCCACCACCACCGCCTCCGGCCGCCATCGTCGCAGCAGCACCACCACCTCCAATCATCGTCGAGGTCGTTGCACCTCCACCACCCGTCATCGAGGAAGTCCTGGCACCCTCCGACTCTATCATTGACGCGCTTTATGCTGATTTTAGTGCAGATTCCGAGGAGATAGACTTCAGTCCAGAAGAGCTAGACTTCGCTATGCAGGAGATGGAGGAGGAGTACTCGCGCGACGAACAAGCCAATAACACCGTCATGTCCCGAGGGGTGTTCGTCACCATTGGGACAACGATGGATGAAGACCAGCCAGGGCAAGCTCCGCCTACGGTGCTGGATAAGGGGAAGGGGCCACTTATTGCTGTTGACGATGATCGCGCAAGAGTCATGCCTCCCCCGCCTAATCCAGTGCAGCAGTCGCAGGAACTCGGCACCTGTCCGAGCAACAACAACACCGCAAACTTGCCGCCTCCAGCATCAACGTCGGTAGCAGCCCATGTTACTCCAGCTGATAGAGTGATGTACGGCAATCTCCTCGTTGAGCCACTAACTGTTGATCATATCCGGAACGTGACTCAGCTTGACGAGAAGCGCCAGCAACTGCTGGAGGAAGCGCAAGCCATCGCGGAGCAAGGCGCTAAACTAGATCGAGATCTGGTCAACGCGCAGAAGTCCATAGAAAAAGCTAGAGCAATGGAGGCCGAGTACAAGACTTTGTTCTAGCAGCAGAAGGCTAAGAAAGCTCTGGCTCGAGTCATCAACGATCCCGGTGTACGGCGCAACCTAGGATGGGCTCCCTCGAAGCCGGCACAGGCCAAGCCATACATTGACAGTGAAGGCAAGCAGGTGATGCCCACCCCACTCCTTAACCTCGCCGTCGCCAAGACCCTTCTAGAGCAGGATAGATCGCCTGAGGTAGTGGAACAGATCTATGACCTAGTGGCCAAGGCAGTAAAGCAGCAGGAAAAGGCCACCTCTCAGAGGCTTGAGTCTGACCCAGCGCTCTGCCGATCTAGCCAGTACAAACCGCCAAGGGATAGATCCCCTTAGGATGTCGGATCGCAGACGGGTTCATCAGAACGAAGATGGAGGGATGCGCGCAACAGGAAGGATGCTATCCCCATATCCTCCGACCACGGAGAAAGAGCCCAACCTCGCCGCCCATCGCCACCGCCCCGATCCCCCCGACGTTAGGAAGATTACAAGACTCGCCATCGTACGGATATGCCCCCTCCAAAGCAGTGCGGCATCGTCATCCGCGACAACGCGGCACAGACCCGTCACGATGGAGAGCGCTACCAGGGACATAAGAGCAGGTCACACCATGACCCTCCACGTCCGGCAAGCAACCGTGACAGGCGTGGGGCGTCGCGGGAGGGTAATAGCAAGAAGGCTAACCCACCGCCACCTACGCCTCCGTCACCGCCAAGCAGTCACCATGACGGAAGAGGCCCGCGTCGTTCACGCAGCCCATCCCCTATTGACTACAAGAAGAAGAACCCGGAGCCATACGATGCACGTTCGCGGATCGATAAGATCCACGAGGCCCGGGAAGGACCATACCTGGGACCACGTTGCTTCGGACCTGGGATACGGTCCGCAACTTACCCCAAAGGATTCCGGATTGACAAGACCATCAAGCCCTATGACGGCACCGCCAAGCCTGCCACATGGTTGCAGGACTATGGCAACGCGGTGGAGACTACCGGAGGCAACCCGCGGTGGAGACTGCCGGAGGCAACCCCAACGTCGTCGTCAAGTACCTCCCGCTAATGTTGGCGGGCACGGCCCATCAATGGATCGACGACTTGCCGGAGAAATCTATCTACAACTGGCTGGACATGCAAGAAGTGTTCACCAAGAACTTTGAGGGTACATACAAACGTCCATGCACGGTGGGCGATCTACAGCGGTGCGTGCAAGAGAAAGACGAGACATCTCGCGCCTACCTCTCCCGCTGGCTGGATATGAAGAATTCCTGCGCAGGAGTGCACGCCCAGACTGCCATGGCCGCCTTCATCGACGGGTTGGAAAGGGGAACGCTGCTCCAACATAAGCTAAAGCACTTGCAGGACAATCATCAGCTTGACTTGAATCAGATGATTCAGTTAGCTAGTGAGTTCGCAGCTGCCGACAACGATGCTCGTGGATCCTTGCCGGCAACGGCCGTTCCAACTCAAGCTCGGAGGAGCAGCAGTACAAAGCGGAAAACCTCCCCAGAAGAAAAGCAATCTACCGACATGGTCGCCATGACCTTTGCAGGACGAGGTGAAGGCGGACAACGTGGCCGAGGAAGGGGAGCGGGCCGTGGGCAGCAACGAGGAAGTGAAACCAACTCGGCGCCGCTCCGCGTTCCCCAAACCTACGAAGAGTACCGCGATATGTCGTGCCTCGTACACCTCGACGCCAACGGAAAATCCACCCATACCAATCGACACTGCAAATTCGTCAACGACCTCAAGGAAGACCCGGAGTCCGGAGACAAGCGAAGTCGGAAGAACAGACCACGAGGCAAGGGCAAGGGGAAGAATAAGGAGGAGGAGTCCAAGGATTCAAGTGACATGGACGAGGACGTTGACCCCAAGCACGCCGCCAAGAGCGACGACAAAGGCAAGAACCCCTTCGCAAAGAAGGCCCCATTCTACCACACTTTCCTTGGCACCCCCACCGTCCGACAACAGAAGACCTCTTTAAGGATCCTGATGGCCACTCTCCCCCCAGTTCCCCAATACCTGCGCTGGTCGGAGGTTCCAATAACTTGGGACAGGACGGACCACCCAGACCTTGTGCCCACGGAGAACCAGTACGCCATGGTCATCAACCCATTGATTGACGGCGTAGAGTTCACCAAGTGCATGGTGGATAGTGGAAGCAGCATCAACATCATGTACCTGGATACACTGCAATAGATGAACTTGACGGAGGCAAACCTAAGACGGACCAACACCGTGTTCCATGGCGTAGTTCCTGGATGGGAGGCTCGGTCCCTTGGGTGCATTACACTTCAGGTAGCCTTTGGCGACGTTAATAATTATCGCCAAGAGCGCATGACCTTTGAGGTGGTCCCCTTCAAGAGCGTGTACCACGTCATATTCGGCCGCGACATATTCCACACGTTCATGGCCAAGCCATGCTTCGTCTACAACAAGCTTAAGATACCCAGACCAAACGGTGTCATCATCGTATCCAGAAGCTTTACCAATGCAAGGGACGGCGAGATCAATGAAGCAGCCGTTGCAGAAGCTGTCCTCTACAGCGAAGAATTCAAGGAGATCCAGAGCAAGGTCAATGACTCAGAGATGCCCGCGTCGAAGAAGCAGATCTCCGACTCCGCTCCTGCGTTCAAGGCCGCCATCGAGACCAAGTCGGTGGAACTTGTGGTAGGCGATGCCTCCAAGACCGTCGCCATTGGTACGAACCTGGATCCCAAATAGGAAAGCGCGCTCGTCAAGTTCCTCCGTGATAATAGGGACATCTTTGCCTGGCAACCTGCCGACATGAAAGGTGTACCTAGGGAACTTGCCGAGCACAGCTTAAACATAGATCCAAAATGTAAACCAGTGAAACAACCTCTACGACGCTTCGGAGATGAGAAGAGACCCGCCATAGGCAAAGAGATTGCTAGGTTACTTAAGGCTGATTTTATCCGAGAAGTCCTTCACACCCGATGGGTGGCCAATCCTGTACTTGTCCCCAAAAAGGGAACCAATGAATTAAGAATGTGTGTTGATTACACCGGCTTGAACAAAGCATGTCCCAAAGATTTGTTTGCTTTGCCTCGCATTGACCAAGTCATTGACTCGACGGCTGGCTCGGAACTTTTGTGTTTTCTCGATGCATACTCAGGATACCACCAGATCAAGATGAGGAAGTCGGACCAATTGGCCACTTCGTTCACTACCCCGTACGACACGTTTTGCTATGTCACGATGCCCTTTGGGCTGAAAAACGCAGGTGCTACCTACCAGCGGACAATGCAATGTTGCCTTCACGACCAAATTGGTCGGAACGTTCACGCCTATGTGGACGATATCGCGGTGATGTCTAAATAGTCAAATGACTTAATCTCTGACTTAAAAGAAACCTTTGATAATCTTTAGAAATACAACATGATGCTTAACCCTAAGAAGTGCGTCTTCGGGGTTCCAGCCGGCAAACTATTGGGATTCATCGTTTCCCAGCGGGGAATCGAGGTCAACCCAGAGAAAATCAAGGCCATCTTAAACATAAACCGTCCGACATGCCTTAAGGACATCCAACGACTAACAAGTTGTGTTGCAGTAGTTAGTCGGTTCATCAGCCGACTTGGAGAGAAGGCTCTGTCGCTATATAAGTTGCTGAAGATGGCAGACAAATTCACGTGGACGGACGAGGCAGATGTAGCATTGAAGCAGCTCAAGGAGATTCTTTCCTCAGCGCCCATCCTTGCAGCACCCGAGCCTAGCGAGCCCCTGTTAATTTACATGGCGGCAACCAACCGGGTTATCAGCATCGTCGTCGTGGTAGAGCGGAAGGAACCAGGCTATGAGAACGGAGTTCAACGACCAGTTTACTATGTAAGCGAGGTCTTGACGGAGTCCAAGTAGTGTTATCCGCACTACCAAAAGATAGCTTACGGAGTATTCCTTGCTTCTCGGAAGTTGAGGCATTACTTTCAGGAGCACCCAATCACAGTAGTGAGCAAGACTCCACTGTCCGACATTATCAACAACAGCGACGCTACAGGAAGGGTCGCGAAGTGGGGTATTGAACTTGCCGCCTTCGAGATCACCTACAAAAGACGCGACGCTACCAAGTCACAAGCCTTGGCGGATTTTATTGCAGATTGGACGGAGATGCCGGATGCCACTCCGTTGCCGGAGCCAGAGTACTAGGTGATGCACTTTGACGGATCAAAGCTGCTCAACGGCTCGGGGCTGGTGTATTGCTACAGTCACCAAAAGGAGACAAGCTACACTACGTTCTGCAGATCCACTTCGAGGCTACAAACAACATGGCGGAGTATGAAGCACTCATTCACGGACTGCGTGTAGCCAAGGATATTGGCATCAAGCGCATAGTTTGCTCTGGAGATTCCGACTTGGTTGCCCAGCAGGTGGATGGCACCTGGAATGCACGGAACCCTATGATGGCGGCATATCGCGACCAAGTGGACGAGATATCCAAGAGCTTCTTGGGCTACGAAGTCAAGTATGTGCCTAGGGAGCAAAACGAGGCGGCTGATCTACTGTCTAAGATTGGATCAGGGCGCAAGCAAATTCCGCCAGGAGTTTTCCTAGAGCATCTACGCACACCATCCGTGAAGGGCGCCGACATCGACAACCCGGATAGAGCTGATTCTTTCGTCAACATGGTGACAAAGACCCCTCCGGCTTGGACAAAACCGTTCATGGAATATCTCGAACACGGAACTTTGCCCGACGACGAGGTCGAAAGACGGCAGATAGTACGGCGAGCAAAGGGTTATACCATAATCAATGGGCAACTCTACAAAAGGAGCACTACTGGTGTATACCTAAAGTGTGTTTCCCAGCTAGAAGGTATGGAAATCCTACGCGAAATCCATCTCGGAGATTGCGGGCATCACGCCGCTCCTTGATCGTTGGTCGCGAAAGCCTTTCGGCAAGGATTCTACTGGCCGACCGCAAAGGCGGAGGCCGACAAGCTGGTTGAGACGTGCAGAGGATGCCAGTATTATGCCCGACAACCACATGTTCCTGCTAAAGAACTGCGAACAATACCAATAACTTGGACGTTTGCAGTCTGGGGGCTAGACATGGTGGGGCCGTTGCAAACGGCACCATGTGGATTTACGCATCTGCTTGTAGCAGTTGACAAATTCACCAAATGGATAGAAGCTAAACCCATTAGAAAGCTTGATGGGGCAACTGCCCTCAGGTTTGTCCGGGATCTAGTGGTGAGATTTGGTCTCCCACATAGCATCAGCACCAACAACGGCAGCAACTTGTCCCTCGGAGAAGTCGAGGCCTATTGCTGGGAGAAAGGCATCCGACTTGACCTTGCATCTGTGGCGCACCCACAATCCAATGGTCAAGTTGAGCGAGCCAATGGATTAATTCTGCAGGGAATCAAGCCACGTCTTGAGGCATCGCTACATAGAGCAGCTGGAGCCTGGGCGGAAGAATTGCCATCTGTGCTGTGGAGTTTACGAACTACACCCAACAGATCCACCGGCTACACCCCTTATTTCATGGTATATGGAGCAGAAGCCATCCTACCTTCCGACATCCTCCACGATGCACCAAGAGTTGCCGCCTACGACGAAGATGATGCTGAAGAATCCAGACGCCTAGATGTGGACCTTCTTGAGGAGGAGCGCGTTTTGGCATGCCAAAGATCCGCCATCTACTAGCAGAAGCTACGCAGCTACCATAGTCGCCGCGTCCGGCATCGCTCATTTAAAGAGGGGGATTTGGTGCTCCGACTTAAGCAGAAGAAGTCACACAAATTATCCCCGCACATGGGAAGGACCGTTCATCATAAGCAAGGCGCTGCTCAATGGGTCTTACTACCTTGTCGACAATCGTGAGCTCAAGGATAGACCCAACGAGGATCATAAGCGTAAGCGACGTGACCCGGATGATGACTACCCGGAGCTTGATCGGCCATGGAACATAGCACAGCTACGTCCTTTCTACACTTAGCATTTTTATCTAATCGTGTACCTCTTATATGATCAATGAAATAAAGCTCTTTGGTTCACTCATATTGCTGAGTCTTTTACCTCCTTTACTGTTCATTTTTGGATCATATAAACCTTTATGCACAAGCTTTGCGATTGCACTTGTGAAAATTCCGCCTACGGGCGTTAGCTTAAGTTTTCTGTCTACACGTTCTTTGTTGTTTTTATGTGGATTCTGGAGTAGTGACTTTCGACACTTATTGTCGGCGATTTTGTGCTCAGGTTATAGACGGTGCCATTGGGCATCATCACCTAAGCGCATGGTTCCGAAAATGAGTCTTCCGACTCACGAAAAGTCAAGCATAAAAACCAAAGTAATGGATAACCCAGCACTTGCTTAAAAAATATATACATACTGGGCATTAATTCTTAAGTAGCAGGATACGACAACCATTGTTTTCCGCCTTAAGATTGCATCGCCAAGTTTTTTCAATGCACACTCCAAAGGTGAAACAAGAATTACAAAGTGTTTTTCACTCCTTGGGTGCAGGGGACTTGGAGGCCGCATCATCACCAGCCGGAGATTCACCCTCAGCGTCACCACTGTGAGGAGATTCGGAGGATTCAGGGTCGGCGTTGTCAAGAAAGTTCCTGGGCACGAAGACGTCGACATCCACCAACTCGGCAACCCCGGTGTCATAACGCACGAGCGATGACAGGATGGCTTCGTGATCGATCTCTTTGCCGTCATCATCTACGTCGGGAATACCAGATGTCACCGTGTCGATGTCGGCCCTTCATAGTATGCCTTCACCATGGACAACGCCATCCTTGTGCCAACCCGTGCACATGAAGCTTTCCAGCTTGCGACACGCTCGGGGGCTCGGCGCAGAATCTCCGAGTACTTCACCACGGAGTCGGAGGCCTTGATATAAATTTGGAGGGGCGATCTCCTTGGCTTGGGTGATGGCGGTGTTGATGAAGTTGCCGGCAAGAATCATGCATTCCTTATCCGAAGGAGGCGAGCGGGTTAAACCCAGGGGCGCTGAAAATTCCGACAACGATTGCATGAGTTCAAAAATTCTAAGCATCCAGACTACAGAGCTACAAGGCGGAGGATACTTACTGAAGATGCTGGTCTTAGCCTGCCAGACGACGTCCGCCAAGGATTCTTTCTCTTGTTGGAGGAGCTTAAACGCCTCGCTATGGCGATGGTTTTGCTCATCAGCAGCTTGCTTTTGATCCTTTAGGATCGCAAGCTCCTCCTTCAAGCAATTGATCTCAGCGGAGGCGGAGTCCTGCAAGGCTTTCATGGAATCCTCGTGCATTTTCAGCATCTGTTCCCTCTCCTTCTTAAGGATCTTGTTCTTGTTGTCCAGCTGTTGGATGTGCTTGGACTGCTCGACAATATCCTTAGCCTTGGCGACATGCTCTGCAAGTCGGAGAAAACAAAGTACATAGTTAGTACTCGAAGAAGGAAGGCACAAAATTAAGACGGAAATGCGCAAAAAGAAAACAGACTCTTGTTTTTGATGATCTGTTCCTTCAAGATGGCGGTTTTACCCTTTTCATCTTCAAGGTCCGCGCGCATCTTCTGGTACTTATCATTGGCCATGCCCCTCCGAGCATTCTCGTTCTGTGGAAAAATACAAAGTCAAGTCGTTGTTCAGTCTACTTGGAGCCCCTAGTCGGAGATTTCCCATCTAGGTGCTCGGGGGCTACAGCGAGAGTTTTTAACTTAGCAATATGCTTACCTTTTCTTTAAGCATCTAGTCGGAGCTAATTCAGTTCTCAACTGGAAGCTTGGGGGCTATAGTATAAAGTTTTAACTCGGAAAATGCTTAGCTTTTCTTTAAGTATGTAGTCGGAACTAATTCAGTTACAACTAGAAGCTTGGGGGCTATAGCACTTAAAATTATGAATACTGTGTATGCTACTCTTAAAGCATCTAGTCGGAATAATTCATTCCATCTAAATGCTTGGGGGCTACAGTGAGAGTTTTTTCTAACTTAGTCACTCTTAGAGCATATAGATGCAAAACCAATGGTTTTCCGTCTACATCCTCGGGGGCTACAGTGGGATACTCATATGAAATGCAAAAGGTAAAGTAAAACTTACAAGTGCGATGATCTTGAGGTTTGTAGCACTCTCGGCCAGCAGTTGCCAAAGGAAACGCTGTTGCTTTGCAAGATGTCTGCTTGTCGGAGTAGCTCCTCAAGACCGCACGTCGGAGATGATGGCACTCCTCCAGGAACCGTAGTTGTGCTACCCGGCGTAAGCACCGGGAAGATAATCTTCGGCAATTCTAAGGGTTTCTGGGGAGCAGAGGCGCCGCCTTCGGCAGATGTACCAGCAACCACCACCGCCTTGCCGCTACCGATGGCATCCTTAGCCGGAGCTTCAGCCATTTGAAGAGCAGCGCTCTCCTGCGTTGCTTGCTCGCCGACAACTGCGAGTTTAGTAGAGGCTCCAGAATCCACTTCCATGGCGGAAGGGCCTGGTGCCTCCTGGGCTTGGGAGCTTGTCGGAGCGGAGGAGGGCTTGACGGCAGGAGTAGCAGGGGCGATGGTGGGGGAAGAGTCGCGATGCAGCATATCTTTGATATTTCTAGAATCCCCAAGAGTCTTGGAGGACTTCTTGAGGCTGGTTGTGGCTTTCTTCCTGAAACGTGCAAAATGCATAAGTACAGGCATGAGACAGATAAACAAGGCAATGTCGGAGAATAAGAAGCTTACACTAGGGGGGAGCTTTGGCAAACATCCTGGTGGCTTTCTTCTTTTCCACCTCCAGGGCGGCAGTACTCTTTTTGGAGGCTCCACCCTCCGTCTTATTTTTCTTACCTCCGTCAGCAGCGTCAGAGGTGGAGCTCTTCCGCTTTCGTGCCAACGGGGCATCATCGTCGGACACGACCATGACTTCCTTCATCTTGGGATCGTAGATTTGGGCGGCCAGGTTGCCCTCCTCTAGATCGCTAAGCTGTCAAGTGAGAAATCACCGTGTTATACAAGATGGTATTAGCAAGACGGAAAAACTGGAGTAATGTCATACACAGGAAATAAATACCTACCTTTGGGCACTTTCCATTTACAAACATGTCGTAGGTGAGGGTGAAGCCACGCTTCTTGTCCTTCACCTTGACGATGTCCTTAAGACGGAACTTGACGGAGTCGCTCGAGAAGTTGTCCTCGGAGATCCGGAGGGTATCCCTTCGGTCGCCGGTGTACTCGTGCATAAGCTTCGTACGGTGCTGCAGAGGTTGGATCCGCCTGATGAACCAGCACATGGCTAGGTCCAAGCCGGTCAGACCCGTCTCTACGAACCACTCGATCCGCCTTATTGCGTGAGAAGCGTTGAGGTCGGAGGGAAGGGAGACATGGGATCGCCATGTGGGAACTTCAGCGAAGGCTCCATCCACGAAGTCCGGGTACGTTACTTCTCGGCCCGACAAAGGAATGTCGGGGCCGTAGATG
The DNA here is from genome assembly GCA_910589765.1 of Avena atlantica. Taxonomy (NCBI): domain Eukaryota; kingdom Viridiplantae; phylum Streptophyta; class Magnoliopsida; order Poales; family Poaceae; genus Avena; species Avena atlantica. The sequence goes on along the minus strand of OU342736.1, from coordinate 343,483,620 downwards.
ATGGGGATGCGCCTACCGGGGTATACCCAGCAGGACGTTTCCGACTGGCCCAAGAACCGGCGAGTGGGCCTGCAAGACGGCGACTGGATTGAAGCCTAGCGAGGAACCAAGCGACTGGAAGTTGAAGGCCCAGGCGAGTAGATAGGCCCAGTCGGATTAGGTTAAACGAGGACCGAAGCTTTAACTGAATCGGTTGAGATATGTAAACCCTAGGGGAGGTGAGCCTATATAAACCTCCAGGTAGGGCGAGTAGAGATACGTTCCATCATACACCCAAGCGACTCGCCGCCTAGTCGCCGAGCTCGCCCATTGTACCACCTTCATAATACAATCTAGAAGGAGTAGGTCTTTACCCTCCGGGGGGCCGAACCTGGGTAAAACCCTGTGTCTTTGCCCTCATCTCGCACCGTAGATGGCTGGCCGCCCTTGCCCCTCGTTCTACTACTCGCTGCCGATTGGAGCATCTGCCGTGACAATTCCCACGACAGTGGCGCCCACCGTGGGGCCTGGCCGGTCTAGCTGGTGTTCTGCGGCGAGATCCAATCTGCCCATCAACGAGACGGTCGCCACCGGCCGCATGATAGCGATCGGCGAGATGCTCGAAATCTAGCCGAGCATCTACGTCCCGGCGGCACGACCCGTCACGCACAGCGTGATCCTTCCGGTCGGCACGATCAGCCTCTTCGTCGGCCTCACCGACGTCATCGCCTCGGAGGATTCGGCTCGCATCCGCGAGTCTCCGCCACGCGATCGGCTCTCCGAGAGCCAGATCCGCACGATCCATCGCCTCGCCTCCGAGTACAATTCGGCCCACAGCGACGTGGCCGACAACTCAGCGGCCGCAGAAGACGCGGCCCTCAACGACGACGCCGACTCGGCGACCCCGGCGTCACTCGCCGGGTCCATCACCGCGGCTTCGCCCGCGGGCTCCATCACCCAGGTCTCCAACGTGGGAGACTTCGAGGACCCCTCCATCCTCGGGATCTTCGAATTCGACTCCGGGTCGGAGAACTCCGCCGACCTCCGCGACGGAACTGGTCGCCACGCCGCGACCTACATGGCGACCGGCACCGATCCGCCGGAGGATCCATTCTCCACCCCAGTCCCTCCTAACGCCACGGCAACGGAGGTCGAGGAACTCCGCCTGAAACTGGCGGAGGCGGTGCGCGAGGAACAAGCCGAGCGCGAAAAATTCCGCCTCGAGCAGGTGACGGCGCAGGAACTATCGCGCTATCACCAGCAGCGGATCAGGTCGCGCCTGAACCCCACCGTTCAGGGGCGCGCCCTGAACTTCGACGACGAAAACGACCCGGCCCGCATGGCCGAGCGCGCGATCTGCGAAAACGCGCCACCAGGAGGAAGCGCTCGGCCCCCGCCAGGATCAACGGCGATGGGCGCCCCACCTCCACCCAACCGCATATCTCCCAGGGACCAGCCGCGGATAGTAGTCTCCGCACGGGAGAGAGACGCAAAAGGCCTCCCACTGTTCTCCACCCCGATGGACAACCTCGTGGCGGGTCGAGCAGCAGCCGACAACATCACGGCCACGGGCGACGGCGCCCTATAGATCCAGTACGTCAGGGCCCTGCTCGCAAAAGCCGTCGAGCAGCAAAACGCAGGCGCCAACTCGCATGGTCGAGTATACTCGCGTTCGTCAGGTAGCAGAGCGGCCTCGAGCGGCCGCCCAGCGGCGGCAAACACCCTCAACTGCCCGCCACCAGAGCCACTGCAGCTCCAACACCGACCCGCGAACGCGGCACTCTCCACCAACAACCCCAGGCCAGCGACCAACTTCGTCGCCGCCAACGGGCAACCCATCGACGCCCGCACCCACATCATCAACAACCAAAGCTGGCGCGCACGCCAGCCCGACGACCTGCGACACACCCTAACCAATCGCCGCGACGGCGAGCCCATGGGGTCGCTAAGTCGACTCGGCCCCAAGTGCTTCGGACCAATGAGCCGAGGCAAGAAGTACCCGCCAAACTTCAAGGCGCCGAAGGAGATAGAAAAGTACGACCCCTCGTACGACCCCGCCGTCTGTCTCGACACATACCTCATGGCAATGGGGATCGCAGGCCACACTGACCTGCTAGCCGCCCGTTACCTCCCCCTGATGATGGAGGGGACGTGCAGGAAGTGGATCAACACCCTCCCTCACGACAGTATCGATTCCGAGGAGGAGATGTGCGACGCCTTCGTCAGGCACTTCGAGTGCTCCTACACACGCGCCACCACCATCGAGGACCTGGAGCGGTGCGTCCAGGGACCCCGCGAGTCGACCCGCAATTGGGTCCAACGGTGGCAAGAACTCTGGTACAACGCGGTCGGCATCCACCCGGACACCGCGATCCATTGCTTCAAGACCTCGTGCCGCTACGAGCCCCTGGTCGCCAAGCTCAAGCGACACTCTCGCACACTCGACAACATCCCCGACCTCCTCGAGATCACCAAACGGTACGCGAAGGAAGATCCAAACCAGGAAACTGACGACGAGTCAGGAGGTCAACGCCGCACGAGCGGCAACGACAGCGAACGACGGTCCGACCTACGCTACAGCAACACTCGCCTCACCGGCAAGCGCCGCAGTGACGGGCGAGTCGACTTCGTCGCCAACGCCGGGCACGCGCAACGCGAGCCCAAGAGCTTCCGCTGCGACGGAGGACAACGCCGCGACGGCGGCAACTACAAGGCCAAGCCAAGGTTCGACCCCGCGGCCCTCCTTAACCAACCATGTGCGTTTCATAGCAGGGAAGGGAAGCCCGCGACCCACACCACCGCCGACTGCCACACCCTCAGGGAGATCGAGAAGGCACGGCGAGCGCGGGAGGACCTCGACAACGACCCGCCAAACGGCGCAAAATTCGGCAAAGTGGCCGGCTCGCTCCATACCTTCACAGGCTTCAACACGAAGCGCGAGAAGAAGGTCATCGCCCGCGCCGTCGCCGTCAACGCGGTGGCCCAGGTGGACGTTCCTCAGTTCCTCAACTGGTCGGAGCAGCCCATCACCTGGAGTCGACAAGACCACTCGCCACGCATCGAGTACCCAGGTCGAGTCGCCCTGGTGGTCAAGCCTAAGGTCGGCGATTACTGGCTCCCTAAGACATTGATGGACGGCGGTAGCTCCATCAACATCCTGTACCTGGACACCTTCAGGCGGCTGCGGCTCCCGCAGTCGATGATCGAGACGACCCATACCACGTTCCACGGCATCGTCCCCGGTCGGAAGGCGTACCCGATCGATAAGGTCACGCTGCCAGTCACCTTCGGCACACCAGCAAACTTCCGCACCGAGCGGATCGTCTTCGAGCTCGTGCCCTTCGACAGCCCCTACGATTGCGTCCTGGGGCGCCAGGCGTTCGCCAAGTTCATGGCAGCGCCCCACTACGCGTACAACGCGATGAAACTCCCCGGGCCGTGCAGCGTCATCACCATCAACGGCGACCCCGACATGGCCGCCGAGTGCGAGGCCAAAGGAGCCGAACTCGCCGACGCCGTCATCGCGGCGGAGACCAACCACGCCGATGAGCTCGCCAAGTACGCGAGCGGGGTCAACAACGACGACCCCACCATACTCAAGAAGCCCAACTCCGAGGGCGCAAACACCTCAACCTTCGAGGCGAAGACGCACACCCGCACCGTCGAGCTGGTCCTAGGCGACTCCAGCCAGACGGTGACGATCAGGACGGGCATGAGCCCAGCATAAGAAGGCGCGCTCATCGAGTTCCTCCGTGAGAACAGGGACATCTTCGCATGGAAGCCCTCTGACATGCCTGGTGTCCCTATGGAGCTCGCTGAGCACAAGCTAAACGCCGAACCCAAAGTGCGACCTGTCAAGCAGTCGCTGCGGCCCTTCAATGAAGAGCGCCGCCGAGCAATCGCCGAGGAGGTGCAGCGTCTACTCGCTGCAGGATTCATCCGGCCAATCAAATACTCCAAGTGGCTGGCAAACCCAGTCCTGGTCGAGAAGAAGAACGGGACCTGGAGGATGTGTATCGACTACACAAACCTGAACGGCGCCTGCCCAAAGGAACAGTTCGTCCTCCCGCGGATCGACCAGATAATCGATTCGACCGCGGGCTCGGAGTCGCTATGTTTCCTCGACGCCTACTCTGGGTACAACCAGATCAAAATGGCTGTCGAGGACGAGGAGAAGACGGTGTTCATCACACCATTCGGAGCCTTCTGCTACACCGCCATGACCTTCGGCCTCAAGAACGCCGGGGCGACCTACCAGCGGTGCATGCAAGAATGCCTCGCGAGCCAAATTGGCCGCAACATCCACGTCTACATCGACGACGTGGTCGTAAAGTCCGCTCGCCAGGGCGACCTACTCGCCGACCTGGCGGAAACATTCGCCAATTTGCGAAAATACAAGATAAAGCTCAACCCAGGCAAATGCACCTTCGGTGTACCAGCAGGACAACTACCGGGGTACGTCGTCTCCAAACGAGGCATCGAGGCGAACCCCACAAAGATCGACACGATCGCCCGGCTCGGCAAACCCGAGTGCCTGCGCGACGTCCAGAAACTGGCCGGGCGAGTAGCGGCTCTCAGTCGCTTCATCCCCCGCCTGGGCGAAAAGGCGATGCCCTTATACAGCCTGATGCGCAAGAACCCCACCTTCCAGTGAGACAAGGAGGCGGACGACGTGCTCCGCGATCTCAAAAAGGTGCTACTCGCCGCACCACTACTCGCTGCCCCCGCCGACAAAGAACCCATGCTGGTTTACGTCGCGGCTTCCGAGCGCGTCGTCAGCGCCGTGATGGTCATCGAGCGACCGGAGGAAGGAAAGGAGTGCCCAGTATAGCGACCGGTGTACTACATCAGCGAGGTCCTCACCGAGTAGCGCCAGCGGTACCCCCAGTACCAAAAGCTGGTATACGCGGTGTTCAGAGCTCAGCGGCGCCTGCCGCACTACTTCCAGGAACACCCGATCACGGTCGTATCCTCAGCACCACTGCAAGACATCATCCGCAACCGCGAGGCGACCGGGCGGGTCGCCAAGTGGGCCGTCGAGATCGATGTCCACAACATCAAATACGAGCCACGAAAAGCAATCAAGTTGCAGGCCCTCGCGGACTTCATCGCCGACTGGGAAGAGGCCCAGCAGCCAGAGAAGCTGCCATACCTCCATTACTGGAGCCTGCACTTCGACGGCTCCAAGAACGCGGACGGCGCAGGCGCAGGGATCGTGCTAACGTCACCGAAGGGCGACAAGCTCCGCTACATCCTATGCCTCGACTTCACACCCTGCACCAACAACATGGCCGAGTACGAGGCCCTACTCCACGGCATGCGAGCTGCCAAGGAGATGAATGTCAACCACCTACGCTGCTACGGAGATTCCGACCTCGTCGCGGGGCAAGTCACTGGCACCTGCGACGCCGTCTCCCCCACCATGGCGGCGTACCGCCAAGCAGTGGACAAATTGGGCGGACACTTCACAGGCTACTCCGTCGAGTGGATCGACAGGCGGAAGAACGAGGAGGCCGACGCACTCTCTCGCATCGGGTCGGATCGACTCGCACCACCCGCCGGCGTCTTCCTCGACACGATCACCAAGCCATCAGTCTCTCTCTCAAGGGAGATCGACATCGGAGTCCCGCTCCAACCAGAGGCATCCCTGGTCGCACTCGTCACCGAGCCAGACGACTGGACCAAGCCCTACATCGCCTACCTCGAGGCCGGCACCCTGCCGGCAGACGAGACGGAGGCTCGGATGATCGCCCGCCAATGCAAGTCCTACACCATCATCGACGGCGAGCTCCACAAGCGCAGCGTCACCGTTGTGTTCCAACGCTGCGTCCAACCCGCCGGAGGACGCAAGATTCTTCACGATATCCACTCCGGTGACTGCGGCCACCACGCCGGCGCCCGCTCTCTGGTCGCCAAGACTATGAGCGGCTTCTACTGGCCCACCGCACACGCCGACGCTGTCGACATTGTCCAGCGGTGCGCCGGGTGCCAGAAGTACGCCAACCAGACGCACGTGCCGAGCTCAGCGCTCAAAACAATTCCCATCACCTGGCCATTCGCTGTGTGGGGCATGGATATGGTAGGCCCCTTCAAGAAGGCCCCCTCCGGCTACACCCACCTACTGGTCGCGGTCGACAAATTCACAAAGTGGGTAGAGGCCAAGCCAGTCCGGAAATGCGACGGGAAGACCGCCACTAAATTCCTACGCGAGCTCATATATCGCTACGGGTTCCCAAACAGCATCATCACGGACAACGGCACCAACTTCGCCAAAGGAGCCATGGCCGAATTCTGCGAAGAGCACCACATCCGGCTCGACCTCGTGTCGGTCGCCCACCCGGAGTCCAACGGCCAAGCAGAACGAACCAACCAAAGCATCCTCCACGGCCTGAAGCCGCGACTCCAAGTACCCCTCGAGCGCACCGCCAGGTGCTGGGTCGAGGAGCTACCCTCCGTCATCTGGGGCATCCGTACCTCGGTCAACAGGTCGACAGGATTCACCCCCTTCTTCATGGTGTACGGCGCCGAGGCAGTCATGCCCACCAATCTCGAGCACGACTCGCCACGGGTCGTCCACTACACGGAGGCTGCAAACTAACTCGCCCGTCAAGACGGAGTCGACCAGCTCGACGAGGCACGTGACCTCGCTCGGTCCCGCACCGCCATATACCAGCAGGGACTCCACCGCTACCAAAGCCGGCGGGTGAGGACTCGCACCTTCCAGAAAGGCGACCTGGTGTTGCGCCTCATCCAAGACAAGAAGGGCATGCACAAGCTCTCCCCTCCGTGGGAGGGACCATTCGCCATCGAGCGAGTACTCGACAACGACGCCTACTACCTCATCGACGTCCACGGGGACGGCGAACTCGACGTCAAGCGACCATGGAATGTAAACCTCCTACGGAAGTTCTACCCCTAGAACCCCACATATGTACTCTCCAGTCGCTGTGAAATAAAGGAATCAGTTACCGCAAATTGCGCCTACTCTCCGTGTCTTGTGCCACTCGCACTCGTAATAACAGCGTCCAGCTAACCGCAGAAGTCAACCTTTGGTACATCGATCGGCACGGCTAAGTAGTGCGGTGCAAGAGCATTGAGTAAACCTCAGGTCTTGCATCGTCCATGAAAAACGCCTACCCGGATCCCCATTAGAGTCGCCTAGCCCGACTGGCTTTACGAGCCAAGACACCTGCCTTCGCTTCTTACAGCGACCACGGTCCTCCGCACCCTCGGCATAGCGACTAGAATGGCTAAGTACCACGCTCGGGGACTGACGACCAGTTCATCGCGAGTGGCTCGGGAAAACGCCAAGTAAGAGAGCATGCCCAGGACTCGCCACGCGACTGGACCAACGGGCCAGGCAGGAGTGATGCGCCCAAACCAACGCGCCAAGTCCTCAACCACCCTCGAGTCGCACCTAGAACAACCAAGTACCACGCTCGGGGACTCGGCCACCCGACCCCGTTCGCGCAAGGGAAAACGGTGAAGATAGAGCGTTCAAGGGAGTCGCCCTGCGACTGGCTCTTCGAGTTCGGGCGAGTAGACCACAATAACAAAACATTCCAAAACAACAAACATATCACATACGAGGTAAACCCCACAAAAGGGCGTACGCTCTCGGGGACTCGTTCAAACATCAATCACAAACACATGACAAATACCAAAATAGACACGATGTCTCATTCGATAGCATGTTGCATTGTTTCATATTACAAAATATGCCCGCATGGCAGACCTGCTGCTAACGCCACAGGGCAAACTATCCTATTCTGCAGGCTTAGACGACGACTCGCCAACACCCCGGCGATTGCGGATAAACGGCGTGTACGGGTTCGACGGATACGTCGTCAGTTCACCCGCCATCGCTGCGCGGAAGGGCTGCTCGACCTTGAAATCACGATGCGGCGGCTCGGGGTCGCTAGGCACGACGACCGTTTCCTGGTACGGAAGGAGGTCGCCCATTGCCCAGACACGCTCCGAGTACGTGGCAGCGCGGTCCTGCAACTTGAGGACCTCGGAAAGCTCCACCGCGCCAGTCGACGATGGGTAGCCACTCGTCACATCGTCGATGTCGAAGTCCTCGAGGAAGTGGGCAAGTCCAAGACTAAGTGACGTCGCCACTCCGCGCCGAAACGCCGACCGCGTCATGAACTCAACGACCGCGGGCGCCTTCTCCAAATACTCCCACACTTCAACGAGGTCGCTGGGAATCACTTCCGTGGGCGATATCTCTTGGAGATAGGCACGGATGCACGTCGCTGACAACGTTGCCGAGTCGACAAGCATGCTCACACACTGCCGCGCGTCGAACGAGCTTGCCTCTTCCGCACTATCAATGATGCGACCTGCGAGTCGAAGACAATAATGAATACGACGGCCAATCAACGGGCGGGCGAGATCCGTGATGAAGCATTGAAGCGAAGTATGGTCGTCCTGAAGCCCAGCAACAAGGGCGTCCGACACTTCGCGATCCTCTTCGGCGGCTGCAATGGCGGCCTTGGCTCGCCCATCAGCCGAGCTCGCTTCTTCCTTCGCCTCCCGTAGCTCGCGCTCGAGGTCGGCGATCCGCTGCTCAGCCGAACTCAAAGCCGATTGCGCCGCCGCCAATTCACCCGCGGGGACAAGTCCCTGGCGAGCTTCCTCTGCCTTCGCGGCAACAGCCTGAAGCCCTTTGTTCGCCTCCTGGACGATGGCTAGTTCCTTCTCCGCACGGTGCTTCGTTGCCAATCGGTCAGCCGATTCAAGCTGCAGACCCTGCACATCACCAAAAAGGTTAATCAAAGCGAAATTCTCAAGTGCCCACCCGCTGAAATTCAGCAAGTGCGCACTCGGGGACTAGCAATCAAGAAATTCTCAAGTGCCCACCCGCTGAAATTCAGCGAGTGCACACTCGGGGACTGGCAATCAAGAAATTCTCAAGTGCCCAACCGCTGAAATTCAGCGAGTGCGCACTCGGGGACTGGCAATCAAGAAATTCTCAAGTGCCCACCCGCTGAAATTCAGCGAGTGCGCACTCGGGGACTGGATGCGGAAAATAAATATAAGACACTAAAAGAATCAGGCCGCTGCAAAGCACCGACCTGATCCTCGGGGACTGGATATACCTGGATGGCTGCGCCAAGCATGCCGTGGAGTTGTATCGCGTCCACGGACGCGAGGAGAGCCGGCGTATGCCCACGACGTTGGTCGACTTTAGCATCGGCGATCCCAGGAGCGTGGCTCGAGGGCGAAGTCCCACTCGCCGCGGCCGCCTTGGCCATGAAGCGCGGGAAGGTGGCAATAGAGGCACCCGCCCCAAAGGAGGTCGGCTCGGCCGTTCCAAGCAAGGGAGCGCCCTCCTTCGTGGACGCGGCCGCCTCCGTTACGGGTCCAGCCGGCGCGACCGCCGTATCGTCGGAAATCGTGACGACGTCGTCACCCTTGGCCTTCTTGCCGCCATCCGCAGGGACGACGACTTCGTCTGCCTTCCTCTTGCGGGAAGGATCCTCCTCGCTGACGACGGGTGGCACCTTAGCCACGGTCGGGTGGCCCATTCTCTTCACTCCGGTCATGTACATCAATCGTATAAGCAAAAATAATTCAAGCAATTATGAAAGACAAAGAAGGGTGAGGGTACTCACTTGGAGACTGGAATAAAGCGTAGCCCCGTACGGAGGCCGGCCGGTTTCTCCAGTTCAGGGCCCAGTTGGCGACTAAGCCCCATCTCCAGGACGTCGTGTGCCCAAGACACGGATGGCTTCTTCGTTGTTGAGGCTGCAGCCGGAGCCTCTGGGATATCTTCGGCAGGAGCTTCCTTGCGAGGCGAAGCCGCTGCAGCCGGAGCACCCCCAGCCTGGAGACTGGGGCGAATGGCGGAGGCATTGAAGCCAGCGGCACCTCCACGGTCGCCGTGTCCAGCACGGCTGTCGTTGGCGGTACCTCGTCCTTGGCCAGGGTGGGGGCGTCAGAACTGCTCGCCGAGTGCGGCGGTGAGGCCGGCCTCGACGGCTTTGTCTTCCTCTTTGGAGGGGCCCTTGCCTCCTTCTCTTTCTTCTTCTTCTTCGACGGAGTGGCCTGGCGGCGCGAGGTGGTCTCTGGGAGTTCGTTGTCGTCATCGTGACGCTCAAGGCTTCTACTTGCCTCAAGCTCACGCTGTCGCTGCCCGCGGGTCTTGCGAACCAGCGGGGCGACCTCCTCCTCGGACTCGTCGTCGTCGTTGATCTCGTCGCCCCCGGAATCGCCTTTGGCGGGTGGCGACTCGCCCATATCCTGGACAGACGAGCTTGAATTCTCGTCGTCCGAAGGCGGTAGCCATCCTTCCATCACTTGGAACATCTGCAAAGAATGCAAGATGAAATTAGAATTACCGCGACTGCAAAGGAAGCTGCGACTGCGAATGAGGCGAGGTGATTACCGTTGGGGCTGGACGCTTTGCGGTGTAAGGTGCGACTCCGGCTTGTGCGTCCAGGTACACTGCCTGGGTAATCTTCTTCAGTGCTGGGATGTAGTCCTCCAGCTTCCACTCGCCGAGGCAGGCCTTCGTCGAGTCTTCCCGGCCCATGTACTGGTACATATAATGGTCGTGTCGAGCCAGAGGGACGAGCCGCCGCCCGAGCCAGCAGTTGTATAGATTGATCGTCTGGAGGCCCTTCTTCTTCAGACCGTGGATGGTCTGGAGCATCTCGTCGACGACCATCCGCTGGTCGTTGGAGAGCTTGCCGACTTGGAGACGGCGCGGCTCGGACCGGTTGGCGGAGTACCGCAGAATCGCCGTCTCCCCCTCCGGGGTCGCCTCGGCTACGTAAAACCACGATTTCTTCCAGTCGCTCGCTGCCTTGGCGGGCAGCATCAGGTCGAAGAATGAAGCCTTCGACTTCAGCTGGAAGGTTAGGCCGCCCGTGGCTCGCATTGGGCCGCCCGCTTCCTCGCGGTTGATCCGTCCGTGGAACAGATCTTGCCATAGAGGGAAGTAGGGCCGACAGCCCAAGTAGCACTCGCAGAACGCCACAAAGATGGCGAGCTGCTCGATGCTGTGGGGACCCAGATCCGATGGCTGGATCCCATAGTAGGCGCAGAAGCGCCGGAAGAACAGGGACGTGGGGAACCCTAGCCCCCGTTCGAGATGGCTGGTGAAGCAGATGAACTCCCTCTCTCGCGGATTTGGGGTCGTCTCTCCGGCCGCAGGAATGCGCCAGCAGCCGGCTCGCAAGATCCCGGCCTCCTCGAAGGAAGCCAGTTGCGCCCTTGTGCACTTAGATCTGCCCCAAGGTTCGGTGGAGAGGGCCATGGCGGAGAGATTTGCTGGGGGTCGAGGGATTTCTGGTCGGTTGGGTCGCGATGTGAAGGGAGGCGAAAGGTGCGCGCAGTCGGAGGAAATGGCGAGAAGGTGGTTCTCTGATCGCTTGCCATTCCCCTTATATAGCGGATGTTACCCGCCAAATCAGGGAACCGTTACCGCGCGATGATTATGCCAAAAAGTTACCGTTGGATTACCCCAACGTCTAGTTTGACCACGTTTAACGGTCCAACTTCAGCCACTCGGCTCGCCGACCCGTTCACTATGAAAGTGTTTCGCCGAATCGACTCGCCAAAGCCGCGAGCAGTATGATTAGTTTTTCCTTTATAAAGGAGCCCGCCACCGATTCGACTGGATGTCTACTCAGCAGCCGCATGCTCCGACTGCCAGCAGCCACCTACGCCAAATCGACGACGGCCTCGGGGACTACTGATGGGGATGCGCCTAGCGGGGTATACCCAGCAGGACGTTTCCGACTGGCCCAAGAACCGGCGAGTGGGCCTGCAAGACGGTGACTGGATTGAAGCCCAGCGAGGAACCAAGCGACTGGAAGTTGAAGGCCCAGGCGAGTAGATAGGCCCAGTCGGATTAGGTTAAACGAGGACCGAAGCTTTAACTGAATCGGTTGAGATATGTAAACCCTAGGGAAGGTGAGCCTATATAAACCTCCCCGTAGGGCGAGTAGAGATACGTTCCATCATACACCCAAGCGACTCTCCGCCTAGCCGCCGAGCTCGTCCATTGTACCACCTTCATAATACAATCTAGCAGGAGTAGGTCTTTACCCTCCGGGGGCCAAACCTGGGTAAAACCCTGTGTCTTTGCCCTCATCTCGCACCGCAGATGGCTGTCCGCCCTTGCCCCTCATTCTACTACTCGCTGCCGATTGAAGCATCTGCCGTGACAATTCCCACGAAAGTAGAAGTACGTAAGCTTTCAATTCTTGCACGACTCGTGGCCGACGATGTCGGGGAACCGCCGGCCAGGTCGGATCTTGAAGCTTATGGTGCCGTAGTTTCTAAGCTCCTCCTTGCTGTGTCCGGCTTCACGTTTGACGGTGAAGAAGTAGACAAACAAATCTAACCTAGGCCTAATCCATAGGTAACCCTCACAAAGTGCCGCGGAGTTGCTAAGCACTAGGATACTATTGGGGGAGAGGTTGTGGGGTTGGACCTGAAGTGATTCAAGACGGACAGGAAGAAGTGGGAGATGGGTAAAGAAACGCCGCATACCAATTGCGCCTTGAGGTATACCTTCTCTCCGGCTTGGGGAGAAGGGGTCACCTCGCCGGCCGGCGCCGCCCGCCAGGCGAGCCCCTCCGTCGCAGGGAGGTAACCATCAGCGACCATCTCTTGGATGTCGCGGCCGGTGATGTCCGAGCCGCGCCAGTCGCCCTTGTGCGAGTCTGGATCCTCTTCCAGGGGCTACAGCGCCGCCAGGTTATGGTCGCCGCCGGTGGTTTCTATCACCGCCGATGCGGGAATAACCAGATCCTCTAGGGGCACGACGACGGAGCTCGCCGGCTTCGCCGCGGCTTCGCTCGACGCCGCCATTGATGGGGATGAACTGCTGCTGGCCATGGAGGAGGGAGAGGACGCGACTGGTGCAGGCAAGAGGCTAGGGTTTCTCGAGGTTTTCACGGAGAGCTCGAGGAGGCAAGCGGCTGGATGAATAAGACCATGACGCGAGAGAATGGGGTGAAAAGTGGCAAGTGTCCCACGGTCACTATTTATCTTACTCTGCGTCAAGATTCGTGCAGCTAATCGGACGGTTGCCGCGTAGACGACGTGTTCGTGAACGTGCGCGATAATTTCGCCACGTCTCCAATCGCCGCCGCCAACGGTTCGTATCGCTCGCGCGGGAAAATCGGATATGATTACGTTCTCTTCATGTGTGAGTTACGAGGCGTCGCTGACCTACAGCCTGCGTCGTCATAACTGGCATGGTAGATGAGCCGTCCCATTGAAGAATCCAGCATGGACGGATTTAATCCGACAACGGGAGCGTACGATGGAAGATTCAGCATTTGTTCGACTTACTCATAGAAGACGGAGAAAACCTTGCAGCGTTCTTTGGGAGGACTACAAGATATTGCTTGAAGATTTGCCGACATCCATCTAGACGGAGCATTCCACGGGAAGAGGCAAGACGACGCAAGATCTCGGAGTTCTCTGGGGGCTACTGTTGGGGATATGCTATATGGGTATCCTCATAGCATGTCTCTTATCCGACTAACCCGGGTGGCCCATAGTCGGTAGCATGGCCTATGGCCTGCTGGGCGGCCTAGTTAGGTGGATCCAGAAGGGAGGCCCATGCCGGATAAAGGAAGGCTGCGGTGGAGTCACCAGCATACCCGGAGCCTTGGACTGCAAGATACACAAGACTAGTAATAGACGGTGTAGAACTCTGTAACCTGTCCGGCTAGGACTTTTCCCTGTAACCCTAGGACCTGACGACTATATAAGCCGGGCCTATGAGAGCCTTTAGGGAACGATAACTTAGACTTTCTAGTCACCTCGCACAGTGAACCTAATCTCTGTAACTCGGCGTATTGCCATTATAGTGATTTATAGCAGGAGTAGGATTCCGCCACCGTTGTGGGATCTGAACCTGGGTAAGCTGTGTTACCTCGTACCCGTCAACCGTCCTCCTTACCCCACGTCTCTAAACACGCACTATGAGGACCCCTCCATGGCGTACTCGTCGGCAATACCACGACAGTGGCTCTGATACCATTGATAGAATACTTTGATGTGTAACTAGTCTAGATCTAGCAGTAGCACTTTACCTTGTCTATCTAGATTAGAAAGAGAGAGAGAGAGAGAGAGAGAGAGAGAGAGAGAGAGAGAGAGAGAGAGAGAGAGAGAGAGAGAGAGAGAGAGAGAGAGAGATCGTGGAGAGGATGAACTACCTGCTCCCTGACTCGATAGGCACGAGACAGAGGGGATGCCGGAGCTGGTCCCGGAGCTGGACCCGCCGTCGTTGGTGGGATAAATAATGCTACTCCCTCTGTTTTGGTTTACAAGTCTTGTGCGTATACCTAGGTTGTCAATTGACCAATAAAATACAAATTGTATAGCAAAAAACTATACCATTAAAAACTTTAGACATTTTATTTTCTAATGGTATAATTTTTGTCTTATAAAATTTATATTTTAGTGGTCAAAGTGTCAACCTAGATATATGCACAAGACTTGTAAACCGTAATGGAGGGAGTAGTCAAACTCTGTCACTTGTTAAAACAATAAAGACACAAAAATGTTAGTATCCGATAAAATTTATTGCAATGCAATAGCAAATTAAATGATCTATACATTTGATAGCTCAGTTGTCTTTAAAATAGTGGTGAAGACATTAAAAACTACTTATTTATATTGATCGAGAAAATTATATACCATGATATTTATTTCTACCAATCGCTCATTTTGTACATATGACCGTCCAAAAATGAGTAGAAATGTAGATATACAAGACACTAAATTAATAAGAGGATGGAATAGTCTTGAAACATGTTGATGGAACAAGTAAAACAATTGAGAATAACATGAGTGATGCTTGAGAAATGGTACAATTATGTGATTGCAACGTTAATCTCTAGTAATGAATATATTCACAATCATGTAAAGGCATATGACTATCGATTTTGTTCTGCACACTTGGAGAGGCCAGAGCAATCGTGGCATCGACAAAAATATAAAGAAATATTGATGTTTTTTTTAGAAATATGAGTCCAAGTAGAGCCATGGTAGGCAACAACATGGATCACCTATATTTTCTAAAATAATTCTACACTATTAGGATTTAAAAGTAGACTAATATAGGAACATAAAAAGTCTTGGAACGGGCCCCTACATCATGAGGCCCTGGGCGAGCGCCACTCTGCCCTGTCCTATGGGCCGGTACTGGACTATGTACACACTCAGATATATATGCAACAATGTAAACTTTAAATACATATAGGGACACAAAACAAGCCAAAAAATGGAAAATCTATATGTTGAGGGCATTGTCCTCGGCAGGGGTGGAGCCAAAAATGGTTAGAGAGTGGCGCTGAGACAGCCTAGATGGTGCTAACCTAGTGTGATCTCCATGCTTGTGAGGTAGTTATCTCATAGTTCCTCTTATGCACAATGTTGATGGGTTCCACCCCTGGTCCTCGGCAAACAATTGTTCTAGGAGGTGAGGAATTCCCAGTTGTCACAACATGGCATCTATTTCGAGGGCCATCATTGGCATACATGGGTGTATGCCAAGGGCCATGCCCTCGCCACAGAGGGCGACACGACGACGATCGGGAGAACTATTAGTGATGGGTACCGAGGGTCAGGCCCTCAGAGTACCTATTTGTATGCCGACGGTACACTAGGGCATAGGTAGGCCTCTAACACCGGTTCGTAGAGGCCTCTAACAGCGGTTCCAGAACCGCTGTTGGAGGTTCGGTGTTAGAGCCCCCTTTAACAGCGGTTCTTATACGGTCAAATGGTAGGAGTTGGTCCCGCATCTGTTCGATCTAAATATATATGAAGAATGGGAGCAATATATATACAAGAATAAAACTTAACACAACTGATGGTAATAAAATAATGTTGTGTACTTTGTTTACTTACTCTAAGTTTTTCTAGTGCGGCTTGCTCCGTCGCACATATCGTGTTGCGAATGAACTCGCAAACATAGTATCCAAATAATAATCACATAAGTTATTATCGGGTCCCTGATGCGCGCACTTTACGAGAATAGAGAGTTCAATCAAAATAATAATCAATAAAGCATGATATAATGGAATTGGAAGCAGAATCAAAGAGATACGCAGACCTAGCTGGCTAGTATTACTTACATTTTGGTCTACAAATTTTAGTTCTTCTGACCATTCACCCACGGCCCTGCCCGTGAACCTTTTCCAAACCCTGTCCGGCAAAGAAAACGGATAAAGGAGTAATTAATTACTTGTTGTCACGAAAGTTGCCGATCTAATGCGATAATATGATTGAAATTACCTCTGGAGCATCTCTAAGTCTGCCCATAGCTCTTGGTCTTTTCGTAACGAGTCCATGACAAGGACTTTTCCTGAGTCGACTTGAATGACTAGCAGAATAAAGTTGAACCTACGCACGCATAACTCATCATCAGTTACACTTAACTTTGAGTAAGCCGAAACAGAATGTGTACAAGAGAGGGTAACACTCACAAGAAGTTGTAAGGCAATAGTATTTCTCTTTTGGTTTGTTGTCTTAGTAAATACGTTAGCAAGAAATCTTCTGTTTGCCCGGGTTTGAGTTTTACCACTTGTTCATGAACTCTATTTGGATCAACAAACCCAATGTCAAAAGGGCCTCCTTTCATGCATTCCATAACCTTTTTCCTACATAATAGTATATACATATATGGTGAGCATATATATACATGCAATTAATGAATTGAATGAGATGAGATAGAAATTACAGAAATAGTACTTACACATAATAAAGGCTGATGGCAGCTTCGTCGAGTTCCTTCTGATTGAATAGAAAATGCAAGTCTTGAATGTTGAAGCTGATCTCATCGTCTCCGCACAAGAGAATCTGATCTCTTATATGCGTCGTGATCCATTCTTCCTTTCTCGTTTTGCAGAAATCAAGGTACCACTTATGCAATCTTTGCATCTTTGTTGGTAGATTCTTGAGCTCCTCTTTCTTGACGAGATTCTTCCCATACTTCCATGGCTGTATGGGGTTGGCATCGTGTTCGGGCAAGTTGTCTCCCATGATGTTCAAGTATGCAATGTAAGTCATACCCATCTCATTGGCCTTTCTTTGTAGCTCTGCCTCGTAATCATTTACAGGAGAAGCCATCCGTGTGTCGAACACTTGGAGCGGGGCGCACGATTGGTTTTCCTGCTCTCCGAGCATGGGAATTGTTTTCTGGGGTACCGCACGGCTGCTACTTTCAGACTCCCTCCGCCTTGCATCCCCCTTCATAATCCGGCGCTCGTAGTCCGGCACAAGTGGGGTTTCAGGTTTCAAAATATTATTGTAAAACTTCTCCACCACCGCCGAATCTAGTTTCTCCTTTGGCTCGGCCCGTCTAGGTGCAAAGAATTTCTTGACCTCTTCTTTCGAGATCCTCTTGGTCTCCTCGTCGCTGCGATTCCACGGTAATACCGGCAATGGCTTGGCGGAATGCTGCGGGACGTAGTTTCTTGAACTCTTTGGCATACGGTTTCCTGTGGATTTCTTCATGGCAGTGCTAGTGATGCTCTTCGTGGCAGTGCTCTTCCGCTTACGCTGACGCGCAGGAGATGGCTGGCGCACGGAATATGGCTGCCGCTCAGGAGATGCTGAAGCGCCGGAGACGACAGGGGAGTATTCTGATGACTTGGAGACGGCTCAGACTGCTGATGCTGCGAATACGGCGGGGGTGCCAGTGGCCTCCAATTTGGAAGCACGATGTGTTCCTTCTTCCAAAGAATGGTTGTTTTCACCGCAAATTTGAGTTCAGTTTCCCCTTCACCTGTAGCATGATCAAGCTGTGATTCCTCATATTCCTTCACAACCTCATCCACCCCGACAATAGCATAGCCATCTGGAATCGGTCGGCAGTGGTAAGTTCCACCAGCTATAGGAGGTAAGGCATAGCCGACCGCCAGCTTAATGGATAAGCCCATTAATCTCACATGCAGCTCAGCATGTTCCCTCTCCGTGATCTCATCCACGGGGTATCGAGGACCCTCCATTTCAAGCGTGGGCTGGACGTTCTCCGTGGAAGCCACGCTGCTTTTCCGGGCAGAGTCTGGGCTGCCGACAGCTTCCAATACAGGCTTTTCATGCCGCTGAGATGGGCCGGTAGCTTGCTGTCTCTTTTGTTCATTCACTTGCGCCTGCAGCGCCACAAGTGCATGTTCTATCTGTGTCATCCGGTCTGTACGCTCTTTTTCTTTTCTGCCGCGCCATCTGTAAGATTCGCCCCACTCGGCAAACCCATCCTTCCACGTCATACCCCATGTGCCTCGTGCAAGTCCAGGGTGTTCTTTTTTACCGATGGCGCATGTCAGCTGGTCATTCTCTCTGTTGGGATGGAAGGTCCTGGCGGCTGTTTCCTCGTATGTCGTGATGAGTCTAGTGACGGGTTTGGCAAGAATTTTTGGGAAGATACACAATCATGTTTCTGGATCCAACCTTGCCCCGATTCCGTAGAACCAAGTCTTTGCATGTAGGTCCCACCCATGTGTCTGGGGTGTGATCCCTCTAGCGCGCAGGGCCTTCTCAGCTTCCTCCCACTTAGTCCTCTGAGATATGTAGCCACCTGACCCCGTCCTCTGGTGATATTCCTTCTTCTGGGCATTTAGCGTATTGGTTTATGACCTCTTTGTAGCTATAGCACCTTCCTTGTACGCCACAAATTCGGGCCAGTGAGGTCTTATCTTCGCATAATATGCGTCTTCAAAATCCGGAGTCTCGCGAGCTTTGAAAAATTTGTTCAATTTTGTCTTCCAGTTGCGGAAAGCGTCAGCCAGCTTCTTTAGAGTCCACTCTTTGACCTTTTCCTTTATAACCGGTTTATTTTCATCCTCCTCTGGTGGTAGGGTGAAATTTACCAACAGCAAAGTCCAAAGCGTTTCTTTGGATCTTTCATCGACAAAGGTACCATCGCCCTTCTTTGGATTATTCCAATATTCAATTATGATTGGGATTTGGTCCCTAACAAGAACTCCAGCCTGAAGTATAAATTTGTCGGCGGACTTCTTGGGCTCCATCGGCCTGCCATCAACACGGATTGCTTCGATCGTGAACTTTGCATGATCTTTCAACCGATGGCTCGCGCCTCGCTTGCTCTTTTTCGTAGAAGAAGATTGTTGCTGGCTGGTCGAGCCGGAGGGCTAAAAGAAGAACGAAGCGTTAATTGATACATGTACATATATATACAAATAAATCGGTGCAAGTCAGCAGAGGCTTAATCCATGCATATACCTCGACGGACTTTGTAATCACTAAAGTGCGTTCACCGGAGTCGTCATCTTCTCCATGACTACTTGAGCTATCAACATGTCCCTCCAAGTTCAGATATTGTGAGGTGTCCTCGTGGATCATGTTCTCCATTATTTCTTCATCTTCAAGGTTTCTACTGAGTGGATCCATAGTTTCTAAAACAATAATATTATCACACAAATATCAGTAATACATCTATTAAAATGCTCGAGCAAGGATGATGGTATGATAGGTTAAAAGTATTGAAATGTAACTCTAATACATGCTTGGTCATTTTAAACGGGGTCCAAACCCTAATTCGGAGAAACCCCGGATTCGTATGAGAGGGTACATTTACTTCTTCTAATTAACTTGTCATGAAAGTTGATTAACAATGCATGGTTATAATGCTATTAACAATGAGAGTTGTGCTAGGACAGCGGCTGGCGGCGCTAGGGAGAGAGCGGGGATGCGTGGGGGTGTGCGTTCGAACCAACATGACGCATGTGTAGGCTCAGCGAGGGCAACGGGTCAGGGTCGACGGCAACGGTGGTCGTCGGTGTGGCGGACGGCGCAGGGGCGCACGGTGGCATATATTCAATCACAACAATATATATACAATACACTGCTTTCATATATATATATATATACAACAATAATATATATATATTCAACAATACAGAACAATAACAATATATATACATTCAACAATATATAACAACAACAATATATATACAACAATATATACACATATATACAACAATAACAATATATACACATATATACAACAATATATCAAATATTCAACCAAATTAAATTTGGCTCCGATCCTCACAGACGGCAAACGATGGGGTTGGCGCGCGACGGCGAGTGGAGGACGGAGGTGGCGGACGGCACGGTGGCGGACGGTGGCGCGGGCGCTGTGGGTGCGGCTCCGAGCGGCGGGCGGCTCCGGGCGTCGCGGCACCGGGCGTGGACAGCGGTGGGACGGCGCGGGCGCGGTGGCAGACGGCGCTGGCGCGACGGCGACGGCGGCGGACGGCGACAGCGGCGGACGGCAACGGCAATGGCGCGCGTCGAGCAGCCTGGCGGCGTTGTCCTCTGCTACCTCCTCTGCTCCTCGATCTGCTCGATCCGGGGGGAAAAGGTAGAGGACGCGCGCTTTTATACCCCCTCCTTTAACACCGGTTCCAGCCACGGACCGGTGTTAAAGGAGGGAATTCGTTTCGCACGCGCACCCCCCCCTTTAACACCGGTTCCAGCCATGAACCGGTGTTAAAAGGGGGGAATTCGTTTCACGCGCGTACCCACCACCCCCCCCCCTTTAACACCGGTTCGTGGCTGGAACCGGTGTTAAAGGGCGGGGGCATTTATTTCGTACATTAAAGGGTTGGGGCATTTTTAATTCAAAAAATGGGATAGAATTTAGAAAATTCATATCTTTTTTATTGCAACTCAAAAAAATATGAATAATATATCATAATTTTTAGAAAAAGAAGATGTATCCATTCATATAAAAACATTTTATAGTTACTGTAGATGAAAATTTTCAAAATGATTAAAACACTTAAATATAAAGTTTGATTATTCAATTAAGACCAAAATAAAATAGTCAAACCCTAAAAATTTGAACTTAAGAAATATTAAGCATATGAAAAGGAATCTAACCCTATTTTATTAGAGAAAATCATATTTTATTTTGTATTAACATTTTTGAATTGTTTGGATATTTAAATTTAGCATCTTTTGTATACTTTGGAATCTGACAAAACTTTCAACATGAAAATTGTTTGTATTTGAATAATTAATCCTAAAACATTTTTTGTTTTTAAAAAATAAAATTCTAACTATTCAAACTAGTAACAAATGGGAAAGGGCGAGCAGAATGCGTGGGAGGAAAAGGGCGGGAAGAAAATTTTATTACGATAGAACTGGAATTAAAGTACATAACGGAACTAATAAAGCACGACTGAAAATTAAGATACATAGAAGAACTGAAAATTAAGATACATGACCAGATAAAGTCATAATCGGCCGAACTTGTTTTAAAATGTTGGAGTGATTCATTCATGCTCCAGCCTACACCTGCAATACTCGCCACTGTAGTCGTCGTACTCGCCGCGGCCATCGTCACTGTAGTCATCGGGGTCGCCGTAGTTGAACCTTGAAGGCTGAGTACGCGTGGGCTGTACTTGAGGGTAGCAGACAGGGGTTAGAGTCGTCGGCCGTGTGGTAGGCCATGACGCTCTAGAGAGTCCGACCGTACCACCACAGCCGCCGGCCGGCCTCGTTGAAGTTCAGAGGAGGTGGGCCGTCCTCCTCATGCCTGGCGAGCGCCCTGTCACGCCGATCCCCAAAAAGGCTTCCCAAGTCGGGAAATAGTCGGGATGCCAGTTGGGATTCCTCCGCTGCTCCGGCGTGAGCTCGAAGTAGTAGTGGTTCGTGATGGACATCCGGCGCGCCACACCTAGAGGGATAGGAGGAAGCGGCACGCCTCCGGCGCTCAGCATCCAGCCGACGGGGACGCAGTAGCCCGGGGGGCAGGGGTAGTTCGAGGCGCAAAGCGCCTCCGCCTCCCTAGGGGTTAGTGGTACGGTGGAAGCCATGGGAAAGAGTGATGAGGTTGGAGATATGAGTCTAGATATGTGCAATGACAATGGAGGCCAACATTACATATATATAGTGAGAAATGGCAGGAAGATAACTGGAGGGAAGAACTGGCGGGAAGAAAAATGGCAGGAAGAAAAATGGCGGACCTCTAGGACTTATCAATAGGGTAGGTCCCAAAATGTAGATTGCTTCTTCCACATGGGCGTGTGTCCGGCATCGTCATTCGGAACAGATAGACTGCCATGACCTTTTCCAAAGATTACTTCTAGGTCCTTGACCATACCAAATACCTCCTCACCGGTACGGAGGACAGGCTTCCTGCGGGGTTCTGCTAGACGTTTGAAATGCTTGCCTTTCTTTCTTACGGGATGCAGGTTCGGAAGAAATCGACGATACCCTAGGTACACAACCTTCTTACATTTATCCAAATATACACTTTCAGTCTCATCTAAACAGTGTGTGCATTCTTTGAATCCCTTGTTTGTCTGCCCTGAAATGTTACTAAGAGCAGGCCAATCATTTACGGTTACGAAAAGCAACGCTCGTAGGTAAAATGGATCCCATTTGTTCTCATCCCACATACGTACACCTGGTTTAGCCCACAGCTATAAAAGTTTTTTAACTAATGGCCTTAGGTACACATCAATGTCGTTGTCGGGTTTCCTCGGGCCTTGGATGAGCACTGACATCATAATAAACTTCCTCTTCATGCACAA
Source organism: Avena atlantica (assembly GCA_910589765.1). Lineage (NCBI taxonomy): Eukaryota > Viridiplantae > Streptophyta > Magnoliopsida > Poales > Poaceae > Avena > Avena atlantica. The sequence goes on along the minus strand of OU342736.1, from coordinate 343,461,100 downwards.
CCAAGGAGGAAGGTTATAGATACATAGAGTCACAGGCCAGGTGATGTGACTGCAGCTTTTCTCACCAAAAGGATTCATGCCATCTGTACTTAGACCAAACCTTAAGTTCCTTACATCACGTGCGAAGTCCGGGTACTCTCTCTCGACTTTTCTCCACTGTGACCCATCAGCGGGGTGTCTCAACATAGCGTCTTTTTTACGGTCTTCCATGTGCCATCGCAACAACTTGGCATTCTCTTTATTTCTGAAGAGACGTTTTAACCGTGGTATTATAGGAGCATACCACATAACCTTGGCAAAAACCTTCTTTCTAGGGGCCTCGCCCTCAACATCGCCAGGGTCGTCTCGTCTGATCTTATACCGCAGTATAGTGCATACCAGGCATGCATCCAAATTCTCGTACTTCTCACCGCGGTAGAGGATGCAGTCATTAATGCAGACATGTATCTTCTGCACGTCAAATCCTAGAGGGCAGACAACCTTCTTTGCTTGGTATGTACTGTCGGGCAATTCATTATTTCTTGGAAGCAGATTCTTCATTTTTACCAACAACTTTGAAAATGAGCTGTCAGTCACACCGTTCTCTGCCTTCCATTGCAGCAAATCCAGTGTGGTACCTAGCTTTTTTGGCCATCTATGCAAGTTGGGTACAACAATGTTTTGTGATCCTTTAACATCTGCTCCAGCTTCTCCTTCTCCTTTTCAGTTTCACATTCTTCATTTGCATCAGTAATGGCCCGACCAAGATCGTCATCAGCGGGCCCATCTGCTGCCTCTTGATCTTCATTATCTACCCCCATTGCAGTATCATCGTATTCAAGATACATATTATGATAGTTGTCATCATCTTCTTCTATTCGTTGTCTTCCATCACAACCCCTTTTTCTCCGTGCTTGGTCCAACAATTATAGCTGGGCATGAAACCGGATCAAAGCAGGTGGGCGTGAATGGTTCTGCTATTTGAGTAGTCTTTCTTGTTCTGACAGTGAACACACGGACAACACATAAAACTACTGTGACCACGGTTTGCATTAGCCACAACGATGAAATTTTAGAGGCCCGTAATGTACTCGGAAGTGCGACGGTCACCGTACATCCATTGCCGGTTCATCTGAATTATATAGTACTATATCAAAAATTAATAGGGAGATGACCACTTATACAGTACATCAATGACACATGAAAGGATAAAGTTGCCAGCCTCGACCGAGAAGGAAAGAGTAACGATAAAACTTAATTCGAGCTCTCGGCCATTTCACCGAACACCTCTTGTGCATAGGAAAAAAACACAAACTAGCACACCTCTCACCCTCTTGCTAAGCTCCAAAATGAGAGAGTGAAAAAATGAAAGAGAGGGGTGTGGGCTACGGTCTGTTATATAGGCACACCCCCTTTAACACAGGTTCAAGCCATTAACCGGTGTTAAAGGGGGCTGCGTGGGCCACTGGTGCAGGGCCTTTAACACCGGTTCATGGCTCAAACCGGTGTTAAAAGGATGCTCTTTTTTGCTCTCTGAACCATGCTGGTAGGGGCGCCTCCTTTAACACCGGAACCGGTGTTAAAGCCTATTTCCGACCTCAATCAAAGGCCTCATTTTCACTAGTGGTAAAGGCCTCTGCATAGAGGGCACGTCGTGGTAGCTGGGAGAACTGGGAGTGGCATACATACATGTATGTCGACATTAAAGCCCTCGACATAGACATGACAGGTGACGGCAACTGGGATCAATTGGGAGTGATGAACGCCAATGGTCTGGCCTGGAATATATTTAAACGAAATTGCTAAGTCACAACTAGCTGTGACGTAGCTTTCATCACAGCTAGCTTGTGTGCCATCCGATCTGCTTGCTCCAGGATTGGTGTAGCGCTTTTTTGAAGGGTTTAACAACATAGTAAATCAAAAAAAATCTACGGATGCGAACGGGAAAACCAAGATCTAATCTAGGAGATGCAAACAACGAGAGAGATTAGATGAGATCTTCATACCCTTGAAGATTCGCACAGCGGAACGTTCGTCGGAACGTGGGTGATGTAGTCGTACTCGCTTCTCCTCCTCGCGATCTGATCCGATCTAGCACCGCAAGTGGCGATGCCTCCGAGAGATGCACACGTGCAGCACCTCGACGTCTCCTCCTTCCTCGGTCCATCAAGTATGGTGGAGAGACGGATTGGATCTACAACGCGACGGTGCGGTGCAAGTGGTGGAGAGTTTCTGCAGCAGGGCTTCGCCTACACGCAGTCGGGAGGGAGAGAGAGGAGGGCAGAAGGGCGGCTAGGGTTGAGGGGCAGGTGTGGGGGGTGGTGTGCCCCAGCCCTCCATATATAGAGGGGTGGGCGCCAGCCCTAACCCCTCCCCCAAGCCCTAGGCTGGCGGCCAAAGGAGGGAGGAGTGGGGGGCAAGTCCCCCCCCCTTCTAGAAGCTCCCCTAGGGTTTCCCCTTGGTTTGGCCGGCTGGGCCCTATAGGCCCTTGTGCCCCTGGCCCCATGTGGCCAGGGCACTCCCTCATAGGCCCATTCCCCCTCCCGGCAGGTGGAGCCACGTTGGTCCCCCTCCGGAAGGTTCTATAAGCTTCCGGTACAATATCGATTAACCCGAAACAATTCCGAACTCCAAAAACTGCATTGCCTTATATGAATCTTATTCTCCGGACCATTCTGGAACCTCTCATGATGTCCCGGATCACATCCGAGACTCCGAACAAAAACTCATAAACCAATTATCCAATATATCCTAGCGTCGAGACACGTTAAGTGTGTGACCCTTCGGGTTCGAGAATATGCAGACATGATCTTATATCAATAATCAACAGCGGGGTCTGGAAACCCATATTGACTCCCACACAATCATCGATGATCATATCGGATGAACCACGATGCCAGGATTCATTCAATCCCATATATATATATTCCCTTCGTCTCGCGATATTTTACTTGCCCGAGATTTGATCGTCGGTACCGTCATACCTATTTCAATCTCGTTCACAGCAAGTACTTTACTCGTTCCATAATCCGATATCACTTTCTGATTAACTCCTTAACCACATGCTTGCAAGCGGTGTTGATATCGATTACCGAGTGGGCCCGAAGTATATCTCTCCAACTTGGGAGGGACAAATCCCATCTCGATACATACAACCCAACAGGTACTTTCCGATCGCCTGAGAGACACCTTTATGATCACCCTCTCATAGGATGACGTTTGATGACCTCAAAGCTTTCTTCTGATGCCAGGGAGTTGTATTATCTCATGGTCTAAGGAATACAATATTTGACATAAGAAAAGCTTCGCAAAGATGAACACGATGACACGATCTAATTGCTCCGCTTAGTTTGGGTCTGTCCACCATATCATTCTCCCAATGATATGATCTCATTATTAATCGACAACTCATGTCTATGGTTAGGAAACCTTAACCATCATTAATCAATGAGCTAGTCCATAGAGGCGTACTAGGGACACAGTGTTGTTCACAAACCACACAAGTATTAAAGTTTCCGCTTAATACAATTTTAGCATGGAATATAAACTTTATCATGAACAAGAATTATAATAATAACATCTTTATTATTGCCTCTAGGGCATAATTCCAACAGTCTCCCACTTGCACTAGATTCAATAATCTAGTTTACATTTGGCAACAATCTCACACCCATGGCACTAAGGTGCTGATCATGTTTTACACGTGGAAGAGGTTTAGTCAATGGATCTGCGACACTGAGATCTGTATGTACTTTGCTAATCTTCATATCTCCATCGGCTATATAATCTCGGAATATATGAAACTTGCGGTTGATATGCTTGGTCTTTGGATGATATCTTGGTTCCTTAGCGAGTGCTATGGCGCCAGTGTTGTCACACAATATCTCTAGTGGGTCCAATGCACTTGGAACCACGCCAAGCTCAGTGATGAAGTTCCTGATCCAAACTCCTTCACTTGACGCTTCTGCAGCAGCCATGTATTCCGCTTCTACTGTAGATCCCGCGATCACGCTTTGCTTGCAGCTTCTCCAGCTCACAGCTCCTCCATTCAAAATATAAACGTATCCTGTATGAGATTTAGAATCATCCTTGTCGGTGTCGAAACTAGCATCGACGTAACCTTTTACGACGAGTTATTCATCACCCCCATAGACTAAGAACATTTCTTTAATCCTATTTAGGTACTTTAGGATGTTCTTCACGGCTGTCCAGTGTTCCACTCCTGGATCACTTTGATATCTGCTCGTCAAACTAAGAGCATTGGACACATCCGGTCTAGTACACAGCATGGCATACATGATAGAACCTATGGCCGAGGCATAAGGCACTTTGCTCATAGATTCTCTATCATTTACCGTAGCTGGACACTGAGCCTTGCTCAATATCTTACCTGACAACATAGGCACTGAACCTTTCTTTGCCTTATCCATTCTGAAACTTTTCAGAACTTTGTCTAGGTATGTACTCTGGCTTAAAGCTATCAGGCGTCTTTGTTTATCTCTATAGATTTTGATGCCCAATATATAAGCAGCTTCACCTAGGTCTTTCATTGAAAAACACTTGTTCAAATAACTCTTCACATCGTTAAGCATGTTAATGTCATTTCCAATAATCAATATGTCATCCACATACAGTACCAGAAATGTCACCGAGCTCCCACTCACTTTCTTGTAGATACAAGCTTCGTAGCAATTTGGAACAAATCCAAAGCTCTTGATCACTTGATCAAAATGAAGGTTCCAACTCCGAGATGCTTGCTTCAGTCCATAAATAGAACGCTGAAGCTTTCACACTTTATCAGCATCCTTAGGATCGACAAAACCTTCGGGTTGCATCATATACAACTCTTCATCAATGTTGCCATTGAGGAACGCAGTATTGACATCCATCTGCCATAATTCATCATCATGAAATGCAGCAATTGCTAATAAAATCCGAATGGACTTAAACATCGCTACGGGAGAGAAAGTCTCATCGTAGTCAACACCTTGAACTTGCCGAAAACCTTTCGCGACAAGCCGTGCTTTATAGACGGTAACATTACCATCCGCGTCCGTTTTCTTCTTGAAGATCCATTTGCACTCAACGGCCTTTCGGTCGCTAGGAGGGTCCACCAAAGTCCATACTTGGTTTTCGCTCATGGATCCCAATTCGGATTTCATGGCTTCTAGCCATTTCTCAGAGTCTGGGCTCATCATCGCTTCCTCATAGTTCGTAGGTTCACTGTCTTCTACCAATAAGACAGTTAAGACAGGTTTGCCGTACCACTCAGGAGGGGCACGCGACCTTGTCGACCTGCGACGTTCAGTAGCAGCATCGTCCGAAGCTTCATGATCCTTGTCATTAGCTTCCTCTATTGTTGGTGCAGGCGGCACTGGAACAATTTCAGGTGCTGCGCTACTCTCCAATTCAATAGAAGGTTCAACAACCTCGTCTAGATCTACTTTCCTCCCACTCACTTCTTTCGAGAGAAACTCCTTCTCAAGAAAGGAACCGTTCTTTGCGACAAACACTTTGCCTTCGGTTCTGTGATAGAAGGTATACCCAATAGTTTCCTTAGGGTATCCTATGAAGACGCATTTCTCCGCTTTGGGTTCGAGCTTGTCCGGCATCAACTTCTTGACGTAAGCTTCGCATCCCCAAACTTTAAGAAACGACAACTTAGGTTTAGCACCAAACCACAGTTCATACGGTGTCGTCTCAACGGATTTAGATGGTGCCCTATTTAAAGTGAATGCAGCGGTTTCTAATGCATAACCCCAAAATGATAACGGCAAATCAGTAAGAGACATCATCGATCGGACTATATCTAATAGGGTTCGATTCCGGCGTTCAGACACACCATTGCGCTTTGGTGTTCCGGGTGGCGTGAGTTGCGAAACGATTCCGCTTGCTTTAAGATGCGTGAGAAAATCATAACTCAAATATTCACCTCCACGATCGGATCGTACAAACTTAATCTTTCTGTTATGATGGTTCTCCACTTCATTCTGAAATTCCTTGAACTTTTCAAATGTTTCAGATTTATGTTTCATTAAATAGATATACCCATATCTACTTAAGTCATCGGTAAAAGTGAGAAAATAGCGATATCCACCGCGCGTCGAAACACTCATCGGTCCGCATACATCGGTATGTATGATTTCCAACAAGTCCGTTGCTCGCTCCATCATACCGGAGAACGGGGTTTTGATCATCTTGCCCATGAGGCATGGTTCGCATGTGTCAAATGATTCAAAATCAAGAGACTCCAAAAGTCCATCAGAATGGAGTTTCTTCATGCGCTTTACACCAATATGACCTAGACGACAGTGCCACAAATAAGTAGTATTATCACTATCTACTTTGCATCTCTTAGCCTCAATGTTATGGATGTGTGTTTCATCCCTTTCGAGATTTAGAAGAAATAAACCATTCACAACAGGTGCATGACCATAAAAGATGTTACTCATATAAATAGAAAAACCATTATTCTCCGATTTAAATGAATAACCGTCTTGCAACAAACACGGTCCAGAAATAATGTTCATGCTCAACGTAGGCACATAATAACACTTATTAAGGTTTAAAACTAATCCCGGAGGTAAAACTAAGGAGAGCGTGCCGACGGCCATCACATCAACTCTTGATCCGTTGCCAACGCGCATCGTCACCTCATCCCTTGCAAGCCGTCATCTATTCCGTAGCTCCTGTTTCGAGTTACAAATATTAGCAATTGAACCAGTATCAAATACCCAGGCACTACAACGAGGGCTAGTAAGGAAAACATCAATAACATGTATATCAAATATACCTTTGATGGTGCCAGCCTTCTTGTCCGCTAAGTACTTCGGACAGTTGCGCTTCCAGTGACCCTTGTCCTTGCAATAGAAGCACTCAGTGTCCGGCTTGGGTCCAGACTTGAGCTTCTTCTCAGCAGGGGCAACGCGCTTGTCGCCGCCTTTCTTGAAGGTGGGGGGCTTGTTGACCATCAACACATGATTATCCTTTTTGATGTCCACCTCCGCAGCCTTCAGCTTTGCGAAGAGCTCGATGATCGTATCAGTGGAACCAATCTGATTGTGAGTCACTACAAAACTTTTGTAGCTGGGAGGGAGTGATTGCAGAACCCTGTCAATCTTGAGATCCTCTGGAATCTTGCAGTCCAGTTGCTCAAGGCGTTGAGTGTAGCCCGACATCTTTATGGCGTGCTCACTAACGAAACTCCCTTCCTCCATCTTGCAGTTAAAGAATTTCTCAGAGATCTCATATCTCTCAGAACGGGCCTGAGTCTGAAACATGGTTTTCAGCTCCTCAAGAATCTCAAAGGGCCCGGGATAGTCTTCAAAACGATTTTGAAGGTCCGATTCCATAGCAAACAACATGGTGCTCTTAATCACACCATAATTATCTTTGCGTGACTGATAGACAGCTTTGTCATCAGCCAGCGCATCTACAGCAGGGGCATCACCTAACGCATTCTCAAGGACATAGTCCTTTTGACCGCCAGAGAGAATGATTCTCAGATTGCGGAACCAATTGGGGAAGTTAGACCCATTGTTTCTAAGCTTTTCCTTCTCAGCAAAAACGTTGAAGTTGAAGTTGGACTTAGCCATTTGATCTACAATATTTGCAAGTACAAATTAGACTATGTTCATGATAACTAGTTCAACTTTTAATCAAATTACTAGATGAACTCCCACTAAATTCAACATCCCTCAAGTTGTTTAGTGAACATGATCCAAATTCACCACACCTAATCCGATCTTCACGAGAAGAGTTGTGGTTTCAATGGTGGACAACGAAGTGTCGATCATATCATTCATATGACTCATGTTTAACCTTTCGGTTCATGTGTTCCGAGGCCATGTTTGTACATGCTAGGCTCGTCGAGTCAAACCCAAGTATTTCCGCGTGTGCAAAACTGGCTTGCACCCGTTGTATGTGAACGTAGAGTCTATAGCACCCGATCATCACGTGATGCTTGGACACGACGAACTTTCGCAATGGTGCATACATGGGGAGAACACAGTTTTATCTTGATCTTTAAGTGAGGAATCATCTTATAATGCTACCGTCGCGATCTAAGCATAATAAGATACATAAAAGGATAAACATCACATGCATATAACTTTATGTGACATGGTATAGCCAATCTTCACGCAATGATCTCCATATTGTGCGTGCCGGCATGATCTCCATCACTCCACCATGATTGCCTCCACCACTAATAGCAACTACAACTATTGCTAACTACTTAGCGATAAAGTGAAACTATTACATGGCGCATAAGAAGTTGACACACAGGTCATACACAATTATAAAGACAACCATATGGATCCTGCCGGTTGTGTACTCATCGACATGCAAGTCGTGAAACATTACAAAACATGATCATCGCATACAATATACACATCACATCTTGGGCCATACCATATCACAGAAAACACTCCCTGCAAAAACAAGTTAGGCGCCTCTACTTTGTTGTTGCATGTTTTACGTGGCTTATGGGAGTAGCAAGCTAAGAACGATTCTTACCTACGGAAAGCCACAACGGTGATATTATGGTTGCCAAACTCCGGTGTAAATCCCATGACAACTATAGTGAGAGAAACTGGCATCCACCAGCCGCATGTGTGGAATAAGCCACACATCAAGTGCGGAGCCGGTCTCGCGAACGACGTCGCGTAAGGTTGGCCTGGACCGCTTCAATCTCACTATCCCGCGTCATAAGAAGAACACAAACAAGAGGCTTGCAACAGAAAACATCAACGCCCGCAATAACCATGTTGCGTTCTACTTGTGAAACACATCTACGCATAGATCTAGCTCTGATACCACTGAAGGGTTTTGCAGTATAGTAAATCAAAAAAATTCTACGGATGCGAACGGGAAAGCCAAGATCTAATCTAGGAGATGCAAACAACGAGAGAGATTAGATGAGATCTTCGTACCCTTGAAGATTCGCACAGCGGAACGTTCGTCGGAATGTGGGTGATGTAGTCGTACTCGCTTCTCCTCCTCGCGATCCGATCCGATCTAGCACCACAAGTGGCGATGCCTCCGAGAGATGAACACGTGCAGCACCTCGACGTCTCCTCCTTCCTCGGTCCAGCAAGTATGGTGGAGAGACGGATTGGATCTACAACGCGACGGCATGGTGCAAGTGGTGGAGAGTTTCTGCAGCAGGACTTCGCCTACACGCAGTCGGGAGGGAGAGAGAGAGGAGGGCAGCAGGGCGGCTAGGGTTGAGGGGAAGGTGTGGGGGTGGTGGTGGGCCCCAGCCCTCTATATATAGAGGGGTGGGCGCCAGCCCTAACCCCTCCCCCAAGCCCTAGGCTGGCGGCCAAAGGAGGGAGGAGTGGGGGGCAAGTTCCCCCCCCCTTCTAGAAGCTCCCCTAGGGTTTCCCCTTGGTTTGGCCGGCTGGCCCTATGGGGCCTTGTGCCCCTGGCCCAATGTGGCTAGGGCACTCCCTCATAGGCCCATGCACCCTCCCGGCAGGTGGGGCCACGTTGGTCCCCCTCCGGAAGGTTCTAGAAGCTTCCGGTACAATACCGATTAACCCGAAACAATTCCGAACTACAAAAACTGCATTGCCTTATATGAATATTATTCTCCGGACCATTCCGAAACCTCTCGTGATGTCCCGAATCACATCCGAGACTCCGAACAAAAACTCATAAACCAATTATCCAATCTATCCTAGCGTCGAGACACGTTAAGTGTGTGACCCTTCGGGTTCGAGAATATGCAGACATGATCTTATATCAATAATCAACAGTGGGGTCTGGAAACCCATATTGACTCCCACACATTCATCGATGATCATATCGTATGAACCACGATGCCAGGATTCATTCAATCCCATATATATATTCCCTTCGTCTCGCGATATTTTACTTGTCCGAGATTTGATCGTCGGTACCGTCATACCTAGTTCAATCTCGTTCACAGCAAGTACTTTACTTGTTCCGTAATCCGATATCACTTTGTGATTAACTCCTTAACCACATGCTTGCAAGCGGTGTTGATATCGATTACCGAGTGGGCCCGAAGTATATCTCTCCAACTTGGGAGAGACAAATCCCATCTCGATACATACAACCCAACAGGTACTTTCCGGTCGCCTGAGAGACACCTTTATGATCACCCTCTCATAGGATGACGTTTGATGACCTCAAAGCTTTCTTCCGAAGCCAGTGAGTTGTATTATCTCATGGTCTAAGGAATACAATATTTTACATAAGAAAAGCTTCGCAAAGATGAACACGATGACACGATCTAATTGTTCCGCTTAGTTTGGGTCTGTCCACCATATCATTCTCCCAATGATATGATCTCATTATTAATCGACAACTCATGTCTATGGTTAGGAAACCTTAACCATCATTAATCAATGAGCTAGTCCATAGAGGCGTACTAGGGACACGGTGTTATTCACAAACCACACAAGTATTAAAGTTTCCGCTTAATACAATTCTAGCATGGAATATAAACTTTATAATGAACAAGAATTATAATCATACCATCTTTATTATTGCCTCTAGGGCATAATTCCAACATTTTTTTGTCGTTTTGTCCTAGTTTTTGATTTTGTGTCGGTCTGTTTTTAGACTGGCAGGGTGGTTGGTGGTGGTCCAGTTGCACTTACCCGATGCCGTTACATGTCTTTTAGGATGGGCTTTTTGATGGGTTGTTGGGCTGGCGGGTGATTGTTCGTTGCGTGCGCACGTTGCAATTTTGTTGTTGTTTTTGTTTAGTTGCTAGTTGTACCGTTGAGTGATTGAAACACTATCGTTTTGTTTAGCTATTTTCTTTTTATAGTTTGTGTTTATATTTTTTTAGATGCAAATAATTGTTTCCTATTTATAGTCTGTGTTAAAATAGATTTTTGGTTGTGGTTGTTTTGAATAAAATGCGAGAATATTTTATGGTTGTGGTTGTAGTTGTTTTTCATCAACATATTTTTTGGCTTTTGTTCTGATGGTGCCGGTTTGTCTTTCATTTATGTGTTTTATATTTTTAGTGTTACATAGAGGTCGTAGGGTTCAGGTTGGATTGGTGATTACCGTATCATGTTATTCTAGTATGTACCGAAAGGAAGTGAACAGAGGTTGAGAGTTTATTTCTCCCAATATATGTATTTGCTTTCTGGTAATTATATAAGCATTTTTCACATGATTTCCTATTGATCTTTATTTTATTTTTAGCCTAGAAAACATGAGTAACGTAAGGAGACCGTGTTGTCATCAGCCATCCCGTATATGTTGAGGGTGGTAGAGTTGCATGTTGGTTTTTAACAAGATTTTTTTTAATGTCAACTGCATGGGCACTTGTAACTGGCCTTTTCTAACAAGTAAAGAGGGGGGGGGTGATATAGTTGCAATTAGGTTTGCAACTGATAATTTTTGACTTGTTGCATGTCCATTTGAAATTAGGTTTTCCTGGTACGAGTGGGTGGGATGTTGGTATAGTTGCTTATTGATTTTGTAACAGATAATTCTTAATTTTTTTAACGTGAGTTGCATGTGCACTTGTAACTGGCCTTTTTTCTGACGGATAAAAGAAAGGATGGGGGTGATACAGTTGCAAGTAGGTTTGCAACTGACAATTTTAACTTATTTGACACGAGTTGCATGTCCACTTGAAAGTGAGTTTTCTTGGTACGAGGTGGCGGGGTGGTGATATAGTTGCATGTTGATTTGTAACTAGGAATTTTTAATGTTGATTGCATGTGCGCTTGTAACTGGCCTTTTCTAATGGGTAAAAGAGAGGGCAGAGTGGTACATTTGTAAGTACTTTTGCAACTAACAATTTTTGACTTATTGACACGAGTTGCATGTCCACTTAACATTAGGTTTTCTCGGTACGAGGGGGTGAGGTGTTGGTATAGTTGCATGTTGATTTTGTAACCGATAATTCTTAATAATTTGTAATGTGATTTGCATGTGCACTTGTAAGTGGCATTTTGTTCTAACGGGTAAAAGGCAGCACGAGAGAGATACAGTTGCAAGTAGGTTTACAACTGACAATTTTTCACTTGTTTTGACACGAGTTGCATGTCCACTTGAAATTGAGTTTTCTCAGTACGAGGGTGTGGGGTGGTGTTAGTTGCATGTTGATTTGTAACCGGGAATTTTAATATTTTTTAATGTGAGTTGCATTTGCACTTGTAACTGGCATGGTGGAGTGCTACAGTTGCAAGTAGCGTTGCAACTGACAATTTTTTACTTTTTGACCCAAGTTGCATGTCTACGTGAAACTGGTTTTTCTTGATGAGAGTGGTGGGGGTGGTAGAGTTGCATGTTGGTTTGTAACCGGGAACTTTTAATTATTTTTAATATGAGTTGCATTTGTACTTGTAACTGGCAACTAAGGTATTTTTGTCTCTATAATATTTTCATGGATTTTTTTTGTGGGCCAAGTTTCAGCAGGATTTCTATATCTTATGGACTTTGTATATTATACTCCCGTTTAATACACTTACTACTGTGTGGTCTACTAGTGCTACTGCTTTTATTATTGCGTTCCAAGCTCTGAAGTCTAAACCCTGCGATAAGCTATCAAAAGCTCTAAAGTTTACTGAGTGTGGGAACGTGATGTACTGAGCTGGCTCTGTCGCTCATATGTGGCCGCGTACTGCCTAGTGACTACATGCAGTAGGTACATCAGCTGCATATTTCTGCGTTCACGGTGACGTCAGTTGACTGTGACAAAATATATGTCACAGTCGACTGTGACATAGAGATACCCATATTTAAATGGTGTCAAATGGACAACACGTCACTTTTTTGTGTCAAGGGCTTCTGTTCACCAATGGTCGCAGGAAAATCCTTACATCATACGTGTACTAGCTAGCTAGGTGGTGTGGTGTGCGACTACAACATTCTACTTACATCATAAGTACGTGTACTACTTGATTAATTGTGGGGCGCAGAACAGAGGAGAAAAAACCTCAGCTAGCTACAGCTCAGCCATGCATTCATGTAAGTGGAATGTGTATGCTCTCTCCACATACATATAGTTCAAATCCGACCGTCAGATCAATCGGCTTGAGTAGGCAAAAGTGGAAACGCGACGTGGAGAATTGGAACATGAAATTCGCTGTTGCCGATGCAATGCCGCCTGACTTTTTTCCGGGCTTTGATTGGCAGATCAACCCTAGCTAGCTCTCCATTATGCCTATATAGTAGCAGGAAAAATGAAGATAGGATGAAACGAAAACAATGGGTCTCACACGATCACCGTGCGTGTGCACGACAAAATTGGTGTGGCCCTAGCCTGCTAGTGACAAGACCAGCAAAAAAAAAGCTTATTGAAAGAGTACGAGTTTAGCGAATTATGATGGATGTATTATTGAGTCTCATGGACGAGTATATATAGGCGTACTAGGATTATCTTGGAGTACAAGTCAAATTAACACCACCACCACCCCAGCGCAGTCGTAGCGGTAACGTCGTGAACAACTGAAACGTCACGGACGGTTAGACTGGAAATAAACTGAAGTAGGATCTAGTAGGCTGACATCCCCGCACAGTCCGAGTGGGAACATCGTGGACGGTGTCGCGTTATGGTAGCTTGGGCTGTAGAGGATGCTGGTGAGATGCTCAAGCGAGGTGATAGCCCTTGTGCCGATATCGAGAGAGCCGAGAACTTGAGACGGTGCCAAGGTCGGGGTAGCCGTTGCGAGGGGTCGCTGTGGTTGATGTCGTGGTCAGGGATGCCGTTGTATACGTATCTGCACGTGAAGCCGCAAGCGCATAGTACGCGAGGAGGATGACAGAGACGCGTCGAGGCAGTCGTCATGGGGCCACAGCAGCTTGCCAAGGGGCCGCAGAGGCTTGCCGAGGGTACGCGGAGGCTTGCTGAGGCGTGTCGATGCAGTCCGAGCCGTCGAGAATGAGGTGCGGCCATAGTTTTGCCAGAACTAGGCGCACGTCGGGGAAGAACGCACACTCCAGTTTTGCCAGAACCGAGTATGCGAAGAATTACTTGTCAGTGACACAGTCGAGGTAGTCGTAGAGGAAGGTGTTGATGCCAAAGAAGACTTTGTCGAGGCCGACGAAGACAAGGCGCCGATCCGAGTTTGCCAGGCTCGGGGACACGTTGGGGACGAAGGCATGCACCAGTGTTGCCAATACCAGGCACTCAAGGGCAGGGACAAAGACATAGAAGGCGGAGAAACCAATGGCGACCTAGAGTGGTCATGTTGGACGCCTAGATTGGCGCGGCGGCGGTACTCGAAGTTGGCGAAGAAGAATCCGACGTGACGAAGACCATGTGCAGATGTAGGCGACCCGCACCGTGGGAGGTGGCGTGGAGATAGCCTGGGCGTCGGTGCGTGGGGACGACGATGTAGAATGCGTGCAACGACGCTATGACCCTATGGGGCGACATAGCTGTATGGCACGAGTCAATGCAGCGGTTGGAGCCACTGACGCGTACACGCTTGTGAGACGCGTTTGCATCCAGTTGGCTAGGACCAAGGCGGCGGCGTTGCGGCCCGAAGGGCCGACACAGCGATAGCCCGTAGCTCGATCGGTTGTAGGCGCGTGCTCGGGGGCGTGCTTGACATAGACGGGCGCGATATCGGTTGATCAGACCGACGGTGCGTCGTATGCGCCATGGCATGGGGGACGCATAGATCGGAGTCGATGGCGGCATTGTTGATGAAGTTCCGGGCAATGACGACGAAGACGATCTGAGGGGGACGGCCACAGTAGCCTACCAAGGAAGCCGTAGTAGCCGATCGAGGTAGATCATCGATGCCGATAGTCAGAGTAGAGGCACGTTGATGACGATGGCGGTGGACGACTCAATTCGGACCCATAAAACAACTTGATGACGATGGCAGCGCCGCCCGGTCTCGGCAGTTGGCGCCCGATCCAAAACTTGGACGGTCAGGTCACATGGAACACCACAAAATCCTAGCGACATGGGCAACTTGCCATGATTACAACTAGCTTGTTTTATGAGAGTTAATTATTAGACCGGCTTAAACAAAGATTAATCGGGATTGCGACATGCAGGCCAGATTCAGGTATATATGATGAGTCTGCGCGCGAGGCCGCCGTGACCCACTTGGAGTTGAGAGCTGTAGTATATTAAAGGTTCTTGATTTTAAAAAGGAATATATATATCTACTATGGGTTGAATATATAATAGTACTCGTATATATATATATATATATAAGTTGAATTGATTGAAGAACATGAGAGCTTGCAGTTGGAGCCTTCTTGCACGTAGCTAGGTCACGCATCTAAAGTAAGTAGGTGGAGTGTGTGCTTTCTGCTTCTGCTGTTGTTGACTTGGGAGAATATTGTATGTGGTCCTGTCGATTAGATTAATCTCTGATCTTTGGTAGTTAAGTCAGCTCGATCCAACAACATGGTCATCAGAAGAATCAATTAATGGCGAGCGCACACAGACAGCTAGCCGCTCGACCGCCGCGGCGCCGCCCAGCTAAATAACAACGTGTGTGTGCAGGTGTGTTAACGTGGTCCTCCTGACACAAACGGTTGGAATGGACACACAGGGATGCTCTCAGAGTACTATTCAGGAATCGATGGATCTCTCACGATCACATTGGGTCAGTCGTTTATTTTTCTCGCAGGATCGATGATCAACTTGTTTGCTGGCCCTGATGCCAATGTATCTACGTCCATGCACATTCTGGCAATCTGGTCGGTATATAGGATCCTCCATGCATGTTATTAGGCGTGCATGTAGTTTAAGAATAACCTTGATTATTAATTTTGGTCAAATTTTATATAATATGTCATAAAAATTATACCATTAGATTCATTTTTAAATGTAGTTTTCAGTGGTATATTTTTTAGAACATATATAGTAAACAAGAACGGAGGGAGTAGCTGCTACATCCATGATACTTCCACGTGGTAGCTGCGAGATACAAGACGACATGCATGCATGCATGAAGCAGCACAAACCCAACTGTCTTAAAAAAACTGTCTTAAAAACAACGTAGAGTAGTCATCAAGCAGCGAATATAACTGACGATCTGAGTTGAGACATCTTGCCGGCATGGACACACCAACTCAAGCTCACACGCATTTGGGCATATCCATGCATGATATTCGTTCCGATACATACACATTAATGCATCATCATGCATGCATGCTCTTCTGTTCAAAAAAAAAAATGCATGCATGCTCTGATCGCCCGCGCGCGGCTGACGCGGTAGGGGGGCCGTGCGGCGCCAGGGTACCGAGATAACCGACCGATCATCCTCCGGGGGACGTCGCCGGCACATGGCGCCACATGGTGGTGACCGAGACACCCATCGCCAGTTCCACTGTCACCTGCATTGCCGTCTCAAGGAAGATTTGCAAGATCTTCAACCCCAAATATTCTATGACCTAATCATCTATCTATTAATTGTGCCAATAATCCGCATTTTTTATTTCAAAACAAA
Source organism: Avena atlantica (assembly GCA_910589765.1). Taxonomy (NCBI): domain Eukaryota; kingdom Viridiplantae; phylum Streptophyta; class Magnoliopsida; order Poales; family Poaceae; genus Avena; species Avena atlantica. The sequence goes on along the minus strand of OU342736.1, from coordinate 343,444,706 downwards.
AATAAGCCACACATATATACTACGTACTCTGCTGCAAACAAAATGAAGCAATGATTAATAAAAATCTTAGTAATCAATCCTCCTTGGCTTGCTTGGTCTAAAAGGAACATCTTCATACTTTTTTTTTCTTCTTCTCGATCGACAAGTTAATTAGTTAGTGTGTGGTTTGCGAGTACAACATATACGCACTCAGACTCAACGTGAGTCCGATCGTTGTGGACGCACATATGGGCAGACAGCATGGTACAAGGAGTTTAATGCGTGGTTTGTAGCTAGGCTCTCTCAGCTCATGTGCCGCTGTTGCCATTTTGCGATGCACCGTGGTGGCCCGCATGCTCTGCAGTTAGTTTGTTATGGGTCTCCTTCTCTCGTGATCTCTCTCGTCCTCGCACCATTAACTGCCAAAATTATATAATTGAGGAGTAATATGTTATGAGATGCTACGCAATGAGAAAGATATAATGGTCTGCCATAATCATGCATGGCCGGATGGCCCTACCGAAATCGCAATCCTTCTCTCTCTCTCTCATGCATGATCCCCACCAGAAATAACTACCAACGGCCAATAATACCTCCCGGTCGGCCGTCTATGCTTCAAATGTTTTTTAATTACTTCTCATGCGTATGGGCACGCATCATTAGCTACTCCTAGCTAATGTTAAGAACATCTCTAGCATACGCCGGAAATCGCGAACCAGAAAACACGATTTCTAAGTCGCGTTTGACGAGTTTTTTTAGGCCACGAGCGAACCGAACTAAAAAAGAGAATAGTCCCTTTTTATAGTTTCACGCACACGGTTTCTGCCAGGCAAAACGATACGAAACCGTAAAACGAAACCATAAATGACAGAATTTAAACAAATTCGATCTTTCAACCGCGACAATCATCAAGTTTTAAGCAAATTTAACAAAGTATCTCGCTACTCTGCCAATAACGCTTCCCGGTTTGGTCGGTGTCGGTCACGACATCGAGAGAGACAGCCTCCTAAGCGTTGATCAAAGTCACGTCTTCAACTTGTGTGAAATTCTTCGCTCGGGTCTGGGTAGGCACTTGCGATCCATCGACCTCCTCCACCTCCTCATCTTCACCTGCAACGTCGACACCAACATCTGTCTCATTGTAAATTTACGATCCCTCTAACTCATCTCCATAGCCGTCGAGCGGAGCCGTGTCTATGTCCACCGCATTGTCGGTCAACAAATTGACGTAGGAGGTCGGAACCTCGTGCAAATCGCTGCTTATAAGCACCAATTCGAATCAATTGTACTTATCTACTACGCAATTGGCAGCGGCTGCGGCGGAAGGGGGGAATTGTTCATACCTAGATCGGCTAGCCGAGGCCGTTTTGGCGGATTTCACGGCGACGGATGGTTTCCCGGGGCTTGACTTCCGCTTCGCGACCGCGTTCCTCGCCTTGCCTGGCGCCGGCTTCAACTTGGAGGCGGCGGCACTCGCTGGAGCGTGGGGAGCAGCGGGACCGGAGGGAGAGGCCGGAGCGCATATGCTGCCATCCTGGATGTGGACGGAGCCCTGCCGCTTCCGCTTCGTCGCAGCAGCAGCAACATTCGCAGTCGGGGCGTTGCGGGGACCAGCGACGGGGACGGAGATGACGGTGGCTGTCAAATCTGGCAGACCCGCCGAAGAGGTCTCCTACGCCGGCGCGACCTCGCCGGAGCTCAGCGGCGGCTGCTGGACGTCCATGGCGGCCTTTCGTAGGGCTTGATGGAGGTGGGAGGGGCGGGGACCGGAGATCGAGCGTGGCGGCGAAAAGAATGGCGCGGCTGAAAGTTCCCTCCTGTCAACGGAAACCGAGGATATGGTTCGCGTCCAGGTCGGGCTAGAAAACTAGTTTTTTTTTTGTTTCGTCGGGGTGTTTTCTCGGGGGCCCGAATTTTTTTTCGGTTCGGTCGATTTTGCAGCGTCTGTTCTGGCCACTTTTCCCATGTGAAACCGAAAAGTGACGGTTATTTTTTGGTTTCACGCTTTTACGGTGTCTGCTAGAGATGCTCTAACGGTTTTATGTGTACTTAATCACTTCTCATGCTAATGCTTACGGTGTTATGTGCATATGCATATGTACACATCCCAGTAATACTTAATTAAGTATCATGCGTATTATGATGAGTCTAGCGGCGCATGAAATTTGCTTCCACCCATTTCTTCTGAATCGTCCGGATAAACTTCAACACTGGACGAATCTGTGTCATTTGGTCACACTGACAATGCAATGGGCACACCGCACGCACACACGTCTGTCACTACTGACTACCTGTCTGCACTGCATAGTCTGCAGTTGGTCACCACTCACCAGCAGGACGTTACATAAAGTCCAACTCGGTGCTCGCAAGTTGCACGCAAGTTGCTGCCCTAGCTAGCTAGCTAATGTGACCGCAGTAGTACCACACGTTGTGACCGGAACGCAAGTTGCTGCCTTTGAGGTTAGCAATCAGACCAACTCCATACGCCTCCTCCCTCCTCCCTCCCTCGCTTTGAGAGTCGCCACCGCCTTCCCGGGCCGACCCCGACTTATCTCTGGCGGCACAGCCGGCTGGAGATGGAGAAGGGAAGGCGCCGGAGTAGTTTTTAGGGGTAGATTTTTTAGTTTTGGCAGTTTGCCTGTAGTTTGGAGTTGTTTTCCAGATCTTGGCGCCCAGATCTGGAGAGTAGGACATCTGTTCTTGCGTTCCTGGCTCCTCTGGTTGGAGCAGAGATGTGAGAGGATGGTCACCGTCTCCGAAAATAAACTAAGGGCTGCAATAGGTGTGTGGGTGCTGCTGAGATGCTTCGCCGCGGTGATTCTCCTGGCCGGCTGTGGAAGCGGGGGGGAGAAGCAAGACGAGGTGGTCATGTGTGTGGTGGACGCTCTCCTGGCCGGCCGTGGGGGCGAGGAGGGGAGCCGAAATCGACTCTCTCTCTCGGCAGCAACTACCAGGTGGCTCTGGCCGCGATCCCCCTAGCTGACGCTGTCCTGTAGCCCTTCTTCCCCTCCTTGTGGTCGTGGTGATATACAGGAGGTTGGAGAGGACTACAGGTTCGGTCGATCTGGAGCTCGTGGTCTGGGTTGCGGGCGTACTGTTCGTCGTACGCTGGAAGCTATCTTTCTCGGAGATTCCAAGCTTTGGCAGCTTCATGCCGCGGCTATCCATGGTCAGAGAGGCCGCTCCGAGCGCAGGTGTGTTCTTCGCTTGTGCCTCTTTATCCTCCAGGGCTTCGTCCGGATGCGGAGGATCTTGTTCGAGCTTCAGCTGGGAGTTCTCGCCAGCTTCGCCCCAAGTGGTGCCGTCCCCGGCGGTGAAGAGGGTGCCCGGCGTTGGAGCTCGTTGGTGTGTCGTCGTGGTGGAGGAGACCAAGGACCCGATTGCTTTTTTATTTCTTGTCTTAGGGTCTTTTTTGCAACTTTCGAGCCCTTATCCTCAACAAGAATTGTAAGGGGCCTCCATATATTTCGGTACCCACATGACTAATACAGCTTCCTGGCCTTTCTAGGCCTTTACCGTTCAAAAAAAAAACAGCAACGGCTATACTGTAAAATACAATTTGCGGTTAACCCTATATTGCTCTTGTGATACGAAAAAGGCTGGGGTCAAACAAATGCCGCAACCTGATATGTAAAATTGAATATTCATTTTTATGGATCAGGTATGTCGTATTTGTTCCGTCCTGTTGCGTGTACCGTAAATCACATTTCACCTTAAATCACACCAATTTCATCTCAAAGCATAGAATTGCGTGAAATATAACATAAATTCAACATAGATATTAGTAATCACAGAAATTCAACATAATTCAACGACAAACTGTTCAATCATAGTAATAACAAGCGACTAAAATGAAAACCTAATCGATGATTTCGCTTATGTTGTCCGCCTCTGAGCCGCTGTCAGCCTCCACGCCATTGTCCGCCTCCGCGCCATCGTCCTCCGCGTCGCTTCTGATGTCTGCCTCCGCTCCACCGTCCTCCGCGGGATCCGCGTCGCTTCCGCTATCATGAACCTCAACGATTCCGATGAGGTTCGCATGTCTCCGAAACTCTTCTCGGCATGCCTCAGCGATGACGGTGTCAACTTTGCGGCCACGAACTACCCAGAAGCACGCCCTCCCTTCGGTGTTGTGTATCGGGAGTGGAGCCACCGCCCGTGAACGAGGTAGAGGACAAGCGCCGCCCATGCTCCTTCTCGAAACGCTTGCGCAAATAGGAGGTCTCCGGCGTGTATCGGGGCATTGCCCTCTTCCACTCCGGCAGTTGGCGACAACGCTCTCGATCCAATGAGCCAACCAGTAACCGCGCGGAACCGGTCTCACCGGCACCCCAGCATAGCTGAGTTCCCAGCAAGCCGGAAGCGTCGCGCGAGGCGGCGCAAGGATGTTCTATTGGGCGAACCTCGCGACCTCGTACTCGTTTAGACTGGGTCTCGCCATGGCAGCAGGGAGGGGAGAGAGAGAGAGAGAGAGAGAGGTAGGGAGGAGACAAAGAGTGGCGGCGGAAACAGTCGCCACCGGCAGATCTGCGATGGTGGCGGCTCGCGGGAAGAAGGGGAGGGGAAATTTCCCTCCCACCAACGAAAGTGACGTTTTGCGGTGAAGCGCATCGAAGCCTTCCATATGGTATATATGCGTCACGGAACCGAAAAAATTTCGTATGCGGTACCGTTTAGTGAAGGGAATATGCCCTGAGAGGCAATAATAAAGTGTTTATTATGTGTATTCCAAGTATATGATAGATGTTTATTTTGCATGCTATAATTGTATTAATACGGAAACGTTAATACATGTGTGTTTAATAAACAAACAGAAAGTTCCTAGTTATGCCTCTCTCATAAACTAGCTCGTTGATTAACAAGATGATCAAGGTTTCCTGATCATGAACATTGGATGTTGTTAATAACGGGATCACAACATTAGTGTAATGGTGTGATGAACATTCATCCGAAGTATAGCATTACGATCAAAGTCATTGAGTTTATATTTCTATAACAACTTACGAAGTGATCCTAATCCTTAGACCATGAGATCATGTCAATCACTAACACCGGAAGAGTTTCTTGATAACATCAAACGTCACACCGTAACAGGGTGATTATAAAGATGGATTCAGAACTAATAAAGTGTTATGTTGAGGCTCATGGATCGAGAGTGGAATTTGTTCATCCCGATGACGGATAGATATACTCTGGGCCCTCTCGGTGATATCACATTGATTAGCTTGCAAGCAAGTGATTTGATCACTAGAATGTTATATCACAGGAACGAGAAAAGAGTGCATGTCGGTAACGAGATCAAACTAGGTATGGAGATACCGATGATCGAATATCGGACGTGTAATATATCGTGAAACAAAGGGATTAAGATACTAGCGTAAAAGGTTTCGACGATCACAAGAAAGTCATCGTTGAATGTGTGGGAGTCAGTATGGGTCTCCAGATCCCGCTTCTGATTATTGATCCAAGAGGGGTCTCGATCATGTCCGCATTATTCACGAACCGTAGGGTGACACACTTAAGAGACACCGACATCCAATTGGAGCAAATGTTTCATGCCGAAAGAATGAACAGGCGCAGGAATTTATTTCACTAGATACCGAAACAGGTTTTCGGGTGAAATTGCATAAAGTGGTTATGGATGTGAAATAGAATTCTAGCAAGGGGTTATTTGTGAATGTTTGTCATTAAAGTAATTGACAAAATTCTGAATAAAATAAAAGAGTTTTATTTAATGAGAGTTTGCATTAAATTTGGTGGAAATTTAATGGGAATTTGAGTGGACTTTTGAGTGGAGGGAATTTAAAGGAGATTTGTGAGTGGAATGTCCACCCACATGAAGAGGGGAGGGCAAGGGGCAGCCCCCATGCACCGGCCACCCCCTTGGGGTTCCCCCCTCCTCCTATAAAAGGAGCCCCCCTCCTCACTTGTCTCTCACACCTCCTCGTGAAGGATCTCTCTCCCCCTCTAGAATTTATCCCCCATGGTCTCGGACTAGCGAGATACATGTTCCCGGTGGCTATTCGGCAAGAAAGAGTTGTGCTTCCGCTGCATCGCTGGAGCGAGGAGGCGGAGGTTGCTCGGTGCCTCGAACGTGTGTGCGAGCACGGATGCGCTGCTGATTTGCGGCGCTAGGACTTCCTCTCGATCTTGAGATCGGCAAGAGATCATCTGCATCAACCACGAGTTGAACTCGTTAAGCTTTGTCGGTCTTCAAGGGTATGTTCTCTACGGATATACATCCACCCGTTGTTTGTATCTAGTAGATAGATCTTGGTATATAGTTCACATCGTAGGAATTTTTTTGTTTTCTATGTTGCGAACCCTACAGTGGTATCAGAGCCAGGTCTATGCGTAGATACTTTACACGGGTAGTACACATATGAGTATGTGGGCGATGATGATCATGTTGTTGCTCCTTTGTTGTAATTTTGGATATTGGTGGCATAGTGGGATGAAGCGGCCCGGACAAACTTTACATGTCCTCGCACATGAGACCTGTTCCACGCTTGACATGCAACTAGTTTGCATAAGTGGCTAGCGGGTGTCTGTCTCTCCTACTATAGTCAATATCTATTTTGCAAGCGAGTTGTCAACAATTTGATTATCCTCGTTGTGGTTCATGTTCGTAGGTAAGAACGGTTCTATCTCGAAAGCCCTAAGCCACGTAAAACTTGCAATGGATAAATTAGAGGCGTCTAGTTTAGATTGTTGCTGGGCTAGTGTTATGATATGGTAGTGTTGTAAGTAGAAGTATGAGATGATACTCTTACAACACACATAGCGTGTAAAATCCATAGACCTTGGATTTACACATATAGGTATGATAGTGATCATACCACGATGCACATGATAGAGATCATCTGCGGGAACCATATAATTTCACTAATAAACATATGATGTTTGATAGCATCTTATATTGCTTGTTTAGCGCTTTGTTAGCATAATAAGATGATCCCTCATTTAAATATCAAGATAAGAATGTGTTCTTCCTTTAGTATGCACCGATTATGTTTTCGTCGCTCCAAGACATCACGTGATGATCGGGTGTTCTTGGATCCACGACCATATTTCGGGTGTAAAACAGTTACACACGCGAATACTAAGGTTCTAACTTGGCGAGCCTAGCATGTACAGACATGGCCTCGGAACACGGACCGAAAGGTTAAGCATGAGTCATATAGTTGATATGATGCCCATTTGATGCTCGCCTTTGAAGCTATACCGACTCACGTGATGATCGGACTTGGTGTAGTGGATTTGGTTCATGTAATCACCAAAAAGGCACGAGGGATGTCGTTTTTGAGTGGGAGTTCATTCGTAATATAGATTAGTTGAACTCAATCTATCATACACTTAGTCTAAACTTTACAAATTCTGTTGTAGATGGCACCACCTGCTTTTAATTTCAATGTGTTTATGGAGAAAGAGAAACTAGCAACGAACGGTAGCAACTTTACCGAATGGGCCATGAATTTGAGGATTCTCCTCTCTGCTGCACAAAAGCAATATGTGCTAGAAGCGCCGTTAGGCCCCCCACCTTTAGATGATGCCCCTGACGAGGAGAAGAATGTCTATCAGACTCGTTAGGAGAACCACAACTTAGTTTATTGCGGCATATTGTATGGGCTAGAGCCGAAACTTCGAAAGCGTTTCGAAAACGGCAATGCATTTGATACAATGGGTGAGTTGAAAATGATTTTTGACACACATGCTGCTGCAGAGAGCTACAACGCTTCAGAAAAAGTTCTTTAGCTGCATGATGGAAGAGCACAGCTCCGTTAGTGAGCATGTACTCAAGATGTCGGGTTACGCCGATAAGCTTGTGTCCTTGGGAATATCGATTCCCATTGACTTAGGCATCCATCGTGTTTTGCAGTCTCTGCCACCTATCTATAAGAGCTTCGTGATGAACTATAATATGCAAGGCATGAAGAAGTCTCTCCCCGAGCTTCTATCAATGCTTAAAACTGCAGAAGTGGAGATCAAAAAGGAACATCAAGTGTTGATGATCAATAGGAACACTGGTTTCAAGAAAGACAAGAAGGGAAAACGGAAGGGAAGTAAGGGCGGCAAGCCTGTTGCCGCGCCTGAAAAGAAACCCCGAGTTGGACCTAAGTCTGATTCCGAGTGCTACTATTGTAAGGGGACTGGCCACTGGAAGCGCAACTGCCCCAAGTATCTGGCAGACAAGAAGGCCGGCAAGGCAAACAAAGGTATATATGATATACATGTTATTGATGTGTACTTGACTAGTTCTCGCAGTAGCACCTGGGTATTTGATACCGGTTCAGTTGCTAATATTTGTAACTCGAATCAGGGGCTGTGGAACAAGCGACCGCTAGCAAGGGGTGAGGTCAAGATGCGTGTCGGCAATGGATCAAGCGTTGATGTGATCACCGTCGGAACGCTGCCTCTCCACTTACCGTCGGGATTAGTTATAAACTTGAATAAATGTTATCTGGTGCCTGCACTGAGCATGAACATTGTATCTGGATCGTGTTTGATGCGAAGTGGTTATTCATTTAAATCCGAGAACAATGGTTGTTCCATTTATATGAATGAAATCTTTTATGGTCATGCACCGATGATGAATGGTTTATTTCTATTAGATCTCGATGATAATGTTACACATATTAATAATGTTGATGCTAAAAGGATTAAACTTAATGATGATATATCCGCATATATGTGGCACTGCCGTCTAGGTCATATTGGCGTTAAACGCATGAAGAAGCTCCATTCGGATGGACTTTTGGAATCACTTGATTATGAATCATTTGATACATGTGAGCCATGCCTTATGGGCAAGATGACTAGAATGCCGTTTTCTTATTCAATGGGACGGGTGACAGATTTATTGGAAATCATACATTCTGATGTATGTGGTCCAATGAGTGTGTCGGCGCGAGGTGGATATCGTTATTTTGTTACTTTCACGGATGATTTGAGTAGATACGGTTATATCTACTTGATGAAACACAAGTCTGAAACCTTTAAAAAGTTCAAGGAATTTCAGAATGAAGTGGAAAATCATCGTAATAGAAAGATCAAATTTCTACGGTCCGACCGTGGAGGTGAGTATCTAAGTTACGAGTTTAGCACTCACACGAAAGAGTGTGGAATTGTTTCACAACTCACACCTGCCAGAACACCATAGCGAAATGGTGTGTCGGAACGTCGTAATCGTACTTTATTAGATATGGTTCGATCTATGATGTCTCTGACGGACTTGCCGTTGTCATTTTGGGGTTATGCACTAGAAACTGCTGCATTCACTTTAAATCGGGCACCATATAAATCCGTTGAAAAGACACCGTATGAATTATGGTTTGGAAACAAACCTAAGCTGTCATTTCTTAAAGTTTGGGAATGCGATGTTTATGTGAAGAAACTTCAACCGGATAAACTCGAACCCAAAGCGGAAAAATGCGTCTTCATAGGATACCCTAAAGAAACTATTGGGTATTCCTTCTATCACAGATCCGAGGGCAAGTTTTTTGTTGCCAAGAATGGATCCTTTCTAGAGAAAGAGTTTCTCGCGAAAGGTGTGAGTAGTCAGAAGGTAGAACTCGAAGAGGTTGTGGAACCTTCTCTTCAAAGTATGGCGAGTAGCACAGCGCTGGAAGTTGTTCCGGAGTTGGCTCCACCTGTTGAAGAGGGAACTAATGATAATGATCATGAAACTCCGAAAGAGAGTACTACCGAACCTCGCAGGTCAAACAGGATGCGTGCAGCTCCCGAGCTGTACGGAAATCCTGTCATGAATTTCATGGTTGATGAAAATGATGACCCTGCGACGTATGAAGAAGCAATGATGAGCCCGGATTCCAACAAATGGTTAGAAGCCATGAAATCCTAGATGGAATCCATGTATGAAAATCAAGTTTGGAACTTGGTGGAATTACCTCACGACCGAAAGGCCGTGGAGAACAAATGGATTTTCAAAAGGAAAACTGATGCTGATGGTAATGTGACCGTCTATAAAGCTCGACTTGTCGCAAAGGGGTTTCGACAAATTCAAGGAGTTGACTACGATGAGACTTTCTCTCCCGTATCGATGCTAAAGTCAGTTTGGATTATGTTAGCAATTGCTGCATATTTCGATTATGAGATATGGCAGATGGATGTCAAAACCGCGTTTCTCAATGGTAATATTGAAGAAGAGTTGTATATGATACAACCAAATGGTTTTGTCGATCCTAAGGATGCTAACAAGGTGTGCAAGCTTCAGCGATCCATCTATGGATTGAAGCAAGCATCACGAAGTTGGAATCTCCGCTTTGATGAGGTGATCAAAGAGTTTGGATTTGTCCAAACTTATGGAGAAGCTTGTATTTACAAGAAAGTGAGTGGGAGCAATGTGGCATTTCTGATATTATATGTGGATGACATATTATTGATCAGAAATGATATATATCTTTTAAACAGTGTTAAAAGTTATCTAAACAGCAAATTTTCAATGAAGGACCTAGGTGAAGCGTCATACATATTAGGCATAAAGATCTATAGAGATAGATCTAGGCGCCTAATAGGGCTATCACAAAGTACATACCTTGATAAGATTTTAAAGAAGTTTAAAATGGACGGAAGTAAGAAGGGGTTCTTACCTATGTTGCAAGGCAAGACATTGAGTAAGACTCAAAGTCCGGCTTCGGCGGAAGAAAGACAGATAATGGACAAAGTCCCCTATGCTTCAGCCATAGGCTCTATAATGTACGCCATGCTATGTACAAGACCGAATGTGGCACATGCTATTAGTTTGACTAGTAGGTACCAATCGGATCCAGGTTCGGAACACTGGATAGCGGTCAAGAATATCCTTAAGTACTTACGAAGAACTAAGGATATGTTTCTTGTATACGGAGGTGAAGAAGAGCTCGTCGCTAAGTTTTATGTCGACGCTAGCTTTGACACCGATCCGGATGACTCTAAGTCTCAATCCGGATACGTATTTCTCATGAATGGCGGAGCGGTTAGTTGGAGGAGCTCCAAACAACCTGTGGTAGCGGGATCAACAACGGAGGCCGAATATGTTGCTACTTCAGAAGCGGCTCAGGAAGCAGTTTGGATGAAGGAGTTCATATCCGAACTAGGAGTGGTGGCAAACGCGTTGGACCCAATGGTGATCTATTGTGACAACAATGGTGCCATTGCCAATGCCAAAGAGCCAAGGTCTCACAAGCATTCCAAGCATATTAAGCGCCGGTTTCACTCCATCCGCGAGCATGTCAAGGATGGAGATATAAAGATTTGTAAAATACATACGGATCTCAATGTAGCAGATCCGTTGACTAAAACTCTCCCTAGAGCAAAACATGATCAACACCAGAACTCAATGGGTGTTAGATTTATCACTATGTAACTAGATTATTGTCTCTAGTGCAAGTGGGAGACTGAAGGAAATATGCCCTGAGAGGCAATAATAAAGTGTTTATTATGTGTATTCCAAGTATATGATAGATGTTTATTTTGCATGCTATAATTGTATTAATACGGAAACGTTAATACATGTGTGTTTAATAAACAAACAGGAAGTTCCTAGTTATGCCTCTCTCATAAACTAGCTCGTTGATTAACAAGACGATCAAGGTTTTCTGATCATGGACATTGGATGTTGTTAATAACGGGATCACAACATTAGTGTAATGGTGTGATGAACATTCATCCGAAGTATAGCATTACGATCAAAGTCATTGAGTTTATATTGCTATAACAACTTACGAAGTGATCCTAATCCTTAGACCATGAGATCATGTCAATCACTAACACCGGAAGAGTTTCTTGATAACATCAAACGTCACACCGTAACAGGGTGATTATAAAGATGGATTCAGAACTAATAAAGTGTTATGTTGAGGCTCATGGATCGAGAGTGGAATTTGTTCATCCCGATGACGGATAGATATACTCTGGGCCCTCTCGGTGATATCACAATGATTAGCTTGCAAGCAAGTGATTTGATCACTAGAATGTTATATCACAGGAACGAGAAAAGAGTGCATGTCGGTAACGAGATCAAACTAGGTATGGAGATACCGATGATCGAATCTCGGACATGTAATATATCGTGAAACAAAGGGATTAAGATACTAGCGTAAAAGGTTCCGACGATCACAAGAAAGTCATCGTTGAATGTGTGGGAGTCAGTATGGGTCTCCAGATCCCGCTTCTGATTATTGATCCGAGAGGGGTCTCGATCATGTCCGCATTATTCACGAACCGTAGGGTGACACACTTAAGAGACACCGACATCCAATTGGAGGAAATGTTTCATGCCGAAAGAATGAATAAGCGCAGGAATTTATTTCACTAGATACCGAAACAGGTTTTCGGGTGAAATTGCATAAAGTGGTTATGCATGTGAAATAGAATTCTAGCAAGGGGTTATTTGTGAATGTTTGTCATTAAAGTAATTGATAAAATTCTGAATAAAATAAAAGAGTTTTATTTAATGAGAGTTTGCATTAAATTTGGTGGAAATTTAATGGGAATTTGAGTGGACTTTTGAGTGGAGGGAATTTAAAGGAGATTTGTGAGTGGAGTGTCCACCCACATGAAGAGGGGAGGGCAAGGGGGCATCCCCCATGCGCCGGCCACCCCCTTGGGGTTCCCCCCTCCTCCTATAAAAGGATCCCCCCTCCTCACTTGTCTCTCACACCTCCTCGTGAAGGATCTCTCTCCCCCTCTAGAATTTATCCCCCATGGTCTCGGACTAGCGAGATACATGTTCCCGGTGGCTATTCGGCAAGAAAGAGTTGTGCTTCCGCTGCATCGCTGGAGCGAGAAGGCGGAGGTTGCTCGGTGCCTCGAACGTGTGTGCGAGCACGGATGCGCTGCTGATTTGCGGCGCTAGGACTTCCTCTCGATCTTGAGATCGGCAAGATATCGTCTACATCAACCACGAGTTGAACTCGTTAAGCTTTGTCGGTCTTCAAGGGTATGTTCTCTACGGATATACATCCGCCCGCTGTTTGTATCTAGTAGATAGATCTTGGTATATAGTTCACATCGTAGGAAAAATTTTGTTTTCTATGCTGCGAACCCTACATTTAGGGTATCTACAATGGCCACTTTTTTTTGCCTCGTACGAGCGATTATTTTGCGGTACATGGACAAATGCGGTATCTACTAGAGATGCTCTTAGTGCTTGTTCGGTTAGCTCAGGTTTCAAGTGGATTGGAGGGGATTAAAGTAGATTAAATTCCATACAAGTCAGAATCCTCCCAAGTGCATTCCATTATACTCTCCAATCCTTTTGGGTTAGGGATTAACCAAACAAAGCCTTATGGGATGAGAGTCTAGCTAAACAAATTAACCGTTCATCGTTGCAGCACTTTAAATCAACGACAGTTGCTTAACATGTTTGGGCCTTTGATATTTGAATGCGTCGATGCTCGAAAGCGTAATGTTGTGAACCCAAGAAAGTAAATTATGGATGTTCTAAGTAGCATGTCCTGACCAGTCACATGAACTCTTATATAGCAGTGTTAATATAATACTCGCTACCTAAAAAAATGAGATATCCACATTGATCGCAGTCGATGGGCCTTTGGAGGCCCGATAGCACTGTTGCTCGCCTCTTACTTGGGCCATCAGTAGAGAATGTTAGGATGGCCCTAGCCTATGAAGTCGCTATTGATGCACAAACTTTCCACCCCTTGGTTACCTGAGGATGGCCAAGCTTTTGGTCATCTGCCCGATGGTGATGCCATTAGCAATGACAGACTTTACGATGGTTAATGGTTAACATATGTCATTTTCAATTGACGGGTGTAAAGTAGGTCCCGCGAGTGGTGATTTTGTGTTCCGGCGGTGCCAAAGATGGACCATCACGTACCATGGGAGCTTAACTTACTTCCGTCGGTAGTGAGCTTCGTATATATAGGCATGGCAGGTATCCTAACTGTTACAATTGCGACAAAAATATAACGAAGAACGAAAAACGAAAAACACAGCAAGGGGACACAAATTTAACGTGGAAAAACCTCTCCAACAAAGAGAGGGAAAAACCACGGGCGCCAGCCAGCGAAACTTCACTATATCGAGGAGTGTTTACAAACGCCGGGGATTTCACAGATGCAACTCGTCCCAACCGGCGGCTTACAAGGGGTTTATATATCGGTGGAAACCTAGGTCTTCGACGATCCATACCGTACCGCGGGGGCCTCGCTCCACTCGTCAGAAGTTGGCCTATACTTTGTAGAATTTGGATCAACATATAACACTAACCGACTTCATGTGAGCATCGCCCCAACTGCTTGCCGATTGTGGGTGTGGATCATGTTTCCCGAATCCTGTAATGATCCCAGGCCTAAGACCTGGTGGATCATACACACGAGGGGGTGATACATTGTTGACCATTTTCTCTTTTCGGACTTTTGGGTGAATTGCTTGACGTATCCAATTCAATAAACATAGCACGACTAATTACTTAGCTAACAAGCTAGATTTCACAAGTACTCGTCTCATAATATAAGATGTTATTAGCGCAACAACCATAATCAGAGCCATTTTTTTGAGAAACACAGTACAATCGAACACTCACAACACGTCTCTATATCGATATTTCAGCCGTGTCTCCATGCCTTCAACCACTTTTTTTTTGGAAAAGCCAACTTGCAAAAGCAATATTAACATCAAGGAGTGGAGACTTAAAATCACTGAACACCCGTGGGTTGTGGCCAGGAACCCATGACATACCTCCTCGCAAGGCATTGGTTTTGTATACCAATCCATTGGTTTTGTCTGGAAAATAGAAGCATGAAAAAATTATTGGCCGACAAAATATCCAAAACTATGATGAATGTTAAAAGTGCAATCTAATAAAAAAAAGGGTCAACACATGTCACAAAAAAAACTATTCGGGTAATTGCCAAACAATTACTTTTTAGCATGAGAAAATCATTTAATTTCTTAGTAGAAGAAAGTATTTTAATTATTGAGAAAAATAGAATTCTTTACTGTTAAAATTCAATAAAATTGAGCTTTTTAGGATTGGATTTTTTGGTGAATATTTTCGAATTAGATATGGGGTATTATCAATTTTTTTTTGGAGAGCTCGTGGACCTTGCGCATAGTGGGCTTAACAAAATGAGTATTTGAGCTGTACTCGGCCCGGTTTCCACCCAGTAAGGCCCATACAAAATGGGCCTGACCTTCAGAGACCGCGTCCACCAGAACGCCCAAGGCTCCCAACCTGGTCCACCACCGCCGCTGCCTACCGCCGGACAGATTCCTACCCCTTTCGTCTCGTGCGTCGTGTCCAAACCCCAAACCCTCGCGCGAAGCATACCCACTCCGGCGACGGCGATGGATCTCCGCCGTCCGTCTCGCTCGACGTCGGGCGGCGTGGAGCCCAAGATCCGCCAGGTGGGATTCGTCACCCCTGACGTCTCGGGCCCGTCCGAGCTGCCCGCTGTCGCCGCGGCAGCGGCGTTGCAGCCTGTCCCCGCCGTCGGATCACCGCCGGCGTCAGACCTCTCTCCGGGTTCCCTCTCCCCCGTCATGATACCTCCCCCGCGCCACGCTGACCACCTCTCCCCCGGCTCCCCCTCCCCTCTGGCGTCCGAGGCCATCCTCGCCTCCTCGGCGCCTCAGCCTTCTTCCATGCGCTTTGACGCCGTGTCTGAGCTCGGAGAGGAAGACTCGAGGTCCCTGGCCCCTTCCGCTGGGGAGCTAGGTACGCTGCCCCTCTCCGATTGCAGTAATTTTACCCCACAGTCCCGTCAGTTTATTCAATTGACACTGCTATGAAGTAAGGAATGGTTCTGGTATCTCACCTTGTTTCTGTATTACAGTATTATTAAGATGGTGGTAAGGTAGTAACTGTTCGGGAGATTGCACGTAGGTAGTTGTACTGTTCTAATTCACTGGATGAGAGTTTCCCATGTCAGCATATGTCACATCTGGTTCTTTAGCTATGCTAAGCAATAGCCTAGAATCTAGATGAGGAAACCAGCTCAGTTTAGCTAAGCTGCACTTGTCTCAGCCTAGTCGCTTTGCATCGCGAGTCCTTTTGAGATGATCATTTTCTAGCTCTACTCAACTAGACTTTCTTGCTAGTTGCCACTAAAAGCTAGAATTTATTAAAAATTCCAAAGGCATAGCATTGAAAGCTAGGCTAGAACTATAATCTTGCCTGTTGATCCATATGTTCACATAGTTTTTCAATGCTTACCAGTTTAGTTTTAAATGCTTTAAAAGTACTCAACTTAATTTAGACTTCATTTCTGAGACGCTGAAACTAGACAAGTTCCCTACAAACCAGTGAAACATTTTCGAGGCCAAAGGGAAGCTGCAGCTGCAAAGTTTTTGCGTGCGCGTGGCCTAACTATGTATCGTTTTACTTCATGGCTTCACCAACTTTCAATCAGCTATTATTTACCTGTGCTTAACATCAAATCTTGATAATCACTAAGACGGTAACATTATGGACAATATCGTACTGGTGTTCATTTATGCAAACTCATTGGTAATATTGTATGGCATTTGAGTAGTTGCATTTCTGTAGTTCTATAACACATTTAGATTCAGTTATGCGGATTGTACTTTTTTAATAATTGAAATAGAAAGTGTTTGTATGGTCAGCACTTGGTACCTGGATTTAACATTCAGCCAAGGTGTTGTAAGTATGTTAAAGTTTTCTATGTTTCTGTGAAAAGTGTTAACTAGCCACTCCTGATTTTGTTACCATGGAAATGCAGGACTGTATTACTTGTATGTTAGAATGAGCTTGCATGTAGGGGAATTGCACATTGCATGACCTCCATGTATCTTTATCTACTGTGCCAAGTGTGCATATTCAAGTTTTGGTGTGAATAGTAGGTTTTTATTTAGGTGAAGGATATATGACAAAAACCTCACATGGGAGGTTTTTATAGAAATTAGGATGTAATCATACTTTGTGTTCTCATTATTTTGATTAAACCATTGGCTATATGCATTATTACCTTTCATGATCATGTGATACTTCATAGCCACAAGCCATGCAGCTGTGAAGCCTTTATTTTCTGGTAGCCTTAAGAGGTTGGATATTAGCTTTCTGTAGTCGTGCCTTGGGGATTTAAGATGTCAGGTTACAATTGTAAATGGTGTCCAGTTGTGAGCCACTTGTAGAAGTAGCAAGGGTTGAGTTTGAGTTTACTTCATTCCTGAACCCTTGTATCAGGTTGTCACTTCTTAATGCTGCATTTAGTGGTTTGAATAATTATTGCTTCTCAAGATCGCTTCTACTCCCTCCATCCCAAGGCTTAAGGCCTATAACTTTTTTGAAAAGTCAAGCCATGTAAATTTTGACCAAACTTTTAGAAAAAACTATCAAGAACTATTATATTATATAGATACCATGTGAAAATATGTTTCATGATGTATGAAAGGGTATGGATTACGTATTGTAAATATTAATATTTTTCTCTAAAAACTTAGTCAAACTTTAGGTAGTTTGACTTTTGAAAAAAAGTTAAAGGCCTTAAGCCTTGGGCGGAGGTAGTATCATTTACCTAGCCACTAGTGTCACAAGGGATTTTAATAGACAACTTTTTTCTCTCAGTTACTTAACTCTTAGTCAAAAGGAACTTAGAACACCACTTTTTAAACCTGTACTTGCTTGCTAAAAGGAAAATTAGGTTGGACATAATGTTCATAAATGTGTTTATTTCATATATTTGTTTTGTGTTACTTATATGTTAAAGTAATTATTTTGATAGTTTTATTTGTATTTCGCTTAATTTTTTATTCATTTATTTTAGAAACAAACAAGGGAGATTTGGCTGATACAGGGAACGAAGGTGCTCCAGCCACCATTTCACAAAAGCAAAAACCTTCTAAAGCTGAGAGGCGTGCTATCCAGGAGGCTCAGCGTGCTGCTAAAGCTGCTGCTAAGGAGGCAGGTAATATCTTCTAAGCCCCTTTCCACTGCTAAATCTTGACTTCCCAATAGGTTTATCAAATTAGTTGCTAGTAGAGGTCTGCTTCTAATGGATTCACACTTATTTACGGTGATCTTGAACATGTATAATGTAGCTATAGCTTCCGAGTATGATGGTCACATTCATTTGAACTGTAGGTGTATCAGGAAAGTCTACAGGCGGTGCTTCTGTGGCTAATCCTGCAGTGTCCAAACAAACCAAGTCAGCTAAAGCTTCTCAGAAGAAAGATGTTCCCCCTGCTACGAGTACAGTTGCTTCTGAGAAGAAGGTAACTGAACGTCAACCGGAGAGGGATAGAAAGAAAGATGCTCCTCATCCCCGAATGCAATTTGATGATGTCCATCGGGTGGAGAAAGCGAAAAAACGTGCTGTTGTCAACCAATCAGAGGCTCGAAACAGAGTGGAACTATTTAGGCATCTGCCACAGTACGTGCATGGGACTCAACTTCCTGACCTTGAGTCAAAATTCTTTCAACTTGAACCAATGCATCCTTCTGTGTACAAGGTAATTGCTATGCGTTCAATCTACCCAGAATTGTTGTCTCAGTGTATATAGAAGCTTTCATTCCCTTATCTCAAGTATGGTCATTTGATGATGATTTGTTCTTCGTCCACATTAAATCTTCACATGTTTAGGCATCGATGAAGGTGTAGTAAACTAAGGATGCGGACGTTCATTTCATTTATAAGGCGATAGAACTATTGGCAGTTTTGCAACATATATGCAATAGTGATATGGTCCTTTTTGTTATGTTACATGCTTCTGGTGTTATGTTACCGTTAATTTATTCAGGACACTGCTCAATTTATGTATATATGAGAGAATATGAGATGGTTGTGTTTATGAAACAATCATTTGTTCCTTTGGTGGTTTTGTTATTACAAACATTGAAGTTCCATGCTCTCTACGAACAACCTCAGGATATTGGAGTTATCTAGTCATTTCCTGAAATTAGCCACGATTAGCTATTTTTAGCCATGAACTAAATAGCTCATGTTTACCTTCTGTATATTGTCTAATTCTATGGTTTTTTTTCTGAGATTACTAAAGCATTTACAGTCACCAACTACAACTTCATGAATCATATGATGACGTGAGCTAGTGTGTTGTAAATTTGTTTGCTAGTTCTTACTGGGTGATAAGCGGTCCTCTAATATACCATGGGACCAGGCAAAACTAGTCAGCATTGCAATCTTGATTTGGTTTTGAAAGAATGCTTTTCTCTTTTGTTATTTGAGAAGCTAACATAGCTAAATAAGAATTAGATAGGTAGATTGTCAATTTTTGTTAAGTATAAATTGACTTATCTGTTGTTTGCTATATTTTAGGTTGGGCTCCAATACTTATCTGGTGAGGTATCTGGTGGCAATGGTCGCTGCATAGCAATGCTTCTTTCATTTAGGGAGGCAATAAAAGATTACTCTACACCTCCAAACAAAACTCTCAGCAGAGATCTTACTGCAAAAATCAGTAGTTATGTCTCATTCTTTATCGAGTGCAGGCCACTCTCAATTAGTATGGGAAATGCTATTAGGTTCTTGAAGAACAGGATTGCCAAGCTACCACTTACATTGTCGGAATCAGAAGCCAAAGCCAGTCTTCAGTCTGATATTGATCGTTTTATTAATGAGAAGATAGTTGTTGCTGATCAGGTTATTGTCAGCCATGCCATCACAAAAGTCAGAGACGGTGATGTCTTGCTGACATATGGGTCGTCATCAGTTGTTGAAATGATTTTGGATCATGCTCATGAACTGGGCAGGAAGTTCCGTGTTATAGTGGTGGATTCTCGTCCCAAGCTTGAGGGACAAGGATTACTTCGTAGATTAGTGGCAAAGGGCATCAACTGCACATACACTCATATAAACGCAGTCTCATACATCATGCACGAAGTTACAAGAGTCTTTTTAGGTGCATCCTCAATATTATCAAATGGTACAGTTTATTCCCGAGTGGGGACAGCATCTGTGGCTATGGTTGCACACGCATTGGGCATTCCTGTTCTGGTTTGCTGTGAGGCATACAAATTTCACGAGAGGGTGCAACTTGATTCTATATGTGCTAATGAACTTGGTACGCATATTTTCGTGTATGTACTATATGTGTATATGTCTGGGTCATGCATAAGAACTCATAGCATTTTTTAACTCAGGTGATCCAGATGTCATTTCAAAAGTTCCTGGGAGGGCAGATTTGGACCATCTTAAGAACTGGACCGACAAGGAAAATCTCCAACTGCTAAATCTCACGTATGTTCCTGAATTCCATAGATGTACTATTTTCTTAGATCCATTTATATTGCCTTTGATGGAAATAATTTTGCACTTCTGATAGGTACGATGCAACCCCTTCTGATTATGTGTCGATGATTATAACTGATTATGGAATGGTAAGATTTTGCTTCTGATAGTAGCCCACTGCATAGTATATATTTATATTTAACAGTATTGTTTGCCACACATAGTCATGTAAATACTGAATTTCGGCTATTAGCAGTATAGCGAAAGCTTATTTTGAATTCTTTCAGTTTATGGATACAGTTTGTTTCTTTGGCTGATGTTTCCTAGGGAGGCAGATCACTGTATCATTAAGTGATCAAATTAAACACTATCTTAAGCTGTGAACAGCTGTCTACAGTTACACTATTCTGCTAAGCAACATTATCAGTATTGAAAAGTGAAAACTGGATCTTGTGGCACAGATCTTGTAGAACCAGCTGAAAACTAAGTAGAAACAAGATCATATATGCTTCCTTTCCGATTATGATTTTGAGCTCTGAACTAAGTCAAACTGTATTCTTTCTGTAACATACAACCTACCTGATTAAAGTTTGTGTTTAGAAAAGCCATAGTTTAACTCCAAATCTTTTGTTTCCTGTCTTTGCATTTATTCATGCTGTTTGGGATTTTCTTAACATAAGTGCATTAATTTGATGCCTCCTTTACTGTATTTTATACACATGCATGTGTCTTATTGTCTTATCCTAGTTTTGAACCTTGCAGATCACATTGATTTAGTTGTGAGTCTGTTAGTGTATTCCAGAACCCTGAACTTATTTTTTCTTCTGCAGCTAGATATATGCATGTCTTTCGCTAGTTTTGTATAGCTGTCGGTGATATTTAAGGTATCGTCTGTTGTTTTGTCCATTTAACTGATGGCAATGTCTTCTTGCTGTTGCAGCTTCCTCCTACAAGCGTACCTGTCATCGTGAGAGAGTACCGCAAGGAGCAGTTGTGGGTATAGAGATCTACTTCAGTATGATCGCATTTTTGGCAAGGGTTGCTGCCCAAGTGCAGCATGCGTGGACATGTACTTGTGTTTTGAGCTGTGAGCTATCAAACCTCTTTCACGACTAACCATTTAAATGGTTAATCTAATTTTGATAACTGTGATTCCATGAGAAGTGCACTTAACACTTCTAATGGCATTCAATGGATGATGTTTGTTCTCTCCAGATGTTTGAGTTTTTGGGTTGCTTTCACGAGAGTTATGTTCTTTAGCCCCCTTGGTTATATAGAACAACCAATTCACCCATCGAGGGCATGTCAGTTTTTATACTGGTCGAAATACTGCGTGCAATCCGGCGAAAAAAATTACAAAGATGTTTGTTTACAAGGAAATAGCATCACCCTAGCCAAACAAAGGTATGCGATCGTGGAAATCCGGCGATTAGTAGCACTTGAAGATCCAAATGGCTCCAGAAGATTCATTTCTATGCAAAATAGAAATGACTTGACTCAAGGTCACAAAACCTGGCGCCCTGTGAAGCTGAGTTTGGACATGTATCTTTAGGTATACATCATGGAAGAAATGCTAAGAAAAACCTTGTAGTTCATCTCAGTTACAACTTCCCAAATCTTCACCCACGAGTTTGAACTGGCGCAATACAACCTTAATGTGTTCTTTCGGAAGGCAACGACATTCAAAGAGCTTGCATTTTAAGCAAGATACACAAATGGAGCTTGCATTTTTTTTTGGCTCAACAGCAGCCTTCCAAACCTTCATTTACGAGTTTCACGTGTCCTTATATATTCCCCACAAAGGAAACCCCAATCATATAGTCTTGCAGTGCATCTTAACCACAACCTTCCAAATCTTCACCCACGAGTTTGAACCGGCATAGTCTTTGTATTTCCGGTGAAGGGAACGACAAGTAAAGAGCTTGCATTTTAAGCAAGAAACGAAAAAGAGCTTGCATCATGGCTCAACTGTGGCCTTTACTCCCAAGATTGAGCCAACACATCTTTAATTTGTATCTTCCATGAAGGAAACGACAAGTAAAGAGCTCGCGTCTGAGGCAAGAAAAAGAAAAGCGCCTTCATTTTGGCTCAACTAAGGCTTTCTAGATTATCACTCATAAGTTTTAGAAATTCACTTCCCAATTTGGTCTTCTAGCGCTTGCATTCATGAAGGATGCTACGGTGAAGAGTCTTGCAGTTCGTCTCAACCGCAACCTTCCAAATCTCCGCTCACGAGTTTGAGCTAACACAACCTAACATTTTCCTCGCGGAGGACTTGACAAGCAAAGTGATTTCATTTGGAGTATCTCCATCCACAAATTGTAATCGATAGTTGGACCAAAGAGATCAACTGCGTCGAGAGTTAAGAGAAATCTTACTTCTCGAAAAAAAAAGTTACAACTGGTTTATGAAGCGTTAGTGTTTGTTCATCCCTGTGAATCGCGAAGCCTCGAAATTTTGGATGTTGGAAAGTTCTGTGTACTTAGAGTATCATTTTCAATCACAAATCTACATAAACTGGATTAGGAGTTGTCCATCTTCCAGAAAACTATCACTGCTATCATTTTTAGCTAGAAGTGTACTCTACTTTTTATGTTCTTTGGTATAAACTGAAACCAATATAAAAATAGAGAGATCTTCCCACTTAGGCGCCCTTGAAGGCAGCAATCGTACCTTTAAAAGACAAGGTTGGGAAAATCTCAACAACACTTAATTGAAGGCTCCCACACTCCCATGAATCGTTACACCATCAAGATTGAGCTTTGAGGATGACTCTTCTGTCTAGGGTGCCAAAACACCCAATAGTAACAAGATCCGTAAAGGATTGCAAGGGAGATTCAACTTTTCTTTGGTGAAACCCTAGATCTAAATTTCTCCGCCAAATCCGTTCAGGAAGGAAAATGCTCTTTCAACGATGTGAAACACAAACTTCATCTTTCACCACTGAGACTCCACAAGCAACGCATGCATCACCTCTAAGGTGGAAACGGTTTCATGGCGGCATCGTCACCCGGTGTGGTAAACTAGACAAAGGTTTCTCTCAGACTTCATGGACAGGAAAACATGACTATAGATGACGTCTCAAAGCTTAGTACTCCCTCTGATCCATAATAAGTATTGCTAAATTAGAACAAATTATAGATCATAGGGAGTAGAAGTTAAACTACCCATGCCACTTCAAACTATAGTTCAACTTAAACTACCCATAGTACTCCATAGAAAAACAAGACAAGAACCACATTGAGTAGTATTGTTATTATTTTGTATTTTTAAAAAGAGTATTGTTTTTCTGTTGCAAGATTCTAAAAACCGAAATCAAGCGGCCGAGATCGAATCCATCCATCATCCATCTCCGTCAGTCCATAGACCATAGTCCCTAGACCCCATCATCACCTCTGTCTCGGTGTCTCCTCTCCAGTCTCCATTGTCAATCCCGCGCCTCGTTCTCTCCGCCGCCGTCCCCCCCTCCTCCGTTCCTCCGCCACCGCACCTGCATTCCAACAAGACCCACCCTCCCCACCGCGCCTCTATAAATATAAATACACATACCTATACACGCCACTATCACCGCCGTCGCTCCAACCCCAGATCTCGAGCCCCATCTGCCAATGGCTGCCGCTTCGTCGCTCCACGTCGCTGCCCCGGCCGCCACCCCGCGGGTGGGATCTATCGCCCACAAATCCGCATCAGGTACTGCCGGCGCCCATCGCGAGGTTCGCCTATCCCTGCTGGATCATCGCTGATTTTGTTCGTGTGTTCTCTGCTGTAGCGGCGAGGAGCGTGCGTGCGGTCAGATCGGGCGTGGCAGCGCGGTCCGGTGGAAGACTGGTGGCCTGTGCGGCCGTTGCGGTGCGTGCTCTGTTCCTATGCTCTCAAGAGTGAAGACTGTTCGCTTTAATCCTTTGTGAGTTGCCATCTGCTGGTGCACTAACTTCTCTTGTGTGCCTCCGTGTGCAGACCAAGGCCGATGCTCCGGCGAGCGACGCTGCCTCCAAGTCTAGTGGGTAAGAATGTTCTATCATAATTTCACACATCTGTGATATAAATACCAGTATTCTGAGTACTTAGGATGAATCAGGATCCACACAGGCTCATCGTCTCAAAAAAGAAAACATGATTCATGCATAGCCATCGATTCAGTTTATTGTTCGTCTCGCAAGAACTAGTAACTGGGTTAGATTTGAGTGGTATTTTCAGTGTTAGTTGTACTGGGTTTACACTCTGTTTCAGACTATGAATTCTGTTATGTAGTATATGTAAGTTTGTATGTTCGATGCCATTGCCATGACGAAATCGTCTTCTGAGTTGCAAAAGTCCATCACCTGGCGAAGCGGCGGGCTGTTTAAAATTAGTATTACCTCTGTTCAGAAGCACATGGGGTACCATATGTTAGATGATAGGTCTCTATCTTGGACTAGTACAGTATAACAGATTATAACTTTGAACTAAAAATATCTGTATATATAGATTGTAATGGTCAAAGCTGCTTGGTTGTGGCCATGCCATGTCCCAAATGCCGTGTCTTCTTGAACATAAGAAATTCATACTAAATTTGATAACTGTTAATATACTTATTTATTCAGTAAAACACTTTATCAATGGAAAATAATTTTTAAGTAATAAAATAAAAATGAGTATCTAGGGTAATAAGCTCACCGAAGTGAACTTTAAATTTTAATAAAATTCAACAACTTCTAACTGACCTGTGAGATTTTAATTATCTATCACTGGCTACTGCGTCTACTATTGTGACTTGGCTGGCACTATACACGTTTTTCTCATCCCTGTGTGCTGCCCCCTTGATGTGTGGCTCTGTTGCCTTGTGTTTGCCAAGTTTATCTACAGAAGGACCAAAGCTACCCAATTTTTTCTAGGACAGAAATCCAGTTATGTTTTGGTTTGAAGGCTTGAGTGCATGGTACTAAGAAGTCACCTAATTATGCAGCATGGTTTCAGTTTCTTTTTACTGATGGGAAAGATCACATGACCAATTTTCTAATCGCTCTGATGCACTGGTTCTTTTGCTAGCCAGCATATTGATACCTGATTATCATCATAATAGCAAACAGCTAAGCAATTGCCAAGTGTCTAGGAGCTCGGATGGAAGTATGTCGACGGTGTAGGCCCTAGGCAGAGCTGAATTCGGTGCTAATTAACATTGTTTCGGTCTAGGTTGTTGTTGTCAGATAAGAACTAAATTATATTTTGACAAAGGAAATGAATGTTGACTTGCTACTTCTTTGCTTGCTTCAAGAAACCTACATATTAACATTATTGGGAATGCTGTATTCTACTTCGAATCTGTTACTCCCTCCGACCCATATTAGTTGACTCAAAATTGTCTATATACGGATGTATCTAGCACTAAAACTTGTATCTAGACAAATCTAAGTCAACTAATATGGTCGGAGGGAGTACTATATTTCCATTTTTTTTTCTGTAAACCTGCTGCATAGTAAAGCTTTGTTTGCTTTTTTGTTTTCACAAAGGAAAAACCATTCACTTTGCCGAGTAATTTTTCTTTTTTGTAAAGCCGAGTGCACTTCATTTTAGCTGTTTGCTGGGGGGTGGGCAGAGTATCAAGTCAGCACAAACCTGTATTTGGGCAGCTCATGTGAGCTTCTGTTGGTGCCATTCCTCATATATAAGCCTGGGGTAGTACACTAGATCTTTTCCAAAATTCACTGTTGAGAGGGTGTAGGATGGCCTCTTGGGTCAACCTGAGTTGTCCCCTGTATGATATGAATGGGCTTGGTGGAACCAGTTGATGTAGGCTTTTCTGCTCCCCCCTCTGTAGGAAACTTTTATACTCGGTTTGGTCCTTAAATGCAGTTATGGCACTTTGACTATTATTATGTCTGTAGTATACAAGTTGAAATTTTTACTGTAATTTGTTTTTGTATGAATATGACTTCTTATATTTTTCAGTGCATGTTTCTAATTGTGTTTTAACTTCTGTTTAGTCATGAGGTCTTGCTGTATGAGGCTCTTCGCGAGGGGTTGATGGAAGAGATGGAATCAGATCCTACGGTGTGTGTCTTTGGTGAAGATGTCGGTCACTATGGGGGTTCTTACAAGGTTACCAAGGGCTTGGCTGATAAGTATGGAGACCTTCGTGTCCTTGACACACCTATTGCTGAGAACTCATTCACCGGCATGGGAGTTGGAGCAGGAATGAAGGGGCTGAGGCCTATTGTTGAAGGCATGAACATGGGCTTCCTTCTCCTTGCTTACAACCAAATCTCAAACAACTGTGGCATGCTTCACTACACCTCCGGTGGCCAGTTCAAAATTCCACTAGTGATCAGAGGTCCTGGTGGTGTTGGTCGTCAGCTTGGTGCAGAGCATTCACAGCGTCTGGAGTCATACTTCCAGTCAATCCCTGGCCTCCAGATGGTTGCTTGCTCTACTCCTTACAACGCTAAGGGTTTAATGAAAGCTGCCATAAGGAGCGACAACCCCGTCGTACTATTTGAGCATGTCCTTCTGTACAACCTGAAGGAGAAGATTCCCGACGAGGAGTATGTGTGTTGCCTGGAGGAGGCTGAGATGGTACGACCTGGTGAGCATGTGACTATCCTTACATACTCGCGTATGAGGTACCATGTGATGCAGGCTGCAAAGACACTGGTCAACAAAGGGTACGACCCTGAGGTGATTGACATTAGGTCGTTGAAGCCATTTGATCTGCACACAATTGGCAACTCCATTAAGAAGACCCACCGCGTGCTGATTGTGGAGGAGTGCATGCGCACCGGTGGGATTGGGGCCAGTCTGAGATCTGCCATCATCGACAACTTCTGGGACTACCTGGATGCCCCTATCATGTGCCTGTCTTCACAGGATGTGCCCACACCTTACGCCGCGCCGTTGGAGGATGCCACCGTCGTGCAGCCTGCGCAGATCGTTGCTGCAGTTGAGCAAATATGCCAATAGTGCATCTGTTTCAGTATCATTAATTTATGTCTGTCCTGGCTGGGAATAACTTTTAATTCGTCAATTTTGCCATGGAGCGAGGTGTTAATTGTGGTATAGGCCTGTATCCATTTTTTATTCGTGTTTGAGTTTGTACTGCAGCTGCATAACTGTCCTGTACTGTATTGTGCTGAATGCTAGGGGTCTGAACTTGGGTGTATTTGAAGAAATCTTTGAACATCCTGGTCAAGATTTAAATACTTATGTGTTTGATTACCTTAGTTTTTGCCTCTCCTGAATAGTTTAGTTACTCAGCTGTGCTGTCGGGGTCTGTGGTATTATGATACTCTCTCCGATCCATAATAAGTGTTGTTGACAGCACACTTTCGATCCGAGGGAGTTTAATTTTGTCAGAACTGAGCTTGTGGTCTGAAATTAAATTCGGAGAGCTGCAACTCCTACTGATGATCAAGTGAAGCACTCAAGCTGCAGCTCCTACTGATGGTCAATTCAAGCTGTATTTTTTCTGTCCTATACTACTCCCTCCTTCCCAAAATAGACGTCTCAGATTTGTCAAAAATTGGATGAATATACACTATTTAGATTCATCCAAATTTTGAAAAATCTGAAACATCCAGTAAAAATGACATATTACTTAGAACCTACAAGCATTTGGTGATTACACTATCTCTGCGGAGAGCTGTAATGGAAATGAATTGTGGATCTCTACCACAAAAATCGGGAGAGTGAGATTTGCTGGTGGCTATGGAATGAAGATCAAAGCATCACTTAATGGGGGCAGAAATGCTTTGCTGGACCAACGAAGCCAAGTTAATGAGACATATTTACAGAGATTACCCAGGCTAAACTACACTAGCAAACATGCAAGAGTTGGCCGCTCACTCGAACCACAGCAACATGCAATCAGTCCTCAAAACTACAAGAAAAACATAGAGCTAATCCACCAGTCTCATTCGATCACAGAACCACCAAATTCACATGCATCACAGCTGGAGCAATACAACAAACAATACGAGAAGGCGATGCAGCCCGCCCAATCTTCCCCCGGACTCATAGCCCCGACGGCCGCCGCTTGCCCTCACCGCCACGCCGCCTGGCCGGTACGCCACGCCGGGGTTCCACCCGGCAGGAATGGCGTTGCTGGCAACGAGCATCCTGCCGGACCTGAACGTCAGGCGGATGGAGAACGGGCCATGGAGGGTGGAACCGGAATTGAGCTTCCACACCGCGCCCCAGGACTGCTGCATCGGAATCCATGGAGATGCCGCCCCGTAACCCCCGCTCTGCGCGAGGTCGACGGCCGAGAGGTCGCTCTCGCTGTCCTCGTACTCGACCAGCACGGCCAGGTAGTTCGGGTTCGAGCCCGTGTCCACCTTGAAGGTCAAGTCTACTCCAGTCCACTCACACTGCACACTGCACAATCACACATTGCTAACATAACAGATTAATGTCGACGGTAAAAGCAACGCACACATGTGCTCAAGAGGCCATGTGGAGTAACTGTGAGCTATGTTCATCCATGTATTGCGTACCGGGTGTACTGGATTTGGAGGAGGCCAGCGCCACGGAGTTGGTCAGACTGGCCAGGCTTCGCCATGGCACCGAACGCCGTCCCGCTCATGTCGAAGTGGGCTGCCTCATTCTGGCACTGGCCGTCAACTAGCTCGCTAAGGCAAGGGCCACCAGGCCCCTGGTCTGTGATGACAACGGTCACCGGAATGCCAGAGCAAGCTTCATTGCCACCGCACACCACCTGATGAACCAAGAATTCCAAATATCAAATGACAGACAATCACAGTCATGCTCATGGAGTCAGTTGCATAGAGCTGCACATACCCGGTAGCACGAGCCGCAGCCATCACCAGAGTCATAGATGAAGGGGCTGCCTGCGGCAATCATGGATGAGAACGGCGGCTGGTCAACAGCATACTGGTAGCCACATGCACCACCTACATCACACATATTCAGGCATGCACACATCAGACAATAAATCCGAGACAAACGCCAGTTTGGGGACATATACTCATCAGACAGCATTGTCGAATATGATATATCTATTACCTTCACTTCCTGCGCCATTAGCGTCACCATACCACGTTGCGATGCCACCGGACCAGCTGGAGAGCTCCCGGCGGAACTCAGCCGATGCACCAGGATGGAAGAGGGAAGCAACAACAACTGCAGTGGCACTGAAGGACAAGAGCTGAAGCTTGGAAGCCATGCGCAGCACTCTGTGACAATTAGCTATGGCTGTTAAGCTCTAAGATAGATAGTGCTAGCTTGCAAGGAGAGAGGGAGGACATGTAGAGAAATAGTGTTAGCTATGCAATGGAATATTTCAACTACGAATGTAAGAAAGGAGAGGACACACCACACTGGTTCTCGATGACACACTGAAACAATGGTGGAAGTTTGTAGTGTTCTTTCTGTCTCTTTTCTTTTCATGAAAATAGCATTGGTTGCTATTCAGTATCAAACAGAAAACTTATAAGCCGTTGACAAGTGACTAAGAGAGTATAGTAGGACAGCACCTTCACACAAAGTTGGCATGAGGGGACAGTACTATACTAAATAAAAATGCGCCCGTGGGCTCCTGAACCTTTACTCTGCATCTCAGCTCTTACAGATTTACATACAAAGCACCATAATAAAGATCCTATATTTTAATATTAAATGATGGTGGTATGAGTATGATACTGAGATATTAAAAGCACCCCTGAACCCGTTTAATCATGCTAAACAACCATAAAGATACTAATATGATATTATTATGAAGGAAATGATGCGCGATACAAAAAATCATGAAGGAATTTTTTTTTCGATAAAGGGCGCTTTTATTACTTTAAAAGATCATGAAGGAAATGAGAGCAGAATTTTCTATGTTTGGTAAACTGCACAGGTCATTGTTATTTAAGCGCATAGTGCTACCTGGAAGCTGACTTAGCTACATGTGTACTATCACTGTACCTCTACTAGAGTTACCAAGACCTCTTTTTTAAGTGCATCTAGGATAACCCTCAAGTCTAATCGGTTGCAGGGGCTTAAAATGTAGTGCTTGTAGAGGTACATACAACGAAAGGTAAACCTTAGGAGACCACTGCTGTATTATAAATGTTTGAAGGAAAATACGAAGATCTGAATTAACAAAAAATATATATCTTCAAGCTTCAAGGTGGGTCATAGGGCGAACATGCAACAGCTATTGGAAAATTTGACTGAAACAAGAACATTGCCAGATCACCAGTTTCTAGTTTATGCTCAGTATCTAGGACACATCCACAGCTTGTTCTACAGCATTCCTATACAAAGCGAATCAGTTAATCTTAGTTGGCACAGATTCGTATCAATCTAAAAACTGTTAGGGGTGTATTAACCTAGTATTAGAATCTGTATGTATATATCTTCGTTTGGTCTATAGTGTGTTGTTATAAATTTGTCCTCGCTTAATATTAACTACTTGTTTAAACATTCGTACACTTCTGCTGAAGAGGAGCTTCAAAACAAACCCCAAATCCCCTGAACCTAAATACAGAATGAAACACGTGTAATGTAATGACAGCCTTCATCATATTTAAATGAAAATTTTGTAGCAAATGGTTCAAGTCGATTGGGTAAATTATCATATTAATCCAAAGAATCATTCCCTTATTTAAAAAATGAATACTGATAAGGGGATACTCAAATGGTACTTCCAAATCATAGACAATCCTGCAGCATTTTGCTCACTGATGCTCATACAGAATGGAGCATCATTGATGGATAACATGGTTTATCATTTTTCAACAGAACAAAACATTCCTAATCAGTTGTTTTATTAATAGTCGTTACCCTATATGATAGCCTCGTCTAAAATTTAAATCGCAATAAACTCTAACACTGAGCATGATGGAGTGCCTTTGCCAAGCAAAAATACGCAATACTAGTACATTGAGATCATGAGGCAAAATGAATTAAGAGCATCCAATCATTCATAGAACCAAATTGCTTCCTCATAAAAAGTGATCACCTACTCAGCTTTCTAGCAACCCAAGGCTGACAGTCAATCAAAAATGCAAATCTTACCCTTAGTCCCAAGAAAACTCAAGTTTTGCATACGAACGTTAACAAAGAAGTTCTCCCACATAAATTGCAGAAATAAACAGCATCCGTTACAATGTCTCCCCTGTTAGTGTTAGGATTGGCCTGAAACCAGGCAGTCAGTCTCTACTACTAGATCTGGCTAGCTAGCTAACTACATAGTGTTACCCATAGCCACCACATAAATTACAAGTTTCGGCGTTGCTGTTGCCTCTTACCAGTCCTTGTTCCTAGTTCCTACATATACTCACATATGTGCGCCTAGACATTGGGTCCAGGAGCACGGAGAGAGTTGGCGAGGAATCCCTGTCCTTGTTGCAATCAAGGCAGCAGGCTTGACATTCTCTTGCCAGTGGAGTACTTGCAATTTGCATTTTTTGCAAAGTCACTCCCAAGTCCCAACACATATCCGAGACAAATATGCCCCAAGGCACAGAAAATGCACAAGTTCCTAGAAAAGTCTAAACTGGTGCGTGTGTATCCCAGCAAACACGAATAAACTAGATCAAATCCATCAAAACTGGAAATCCAACCAAATCCTAAGTTGATTTGACTCCTTGGTTACTCTGAAAACAAGAATCACGCAATTTTTTTGTCTGAACCCTGAACTAGCGTTATTGACTACCAGCGGTAGTAATAGGAAGCACAGTTGCGCATCAGACCAGGAACATATGTAAGAACGGCAATAACGCGCGGTGCATTCATCCTTACCTGTCGGACTCGGATGCGGCCGCGCTCGTCGAGTCCGGTCGCCTTCCCCTGCAGAAGCAGCACAAGCAAATGCAGCAACGGAGATGGGAACTTAAGCAAAGGCTGGTGGAGGCATCCTGTTGCTGCGCCGCAATGAGAACGTTGGGTTAAGGGAGGCGACGGAGGCGGTGACGGCCGTGGACGAATGGAGGCGGCGGCGGGGAGGAGAAGGGAGGAGGTGGCGGAGCGGAGTGTCCGAGAGAGAGTGACAGAGCGAGATTGGGGAGGAGTGGAGACTCGAGAGTGACATGCCGTTTGGCTTGCACCCGGAATGCTGACTCTTGTTTTTTCCCCTTCCCTGGCCCACAAGGCCTGAAAGGCTGATAAGCTTTATCATTTTCAAATATAATCTAGTACTCCAAAGAAATTCGCTAAAGTATATCAAGTGAGTTAATTCACAGTTTCTTCTCCGTACTATCCTCCGCGCATCAATTTTGTTCATGGGATGTAAAGTTAACCAAATGAATTTTCATTTCTTTTAACGGATTTCATCGAGATTGAATAAGGCTTCCTGCTAGTGTGCACATAGCATGGTAGGATTTACAAGTCCAATTACTCGGTGCACCCGTTTGTTTCATGCCAGCAAGATATATTTGATCCCAAATTTTAAAGTTTGATTTGTTATAGTTGCGACAAGTAAATAATGAAAAACAAAAACAAAATCGCAGCAAGGGGACACAGATTTAACATGAAAAAACCTCTCCAATAAAGAGAGAAAAAACCATGGGCGCCAGCCAGCAAAACTTCACTATATCGATGAGTGTTTACAAACGCGGAGATTTTAAAGATGCAACTCTTTCCAACCGGCGATTTACAAGAGGTTTATATATCGGTGAAAATCTAGGTCTTTGACGATCCGTACTAGGCCCAAGCGTCCGATGACGGGCCTCACTCCACTCGTCAGAAATTGGCCTATACTTTGTAGAATTTGGATCAACATATAACAAACTCCACCTTTAGACAAATTCCTTCTTGTAGCATCAACAACAACCATCTCTCTGAACAAAGCAAATACTTTCGGCGCCAAATAGCCACTTGGGCTAATCAGTTAAACCAGCTAAGTTAGCAACATGAACAGGTTTAGTCATCATATCAGCAAGATTATCATGAGCGCTGATCTTGCATACCTTTAATTTACCTTGAGCAACAATGTCTCTAACAAAATGGTACTTGACATCAATGTGCTTAGTTCTCTCATGAAACATTTGATCTTTTATAAGGTATGACACTTTTACTGTCACAAAACAAAGTAATGCAAGAATTATCTCCACAAAGCTCGGCAAACAAACCTTTCAACCAAACAGATTCTTTGCAAGCTTCATCAATAACCATGTATTCAGCTTCAGCAGTAGATTGTGCAACAACAGCCTGCAACGTAGTCTTTCAGCTAACAACACAACCACCAACATTAAACACATAACCTGTGATGGATCTTCTCTTATCCAAATCGACAGCAAAATCTGAATCACATAGCCAACGAGTCCCTCACAGGTCCTGCCAAACCTCAAACAAGCATTGTAAGTGCCAAGAAGGTACTTGAAAATCCACTGAACAACCTTCCAATGTTCTTTACCAGGATAAGCCATGTATCTATTTATCAAACTCATAGCATATGATAAATCAGGACGAGAACAAACCATGACATACATCAAAGAACCAACAACACTAGAATATGACACCTTTGACATGTATTCAAACTCTTCGTCAGTAATAGAACATTGAGAAACTGACAATTTAAAATGAGGAGCAATAGGAGTACTAACTGACTTGACACCATCCATATTAAAACGATGAAGAACTTTCTTAATGTAACTTTGCTGACTAAGAAACAACAAACCAAAGAATTTCTATCTCGGGTAATTTCCATACCTAAGATCTTCTTAGCAGCTCCAAGATCCTTCATCTCAAACTCACTACTTAGGTGTTCCTTCAAAGTGGTGATTTCTTTCATGCTCTTGGCAGCAATTAACATATCATCAACATATAGCAGCAGGTATATAGGTGATCCATCAACAAACTTAATATAAAAACAACTATCATATTTAGACCTCTTAAAGCCATTTGAGATCATAAATGAATCAAACCTTTTATACCACCGTCTTGGAGATTGCTTTAAGTCATAAAGAGACTTCTTTAATTTGCACACAAAATCCTCTTTACCAGGCACTATGAACCCTTCTGGTTGGTCCATGTATATTTCCTCATCAAGCGCTCCATGCATAAAAGCAGTCTTGACATCTAACTGCTCAAACTCAAGATCACACATAGCCACAATACTAAAGAAAGTGCGAATGGAACTATGCTTTAGAACTGAGGAGAACACATCATTGTAATCAATACCTGGAATCTGGCTGAACCCTTTTGCTACTAACCTTGCCTTGTACCTTGAAGACTCTTTAGGAGACAAACCTTCCTTTTTCTTGAAGATCCACTTGCAGCGGAGCGTCTTATTTTGTTTAGGAAAGCGCACAACATCCCATGTGACATTTTCTCAAGCGATTGCATCTCTTCTTGCATAGCAGAAACCCACTTCTCGCGGTCAACGAATGCAATGGCTTCATTGTATGTAGCAGGTTCAGAATCGTTCTCCACCTGTTCAGCACAACTCAAAGCATAATGAACAAGATTACACTCTTCAATTAAAGGATGACGATGACCACAGTTACGCCTCAGTCTATCATCAACAATGGACTCATGTGGCTGCTGCAAAACAGTAGGTGAGTTTTGAACAATATTATCAATATTTTCCTCATGTGTATCTTCAACGATAGCATCATTATCAATAGTTTTCTACAGGTCCTCCACCTGCACACTAACTCCCTCCTCTCCAACAGCAACATGAGAGATATCTGATGGCAAGCTATCATGATACATAACGAACTCATTGAAAACAACATTTCTACTTAGCAAAATATTTTTAGTTTCAGGATTCCATAGTTTATATGCTTTGACTCCTGAACCATAACCAAGGAATATGCACTTAACAGCCCTAGGCTCTGACTTTCCATTATCAACGTGAGCATATGTAGTGCAGCCAAAAACTCTCAACTATGAATAATCAGCAGGCAAACCTGACCATACCTCAATGTGAGTTTTCTTCTCAAGTGGAATAGAAAGTGACCTGTTGATGAGGTAACACGCTGTGTTGGCTTCTTTAGCCCAAAAACGCCTATGCATACCTGCATTAGACAACATACAGCGATCCCTCAAGATGATGGTTCTGTTCATGCACTCAGCCATGTCATTCTGCTGAGGAGTATAGGGGATGGTGTGATGCCCGATCATGTCATCGTTACTGTAAAACTCCTCAAACTTATTAGAACAGAATCCCATACCATTGTCAGTACGTAGTACCTTTATCTTATTCTAAGTTTGCTTTTCAACCATAACTTTTCACTTCTTAAAAGCATCAAAAACATCAGATTTATGCTTCAGAAAATAAGGCCACACTTTTCTCGAGTAGTCATCAATAATAGTAAGCATGTAATTAGCATCACCAATAGAAGTTTTATGGGACGGACCCCATACATCAGCATGCACATAATCTAATATGTCTTTGGTGGTATCAACGAAAGTATTGAATTTAACTCTTTTACCAAAGATGCAGTGCTCACAGAACTCAAACTTACTCAAGTTGCAATCATCAATCAGTTCTCTCTTGACCAACTCTCTCATGCCTTGAGCCCAAGACGCATATGCCACAGATGTGTTTTGCCACAATCATTAGAATCATTAGAAGTAACAACAGCAGCAATACCAGGCAAAGTGCTACCTCTAAGAACATATAATTTAGCAGAATTCATATCACCTATCATGTGAATAAGAGAACTTTTTGATACCTTCAGAACTCTATGCCCACCGGCATACTTGTATACATCAACGTCCATGGTACTCAGGGAGATCAAATTTCTGGCCATGCTTGGTATGTCCTTCACCTCACTCAGCGTGCGTGTCACGCTATCATGTGTCCTGATCTTAACAGATCCAACACCAACAATATGGCATGGGTTGTCATTTCCCACACGCATAAAATCTCCGGTCTGGACGAACTCATATGAACTGAACCAATCTTTGTTACAGCAAATATGAAACAAACATGCATTATCAAGTATCCATTCATCATCACGAGAAACACAAGCAACAAAAACAGCTAAGCATTCACCATTAGAACTACCAGAAACAACAACAGCCTTACCAGTACCTTCAGACCTATCTTTCGGTTGGTAAGTTCCGTTTATTTTCTCCTTATTCTGCAACTTCCAACAATCATCAATAACGTGATTAGATTTCTTACAATACCTGCAGAATTTATCATTTCCCTTGGACTTTGGACGACCTCTGCCGTCCTTGCTCTTATCTATGTTGCCATAGTTGTTGTTCCTCTACTCGGTCCTGCCACGAACCTGCAGAGCCTCGTCCTTGGATGATGTCTCATCCGACCCTACCATAGTTTTCATCTTTTCCCTTTGTTTGAGGGCGTCATGTACTTCGGCAAGGGTTAGTTCATCATGGCTCAACAATATTATAGCACGAAAATATGTATAGAAACTAGGCAACGAGCATAAGAGTAGAAGAGCTAAATCCTCATCATCATAATTTTCCTCCATAGACTACAAGTCTGAAACAATCTCTTTAAAAACAGATATGTGATTCATTACCGATCCACCTTGTTGCAGCCTATGCGAGAACAACTTCATTTTCACGTTTATCTTACTGGTTAGATCCTTTGACACACAGATCGTTTCCAGTTTTTCCCACATGACAGAAGCAGATTTCATCTCCAGTACTTTCGGCGAGGTTCGGCCTGTTTTTCTATTTTTGGGACCGAACCGTTTTCTGCTACATGTAGCAGAAGCGGGATATTTTGTAGCAAAAACGGGGCGTTTATAGCAAAAACGGGAGTTTGGTTGTTGTTTAGTGGACACGTGTCGTGAGGACGACCCTTATTTATATGGGCAACTTGTGATCTTTGTAGGAACAAAGGGCTGGTGTATTTTATCAAGGAAACGGAAAATCCTGGATGGCTTCTTTGGAGGGTGAAGAGAAAGCTTCGCGTTTGGGTAAATCTTACTCACAAATTTATCCTTTATTTTTGTACTGAAAACACCAAGCGATTAGAATATATTTAGTTACCATCACAGGTTTTTATTCTCTTAATAAATAGCTAACAAACCACAATCATTTGTATGTCAATCAATACCCAACTGACCAAAACAATAGTGAGATTGCGGCCAATTCATGAGCAGCTGTGAAGTGGTGTTTTTTCTGCTACTCGCAACTGCAATCCCCTTGTTTTCTGTACAGATATACATCATTGAGATTTACCCGCTACTTTTTTCTTCCTTACCTGCACAACCAATCAACCGTTTTATCCGGTGCTTATTAAAGTCACAGATGTATGGTTCTGTATGCTATAGAGTATGTTTTCAATTGAAAGTTGCAGATCACTTGTCACTAGGTACTTTCAGAATTTGTGCCAAGGTCATTTTCCTGTAAGAGACCATGTAATTGATCAGCCATTGCACAAGAATAAGCTAAATGATAAAACAAACATGCTAGAAAATACATGCTAAAGTATTATGCTAGAGAGAACAATGCAAACAAGCAAAATGATTATGCTACTCCCTCCGACCCATGTTAATTGACTCACATTTGGATAAATCTTGACACTATTTAGTGTATAGGTTTATCTAAATTTTGACAAATCCAAGTCAAGTAATATGAGTCGGAGGGAGTAGTTAGTTACCCCTCAGAACTGGAGTTGTTGCACATTTTTCATCTGATTATTTTTGTAGATATACCATGTTTTTTTTGAAACAATACAATAGATTTCATTTTCATTGATTATGAAGTTTTTAGAAGTCTTGCAAACCAATCTTGGCAATAATACCATGCTTCTTTGATGCATGTGTCTGATTTTACATTTGATAATATTGCTATAATTGGTTTAATAACCTATCTTAGTTCTTCTATACTTGTTTTTCTTTCCTTTTGCTAGTCGTAAACGGTCCTTATATCCAGCAGCTGGTGTGGATGGATTTCCTCTGCAACATGAAAAGGGGAGATTAAGTATTCAGATTGACATGTCTCATCGTCATTTGTTTGTTTCTGATAAGACTCTTGCTTCCGTGTCCCCCCCTAGAGCAAATTTTAACAGGGAAACCGGGTTCCCGGTTTGTTTTGGTGGGTTCCGGGTGATCGACCTGTATAAGCACGTATGTGACGCTGTGTAAAGTCGTTCGTTACCGGAAGACGTTGAGGGGCTGGTTGGCCGATAAAATTAGAAAATATCGTCCTCGTCCCATTCGTCCCTATTTATTTAATTTATTTTATCGGGTCGATTCAACCTATCCAAGCGCGTCCCAACTCGTTCGTGTGTTCGTTAGACGTGCGCGGATTTTCACCGACACGATCCGTTCGGACTGACGCGTTCGGCTTAATCTAGCCGTGCACTAAATCGATACAACGGTTGCATCGGCCCGGACGCGTACGGACGGAGGACGTGTCATGCCAGTCGGTCACTGGGTAAAAGATAGTTTCAATAGATTAGCCCTGCCCTTTAAAAAAGACACCTTTAAGCAAAATAAAGGGGACTGCTACTGCTATTGGAGCAGGCCGTCGATACGGCTATTCACCGCCGTTGTCGCAGCCACCGTTGCCACTGCCGCCGACCCCGTCGATCATCACCCTAGCGAACCAGATGGCCCGCTGCTGGACGCGTTCGTGGTGACGGTCGTGCGCATAGCCGCGAACCGCTGCCTTTCCCGCCGCCTTCCTGCGGTCCTCCGTCGCCAGCTCACCAGGGCCTTCTCCATCTCGGAGGCCCAGTGGTCCCTCCCCTCCTGGTCGAAGAGCTTCGTCGCCCGGCATGCGGCTTCTGCCTCAGCCGCGATCAACCCCATCGGAGCCGGAGCACCATTGGGGCCGAAGCCTAGCGCCTACGCGATCTGCAAGGGGACGACGATCACCTCCTCCCCCTCCTCCGCCGTCGCCTGCAGCTGATCCACCTCCTCCCCCTTCTCATCATCCTCCTCCACCTCTGTCTCGTCGCCGTCGAAGAGATCCCACGCGGCCGCCACCTCAGCGGCTGGAGCCACACGCTCCTCCTCCGTCGCGGTGTCAGCGGCGTGCTCGCGCTACGCCGCTTCTGCCTCACTACGCGCTTTGGCGGCGTGGCGAAACTCGTGGACGACAACCTTGGCGGCCTCCTTGGCCACCTCCTATATTTTTGCTCCGCTAAATTTTGGCCGCCGGATTTGATCCCCTTTATTTGGACTCTTAAATTTAAACTTCGGCTAGACACTTGATCAAACACATTTTAATAAAATGAAAACACATAAAAATCAAACTAAACCACTTAGTTCATATACACATTGCATAGTTCATACATACATTCCAACCCTAGGATTGTCTCCGGCGTAGGTGGTCATCACAGAAACCCTAGCTACGCCGGCGAGCGTGGGTGTCCACCTACTTGCCGAGGGAGACACGGCCGCCATCGTAGAGGAAGAAGGCCCTGCCGCCGAGGAAGAGGCGAGGCCACGACGTGCGACATACTCCTTGTAGTACGGGGCCTCCGCAGCGACGCGGTCGGTATTCTTGCGCCGGACATCCACCATGTACCGCTCGCCGGCGGCTCTCGGTCCTCCCAATCAATGCGCGCGGCGTGGCCGCGGTTGGGAGGGGAGAAGAGCTCCAGGACCTCGCTGGGCTAGACTAGGGGGAAGTTGAGAGGGCTGCAGTCGTTTTTGTGGAGCTCGACATCCTTGATGGCGTGCGCCCACGTCGCCTGCCGCGCCGATTTGAAGGTTCCAATCCAGTGGCGGCGGCGGCCGATGTTGCGGTCGGTGATCTCGGCGACCCAGGTCCCCCACTACCGCTGCTGCACGCCATGGTGATGGCTTGTCGGCGGCGGTGGGAGGCCGGGTGACCTCGATCTTTGGCCACGGGGCGCGTCACGGACCCGAACGGTGCTACGGATTGGCGGCGGCGACCTACCGCTCGATCCGGCCATCTCCGGCGGGTTTGGGTGGAAGGACTAGAGGTGGGGAGAAGAACAGTGGCAGTGGAGAAGAGCGGTGGACTTTTTCGCGTCGGCGTTGCGGCCTGTGAAGGATTATATTGTAACAAAATTGTTTACGCTGCGAGCTTATGGAAAAGAAAAAAAGATTGTAATTAGTTTGAAAAGAGCAACCAGATCTATTTGCCACAAATAAATTTTGTTTGAAAATAGACTATAGATAAATATCTTGCTAAAAATTAGGTGAAAATTTGCAAAACTAGGTATTAGTTGTTAAAAATTAGAAAGATTATAAATAAATCGCTTTTTTGGGCTTGGCCTGGAATGGCACACACAAACAGCCGTCTCAGCGGCATTTAACTATCTAAGATGTCGGATAAAAAAAACTATCTAAGATGTCAATTTAGGGACCGGCACGTTGAATAACCGAGGTGGAACCGATATGTTTTTTTCCTGAAAACGTTATCAACAGACCGTCTCCAAATCGTATACAAATAATATACGGACCACTATGTGTCCAAACCTCACCCGGTACCCATCCATAACCCGCTTATCCCTGCAAACTTTTGC
This sequence comes from Avena atlantica, assembly GCA_910589765.1. Classification (NCBI taxonomy): domain Eukaryota; kingdom Viridiplantae; phylum Streptophyta; class Magnoliopsida; order Poales; family Poaceae; genus Avena; species Avena atlantica. The sequence continues at coordinate 343,404,203 of OU342736.1, read as the reverse complement.
TAGGGGGGGATACGGAAGCAAGACTCTTCTGATAATCCTATCTATTGTTAAGTTAGTTTATTTAACTTAGACAAGTGAAACATTCTTACCCCCTGCTTTTGAGCATTTTTGAACTTTTTTAGCAGCCATGTAGCTTGGATGGATCAAGCCTGATGTCTCATCTGTGTTGTTTTTTCCTCCAAACTGAACCTGAATCAGCAGAACGATTCCTCATCGAAAACTCTGAACTGGCTGTCTGGACCATGAAACCGTCTCATCAAAGAAACTAGAAAATTTGGCGCGGCAACATGCCGCGCCAGTGGTGTTAATTTTTGACTGGTATTCTCCATTAGTTTTTGCTCACAGGCGGTTACCGATTTGAATGCTTGGTATTTTTTTTATTGAAAATAAATAAGTATGAGGGAAACAAAATATAAGTTGCAGCTGTAGAATAACTATTTACATCAGATTACAAAGTGGAAGCCAGCTTTTTTGCATTGTTTTTATACTATCTGATCATGTGCATATTGTTTTTCCAACACAAATCCAAAAAACCCTATGTTCTTACTTCCATCATCTACTTCCTTCATTTGTTGTCTATTCCATCCTTGGCCGCTCCACACCATCTTTTCTTCTAGGTTCAACAACAACTAATCCATCACCTATGTAGCAGAACTTGCAGCAGCCGCCATCCCTTGAGAGTTAAATACATATCCCTGTCCACGCGTCAGCTCTAAATGCAGATATTTCTAACTTTCCGCTAGGACAACATTACAACAGTGGAGCCCTAGTATTAATATTCTAGGAATTTTTGTTATTCCTAACTGGTAGAAATGCTCAAAAATACTGATAACATGTGCAACATGATTTCTTGCAACACAACCGTCAAATAGCTCAACTGTAAAGATAGCAACATGCCTAGAGTTAAATTTCGGTTGTACTTTAGGTGAATATGTGCCACACACACGTCCTGGAATACCATGCTTAAGCAGTGGAGAACTGACAATATGCATGATGTGTATAAAATATAAGTGATTATACCCTGTTGTGGTTCCTGGAACATAGTAAAAAAATCTAGCTCGGTTCCTTGCTAGTTGGACTACCTCATGTAGAAGAACCATGTCTTTAATGGTAGATATATAATATATTTAAATTATCACCATTCGTAGGTATAAATATTTATCCGTCAGTTCCAATGAAAAATATATACAACAGAATACACGAAAGGGTTATCATGATCTCTTGAAGAAGGATTACCTACATATGAAGACGCAGTGGTGCCCAAGCAAAAATAGAATGATTCGCTCTTTCCTCTTTCCTCTGCTTGATTACATACTGCATGTTCTGATAATATTGTGACCATTTAAGTTTGCAGCGATATTTGAAAAGAGACGCAAAAGTAAGCTAGCCTATCTAAACTCAATATAGAGGAACTAATCAGGACCCCAATGTATTGAATCCAAGACATGTGTGCATATTATGGGCAGTCATACATCACCCAAATATGAAATATATTTTCTATGAAAAGCTGAGCAAATTAAATGGAACATTCAAGGCTAAGAGGCGTACTCACATATATGCCAAGTTCTCACTTTCTGAGGTCCTTTTGCTCCTTGTCCGTCAGGGGGATCCATAGTGCTGGATGCTGTGTTGCCCCAAAGAGGACTCGACATGCTCTAGCTTGTCCTGTCAGACATGGAAGGACATCCTGGCTCCAGGGCAAGCCTAGCTCTGGTGTAGTAGATATGTCCTCGTCGTTGTCCATCATTGCAGTTCACCACACTCATTTCATCCCAAGAAGAAAATAATCAAGCTCCCATGGAAACGTTTCTTGTGAGCAAGTGGTCTTTCCTCAGAACCCTTAATGGAGAAAATATGCAAACATCACACCTGTTTTGCACTGTCTTAACTCATATTGTCTTAATTCATATAGTGGATACACATCTCCTCTCTCAAAACATTGAGTGATAGTGACAGCCGCGAGCACAATGGGAAAGCAACTCTAAACTCACCACAAATGTGGACTCTATTGAAAACCTTAATGTAAGAAAAAAATTAGCTATCATTGTCTGCATGTGCCCTACTTGACATAAATGGCCTGTAGTACAGGGTGTTCAGTTATGCATGACTTAGCGTCAGTAAAACGATTCAGTGAAACATACAGATTAGAATTTAGTACCCAATCACCAGATTTAGTAAAACAATTCATGCTGCTATTTTAAACAATGTTAATAGAGAATCTGCTGCATCTTGCCTAGTGGTAATTGTACGTTTATTTTTGCTTTCAAATGTTAGAAAAAACAATGTCTTAACTTACTTGGTGGCAGCAAACACGACTCCTAACACAACTTGTACACCATCCTATTCAATGAAGAAACTATGTAATTTAAAAGACTTAGGGTCAGTAAAACGATTTAGTGAAACATACAGATTAGAATTTAGTACCCAATCACCAGATTTAGTAAAACAATTCATGCTGCTATTTTAAACAATGTTAATAGAGAATCTGCTGCATCTTGCCTAGTGGTAAATGTACGTTTATTTTTGCTTTCAAATGTTAGAAAAAACAATGTCTTAACTTACTTGGTGGCAGCAAACACGACTCCTAACACAACTTGTGCACCATCCTATTCGAGGAAGAAACTATGTAATTTAAAAGACTTGTTAAATTAAGCACCATGATCTTCTAAAGATCTTTCTTTGTGTCGGTTTTCACACTCGTACTGCCTATTCTTTATATTAGGATCAAGTAGTAGAATACTATGTAAAGATAGCATGGCCTAGACTGTCATGTCTGTCCAATCGGAAAGGCCATACAACAGCCTCAAGGTGCCCAAGGATCAATTCGTCAAACAGCTGTGGATGGTGGCGAAGAACAACGGCGGAGAAGCAGACCATGGTGGCGATGTGGATCAGGACCCGATCTGCTCGATGCCATCGTCGTCCACCGCCGGTGACCCGTCGCTTGAATCCCTAGATACACAGGGGTGGGGCTAGGCCAGAGGGAGGGCGACGACGGCTGGGCAGGAGGAGGAGCTTGGGCAGAGGGAGGGCGACGACGGCTGGGCATGAGGAGGAGCTTGGCCAGAGGGAGGGCGGCGGCGGCTGGGCAGGAGGAGGAGCTTGGCCAGAGGGAGGGCGACGGAAGCTGGGCAGGAGGAGGAGCTCGGCCAGAGGGAGAGCGACGCGAGCGAAGGCATTGGAGAGAGGGGATCGGGAGAGAAAAAAATCAGGAGTAGCCTTGTCCACCACTGAAGCCGAACCATCGAGAGGATATGCCTAACAAAAAAAACGCAATGTAGGAGTCTGGTTACTGTAGATGTGCTATCTACAGTATCACGAGCTGATTTGGCTCCCCTGATCGATTGCTGAAGTGCTTCAGTTTCATATACGTAGTAATAAGGTTTCATATATACAGTACTACATGAATATATTCTCGCTGGCCACGACCGCATAGGTGGTACTCCTTATACACTATTAGTCTATTAGTAACTAAAATATGTACAAAGTAGCATATATATATATATATATGTACATGAATCTAGATAGAGCCTAGAGATAGGTACAGTAACAAAGTCTCTGTATCTGTTTCCTTAAGCCTTATATAGTCGATCAGACTTATCTATCAGACAGCTGCTGCTTCCTGCTCGACCATGTCTCGGTTGAACCGCGCGATGAACTCCTCCACCTTCCTGTTGAGCTCCTCGTCGCTCAGCTGCCAGTACTCGCGCTGCTCCTCTTCCTGCCGCCGCGGCGGCTCGCTCTCCTCTGCCACCGAGCACCGGGGCTCCACCTCTTCCCTCTCGACAACATAGCCCTCAACAGCTTGCGGTACATCGTCGTCAGGTGTTACCGCTATCAGGGGCGGGGCTGGTGATGCTTTGCAGTGATCGCCTTCCACGATCATGGCGTCGTTCTTGTTGCCGCCAGCCAGTTCTAGCAGTTCCGGTGCTTCTGCTGTTGAAGTTGCTGCTTCACATCTCTGCAGAACGGACGCATGGGTGACGACCAATATGTCGGTGCTTGGCTTGCCTGCAGCACCTTGGCCTTCTGTCAAAGCCAGAGCATGGCCCTCCTCCATGCCACCGGTCTCCAGCACCTGCTGTTCTTCAGTGGCAACAACGACGTCCGAGGGGTCGTCGTCGTCGTCGTTGCCGAGGAAGAGCACGCCGGAGTCGGCGGCGATGATGGCGATGATGGAGTTGGAGATGAGGAACCAGAAGGTGGAGTCCCTGGCGAGCGCGGAGGGCGGGAGGCGCAGCAGGGAGACGTAGATGATGGGCAGGGAGATGAGCAGCGCCGAGATGGAGACCTTGGTGATGGCCTGCGGCTGCATGGTCACCACCATGATGACAGATTAGTATGTATGACCGTGCGACCTCGTTGTGCTTGCTTTTGACCGCTGCTGTGTTGCAGCACCTGGCCTTTTATAGCAGTTTCTTTTGACTTGGGAGACGAGCAGGTTGTATGTGTAGCGCGGTGTAATTTCTAAGCTGATATGCAGTATGATTGTGCGAATTTGTCACGTAGGTACGTGTCCCGGCTCTGGAGAGTGGTGCTAGCTAGCTGGAGATCTTAGTGCGTTGATGTGGTGTGGTTTCTGCTGCCCAGAGGCAGGGAGAGAAAAAGTTTGTCCACGGGGTGGCACACGGTAACATAGAGCGTCTGCTGCGTTTGTTGACTTGTTGTACCGGGTTTCGCAAAAAACAAAAAAAAAGATAATCTGATCCACGGTTACAAGAGTCCGATCGAGATGTATCTCACTGTCGTCGATCCTAGGACTAGCATACTAGCAAAAAAGAGCACACACAGAGCTAGCAACCACAAACTAGCTTGTACTGTACGGCCCAATCAATCAATCAATCAATCGGACACACTGATGGTGCTTATTAAGGGCGGCACCTGGCACATCGATCTTTTTTACAGTACCCCGATGAGTCTGGATGGATGTGTGAATGTCACGGCACAATGTGTGTGTGTGTGTGTGTGTGTGCGTGTACGAGCAGCGAGCGCGTGAGCTCTAGCAGGTGTGCTGCTAGCTTGCGTGTCTAATCTTAAGGAGATGTTTGGTTGCTCAATGCTCACATATGCATTCGGTTTGGCTTACCGCAATCGGTAGCCGAATGGAGTAAGTTGCATAGGCTGATACGAGTTTCGAACGACACTAAATGGCCCTGACTGGCACTAAAAAAAAAGAGTTCACATGAAAGGAAATTCACAAAGGATCGACCGTTCACATAAAATAAACGTGCATCATTGCCAACCCTATGATCAAATAATAATCCATCTACGCCAATACTCATCCGTCCCGCGCTTTACGGTAAAGTTATTTTCAGCTGGCCGGTCTCTCCTCTCGCTACGTGTGGAAAACTACCGCACACCTATTCACAGCGACACGCTAAAAGTTTGACCTGACAACAGACCAAAGAGGAGTTCGTCGCCACCGCTCCCTCCGTCTGCAAATAAGTGTATTTTTAGCTTTTATCTAAGTCAAATTTTCTCAAAACCCTAAACCCTAAAACGCATGTATCCAGGCATATTTTAGTGTGTGTAGATTCAGAATAATATGTTGCGGGGGAAGTTAAAACATTTTCTTCTTAAAATAGATGTCAAAAGTTTTTGAAATTTGGACGATTCTAAATACTCCTAAATAGTGTTCACATACATTCAAATTTATAAAAGTTTGTAACAACTATTTTAAGACGGAGAGAGTTAGTTTATGTCTTTCTCTTTCTAGTTTTTATCTTCAGGAGCGTCGGAACTAGGCGTAGTACGTGCCTAAAGTTACTTCAGCCACATATATGCACGTGAACACGGTGACGCAGTTAAGAAGTTAACCACGTTCCTCTGTCTCATCTCATCAAGCGATAAGCACGATTTGACTTTCTCGTTCTGAAAAAGGCAATCGGCATATTTCCTCTTTGGGCCTAAGCAATCCGTTTATAAATCGGCATGGCATGCGCGTACGTGGCGACGACCCTACGGGAACGAGGCCGCCACGTAGGTGGATTCGTTTGCCCGCGTGACTCCTGCGTGTTGTGTTGGCGTCCATTTCCGGGCTTTGATGATCCGGATATGTACACGATGGAGGGTCTCGTGATTATGTCGGGGACTAGCGGGACTACTAGGCAAAATTAACTCGATCCAACGTTGGCCCGATGTAATCATCTGCGTCAGCATGACCACTTCAGTGCTTATATGTGGTGCTGCTTTGTTTGCTCGCCTTTGAACGTCTGCTGACCTCCGGCATACGTGTGCTCGATATACAATCTGTTAATTTTGGATCCGACATATTGGAGCGCCAGATGGCTGTGAGGTTCTTTAGCTTTCTCTAAATTTTATACTCATCCGCTGCCTGCACCTTTTATAATTCTCCAAACATAGATTTACTCATTTTATTTTTTGAGTAGACATAGATTTAGTCATATGCAAGCATCTCCGAAGGGACGACGCATACGGACATGCATTTCATGGACAGCAAAAGTCAAGCCCAACTAATGACTCCAGGCCCAGGACTAGCCTAGAGCGCGTCTCCACTCGTCTACCCAGAAGACTGATTTAGACGCCGAATTTCGGTTCAGACGCTAAAAATTGGCCCAGTCGTGTATCCAAGGACCTGTTTTCGCCCGGATTTCGGCGTGTTTTGATTTCGGCGAACCCAGGATCCTGGGTACGCCCTCAGAACGCCGGACGAAGCGAATTCGGCGAGTGGACCCGGCTAGTCAGCATATATTCGCCCTTATTCATCCAAAATTCGTCCATATTCACCCAAAGTTCGCCCATATAGACCATATTCGTCCAAAGTTCGTCCATGTAGACCATATTCGCCCAAAGTTCGCCCAAAATTCGGGCATATTCGCCCAAAGTTCGTCCATATTCGTCCAAATTTCGCCCAAAGTTATCCATATAGACCAGATTCGCCCAAAAGTTCGCACAAAGTTGGTACGTATCGACCATATTCGCCCAAATTTCGCCCATATAGCCTAGATTCGCCGAAAGTTCGCCCAAAATTCGGGCATATTTGCTCAAAGTTCGTCTGTATCGCCCATATTCGCCCAAAGTTCGCCCATAGTTCGTCCATATCGCCCATATTCGCCCAAAATTCGTCCGTGTAGACCATATTCGCCCAAAGTTCGCCCAAAACCGCTTATATTCGCCCAAAGTTTGCCGAAATTAGCCAAACGCGGGAACTCGCCTGGGTACGCGAGTGAAAACTGGGCGTACCCAGGCCAAAATCAAGCTCCGTCCAGCCAAAAAATGGTTCGGTTTTCGGCCTGGATTCGCCCAACGAGTGGAAATGCTCTAAGACGAAACAACTGAATGTGCCGCCCCGCATTCTTCCCTGGTGGATCAGCATCCCACCTATCCCGATCCTATTTTAAAGGACCAGTATAGCGGACGCCTAGGCGCTGGATCGATGTTCCGAGCGCAATACATCACAAAGTTTCTTTTTTTAGTTGACCAAATGAAAATAAAAATAAATCCAAACCGACAAGCCCACGGGTTCATTACAGATGCATGCAAATAGGAGATCGTCATGCAATTAATTCTTTTTTGAGAAATTTCAAACATGATAACTTTTGAACTCGCACCGATAATTATGATCCGTTTTCATTTTTGATACCCTTGTGACGAGGTCTTCAAAACTAGATCCCGTTTGCTTATGTTTCGACAAACTTTTTTAATAAGCAACTTTTGTGCATGACAAAGCAACTTTTGTGCATGACAAAGAAACTTTATGCACGAGACAACTTTGCGATAAAAACAACTTTGATGTCTAGCGAAGCAACTTTGTTGTCTCACATAGCAAGTTTGTTACCGATTGGACGTCTTTGGTGCCCGGGGAAGCAACTTTGGTAACGACTGGGCAACTTTTGTATGCGGCGAAACAAACTTTGGTGTCGACGAAGTAATTATAATGTCTGACATATCATGGTGTTGACCAAACAACTTTGGTGTGCGGCAAAGCAACTTTAGTGCGCAAAAAATGATGCCTTCTTCGTGTGTCCTATTGAGCAACTTTGGTGCCCGATGAGGCAACTTTAAAGCCTGACAAGGCAACTTGTTACCTACCAGGCAACTTTTGTATGCGGCAAAACAAACTTTGGTGTCGACGAAGTAATTATAATGTCTGACATATCAACTTTGGTGTCGACCAAACAACTTTGGTGTGCGGCAAAGCAACTTTAGTGCGCAAAAAATGATGCCTTCTTTGGGTGTCCTATTGAGCAACTTTGGTGCCCGATGAGGCAACTTCAAAGCCCGACAAGGCAACTTGTTACCTACTGAGCAACTTTGGTATACGACGAGGCAACTTTGAAGCCCGACAAGGCAACTTATTCCCTACTGAGCAACTTCGGGCTTCGAAGATGCCTCGGTGGGCAGCGGCTTACCCGAAGAAGGGACGTCCCCACCAACTGCCACACCGCCACCCTAATGGACTACCGAAGTTGCTTTTTCAGGCACAGAAGTTGCCCCGTCGGGCTCTGCAGTTGAGCAACTTCAACCTTGGGGAGGCAACTTCGAATCCCGGCGAGGCAACTTTGGTGCCCGACTTAGCAACTTCCAGAAATTTTGAAGCTCGGAGAGGCAACTTCGGAGCCCGACGAGGCAACTTTTGTCTGGCGAGGCAACTTCGGTGCCCGGCTGTAGGGGTTCGTAGCATGGAAAACAAAAAAATTCTACGCATGCACACAAACAAGCCAAGATCTATCTACTAGATTATAGCAACGAGTCGATAGAGAAACTTACCCTTGAAGATTCCAAAGCGGTTAACGAGAGCGGATTCTCGTGGGTGATGTAGTCGTACACTTGTCGATCTCAAGATCGCGTAGACTATCCTTCCGGCACTGCGTTCCGGCAGCGCTTCCGCAGTCGGTCACACGTTCAGTACTCGATGAAGACCTTCCTCTCTCTTGTTCCAGCAGGGAGCGGAGGTTGTAGTTCTCCCTCGTGATTCCGGCAGCACGACGGCGTGGTGTCGGAAGTAGAGGGAAGATCCCGCAGGGCTTCGCCTAAGCCGGATGCGAGTTATGGTGGATTAGGGTTTCCTGGAAAACTAGGGTTTAGAGATCCGGGAGGAGGATGAGGTGTCGGCGGCGGCTAGGGCGACGGCGACGAGGAGCCGCCGGCGGTGCGAGGCGGCGGCGGCTTGGCTCGGGGAGGGCTTGTTCTTGTGGTGTTGGGGCAGCCCTGCCCCTCTATTTATGAGAGGGGGGGGCAGCCTTGGGAGGGGTGGGTTTGAATACAAACCCAAACCCAAGTTGGATTGAGAGAAGGACTTGTTTCTTCTCCCACTAGGAAACCATTGTTCCAGTTTGACTTTTCAAACTTCCCGTTTGACTTTCAGTTTAGAGCTTTATTTCTCTCTTACAAATGCCAACACCAATTAACCTAGGATATGATCCAATCATTCCACATATCCATGACACATTCATGGACCATTCCCCTTCCGGTTCGGTGAACCTTCTAGACCCTTCTAGAACCTCTCCGATGAAATTATCGGAAACTTTCCCGAACTCCGAAATAGGACTTTCTTTATATGAATCTTATTCTCCGGACCATTCCGGATCTCCTCGTGATATCCTGGATCCCATCCGATACTCCGAACAACATTCGGTATCCCTATTTACATTCCATATCTACTAAACAACATCGAATCCTTAAGTGTGTCTCCCTACGGTTCGTGAATTATGCGGACATGATCGAGACACTTCTTCGATCAGTAACCAATAGAGGAATCTGGAAATTCATATGGCTCCCACATATTTCTACGATTACTTTGCGATGGAATGAACCACTTACACACGATACCAATTTCCATTTGTCTCACGATAGTTTACTTATCCGAGGTTTTGATCGTCGTATCTCTGCATACCTAGTTCAACCCCGTTACTGATAAGTACTCTTTTCTCGTTCCCGTGATATGTGATCCCTTGTGAGCCAGTCACATGCTTGCAAGCTAATTGGATGACATTCCACCGAGAGGGCCCAGAGTATATCTATCCGTCATATGGATGGACAAATCCCACTCTTGATCCATGTGTCTCAACCCATACTTTCCGAACACTCAATGCCACCTTTATAGCCACCCAGTTACGGTGTGGTGTTTGATTTCATCAAAGCATCCTTCCGGTGATGGTGATTAGCATGATCTCATGGTCGAAGGAATTAGGTTACTATGTATCAGAAAGCTTATAGCAATTGAACTATTAAAATGACTTGATCTTTATGCTATGCTTATCTATAGGAGTATGTTCATCATACCATTCTCCTAATGATATGATCTTGTTATTAATAACATCTCAAATGTTCATGATCGAGAAACCACGATCATCTATTAATCAACAAGCTAGTATTATAAAGAGGCTTTACCAGGGACTCTAATTTAGTTTACAAATCACACAAGTATTAATGTTTCTGGTTAATACTATTATAGCATGAATGTAAACATTTATCATAAACACAAAGATATAATAATAACTATATTTATTATTGCCTCTAGGGCATATCTCCAACACCGACGAGGTAGCTTCGGATCCCGCGAGGCAACTCATGAGCCCCGCGAGGCAACTTTTGCCCGGCGAGACAACTTCGGTGCCCGACGAGACAACTTTTTCCTGGTGAGGTAACTTTGAAGCCCGACGAGGCAACTTTTGCCCTGCGAGACAACTTCAGTGTCCGGCGAGGCAACTTTGGAGCCCGACGAGCAACTTTTTCCTGACGAGGCAACTTTGGTGCCGGCGAGGCAACTTTGAAGCCCGGCGAGGCAACTTCAGTGCCCGACGAGGCAACTTTGAAGCCCGTCGAGGCAACTTTGGAGCCCGACGAGGCAAATTTTGCTCGGCGAGGCAACTTCGGTGCCCGGCGAGGCAATTTTGGAGCCCAGCAAGGCAAATTTTTCCTGGCAAGGCAAGTTTGAAGCCCGGAGAGGCAACTTTTGCCCGGCGAGGCAACTTTGCTTACTGGGGCACAAAAGTTGCTTACTGGGCACAAAAGTTGTCTCGCCACACTCATTAGGTGACTCAAATTTTTCAAGATACGAATATTGCTCAGACGGGCACCAAAGTTGCTTAGACAGGCACTAAAGTTGCCTTATCGGGCTCTGATGTAGTTTTCCCTCAGTGCACAAAAGTTGCTTTGTTATGAATCAAAGTTGGCCGGTTGCACACAAAAGTTGCCTGTTAAGTTATTTTTCTGAAACATATACAAATGGGATCTAGTTTTGAAGAGTTCGTTGTGTGGGTTCCGAAAGTGAAAACGGATCGTAATTCCGACATGTGGTTTAAACGTTATAGTATTTCCAATTTATAGAAAAAGGGAAATTAATGCACGAAACTTTTTTTTGTGTGTGTGCTCGGGACTGCAATCTGGCACATCGGTAGGTGGAGGGTGCGGTAATTGCATAAAGTCCATTCCTTTTCTATTCCAAATAAGACAGAGACAAGAGAGACTTGTCTTTTTTTAAGGTGCGCTAGGAATGACAATCTAGCGCCCGCGCGCCAGCAAGTAAATATGTATTTTAAAAAGACCACAATCCTCGCTCCCCGTACCTATCCACATACCCGTCTCCACTTCATTGTGCCCTAGCCACCGGCATGTCCTTCCACCTCATACCAAGATGCTAAAGAAGTGGTTCGGCCACGCAAGTGATCCCAACAGGTACATAATAGTTCACTACCGCCACATCACTATCGTGTTTTCTTACTCACCACTAGCCCCCTTCCTGTCTATCATACTCCTACTTGCCATCGATCCGATGAGGTTAAAGAAATAGTGAAAAGGAGTGGATCTAGAGAGAGAATACGGGGGCTGGTGGCGGTGTAGCCGACTACTTGCCTTGAGACGACATTGTGATACGGAGTGTCATTGGATCAAGAACTCGAGGGCACATATGTCAGGCCAAGATGTGTTAGGTTTGGGCATACATGTGGGCACATGATTGTACTCATGCCCTAACCATGACTTGACGAGAAGGACAAGAGTCTCTCCATGGGTACAAAATATGCATGTATCATATTCATGGGAAAATTGCCATCGTTATTAGTAACACCGCGCAATACACTTTTAGTTAAAAAGTGTCAGATGGAGTGCACCAAAACATCGCAGTATTGACAGGTTGGAGCAGGTATAGCCCACATTGCATGGTGTCATGCTTATATATCAATAAAGGAAGTGGTTAGGTTTTATGTTAAAAGCGAGTATATCAATTACACGGCCGTGCATACATACTTACTCTTTTCAGTAGCATGAACATACTTTCCTTCTACAGAAAAGGAGAGACTTAAGCCCATGGCAGCATGAATATCTCCCCTACCTTACAACATACTCTTGATTTCCTTCCATGTGTAGACAAGGATTCTATCATCACGACTAGATCCTGCAATATATGTAGGAAAATTTTCACCAATATGAGAATGTAAACATAAAAAAGCTAAATCAATCAAATACAAGTTAAAATGATTAATTGACTTTCAAGAAAATATGACTTGTACATTGAGATGCAGAAAGATGAAATGATTTTCGAGGAAGTCGGTACAAGGAGGACAGGTGCCTCCTCCAAGGTGTGAGGACCGAGCCAGGAGAACGTACACTCTCTTGCACACCTTCATTATTGGTTGCGTTTTTTTCTATGTTAACAACATAAGTTAAGAATAGTCATTATCTCTCATTGTCTATGGTAACTATAAATACTTGTAAGCTATCACCAAAATAAGTACCATGTTATACGGATATGAGTTAAACATCTAAAACTAATCTAACATGTAATAAAAAAATGCAAAACACATGAATTAAACATCATTATCTCTCTTTTCTGATGTCGGTCTTCTTCGTCGATATCGCAATGACGAATCTATGGTCAACATCCCATCATGGGAGGGGTGTATCTTTAGCACAACTTCTTTAGGACCTCTTAATTCAAATGATTTACATAGAAGGATTATAATCCTTAGGATTTTTTTTGTGTTGGGGTTGTTTGATTCGTATGAATGATTTGTATGGGAAGTTTCCTAATAATGGGTTTTCTCATCCATTCAAAGCTCTTGTTGAAAATGATATGTTCTTGTTGTGGTGATATCAAAACATTTTTTTACAGCATGTAGTCATGTACGGGTGGATATGACATTGCAATTCTATGTTTTCTCGTTTCTACATTAGTTTGTTATAAATCTCGCTAGTCAAATAGGCATGTGATGATGTTAATCTCACTTATAGAAGTGTTTGGCTTGATGAGGCGTTCGAATGTCTTGAAAATAGACTAGCTCATTGAATTTTATCCTTTTTGTTTCGGTTCTACAAATTCTTGGTCGGTCGAGATTTAAGTCGAAGTTTGATAGGCTCATGAACCGCCATCAGATTTAGTCGTGATTCATGCTAGCATGGAGTTGCACCCCGAGCCTTTTTCAGTTGTAAGTGGGTCATAATTGATGAGAAAAAATGGACCATTAAATTTATGACGTGATTTTTGTTGTCTCTCGTCTCAACCAAGGCTTGATGACGTCGTCAACTAATTTATCATATGGGATTGATAGACATCGAGATACACAATATGAGATTAAAGACACCCATTTTGAGTTACTGCAATAAAAGGCCTAGTTTGGCAACACAGTTTTTCTATAACCGAAGTATATCTATGCCATAGTATTTTAGTGCCTAGCAATTCTTCGGTTTTTCTTATTTCATAGAAAAAAGAGGGTCAGACCTCTTTCTCAAATACTTGAAAAAAAAACTCATAGTTTTGGAGGATATTTCAGTTTTAAAACCATATTATTTGTTGGATCCAAGCACCTCAAAATATTTAATACTCGAGTTTTTTAGAAACCAGAGTATTTCCTCAATAATTTAAAAAGGAAGTCCTAGATCTCAGACGCCTAAGAACTTCTTATGTCTAAGTCGGCTAACGTCAACCTACTATTTGTGTTAATTCTCGGTTGCAACCTAGCTACAACTTATAAAATTGTACTAATTTAAATTCGCAGTTACAACCTAGTTGCAACTCATGTGTAACTCTCACATTGCATGAACTGCGAGGTAAATCTAATGGTGAGAGATGACTAAGACATAATAAGTTCTCGGGTGCAGGAGAACTAGCAAACCCGTTGTAAAAATACTTTGATGCCAAAAGGGGCCTAACGGATCATGTTGTAAATGAGGTCAAAGTCAAATTATACATTTTTCATAGAAATGCTGATATTCATTTTCTGTTTGAGTTGTTTTATCTGATTGTACAATATCTTATTTAACGCGGTTTAGTTTGGTTCTGAAGTTCAGTTGTTCTTTCAGACGTAGCAACAACATTTACGTGCCTGCGCAGAGCATACAGGCTACAGCCGTGCCCTGTGTTCCCTGCGCAGCAGGTAGCGTGCACGCTCGCTTCCCTTTCACACCGGCGCCGCGCCGTGCGCAGCCTGCCCCGCCACGACGTATCATATCAGGCAGCGCGCAGGCGGAGTACACAACCCATGTCCTTTCTCAGCAGGCTCCCTCGTGCCGATCGAGGCGCGCGCGCGTCGTGTTGCTACTCGAAAGTCGAAACACGCGCGCGAAAGGCCCCCACCAAGCCCGTCCACCACCCCGTGTCGTCTTGCCGCCGCTCGAGCGCGGCAGCCGATCCAATCGGTTTCGCTGCCGCGGCAGGGGCAGCCGCTGGCTGGCCGCTGTGGCTCCCCGTGCTCCGCTCGACCGCCCCTGGCAGCCCGTGGCCCGCGCGCTTGCTCGTGCCTGCGACGGCGCCAGAGTTGCTGGCGAGTGGCGAGCCGTACGTGGAGACCCCCGTGGCCCGTGCATGCATGCCTGCCTCTGCTCGCCACCCACTCGTGGTGCAGTGCAGGCTCCTGTGGCCACTGTTGTCGCTGGGCTCCCTCCCCGTCTTTTCACGCGAGCCCATCGAGCTTTGACCGCACTATAGCCGATGATGCGACTGCGAAAGAGAGCAGAGCGTGTGATCACTGAAGCGCCGCAGTTTACGTGGCCTCTGCCCCAGGGCTGCATCTGCATGCAGCAAGGGCCAGGCGTGGCAGCACCCGACCTGTTCATGTGCAACACCCCAATGGGACCGTCGCGCCCGTACGCTACATGCTGCTCGCCTTGCATGTGCACCACAGAGTGGCACTGTTCTGCTAGCACTAACACTAAGTGAGCATCAAAGCATCTATACCAAAGTACGAGTACTAGAGATGCATTTATACATAGGCGCCAGCGCCAGAGTACAGACGCACCTCTGGTGGCGCCTTGCATAATGTCTCTGTACTCTGTACATGCCCTTTTGGATTTCAAGATTTTCCTTGAGATTTGCATGATTGTAAGATTTTGGCATCGTAGTATGCACTACCTCGGCAAATATATAATAAATACTTTATAGCAGTTCAATTAAACCGTTAGAAAAGATTACATTTTGGAACGTATGTAGTACCAGATTATGGTAGAGATACAAGTGTGCCAATATTAGGCTACCGTTTACTACTGTAGTGCAATAAGATGAACTAACTTTTTCTATCACATCATCATTTAAAAAAACTCATTTTATTATTTTGAAGAGATCGATCATCATCATTTGATGGTAAGTTTGCATGTATACATAATTCTATAGGATTTCCATTGGAATGCTACGATCATGTGAAACGGTTCTCTTCAACCGAATGATCGAGTTCCTTACTCACTCGGTCGGTTGTTCGTGGCGGTATCCATGCATGTGCAACCGGTTCTCTTCCGCCACACCTTCCTTCGATGCTTCCGTGCTAAAAAGAAGTCTCCGAGTCAACCCCACTTTTGCATCGACGTGATGTTGTTTCTTGTTGTCATTTTTCCTACTCGGCCATTACTTCTCCTCCACCATGATATACAACTTCCATTGATGACTTTGTGGTGGATGATTGAGCTCGAGTTGGAGCTCAAGATGAGTGTCATTCGCCCCTTGAGCCTAGATTCTAGTGACATGACTTGCCTCCTTTGAGACAGACTCGTTATCGACGAGCCTAAATTTTTTTACATCGGTCCCTCCGCATGTTAATAATTTTGTATTTTTTTTCCAAATATTTGAAAATTGTTTGTTGGTGTCCTCCATCAACATGTTCCAATGATTTTGTATGTGTGCATATGTTACTTTTCATGTTGCCATGATATTTCTTTGTTGTTGCTCAAGGCATTTTTTATGTTGAAACTTATTTTTTAACAATTGTTACGAGTTATCGCATGCATACACAATGTCGCATGGTTGTGTTGAATTGTAGCAAGTTTTTATAGACCAGAATATTCTTCGTGATGTTGCGTACATAAATAATTTTTTTCTACATACAAATTCTTTTTGTAACGGTGGTCAAATGCTTCAATAAAGATATATGAAAGTACGATAAGAGGGTGGGTGTTGATTTCCCCCTTGGAATGAGGCCTGCAATATCCCCAAAATTATATATCCATGTTTTGCATGTAATATAATTCTCCTTGGCAAAAATATAAGACAAATATCTCTACTCAAATTCACGCAAATGCTGGCGTTTCATGTCATGTCGTAAGATGTAGCGCGCCACTTGAATTTTCTCATTAAGTTACACTTTTTAGATCTTGGTCAAACGGATTCCAAATATTAGAAATGAATTTAAAGAGGCCTTGTGTTTGAAAACACTAGGAGGAGACAAGCAAACCGATGAGGACCAAGAAAGATTTTTCAACTGTGCATTTCTGCCTTTCATTCAGTTTTGTGTTTTGCGGTTCATGCGGCCTAGTTTCAATCACTTTTGTTAAGTTTAAAAAATCTGAATGAAGTTGACACACAAAAAAACTCGATAAAAGTGTGGACAGTATATGTCTCGCGCACCCTAGCTAGAAAAATCTCTCTCACTCAGGAACCCTCACTGTATCACAGCGTTGCCAGGTTGCAATCTTGTCGCTTATCTTTCGGGCCTCACTCTCTGCAAGCCTCGGCTGCCATTATTTCGAGTTAATTTCACCTGGGCTTCTTTAATTCACCTGGACCCATCAAGTTCCTAAGATTCGTGCAGAATATACAAATACTCCTACTCGTATGAGATCATGCAATACAGTAGATACTCCAGTAGTATTATTGTGCAGTACACTGACCATGGTTCTTGATGACCCATGCCCTTCAGGTTTATTTTTCGGCAAGCAATCAATGAACTTTTGCGGTTTATTTTTCACCATGTGTGTCTGAAAGAGCTAGTGTCAGAGTGCGTGTGTCCTGTCACGGTCTCAAAGCTCATAAAGCTAGCTCGTAGAGCATCCAGATGCGGAGGAGACTATCTATCAGTTCAGTCAGGCTAGTCTATCTCCTTTGCACGTACCCCACTACGTACTTGTAAAAATGGCTTCTTCTTCCCTCCTCTCGGTCGCCATGTCCGTCCTCGTCTTGGGCGTGGCCGTGGCCACCGCGCAGCCCGCGGGAGACGCGCCGGCGGAGCTTCCGAGGTCGGAGCTGGCGGCAATCTACCGCGTGATGGCCGACCTCATCGGCGACCCGACGTGGCCGCAGCTCCACCCGCGGCCGTGCACCGACACGCCCTGGCCTGGCCTCCAGTGCGAGATCGCCCCCGACGACAGCCGCCGCCTCCGCGCCACCCGCCTCCACTTCGGCCCCGACGTCTCCACCCCGCCGTGCAAGCCCGGCGCCAGGCTCGCCGCCCCCGCGATCCTCGGCCTGCCCCACCTCAGGACACTCTCCCTCTTCGGCTGCTTCGTCGGCGCCGGCGCCGTCGAGCTGCCCCCGGCGCTCTTCACCAGCGCCTCCTCCCTCGAGCAGCTCGTCCTCAAGTCCAACCCCGGCCTCACCGGCCGGATACCCGCGACCTTGACCAACCTGAAGAGCCTGCAGGTCCTTAGCCTGTCCCAGAACGGCTTCCACGGCGAGATCCCCCCGGAGCTCGGCGGTCTCGCCGCGCTGCAGCAGCTCGACCTCAGCTACAACAACATCACCGGCGAGGTACGTGCTCGTAGTACTTACTACTTTGGTTAATTACGTGGCGTCCGTAAACTTCGCATATTACGAATGTGCATGCCTGTCTTGATGGCGACACTGACATGTACACGTACACGTACGTTCGTGGCAGATACCGGGGGAGATCGGAGGGATGGAGAGCCTGTCCATCCTGGACCTGAGCTGGAACAGCATCAGCGGCAGCGTGCCGGCGGCGCTGGGCGGCCTGCGGACGCTGCAGAAGGCGGACCTGAGCTACAACCGGCTCGCCGGCGCGGTGCCGCCGGAGGTCGGGTCGCTGAAGGAGCTGGTGTTCCTGGACCTGAGCCACAACGGGCTGGCGGGCCCGCTGCCGGCCTCGCTGGCCGGTCTGGCGAAGCTGCAGTACCTGCTCCTGCAGGACAACCCCATCGGCACGGCGGTGCCGGCGGTGGTCGGGTCGCTGCGGCGGCTGCAGGTGCTGGGCCTGTCCGGGTGCAACCTCACAGGCCCGATCCCGCGGGGCGCGTTCGCGGCGCTGAGCAGCCTCATGGCGCTGTCGCTGGACCGGAACCGGCTGGACGGGCCCATCCCGGCGAGCCTCGGCGCGCTGCCGCACCTGGGGCAGCTCAACCTCAGCCAGAACCGGCTCGCCGGGGAGATCGCGCTGCCGGGGGAGTTCGTGGCGCGGCTCGGCAGGCGGCTCGACGTGCGTGGCAACGAGGAGCTGTGCGTCGGCAGGGGAAGGTACGGGGGCCTGCAGGCGAGCTACCTTGCGGCGCCGCCGTGCGTAGGCCCGGGGAGCGTCAACGGGACGTCGTCGGCGCTGGACGAGGCGACGGCCGACCGTGGATGCCGGGGCGGAGGATTGCGCGGCTTGGTGTACCACCTTCTCGTGTTGGTCTTGGTGCTGCTCGAGTTGTTGTGATGTCTGCTTAGTATCGAGTGAGCAATCATTGTTGCTGGGATTACGCGGATCCACTGAATGTGATGAATCGATTCTGTATTTACTTGACGAAGGCTGAAAACACAAATCCGCACCTACGACGTCGTCCACCCCAAAAACCTATTCTACATATAAGTGGGCGTCCCGGGCTTATCCCGGCCGTCCACGCTTGCTTTGCAACCTCTGCATCCTCTGTTGGTAATTGCAGAAAACACCCTCAGCTACATCTATATCTAGTGAACCAGTCCATTCTATATTGCAGACACCACCGATACTTCTTAGTTATTCCGTTTTGCACCGCATCCACCCAATATTCCCGATGAATTTAGACTGAATAAAAAAAATCCAAGTATATTATACACAACTCAGTCCATGATCCAAAAAAATGCATGAATCTTCAACCGAAGAAAAAAATGCATAGAATTTCTCTTCAGATTTTACCTCGAAATCTTCAACCAAACCAAATGAAAGGATCAGAAATTTCTCAACAAAATCGAGAACATTATGAAAAAATCATGATCAGTTTAGATCTTGACCATGAGCAACATGAACAACAAGCAAAGAGCGATAGAACTTCCACCATGTATAAGAAATCCCATTATTCAGGTCCAAGAATCAGTCTGTAATCATTCACATATAAGAAACAGTCCGTGAGCCACAAATCTAGCAAGAGGATAGCATTAGGGCCTCCAGGAACGGATCCCTTGCACGATGCAAAAGGAAATCGGATTTGTTCTCTAGACCTCAACTTAGCGGCGTCAAATCCAAGCTTTAATGTCGCAGCCGGAGGTGGCGAAGTAGGCCGCCAGTCCCCGCGGGTCGGTGTCCGGGATGACGTGGCGGAAGGCATCGAGCGGGTCGAACGCGAGCACCGAGGCCATGGAGACGGCGCATGGCTTGAAGCCGAGGCGCTCGGCGAGGTGCGGCGATGCTTGTTAAGGCTTGTCGAGGAACGCGCCGGTGCAGCGCATATGGGAAACCGCCGTCGGTGGATAATGGTAAGAGAGAGAGGAGAGGATAAGGTGAGAGAGAGGAGAGGAAGATGGACACGTCTAGTTCGGTGTGTATAGGAGCTGGAAGATGGATTTGTATAGGATCAAAATACAAAGCGACCGAGTACCAATCGTGATATACTGTGCACCATCCGATAAGACGGGGACACCCACGGCATGGGAGAATCGCTGCGTTCGTCGTCCACCAGCTATGCAGACTGCAGCGCGCAATTCTTTGAGTCTCGTGTTGACATATAGAGAAGATAGATTTAGAAATGCTCGACGTCGGCCCAGCTCCTCGCCAGGGATGACCAGCGCCTGCCACGTGCCGGGCTACATCCGACGACCAGAACTTTCGCTGACGGGCACGCTCTGGCCGTCGGCATTGCCCTACGCCGACGGTGAGCCCCTACACTGACGGCCGCGAGCCCGCGACTGCTCCGCCGAGGACGGTACGCCGAGGGCAGCCATCGGTGTAGAGTATGCCAAGGGTTTTCCTGGCTACGCCGCCTAACGCGCTTCGTATAGTGACGCTGAGAGCATTTCTAACAAACTCTTTAAAATGTCGACCTTTAAAAGACCGATATAGTCTACTGATTTGGGCCTATTCAGTCTCAAATTTCGTCCAGAATAGAGACATTAAACCAAACCGTAAATTTTAAAATGCCGCATTCATGGGAGAATGGAGATTAAGAGAAAAAACAGCAAGGTTCAGCTCGATCACAAATATTGATCAGAGCATAAACATCGGCCATTGTCCATCAAAAGCACGGATTTTTTTTATAAAGGAAATACAATAGTACAATGAAGATATCGATTACGTTGAGCTTCTGCACCAATAAAATGTCTAAAACATCACAACCAAGAAAAAAAGAGAAGAAGAAAACAAAGACCATTTACACGCGGGAAACTAACACACTACGCGAACGCCGGAAAACATCATTTATTTATGTTTGATCTACCCAAGCTACATGATTGCTGCAAAAAAAAAGTTTAACAATGATTATGGCCAATCACTCCGTGCGGCGTCATCGCATGACTCGCGAGCCTTTTTCTTTTCAATTCCTTTTTTCCGCCGTCCGACCCTGATTTTTTAGTCAAAACGGTGAGGATGATGCAACATCTTCGCATAGTCCCACATAGGTGCTTCTCTACCCGCGCCTCACCCTCTCTCCCACGCTCTCACCTCCTCATTATCTTCCTCACCACCGGCGTATGGGTGCGCAAGGTAGGGGGCAATATTGAATCGGTACTGGACAAGTTCGAGGCGGGGAAGCAGAGGCGGCCGACGCTGGATGCGGGAGCTGGACGGGAGGCGGTGGCCTCATGAGTGGAGGGGGCGGAGGGAGCTGAGGCGAGAGGGAGATCTCGGGAGCGGAGGTGCCTTCTCCTTTTCAATTTATTTTTTTCTGCCATCCATCCCTGATTTTTCCAGTCAAAGCAGTGAGGATGATGCGACATCTTTGCGTAGTCCGACACAGGAGTGTTTCTACCCGCGCCGCCCCCTCTCTCTCACCCTCACAGTCCCACGCTCTCACCTCCGGCAAATCGTGGCGGCGAATGGGTGCATGAGGTCGGAGGCGATATTGAATCGGTACTGGGCAGGTTTGCGGCGAGGAAGCAGATGCAGCCGACGCTTGATGCGGGAGCTGGACGGGAGGCGGTGGCCTCGTGAATGGAGGGGGCGGAGGGAGCGAGGGTGAGAGGGAGAGATCGGGAGAGGAGGAGGCGACACATGTTGCTAGGGGAGACGGAGGAGGGACTAGAATGGGCGGGAGCTTGGGTGGAGGGTAACGAGATCTTGTTTTGTTTAGGTTGCTGACCACATATATCATGTGGCTGGAGGGTAACGGGATCAATATGGGGGTGGGGGCGGGGACATGAGAGACCAGCTCGTAAGACTTTGATCAACACCTATGACTCAGAGTAAAGATCAAACGGCCAGAAATGCGCGCGCGGGCAGATGGTCTCAGATGGCTCGCTTTTGCTCAGGCTTAAGCTATAGTATAATTCAGATAAAGAGTTCACCTCCTAAATATACCAAGTAAAGTCCTGGAACAAACCTTAAAGAACACCACGACTAATGCCCCAAGCCATGACATGGTCGTAAAACATGCAACCGTTCGGCAGAGATGTGAAGGCCAAATTCGAACTGATTAGAGCCAACACGTAGATATTGATGTACTCTGTCCAATACACAAAGTCTCACCCAGAAACACCTTGTATTCTGGGCTCAACAAAAATAAAATAAAAATTGACAGATTTTGATGGTTTGAAATCTGGCACTGTTCATTACTTCATATGTCAGATTTTGATTTTTTACAGCCCAGAATACAAAGTATTTCGGGGTGAGACTTTGTGTATTTGGATAGATTACATTAATATCTATGTCTAGTATTTTTTTGCGATTTTTTTTGGAACTTCAAACTGACATTTTCAAAAGATTCAAAAAACAGGAGCCATGTAGCAGTCGTGAGCTCACTATACATGAGTTTATAACTAGACAATAATCCAAATTATATGACGTTTTGGTAGGCTATTCATCTTATAATTAGGGATAGATGTAGTACATACCTAAATGCTTGCAGGTAATGTGATATATAAATAAACACCATGTTTGATCTATCCAAGCTAATAGTACATCATTGCTGGAAAAAAATTAATAGTGCTAAAAAGCGGGGGTACACACGTTTAGTTTTACAAGCTAAGGTAACTTAACAATTGATAACATGAGGATAAGTTATAGCGACGAGAACAGGATAACGATGCATGACAATATAACTAGGTCCCCTAGCTTCTTCATGGCGGCAAGGAAATCCAAGATTTTTCCACCAGCTTCTGGATATAAGGGCCATTTATGACTAGAGAGAAGAGTACAAACAGAAGAACATGTAAGATACGTGATAGAACCAATTACTCCCTCCGTTCCGAAATGAATGGCTTGGATTTTTCTAAATTTGCATGCATCTAAACGTGTTTTAGTGTATAGATGCATGTGAATTTAGACAAATCAAAATCACTTATTCCTGGAAGGAGGGAGTACATAAATATGATGTAATGTGAAACAAGAAAAGAGCGTGTATAAAAGAAGCAGGGAGCATCTATATTAGAAAAAATAGTCTGCTGCTAAATCTGCAATAAGTTCAGTGCAGAATGCTAATAACCTAGCATAATCATTTGTACCTTATTTGCTTGCCCCTACCACAATCCTCTAGCCGTTTCTTCTAGAATAATCATTCTCCTTATTTCTTACCCTAACACAATCTTTTGGCATAATCATTTAGCTTGTTCAGTATGTTTGATGGATTGTGGTTACTAAAACCAAGCGTACCAATTTTTTGGTCATGGGCAACAAATTTGCTCTTGTTTGGATGGTTGCTAACAATTTAGCATACACATGCTCAGTAGCCACCTCTAGTTCATTTTTCTTGGCAACATTGGCCAAAACATGGGTAACCAAAACCCAATCCAAAATATTTGCTAGCCAAATTGTGAGAGGTTTGCTTGGGGTCAAACCAAACACACCCCATGGCCTTTAACAAGTTACAAGACATTATCCTTGGCACAATTTCTGCAAGGACCCGATGAGCGATAAAAATGGGACAACACAGGAAATTACCAAAGATCGCAAAAAACCTTCACATGACTGCTAGCTAGTTACCAAAGATGATACATTATTTTAGTCAAATTGCATACAGAACGATGTCATGTTACAAAGAGGTGGAGAAGCGGCTGACTGGTTGTGTAGGAGAACAAGAAGGTGGGCAAATCTCAAAGTTGGTTTAATAGACACTCCATCAGTATAGTGGATTGCAAGTGGACAAGGAAGATTCTGAATTTCTGACTGCTGAGTATTTTTGTCAGTTGGATGTTGATCAGATATTATTTATGAGGATTGAGCATCAGACCAAGTAAGATTGAAGGTCGGTTGCTTATTTGTTAGGATAAAAAACCAGGGGTGGTGATTAAATATATCCTAATTGCTTCATGCTGCGAGTACAGAAAGGAAGGATTATCTCTGTGAGTGAACTTACCCAAAAACGAAGCTTTGTCTTCACCTTCCAACGAAGCAATCCACCCTGCTTTGATTCCTTTTTAGAACATAACAGCCCTTTGTTCCTACAAGGCTCACAAGAAGAATATCATCTATCAAAGCCCGCTAAATAAGAAGGAACAATTTGTAACATATGTAGTAGGGAGCAGTTAGGAGAAACAAACAAAGCAGGGACATGGGTAGTATACCAGACATTGCGAATGCAGCAGGTAAAGACATGTTGGATGAGGCTACGAGGACCCGGGTTTACGCCATCTAGACTGCATGTGTCGATCGGTGGAGACCAAGCACCGGTGTTGAGGTGGTATTGTAGTAGAAGAGCATAATCGATGGGATGGGTGTAGACAACAGTTTCAGAGATGACGGTCGGCAGCGCCTTGGAGGAGACACTGAGGCACCTGTCTTTGAGGAAGAGAGCACGGTCTCCGATGCTTTCTACCGGGGTAAACCTTTCCAGGATAAGGTCCTCGAGTTTGTAGATCACAATGTGGGACTTGGAAATGTTGTTGTGGCCAACGAGCAGGATCTGTGAGTCGCACTCTACCAGATGGAAACCGTAGTAGAGTTTATCCGCCGGACATGTGGCGATCAGCTTCAGCGGCGGCGGCGGCGAGCCTGCCTGCCGGGGAGGGTCGATCTGGAACACAAGTGTGCCGTTAGAGGTATGGTAGTATTGCGCCAGGTATAGTTTGCCTTGGAACGCTAAGGGTGCTATTGTTAGTGGGACTTCCCAGCTTGACACAAGGGTCCATTGCTGGTCCTGGGAGGTAGCAAAGGCAAGACGTTTCAGACGAGTGAACATGAGCATGACGATGATGGATCCACCGCTGCCGAGTGAAACGGAGGCGCATATGCCGTATCGGATGTAGTACCATTTTGACAGCTCGGGATCGGGATATGCGATGCGAAGATTGTTGTCCAGCTGAGGAAGGAGGGTGGCGAGCGGTGGCAGATCGGTGATGTCGCCGGTGAAAGGGTGGAGGAGGCGGACGGCGGTGTCTTGGTCTCTGTGGAGGAGGAGGAGGCCGTCGGTCGATTCGAGAGCGATGTGGTTCCTGAACAGCGGGAGTTGGACCCGGACGAAGGTTCCTGTGTAGAGGTTGAAGAAACGGACGTATCCGCCCAGGTTGCGGTGGCCGGGGTAGAGGCCGTGGCCCTCCGGCAGCATCATCCAGCGGCGCGGGTGGAAGCGCGGATCGGTGACGCCGCGGCCGCGCGGGCAGACGGTGTCAGCACGCCAACTGGTGCATACGGCGCGGAAGCGGACGTAGTCGAGAAGATCGCCGGACAGAACGCGCCAAGCAATCTGCTGAACCATGTCTCCAGGCAGGGACGACGCCCAGGGGGAGGAGGAGGGGGAGGGTGCCGCCATGGCAGCAACCGATGTTGCCACCGTGGAGCGGCGGCGCTTCTTTGTGCGCGAAGTCGTAGCCGGCGGCGTGGAAGTGGAACCGGAAGGGCGCTCTGGAGACCTCGACGGTGGCATCGCCGCGTTCCCTAATTGCAGGTCTGCGTTCTGCGTCAGATAGGAACGTCCAAGTCCAGGAACGACGCTTCTAGGGCCCATCAGAACTCAACAGATCTTTTGCCTTCCAATTGAAGAAGCAATCAGGGTTTATATGGAAAAAAGGAAAGAAGAAAATATTGCAATAGTACTCTTCTGATTTGGTTCCCCGACTTGCTGCTGCTTTTCAGGGCGCTCGGCTCGTTCGCATGCCACCATAAGGGAAAAGCATTTTTTTAAAGACCACCCTATCCAAATCTAAACACAACAATTAAAAGCATGATGATGGTCTTTAACAAATTATTACAAAATCATCATAAATGAATAATTAATTTCTATCTAGCCCTATGTAAACATATTGTACGTGTTTGTATATGTATGGAATCTATATGTTGTGGTGGGTCCGTCTTTGTCGCTCGCTCGCGATTCGTGATGGCTCTGTCCTTGCCGGCAGCGATGACACGCCCTCGGCTACATGGGAGGTGGTGCGACCTAGGTGACGACATCATAGCGTATAGACATCGGCTAGCTAGAGCAGTGGTGCATGCTCGGCAACGACGTTTAGAGGCACAACAACGTTAATACGCGTACCAGCTTCGCCTTCACTGCGAGGTCTGATGAATTTATACGGGCATTACTTAAGGTACCTACTCTCTCCGTCCGTAAATAAGTGTTAAAATTTGTCTTAAAAAGAATGTACATCTACAATACCAAGGTACTAAATAAATGCAATTAGCTCCTCGTAATCACTCTTCCATATTATCCTCCAATCTCTATTCTTTTCCTCCATATCATTCACCAATCCTCGTTCTTTTCTTTTCTTGATAATTGATAAAGCCTCATAAAAGAAGAGAGAGAACTAATTTGTCTAGTATTTCCTAGATGTATACTTATTTACGGACGAAGGGAGTACGCCGTTAGCTCCTGGTGCATTACAACATTTGAGCTCGAATCGCACGCCCATGGTTAATGGCACTAGCTAGGTTCCAACGATTACCGCATTGATTAGCTTGGATTGTCATTTATTTGGGGCTGTCTTTGTAAATGAGTGCTAGGATTTAAACTTAGCATGCACCTAACCCATTTTCGCGTGTACTCTGTTTCTAGCAGAAGTCAACTCGTGTAAGTATCGAGCGTCGTCATTGTCAGAGGCAGCGATCGATGAGATTTTGAATTCAATACTCTTATTGCGCGCGCACTGGTTTATAATTGACTTAGGGACAGATGACGAGTTTAGTGCAAGGTAGAAGGAGGGAGGGGCAAGGGAAGAAGAAATGGCGTCGTTGCCTCTTACTCCGGGTCTCGCGGTGGCCTAGTCCCCGTCTTCACATGTGTTCATCGGGGCGTTTATGTCGAGGACATCCGATAGTTAGATCGATCCCCGTATAGGAATAGTACATGGGTATACATGGGTAATACGGCGGGCATCAGGGAAACGATGTACTCTGAAAGTCTAAATCACCTGTTGTTGCTTGTGAACCAAACGCTTTTGGAAGTAAGGATCATGATTTCTGATCTGAAGGCTTCAAAACAAGACATATCAAGAGAAGCGGCAGCGCATGAGGCTGCATGTTCAGATACGACACACATGTGTAGTGTACATAAACATTCTTTCATAGTGTCATCCAAAGAAGAGTACTTTTCAGGACTATACAAAAAATAGGACAAAGCTGCAATTGTAGCTGGGGCTGAACAGTTGATGAAGACCGAAGCTGAGATTGCTGGGAGAGCTAATTCTTCAAATGCTTATGTGAATTGTGCTGATTCGGATCTGTTGCTTCTGACAGAAGGTTGACGTTGCTGCTCCGGAAAAAAAGATGCTGCTTTCGTGAACTGTTTGTGTTGTTCCCTGTGTTGTATTGAACTCTATTAGGTTAAGGGAATAAATACAGGCAGTTTTTTTTGGTCCCATAAGGGTGTTTGAGATCGGAACACTTGCAACAGTTTTCTGTTGGTACCTCTATCCAAATAGCTTTCTCGTGTCCCTTTGTTCCTTTCTTTTTTTTGTAAAGACTTGGTAATTCCGGTATGCAAGTAATGGAAAGGAAAAACTCTTCTACATATGTCTAAAGTTTTCTCAAGTAACACGTGATAATATGGTCTACACTACACAAAAGTAAATCATGGCTCTAGGAAGGAAAAAATACTGCTGCCCTAATTTTTTTTGTGAATCACATATGAAGAGACATTTGGATGAAAATTGATACCCCCTCAGTGCCAAATTGGATGAAAATTTTCTAGATTTGGTCAAAGTCATCAAATATTTTAAAGTTTGACCAAACATATTGAACAAAATACTAATATTTATAATATCAATTGCATATAGTATAAAACTATGTTTTATGGTGAGTTGATGCAGCGCTAGTCCAAGTGGGAGCGCTTCTTCGGAAAACCTCAAGAGCAAGGTGTAAAGCAGCACAACAGCAAGTTTTCCCTCAGTTAAGAAACCGAGGTCATCGAACCAGTAGGAGGAAGAAAACGTCACACAGGTGTTGCAAGCAACACGGAGACCTGTACAACACAAACTCAAGACTTTTCTCCAACGAATCAGTGAGGTTGTCAAGCTCACCGGTTTGCTGTAACAAAGGATTAAACGTATGGTGTGGAAGGTAATGGTTTGCAACAAGTAAACAAGTAACAGTGGAGGATGTATCAATGGTAAAGATTGGATCGGGGTCCATAGTTTACTAGAGGTGCTCTCCTTAGATAAACAACATGGCATGAAGGGTAAACAAATTACAGCAGGGCAATTGACAGAAACTGAGAAAGGCATAACAATGTAATTACTAGTCAGAAAGATCCTATGAGATTCGATTGGGCAATACAACAAGATACATAGACCGCCATCCAACTACATCTATGACTAGAAGTCCATCTTCAGGTTATCATCCGAACCCCCTCCAGTATTAAGTTGCAAGCAACAGACAACTGCTTTAAGCAAAGTGTGTAAGGTAAACAGTCGACATGTTCTATGAACAAGAGACCGTTGTTTTCTCCCTAGTAGAAACAACACATCTACAACCGAAGATATTATTATCACTTCCCTTGGAAACTAGAGGCATGAACCCACTATCGAGCATAAAATACCCCCTCTTGGAGCCACTAGCAACTACTTGGCCAAGATAGCTACTAACAACAAAGAGCATGCAAGATCACAAACAACACAGACATGATAGAATCATAAAGACAAAATCATTAAACAAACCAACATAATAATCTCAATATCCATCGGATCCCCGCAAACACAACATGCATGCTTACAAATAGATTAGATCTTGATCATGAACGGAGCTCACAAGATCTATACATGAAAGCACGAGGAGATACAACCATCTAGCTACTACATGGACCCATAGTCCAAGGTGGAACTACTCACGCATCCTACCGGAGAGAAGACCTCCGGGATGATCTCCCCTTCGGCAGGGTGCCGGGAAGAACTTCAGATCCCCCCGATCTAGGGACAATAGTGGCGGCGGCTATAGACGGTTTCGTGGAGATTTGATCGGGTGCTTAGGGTTTCTGCATCAGGGGCTTCTTATAGGCGAAGGGGGAGGCCGAGGAGGCGGCCAGAGGGGCTACACCCCTCCCAGGTGCGGGGCATGGCCCACCCGCGCCTAGGGGGGTCTGACTGCCCTGGCTTGCGTCTCCGTCTCGTCTTCTGGATTCTTGTTCCCCACGAAAAGTTATTGACTTTGACGTTTCTCCCGTCCAATTCCGATTCTTTACTAACTTTTCTAAAACCAAAAACAGCAGAAAACAGGCAACTGACACTGTGGCAACTTGTTAATAGGTTAGTACCAGAAAACATGTAAAAAGCACCTCAAAGTGTAGACAAGCAAAGCAAAGTAGATACTAAACAAGCATGTAGCATCAAAAATTATAGATACGTTTCCGACATATCAACATCCCCAAGTTTAACTCCTGCTCGTCCTCGAGTAGGTAAGTGATAAAAGAATAATTTTTGAGGTGACATGCACCCTCACAATAAAGATCCAACCATTTGCAAGCATTGAAAGCTGGGATCAAAGAACTCTAAACATGTGCATGAAAGATGGAGTTCTAACAATAGGACATAGTAACTATGCATGCAACATGACAAGCTACAAACAAAGATCATGAATAACATGCATTGAAAAACGTTCGTTTGTTTCACATACAGAAAACATGGCATTGTGGCAATAAGCTTGTCCCTCATAGAGTAGCAATATAGATGCATAGGACACCTTCAAAGTTCACAAGGGTGACTAGAAACAAATAGCACAAGAACAAGTAATATCACAATATGCATCAATCAATAAGCTTTGGAACAGTGCACACAGAATGACAACTATGCTCTCTTAATGGTGCCTAAAGGTAGAAGGTGGAGACTCAATAATGGTGGGAAAAAGGCCTTTTGTAAAGGAAGCTGATACAGCACTGAGTTGATGTGGGAGTGCTTCGTTGGAAACCCCAAGAGCAAGGTGTGAAGTAGCACATCAGCA
Source organism: Avena atlantica (assembly GCA_910589765.1). NCBI lineage: Eukaryota > Viridiplantae > Streptophyta > Magnoliopsida > Poales > Poaceae > Avena > Avena atlantica. The sequence goes on along the minus strand of OU342736.1, from coordinate 343,374,342 downwards.
AGTTTTCCCTTAGTAAGAAACCGAGGTTATCAAACCAGTAGGAGGAAGGAAACATCACACAGGTGTTGCAAGCAACGCGGAGACCTGCACAACACAAACTCAAGATTTTGCCCCAACGAATCAGTGAGGTTGTCAAGCTCACCGGTTTGCTGTAACAAAGGATTAAACGTATGGTGTGGAAGGTAATGGTTTGCAACAAGTAAACAAGTGATGTACCAATGGTAAAGATTGGAACGGGGTCCATAGTTCACTAGAGGTGCTCCCCTTAGATAAACAACATGGCATGAAGGGTAAACAAATTACAACATGGCAATTGACAGGAACTGAGCAAGGCATAACAATGCAATTACTAGTCATAAAGATCCTATGCGATTCGATTGAGCAATACAACAAGATACATAGACCGCCATCCAACTGCATCTATGACTAGAAGTCCACCTTCAGGTTATCATCCGAACCCCCTCCAGTATTAAGTTGCAAGAAACAGACAACTACTTTAAGAAAAGTGTGTAAGGTAAATAGTCCACATGTTCCATGAACAAGAGACCGTTGTTTTCTCCCTAGTGGCAACAACACATCTACAACCAAAGAGATTTCTGTCACTTCCCTTGGAAACTAGAGGCATGAACCCACTATCGGGCATAAATACTGTTGGAGATATGCCCAAGAGGCAATAATAAAGTGGTTATTATCATATTCATGCTTATGATAAATGTTTACATACCATGCCATAATTGTATTAACAGGAAACATTAATACCTGTGTGATTTGTAAACATAAAAGAGTCCCTAGTAAAGCCTCTTGTTAAACTGGCTTGTTGGTTAATATATGATCATGGTTTCCTGATTATGAACATAGAAGATGTTATTAACAACAGGGTCATATCATTAGGAGAATGATGTGATGGACATACTCCTATAGTTAAGCGTAGCATAAAGATCAAGTCATTTAATATAGTTCATTTGCTATATGCTTTCTGATACATAGTAACCTAATTCCTTCGACCATGAGATCATGCTAATAACCATCACCAGAAGGATGCTTTGATGACTTCAAACACCACATCATAAATGGGTGGCTATAAAGGTGGCATTGAGTGTTCGAAAATTATGTGTTGAGGCACATGGATCAAGAGTGGGATTTGTCCATCCATATGACGGATAGATATACTCTGGGCCCTCTCGGTGGAATGTCATCCAATTAGCTTGCAAGCATGTGACTGGTCCACAAGGGATCACATATCACGGGAACGAGAAAAGACTTATCAGTAACGAGGTTGAACTAGGTATGCAGAGATATCGACGATCAAAACCTCGGATAAGTAAACTATCATGAGACAAAGGGAAATTGGTATCGTATGCAAGTGGTTCATTCGATCGCAAAGTAATCGTAGAAATATGTGGGAGCCATATGAATTTCCAGATTCCTCTATTGGTTATTGATCGGAGAGGTGTCTCGATCATGTCTGCATAATTCACGAACCGTAGGGAGACACACTCAAGGATTCGATGTTATTGAGTAGTTATGGAATGATGAGAAAGAGACTGAATGTTGTTCGGATTCTCGGATGGGATCCGGGATATCACGAGGATATCCAGAATGGTCCGGAGAATAAGATTCATATAAGGAAAGTCCTGTTTCGGAGTTGGGGAATGATTCCGGTGTTTTCATCGGGAATGTTCTAGAAGGGTCCGGAAGGTCCCTGCCCGGAGGGGAAGGGTACATGAATGTGTCATGGCAATATGGAATGGTTGCATCATGTACTAGGTCACTTGGCTGGGCAAAATAAATGGAGAAATCAAATCCTAGTTTGAAAGTCAAACGCCAATTTGAAAAAGTCAAACGACAAGTTTGCTTGGTGGAGGGAGAGTAGGAAACCTACTTGGGGAGGAAGTCCTCCTCCCTCCACCCGCCGGCCAAGGAGGCCGAGTTGGGGGAGGACTCCTCCTCCCAACCGGCCACCCTCCACCTATATAAGGAGGGGTAGGGCGCCCCTACCCCTCACACCCAAAACCCTAGCCTCCTAGCAACCGGCCTCCTCCAAGTCGCCGCCGCCTAGGGCTCCTCTAACTCGGCGAGTTAGGGTTTCCCCAAACCCTAGCCGCCGGCCAAGCTATCCCCTTGGTGCCCTCTAAACCCTAGATCACCAAGGCCTCTCTCATAGTCCACCATACTCGCTCCGGCTTAAGGCGAAGCCCTGCGAGATCTCTCCTCTACTTCTGGTACCACGTCGTCGTGCTGCCGGAATCACGAGGAGAGTGCTACAACCTCCACTGCCTGCTGGAAAAAGGGAGAGGAAGGTCTTCATCGAGTACCGAACGTGTGATCGACTGCGGAAGCGCTACCGGAACGCAACGCCGGAAGGATCGTCTACGCGATCTTGAGATCGGCAAGAGTACGACTACATCACCCACGAGAATCTGCTCTCGTTAACCGCTTTGGAATCTTTGAGGGTGAGTTCCTCTATCGACTCGTTGCTACAATCTAGTAGATAGATCTTGGCTTGTTTGTTTGCATGCGGTAGAAATTTTTTGTTTTCCATGCTACGAACCCCTACAAATACCCCCTCTTCGAGTCACTAGCAACCAGGGAAAAAAATTTCGTCAAAATTTCACGAAGGTCATCAAACGTCATCCTATGAGAGGGTGATCATAAAGGTGTCTCTCAGGTGATCGGAAAGTACCTGTTGGGTTGTATGTATCGAGATGGGATTTGTGCCTCCCAAGTCGGAGAGATATACTTCAGGCCCACTCGGTGATCGATATCAACACCGCTTGCAAGCATGTGGTTAAGGAGTTAATCACAAAGTGATATCGGATTACGGAACGAGTAAAGTACTTGTTGTCAACGAGATTGAACTAGGTATGACGGTACCGACGATCAAACCTCGGGCAAGTAAAATATCGCGAGACGAAGGGAATATATATGGGATTGATTGAATCCTGGCATCATGGTTCATCCGATATGATCATCGATGAATGTGTGGGAGTCAATATGGGTTTCCAGACCCCGCTGTTGATTATTGATAGAAGATCATGTCTGCATATTCTCGAACCCGAAGGGTCACACACTTAACGTGTCTCGACGCTAGGATAGATTGGATAATTGGTTTATGAGTTTTTGTTCGGAGTCTCGGATGGGATCCGAGACATCACGAGAGGTTCCGGAGTGGTCCGGATAATAAGATTCATATAAGGCAGTGCAGTTTTTGGAGTTCGGAATTGTTCCGGGTTAATCGGTATTGTACCGGAAGCTTCTAGAACCTTCCGGAAGGGGACCAACGTGGCCCCACCTTCCGGGAGGGGGCATGGGCCTATGAGGGAGTGCCCTGGCCGCATTGGGCCAGGGGCACAAGGCCCCATAGGGCCCAGCCGGCCAACTAGGGATAAACCCTAATTGGAGCTTCTAGAAGGGGGGGGGGGGTTCCTTGCCCCCCACTCTTCCTACTTGGCCGCCGACCTTGGCTTGGGGGAGGGGCTAGGGCTGCCTCCCACCCCTCTATATAAAGAGGGCTGGGGGCGCACCACCCCCCACACCTTCCCTTCAAGCCAGTCGCCCTGCTGCCCTCCTCTCTCTCTCCCTCCCGACTGCGTGTAGGCGAAGCCCTGCTGCAGAAACTCTCCACCAATGGCACCACGCCGTCACGTTGTAGATCCAACCCATCTCTCCACCATACTTGCTGGACCAAGGAAGGAGGAGACGTCGAGGTGTTGCACGTGTGCATCTCACGGAGGCATCGCCACTTGTGGTGCTAGATCGGATCGGATCGCGAGGAGGAGAAGCGAGTACGACTACATCACCCACGTTCCGACGAACGTTCCGCTGTGCGAATCTTCAAGGGTATGAAGATCTAATCCAATCTCTCTCGTTGTTTGCATCTCCTAGATTAGATCTTGGCTTCCCTCTGTTCGCATCCGTAGAAAATTTTGATTTACTATGACGCGAAACCCTTCAGTGGTATCAGAGCTAGATCTATGCGTAGATGTGTTTCACGAGTAGAACACAACATGGTTGTTGCGGGCGTTGATGTTTTCTGTTGCAAGCCTCTTGTTTGTGTTCTTCTTATGACGCGGTATAGTGAGATTGAAGCGGTCCAGGCCAACCTTACGCGACGTCGTTCGCGAGACCGGCTCCGCACTTGACGTGTGGCTTGTTCCACACATGCGGCTGGTGGATGCCAGTTTCTCTCACTATAGTTGTCATGGGATTAACACCGGAGTTGGGCAACCATAATATCACCGTTGTGGCTTTCCGTAGGTAAGAATCGTTCTTAGCATCTACTCCCATAAGCCACGTAAACACATGCAACAACAAAGTAGAGGCGTCTAACTTGTTTTTGCAGGGAGTGTTTTCTATGATATGGTATGGCCCAAGATGTGATGTGTATAATGTATGCGATGATCATGTTTTGTAATGTTTCACGACTTGCATGTCGATGAGTACACAACCGGCAGGAGCCATATGGTTGTCTTTATAATTGTATATGACATGTGTGTCAACTTCTTATACGCCATGTAATAGTTTCACTTTATCGCTAAGTAGTTAGCAATAGTTGTAGTTGCTATTCGTGGTGGAGGCAATCATGGTGGAGTGATGGAGATCATGCCAGCACGCACAAGATGGAGATCATTGCGCGAAGATTGGCTATACCATGTCACATAAAGTTATATGCATGTGATGTTTATCCTTTTATGTATCTTATTATGCTTAGATCGCGACGGTAGCATTATAAGATGATTCCTCACTTAAAGATCAAGATAAAAACTGTGTTCTCCCCAAGTATGCACCATTGCGAAAGTTCGTCGTGTCCAAGCATCACGTGATGATCGGGTGCTATAGACTCTACGTTCACATACAACAGGTGCAAGCCAGTTTTGCACACGCGGAAATACTTGGGTCTAACTTGACGAGCCTAGCATGTACAGACATGGCCTCGGAACACATGAACCGAAAGGTTAAGCATGAGTCATATGAATGATATGATCGACACTTAGTTGTCCACCATTGAAACCACATCTCTTCTCGTGAAGATCGGATTAGGTGTGGTGAATTTGGATCATGTTCACTAAACAACTTGAGGGATGTTGAATTTAGTGGGAGTTCATCTAGTAATTTGATTAAGTTGAACTATTTATCATGAACATAGTCTAATTTGTACTTGCAAATATTGTAGATCAAATGGCTAAGTCCAACTTCAACTTCAACGTTTTTGCTGAGAAGGAAAAGCTTAAAAACAATGGGTCTAACTTCACCAACTGGTTCCGCAATCTGAGAATCATTCTCTCTGGCGGTCAAAAGGACTATGTCCTTGAGAATGCGTTAGGTGACGCCCCTGCTGCTACTGCGCCGGCTGATGAGAAAGCTGTCTATCAGTCGCGCAAAGATGATTATGGTGTGATTAAGAGCACCATGTTGTTTGCTATGGAATCGGACCTTCAAAATCGTTTTGAAGACTATCCCGGGCCCTTTGAGATTCTCGAGGAGCTGAAAACCATGTTTCAGACTCAGGCCCGTTCTGAGAGATATGAGATCTCTGAGAAGTTATTTAACTGCAAGATGGAGGAAGGGAGTTCCGTTAGTGAGCACGCCATTAAGATGTCGGGCTACACTCAACGCCTTGAGAAACTGGACTGCAAGATTCCAGAGGAGCTCAAGATTGACAGGGTTCTGCAATCACTCCCTCCCAGCTACAAAAGTTTTGTTGTGACTCACAATCAGATTGGTTCCACTGATACGATCACCGAGCTCTTCGCAAAGCTGAAGGCTGCGGAGTGTAGGGGTTCGTAGCATGGAAAACAAAAATTTTCTATCGCATACAAACAAACAAGCCAAGATCTATCTACTAGATTGTAGCAACGAGTCGATGGAATAACTTACCCTCGAAGATTCCAAAGTGTTTAACGAGAGCGGATTCTCGTGGGTGATGTAGTCGTACTCTTCCCGATCTCAAGATCGTGTAGACGATCCTTCTGGCGCTGTGTTCCGGCAGCGCTCCCGCAGTCGGTCACACGTTCGGTACTCGACGAAGACCTTCCTCTCCCTTGTTCCAGCAGGCAGCGGAGGTTGTAGCACTCTCCTCGTGATTCCGACAGCACAACGACGTGGTACCGGAAGTAGAGGGGAGATCCCGCAGGGCTTCGCCTTAAGCCGGAGCGAGTATGGTGGAGTATGAGAGAGGGCTATTAGTGGTCTAGGGATTAGACACACCAATTAGAAGGCTCTAAACCGAAGGCTAGGGCAATTAGAAGCTCTATACCAAAATGGCTCTAAACCGGAGATTAGAGGATAGGAACTTGTGTGTCTAGAGGAGGAGGCCCTGCCCCTCCTCTTATAGGTGGGAGGCGCGGCCAAGGGGAGGGGAGTCCCTCCCCAATTCGTCCTTGGTTGGCGCGCCGGCTTGGGGAGGAGACTCCTCCCCCAAGTCGGTTCCAACCTCCTCTTGCTTGTTTCCCACAGTTTCTTGTTTTAGCCGTTTGACTTTCAAACTGGACATTTGACTTTTCTGTTTTAGGATTCAATTTAATCCTTTATTTGGAACAGCAAGAACACTTAGTACATGATGAAATCATTCTAATATGTAATGACACATTCATGTACCCCTCCCCCCTCCCGGAGTGCCGGACATTCCGGAACCTTCTAGAACATTCACCGGAATCATTTCCGAACTCCGAAACGGGACTTTCCTTATATGAATCTTATTCTCCGGACCATTCCGGATCACCTCGTGATATCCCGGATCCCATCCGAGACTCCGAACAACATTCGGTATCTTTCTCATAATACCATAACTACTCAAACAACGTCGAATCCTTAAGTGTGTCTCCCTACGGTTCGTGAATTATGCGGACATGATCGAGACACTTCTCCGAACAATAACCAATAGAGGAATTTGGAAATTCATATGGCTCCCACATATTTCTACGATTACTTTGCGATCGAATGAACCACTTCCATACGATACCAATTTCCCTTTGTCTCACGATATGTTACTTATCCGAGGTTATGATCGTCGGTTTCTCTGCATACCTAGTTCAACCTCGTTACTGATAAGTACTCTTTTCTCGTTCCCGTGATATGTGATCCCTTGTGAGCCAGTCACATGCTTGCAAGCTAATTGGATGACATTTCACCGAGAGGGCCCAGAGTATATCTATCCGTCATATGGATGGACAAATCCCACTCTTGATCCATGTGTCTCAACCAATACTTTCTGAACACTCAATGCCACCTTTATAGCCACCCAGTTACGGTGTGGTGTTTGATGTCATCAAAGCATCCATCCGGTAAAGGTGATATGCATGATCTCATGGTCGAAGGAATTAGGTTACTATGTATCAGAAAGCATATAGCAATTGAACTATTGAAATGACTTGATCTTTATGCTACGCTTATCTATAGGAGTATGTCCACCATATCATTCTCCTAATGATATGATCTTTTTGTTGATAACATCTCAATGTTCATGATAGGGAAACCACAATCATTTATCAACCAACAAGCTAGTGAAGTATAGAGGCTATACTAGGGACTTCAAATTAAGTTTACAAATCACACAAGTATTAATGTTTCCTTGTTAATACTATTATAGCATGAATGTAAACATTTATCATAAACACAAAGATATAATAATAACTACATTTATTATTGCCTCTAGGGCATATCTCCAACAGTCTCCCACTTGCACTAGAGTCATCTAATGGTAATATACCGAACACCCATGGCAGTTTGGTGTTGGTCATGTTTTGCCCTCGGGAGAGGTTTAGTCAACGGATCCGCCACATTCAGATCTGTGTGTACTTTGCAAATCTTTATATCCCCATCCTGGATATGTTCTCGAATAGCGTGAAAACGTAGCTTGATATGCTTCAGCTTCTTGTGTGACTTTGGTTCTTGCGCATTGGCTATGGCACCCATGTTATCACAATAGATAGACATTGGGTCCAGCGCACTAGGAACCACACCCAGCTCTGTAATGAACTCTTTCATCCATATCGCTTCTTGTGAAGCCTCCGAAGCAGCCATGTATTCCGATTCAGTTGAAGATCTCGCCACAACGCTTTGCTTTGCACTCCTCCAGCTAACTGCTGCACCATTCAAAATAAATACGTATCCAGATTGTGATTTAGAATCATCCGGATCGGTGTTCCAACTAGCATCGGTGTAACCATTAACAACGAGCTGTTCATCACCTCCATAAGAAAGAACCATATCCTTAGTTCTTCTCAAGTACTTAAGGATGTTTTTGACCGCTGTCCAATGATCCACTCTTGGATCACTTTGATATCTGCTAGTTAAACTAACAGCATATGCAATGTCGGGTCTAGTACATAGCATGGCATACATTAGAGATCCTATGGCTGGTGCATAGGGAGTCTTACTCATCCTTTCTCTATCTTCTGCCGATGTCGGACTTTGAGTTTTACTCAAGGTCGTATTGGGCAACATGGGCAAGAACCCTTTCTTGCTTTCTTCCATTCCAAACCTCTTTAGAACTTTGTCCAAATATGTACTCTGTGACAATGATATTTGGCGTTTCGATCTATCTCTATAAATCTTTATGCCTAATATGTAAGCTGCTTCGCCAAGATCCTTCATTGAAAAACTATTATTCAAATATTCTTTGACACTATTAAGAAGGTCTACATCATTCCCAATCAACAATATGTCATCCACATATAGTATTAAGAATGCTACAGAGCTCCCACTCACTTTCTTGTAAATACAAGCTTCTCCATAAGTTTGTATAAAACCAAAACTTTTGATTACCTTATCAAAACGTTGATTCCAACTTCGGGATGCTTGCTTCAATCCATAGATGGACCGTTGAAGTTTGCATACCTTGTTAGCATCTTTAGGATCGACAAAACCTTTGGGTTGCATCATATACAACTCTTCATCAATATCTCCATTGAGGAATGCTGTTTTGACATCCATCTGCCATATCTCATAATCATAATATGCAGCGATTGCTAACATAATCCTCACAGACTTTAGCTTCTCTACCGGTGAGAAAGTCTCATCGTAGTCAACTCCTTGAATTTGTCGAAACCCTTTTGCGACAAGTCGAGCTTTATAGACAGTAACATTACCATCAGCATATGTTTTCTTCTTGAAAATCCATTTGTTCTCGACAGCCTTTCGGCCATCCGGTAAGTCCACCAAAGTCCATACTTGGTTTTCGTACATGGATCCAATTTCGGATTTCATGGCTTCTTGCCATTTATTGGAATCTGGGCTCATCATCGCTTCCTCATATGTCTCGGGGTCATCGGTGTTGTCCACCAACATGACACTCATAACGGGATCATACCAATCTGGAGTGGTACGAGTTCTCGTTGACCTCCGAGGCTCTGTAGCAACTTCAACCGAAGTTTCATGATCACCATCATTAGCTCCCTCTCTTATTGGTGCAGGCACCACAGGAACTTCTTCCGGTGCTGCGCTACTCGCAATTTCGAGAGAAGGTTCGACAACCTCGTCGAGTTCTACTTTCCTTCCAGTCACTTCTTTCGAGAGAAATTCCTTCTGTAGAAAGGATCCATTCTTGGCAACGAAGACTTTGCCTTCGGATCTATGATAGAAGGTATACCCAATAGTTTCCTTCGGGTATCCTATGAAGACGCATTTTTCCGCTTTGGGTTCAAGCTTGTCCGGCTGTAACTTCTTTACATAGGCTTCGCATCCCCAAACTTTAAGGAACGACAATTTAGGTTTCTTCCCAAACCATAATTCATACGGTGTCGTTTCAACGGATTTAGATGGTGCCCTATTTAAAGTGAATGCGGTTGTTTCTAATGCATAACCCCAAAATGATAGCGGTAAATCTGTAAGTGACATCATAGAACGAACCATATCTAAGAGAGTTCGATTACGATGTTCGGACACACCATTACGCTGTGGTGTTCCCGGCGGTGTCAATTGTGAAAGTATTCCGCATTTCTTCAAATGCTCGCCAAACTCGTAACTTAGATATTCACCTCCACGATCAGAACGTAGAAATTTAATCTTCTTGTTACGTTGATTCTCTACCTCACTTTGAAACTCCTTAAACTTCTCGAAAGTTTCGGACTTATGTTTCATGAAATAGATATACCCATATCTACTCAAGTCATCCGTGAAGGTAAGAACATAACGATAACCACCGCGCGATGCTACACTCATTGGACCACACACATCGGTATGTATGATTTCCAATAAGTCCGTAGCTCGCTCCATCATACCAGAAAATGGAGTCTTAGTCATTTTTCCCATCAGACATACTTCGCATCTTTCAAGTGATTCAAAATCAAGTGATTCAAGAAGTCCATCGGAATGGAGTTTCTTCATACGCTTCACTCCAATGTGACCAAGACGACAGTGCCACATATAGGTCGAATTATCGCTTGATTTCAAACGTTTAGCCTCAATGTTGTTGATATGTGTATTTCCACTATCGAGATTCAATAAGAATAGACCATCTATCAAAGGTGCATGTGCGTAAAACATATTACTCATATAAATCGAACAACCATTATTCTCGGATTTAAACAAGTAACCGTCTCGCAATAAACAAGATCCCGATATAATGTTCATGCTCAACGCAGGCACCAAATAACAATTATTTAAGTATAAAACTAATCCCGATGGTAGATGAAGGGGTAGCGTGCCGACCGCGATCACATCAACCTTTGATCCGTTTCCCACGCGCATCGTCACCTCGTTCTTCGCTAGCTTCCGTTTATTCTACAGCACCTGTTTCGAGTTACAAATATGAGCAACCGAACCAGTATCAAATACCCAGGCACTACTACGAGTACTAGTGAGATACACATCAATAACATGTATATCAGATATACCTTTCTTCTTGATGTTGCCGTTCTTCAAATCCGCCAAGTACTTTGGGCAATTCCGCTTCCAGTGACCTTCTCCCTTGCAGTAAAAGCACTCAGTATCAGGCTTAGGTCCAGCCTTGGTCTTCTTCGCCGACGTGGTAACTTTCTTACCACCCTTCTTGAAGTGTCCCTTTTGCTTAGACTTGCCTTTCTTGAATTTGGTGGTCTTATTGACCAACAACACTTGGTTCTCTTTCTTGATCTCCACTTCTGCAGATTTCAACATGGCAAAGAGTTCTGGCAACGTCTTGTTCATGTTCTGCATGTTGTAGTTCATCACAAAGTTCTTGTAACTTGGTGGTAGTGATTGGAGGACACGGTAAATCCCCAAAGCATTAGGAATCACTATACCCAAGCTTTGAAGTTTTTTTGCATGCCCAGACATCTTAAGCACATGCTCACTGACGGAGCTGCCCTCTTCCATCTTGCAGTTAAAGAACTTTTCAGAAGCCTCATAGCTTTCAATTGCCGCATGAGTCTTAAAAATCAATTTGAGATCCTCGACAATATCATATGGGTCTGAATCCTCAAACCTTTTTTGAAGCTACGATTCCAAACCATACAAGATAGCACACTGAACTATGGAGTACTGATTCTTCCGAGCGAGGTAAACATTCTTTACTTCATCGGGAGCATCATCTGCAGGTGGGTCACCCAGCGGTGCATCCAGCACATAGGTCAAATTACCAGCTGTGAGGACAATCCTCAAATTGCGGAACCAATCCGCGAAGTTGCTTCCATTGTTTTTCAACTTTTCTTTCTCTAGGAACGCATTAAAATTGATGTTAGGGGCTGCCATTGATCTACAACATATTTGCAATAGTTTAGACTAAGTTTATGACAAATTGAGTTCAAATTAATTAATGTAATTAAACTAGGTGAACTCCCACTCAAAACAATATCCCTCACATTGTTTTAGTGATCACATGAACCAAATCCACCACATCAAAACCGATCATCACGAGAGTTGACATAGTTTCAATGGCGAACAATCGACATGTTCATCATATCTACTATATGATTCATGCTTTACCTTTTGGTGATCCGTGTTCCGAGACCATGTCTGTACATGCTAGGCTCGTCAAGATCAAACCTTAGTTTCCGCATGAGCAAATCTGGCTTGCTCACGTTGTATACACTTGCAGAATCTAACACACCCGATCATCACGTGGTGCTTCGAAACAACAAGCTTTAGCAACGGTGCTAACTAAGGGTGAACACTTTATGTCGTGGGAATGGTCACGGCAGACGCTGCAATCGGCAGCGAGTAGTAGAACGAGGGGCAAGGGCGGCCAGCCATCTGCGGTGCGAGATGAGGGCAAAGACACAGGGTTTTACCCAGGTTCGGCCCCCCGGAGGGTAAAGACCTACTCCTGCTAGATTGTATTATGGAGGTGTTACAATGGGCGAGCTCGGCGGCTAGGCGGCGAGTCGCTTGGGTGTATGAAGGAACGTGTCTCTACTTACCTCATAGGGAGGTTTATATAGGCTCACCTCCCCTAGGGTTTACATATCTCAACCGATTCGGTTACAGCTTCAGTAGTTGTTTAACCTAATCCGACTGGGCCTATCTACTCGCCTAGGCCTTCAGCTTCCAATCGCTCGGTACCTTGCTGGGCTTCAATCCACTCGCCGTTCTGCAGGCCCACTCGCCAGCCATCGAGCCAGTCGGAAACGTCCTGCTGAGTATACCCCAGTAGGCGTATCCCCATCAGTAGTCCCCGAGGCCGTCGTCGATGAGGCGTAAGTGGCTGCTGGCAGTCGGAGTATACGGCCTCACAGTAGGCATCCAGTCGAATCGTCGGCGGGCTCCTGTATGAAGAAGAAAATCCGGTGAACCGAGTCGCGTGCTGGGCGAGTCGAGCCGGCGGAACGCGGTCGTGGCGATTGACCTAGCGAGCCGAGTGGCTGGAGTTGGACCGTCAGGCGTGGTCAAACTAGCCGTTGGGGTAATCCAACGGTAACTTTCGGCGTAATCATCGCACGGTAACGGCCCCCTGATTTGGCGGGTAACTCCCGCTATATAAGAGGAATGGCAGCCAATCGTAGAGCCAACTGCCCACCACTTCTTCCGAGTGCGCACATTTTCTTTCCTTTGCTCCGCGATCCAATCGACCCGAAATCCTCCGATCTCCAACCAACCTCTCGGCTATGGCCCTTCTCACCGAACCATGGGGCAGGTCCAAGTGCACGAGGGCACAGCTGGCCTCCTTCGAGGAGGCTGGAATCCTGCGAGCCGGCTGTTGGCGCATCCCCGCAGCCGGAGAAACGACCCCAAACCCGCGAGAGAGGGAATTCGTCTGTTTTACCAGTCATCTCGAGCGGGGGCTAAGGTTTCCCACGTCTTTGTTCTTCCAGCGTTTTTGCGCCTACTATGGGATCCAGCCTTCAGATCTGGGTCCCCACAGCATTGAGCAGCTCGCCATCTTTGTGGCGTTCTGCGAGTGCTACTTGGGCTGCCGGCCCTACTTTCCCTTGTGGCAAGATCTGTTCCATGGACGGATCAGCCGCGAGGAGGCAGGCGGCCCAATGCTAGCCGCGGGCGGCCTGACATTCCAGCTCAAGTCCAAAGCTTCTTTCTTTGATCTGATGCTACCCGCCAAGGCAGCGAGCGACTGGAAGAAGTCATGGTTCTACGTGGCCGAGGCGACTCCGGAGGACGAGGCGGCGATCCCGCGGTACTCGGCCAACCGTTCCGAGCCGCGCCATCTCCAGGTCGGCAAGCTCCCCGACGACCAGCGGATGGTCGTTGACGAGATGCTCCAGGCCATCCGTGGTCTGAAGAAGAAGGGCCTTCAGACGATAAACTTGTACAATTGCTGGCTTGGGCGACGGCTCGTTCCGCTCGCCCAACGCGACCACTACATGTATCAATACACAGGCCGGGGAGACTCGACGAAAGCCTGCCTCGACGAGTGGAAGCTGGAGGACTATCTCCCAGCGTTGAAGAAGATCACCCAGGCGGTGTACGTGGATGCACATGCCGGGGTCGCCCCCTACTCCGCGAAGCGTCCGGCTCCAACGGTAATTTCTTTACCTTGTTCGCAGTCGCAGCGTATGCAATCGCGGTAATTCTGATCCTGTTTTGTATTCATCGCAGCTGTTCCAAGTGGTGGAAGGGTGGCTCCCACCTTCTGATGATGAGAGCCCGGGGCCATCCGCCCAGGACACAGGCGAATCGCCACCCGCGAAGGGCAATGAGGACGACGAGGACGAGTCCGAAGAAGAAATCGCCCCGCTGGTCCGAAAAACCCGCGGGCAACGTCAGCGCGAAATCGAAGCGAGCAGGAGCCTCGAGCGTCATGATGACGATGACGAGCTCCCAGAAACCACCTCGCGCCGCCAGGCCACTCCTTCGAATAAGAAGAAGAAAGAAAAGGAAGCGAGGGCCCCCCCGAAGAGGAAAACGAAGCCGTCGAGGATGGCCTCGCCGCCGCACTCGACGAGCAGCTCCGATGCTCACAGCTCGGCTGGTGACGGCGCGGCCCCAGCGACAAACGCGCTAGACGCGCCGACTGTGGAAGTGCCGCTGGCCTCGATGCCCCCGCCATTCGCGCCAGTCTCTGGGCTAGGGAAGGCTCCAGCTGCGGCGACTTCGCCTCGCAAGGAGGTTCCGATTGGGGCGGCTTCGCCCCGCAAGGAGGCTCCGGCTGTAGCGGCTCCAATTCGCGAGGAAGCCCCTGCCGAGGGTATCCCAGAGGCGCCAGCCGCGGCCTCAACGACGAAGAAGCCGTCCGTGTCTTGGGCACGCGACGTCCTGGAACTAGGGCTCAGTCGCCAACTGGGCCCCGAACTGGAAAAACCGGCCGGCCTTCGCACAGGGTTACGTTTCATCCCAGTCGCCAAGTGAGTGCGTTCGGCCTTCCCTATTTTCCATAACTATTTCGATTGTCTTTATTGATTCGACTGATGTGCAGGACCGGAGTGAAAAGGATGGGCCACCCGACCGTGGCCCAGGTACCCTCCACCGCTAGCGAGGAGGATCCTTCCCGTAAGAGGAAAGTGGACGAGGTCGTCACCTCAGCGGATGGCAGTAAGAAGGCCAAGGGCGACGACATCGTCACTGTCTCTGATGACATGGCGGTCGCGCCGGCCGGCCCCGCGGTGGAGGCAGCCGCGTCTACGAAGGAGGGAGTTTCCTTGCCTGGAACGGCGGAGGCGACTTCCTTTGGAGCGGGTGCCTCTATCGCTACCTTCCCCCGCTTCGTGACCAAGGCGGCCACGGCGAGCGGGGCAGCGCCCCCGAGCCTCGCCCCGGGGACCGCCGATGCTGAAGTCGACCAGCGTCGTGGGCACACGCCAGCGTTACTCGCGTCCGTGGACACGATACAACTTCATGGCATGCTTGGCGCAGCCATCCAGGTATATCCAGTCCCCGAGGATCAGGTCGGTGCTTTGCAGCGGCTTGATTCTTATAATTTTCTCGTCTTTTATTTTCGTATCCAGTCCCCGAGTGCGCACGCGCTAAATTTTAGCGGGGTGGGCACTTGGGAATTTCTTGATCGCCAGTCCCCGAGTGCGCACTCGCTAAATTTCAGCGGGTGGGCACTTAGGAAGTTCTTGATCGCCAGTCCCCGAGTGCGTACTTCGCTAAATTTCAGCGGGTGGGCACTTAGAAAGTTCTTGATCGCCAGTCCCCGAGTGCGTACTTCGCTAAATTTCAGCGGGTGGGCACTTAGGAAGTCCGTTTTTACTGACTTTTTTGATGATATGCAGGGTCTGCAGCTTGAGTCGGCGGACCGATTGGCCGCGCAACAGCGTGCTGAGAAGGAGCTGGCCACCATCCAGGAGGCAAACAAAGAGCTTCAGGCTGTTGCTGCGAAGGCAGAGGAAGCTCGCCAGGAGCTTGTCCCTGCTGGTGAGTTGGAGGCGGCGCGATCTGCTCTGGGCGCTGCTGAACAGCGGGTCGCCGACCTCGAGCGCGAACTGCGGGAGGCGAGAGAAGAAGCGAGCTCGGCGGACGGGCGAGCTAAGGCCGCCATTGCGGCCGCGGAGGAGGATCGCAAGGTGTCGGAAGTCCTTATTGCTGGGCTTCAGGACGACCACACGTCGCTTCAGTGCTTCATCACGGGGCTCGCCCGCCCGTTGCTTGGTGAGTGCATCTTCCCTTTCTGTTAGTTGTGGTTTTTGTGGTGTCCGTCGTACTCATCATTGTCTCCTTCTCGCAGGTCGCGTTATTGGTAGCCAAGAAGAAGCGAGCTCGCTCGACGCGAGGCAGTGCGTAAGCATGCTCGTCGACTCGGCGACGCTGTCGGCGACGTGCATCCGCGCCTATCTTCAAGAATTGTCGCCCACGGAGGTTATTCCCAGCGACCTCGTTAAGGTGTGGGAATATTTGGAGAAGGCGCCCGCGGTCGTTGAGTTCATGACGCGGTCGGCGTTTCGGCGTGGAGCGTCGACGGCACTGAGCCTTGGACTCGCCCACTTCCCCGAGGATTTCGACCTTGACGATGTGACGAGTGGGTATCCATCGTCGACTGGCGCGGTGGATCTGTCCGAGGTTCTCAAGTTGCAGGAGCGTGCCGCCGCGTACTCGGAGCGTGTCTGGGCGATGGGCGACCTCCTGCCCTACCAGGAAACGGTCGTCGCGCCGAACGACCCCGAGCCACCGCATCATGACTTCAAGGTCGAGCAGCCTTTTCGCGCGGCGATGGCGGGTGAACTGACGACGTATCCATCAAACCCGTACACCGTGTTCATCCGTAATCGCCGGGATGCTGGCGAGTCGTCATCGAAGCCTGCAGAGTAGGGTAGTTTTGCCTTGAAGTGTTAGCAGCAGTTCTGCCACACGGGCATATTTTGTAACATAAGACAATGCAATATGCGATTGAATGGGACGTCGTATCTATGTTACTATTTGTTTCTGTGATTTGGATTGATTTTGGACGAGTCCCCGAGCGCGTCCGCCCTTTTGTGGGGTTTACCTCGTACATGATGTGTGTTGTTATCATGTGTTTTGTTGATTTGGTCGACTCGCCCGAGCTCGGAGAGCCAGTCGCAAGGCGACTCCCTTGAGTGCTCTGTACTTTACCGTTTTCCCGTACGCGAGCGGGGTCGGGTGTCCGAGTCCCCGAGCGTGGTACTTGGTAGTTCTAGGCGCAACTCGAGGGTGGTTGAGGACTTAGCGCGTTGGTGTGAGCGCGTCACTCCTGCCTGGCCCGTGGGGTCAGTCGCGTGGCGAGTCCCGGGCATGCTCTCTTACTTGGCGTTTTCCCTGACCGATCGCGACGAACTGGTATTCAGTCCCCGAGCGTGGTACTTAGCCGTTTGAGTCGCTATGCCGAGGATGCGGAGGACCAAGGTCGCTGTGAGAAGCGAGGGCAGTTGTCTTGGTTCGTAGAACCAGTCGAGCTAGGAGACTCCAATGGGGCTCCGGGTTGGCGTTTTTCGTGGACGATGCAAGACCTGAAGTGATTCAGTGCTCTTACACCGCACTACTTAGCCGTGCCGATCGCTGTACCAGAGGTTGACTTCTGCATTTTAGCGTACCGCTGTTATTACGAGTGCGAGTGGCACAAGTCATGGAGAGTAGGCACAATTTGCGGTAACCATTTCTTTTATTTCATAGCGACTGGAGAGTACATGTGTGGGGTTCTAGGAGTAGAACTTCCGGAGGAGGTTTACATTCCATGGTCGCTTGACGTCGAGCTCGCCGTCCCCGCGGACGTCGATGAGGTAGTAGGCGTCGTTGCCGAGTACGCGCCCGATAGCGAACGGGCCCTCCCATGGAGGGGAGAGCTTGTGCATGCCCTTCTTGTCCTGGATGAGGCGTAACACCAGGTCGCCTTCCTGGAAGGTGCGGGTTTTCACCCGTCGGCTGTGGTAGCGGCGGAGTCCTTGCTGGTAGATGGCGGTGCGTGACCGAGCGAGGTCGCGTGCTTCGTCGAGCTGGTCGAGCCCATCTTGGCGGGCCAGTTCGTTTGCGGCCTCCGTATAATGGACGACCCGCGGCGAGTCGTGTTCGAGGTCGGTGGGCATGACTGCTTCGGCGCCGTAGACCATGAAGAAGGGAGTGAATCCCGTCGATCTGTTAATCGAGGTGCGGATTCCCCAGATGACGGAGGGCAACTCTTCGACCCAACACCCAGCGGTGCGCTCGAGTGGTACTTGGAGTCGCGGCTTCAGGCCGTGGAGGATGCTTTGGTTGGCGCGTTCCACCTGGCCGTTAGATTCTGGGTGGGCGAATGACGCGAGATCGAGCCGGATGTGGTGCTCTTCGCAGAATTTGGCCATTGCTCCCTTGGCGAAGTTTGTGCCGTTGTCCATGATGATACTATTTGGGAACCCGTAGCGGTATATGAGCTCGCGTAGGAATTTGGTGGCGGTCTTCCTGTCGCATTTCCGGACTGGCTTGGCCTCCACCCACTTGGTGAATTTGTCGACGGCGACTAGCAAGTGGGTGTAACCGGAGGGGGCTTTCTTGAAGGGGCCTACCATGTCCATGCCCCATACGGCGAATGGCCAAGTGATGGGGATCGTTTTGAGCGCTGAGCTCGGTACGCGCGTCTGATTGGCGTACTTCTGGCACCCGGCGCATCGCTGGACGATGTCGACAGCGTCGGCGTGTGCGGTGGGCCAGTAGAAGCCGTGTCGCATAGCCTTGGCGACCAGGGAGCGAGCGGCGGCGTGGTGGCCGCAGTCACCTGAGTGAATGTCGTGGAGGATTTTGCGTCCTTCAGCCGGTTGGACGCAACGTTGGAACACGCCGGTGACGCTGCGCTTGTGTAGCTCGCCGTCGATGATGGTGTAAGACTTGCATCGGCGAGCGATCATTCGAGCGTTTGTCTCGTCTGCTGGCAGGGTGCCGGCTTCCAGGTAGGCGATGTAGGGCTTGGTCCAGTCGTCTGGCTCGGTGATGAGTGCGACCAAGGCTGCCTCTGGTTGGAGTGGGACTCCGATGTCGATCTCCCTCGGGGGAGAGACTGATGGTTTGGAGATTGTGTCGAGGAACACGCCGGCGGGTGGTGCGAGTCGAGCCGACCCGATGCGAGAGAGGGCGTCGGCCTCCTCGTTTTTTCGCCTGTCGATCCACTCGACAGAGTAGCCGGTGAAGTGGCCGCCCAACTTATCCACCTCTTGGCGGTACGCCGCCATGGTAGGGGAGATGGCGTCGCAGGTGCCGGCGACTTGCCCCGCGACGAGGTCGGAATCTCCGTAGCATCGAAGGCGATTGACGCTCATCTCCTTGGCGGCTCGCATGCCGTGGAGCAGGGCCTCGTATTCGGCCATGTTGTTGGTGCAGGGCGTGAATTCGAGGCGGAGGATGTAGCGGAGCTTGTCGCCCTTTGTGAAGTCAACACTATCCCCGCTCCTGCACCGTCCGCGTTCTTGGAACCGTCGAAGTGCAGGCTCCAGTAATGGAGGTACGGCAGCTTCTCTGGCTGCTGGGCCTCCTCCCAGTCGGCGATGAAGTCTGCCAGTGCCTGCGACTTAATCGCCCTTCGTGGCTCGTATTTAATGTTGTGGACGCCGATATCGACGGCCCACTTGGCGACCCGCCCGGTCGCCTCGCGGTTGCGGATGATGTCGTGCAGTGGCGCTGAGGAGACGACCGTGACCGGGTGCTCCTGGAAGTAGTGCGGCAGGCGCCGCTGAGCCCTGAAGACCGCGTATACTAGCTTTTGGTACTGTGGGTACCGCTGGCGCGACTCGGTGAGGACCTCGCTGATGTAGTACACCGGCCGCTGAACCGGGCGCTCCTTTCCTTCCTCTGGTCGTTCGACGACCATCACAGCACTGACAACGCGCTCGGACGCCGCGACGTAAACCAGCATAGGTTCTTTGTCAGCGGGGGCGGCGAGTAGTGGTGCGGCGAGTAGCACTTTTTTGAGGTCGCGGAGCGCGTCGTACGCCTCCTTGTTCCACTGGAAGGTGGGGTTCTTGCGCATCAGGCGGTATAGGGGCATCGCCTTTTTGCCCAGGCGGGGAATGAAGCGACTGAGAGCCGCTACTCGCCCGGCCAGCTTCTGGACGTCACGCAGGCACTCGGGTTTGCCGAGCCGGGCGATCGTGTCGATCTTTGTTGGGTTCGCCTCGATCCCTTGTTTGGAGACGACGTACCCCAGTAGTTGTCCGGCGGGTACACCGAAGGTGCACTTGCCTGGGTTGAGCTTTATCTTGTACCTTCGCAGATTGGTGAAGGTTTCCGCCAGGTCGGCAAGTAGGTCGCCTTGGCGAGCGGATTTCACGACCACGTCGTCGATGTAGACGTGGATGTTGCGGCCAATTTGGCTCGCGAGGCATTCTTGCATGCATCGCTGGTAGGTTGCCCCGGCGTTCTTGAGGCCGAAGGTCATGGCGGTGTAGCAGAAGGCTCCGAATGGCGTGATGAACGCCGTCTTCTCCTCGTCTTCGACAGCCATTTTGATCTGGTTGTACCCGGAGTAGGCGTCGAGGAAACATAGCGACTCCGAACCCGCGGTTGAATCGATTATCTGATCGATCCACGGGAGGACGAACTGCTCCTTTGGGCAGGCGCTGTTCAGGTTTGTGTAGTCGATACACATTCTCCAGGTCCCGTTTTTCTTCTCGACCAGGACTGGGTTTGCCAGCCACTTGGAGTATTTTATTGGCCGGATGAAGCCGGCAGCGAGTAAGCGCTGCACTTCCTCGGCGATTGCTCGACAGCGTTCTTCATTGAAGGGCCGTAGCGACTGCTTGACAGGTCGCACTTTGGGGTCGACGTTTAGTTTGTGCTCAGCGAGCTCCCTAGGGACACCGGGCATGTCAGAGGGTTTCCATGCGAAGATGTCCCTATTCTCACGAAGGAACTCGATGAGCGCGCCTTCCTATGCTGGGCTCATGCCTGTCCCGATCGTCACCGTCTGGCTGGAGTCGCCTGGGACCAGCTCGACGGTGCGAGTGTGCGTCGTGGCCTCAAAGGTTGAGGTGTTTGTGCCCTCTGAGTTGGGCTTCTTGAGTATTGTGGGATCGTCATTGTTGACCCCGCTCGCGTATTTGGCGAGCTCGTCGGCGTGATTAGTCTCTGCCGCGATGACGGCGTCGGCGAGTTCGGCTCCTTTGGCCTCGCATTCGGCGGCCATGTCGGGGTCGCCGTTGATGGTGATGACGCCGCACGGCCCGGGGAGCTTCATCGCGTTGTACGCGTAGTGGGGCGCTGCCATGAATTTAGCGAACGCCTGGCGCCCCAGGACGCAGTGATAAGGGCTGTCGAAGGGCACCAGCTCGAAGACGATCCGCTCGGTGCGGAAGTTTGCCGGACTACCGAAAGTGACTGGCAGCGTGACTTTGCCGATCGGATACGCCTTCCGACCGGGGACGATGCCGTGGAACGTGGTGTGGGTTGTCTCGATCATCGACTGCGGGAGCCGCAGTCGCCTGAAGGTGTCAAGGTAGAGGATGTTGATGGAGCTGCCGCCGTCCATCAGTGTCTTGGGGAGCCAGTAGTCGCCAACCTTGGGCTTGACCAC
Organism: Avena atlantica; assembly: GCA_910589765.1. Taxonomy (NCBI): domain Eukaryota; kingdom Viridiplantae; phylum Streptophyta; class Magnoliopsida; order Poales; family Poaceae; genus Avena; species Avena atlantica. The sequence goes on along the minus strand of OU342736.1, from coordinate 343,353,041 downwards.
CAGGGCGACTCGTCCTGGGTACTCGATGCGTGGCGAGTGGTCTTGCCGGCTCCAGGTGATGGGCTGTTCCGACCAGTTCAGGAACTGGGGGACGTCTGTTTGGGCCACCGCATTGACGGCGACGGCGCGGGCGATGACCTTCTTCTCGCGCTTCGTGTTGAAGCCTGTGAAGGTGTGGAGCGAGCCGGCTACTTTGCCGAATTTTCCGCCATTTGGCGGGTCGTTGTTGGTGTCCTCCCGCGCGTGCCGTGCCTTCTCGATTTCCCTGAGGGTGTGGCAGTCGGCGGTGGTGTGCGTTGCGGGCTTCCCTTCCCTGCTATGGAACGCACATGGTTGGTTAAGGAGGGCCGCAGGGTCGAACCTTGGCTTGTTCTTGTAATTGCCGCCATCGCGCCGTTGCCCTCCGTCGCGGCGGTAGCTCTTGGGCTCGCGCTGTGCGTGCCCAGCGTTAGCGACGAAGTCGACTCGCCCGTCGCTGCGGCGCTTGCCAGTGAGGCGGGTGCCGCTGTAGCGTAGGTCGGTTCGGCGTCCGCTGTCGTTGCCGCCCGTGCGGCGTTGCCCTCCTGACTCGTCGTCGGTTTCCTGGTTTGGATCCTCCTCGGCGTACCGTTTGGCGATCTCGAGGAGGTCGGGGATGTTGTCGAGTGTGCGGGAGTGTCGCTTGAGCTTGGCGACTAGAGGCTCGTAGCGGCACGAGGTCTTGAAGCAATGGATCGCGGTGTCCGGGTGGATGCAGACCGCGTTGTACCAGAGCTCTTGCCACCGTTGGACCCAGTTGCGGGTCGACTCACGGGGTCCCTGGACGCATCATTCCAGGTCCTCAATGGTGGTGGCGCGGGTGTAGGAGCACTCGAAGTGCCTGACGAAGGCGTCGCGCATTTCCTCCCAGGAGTCGATACTGTCCTGGGGGAGAGTGTTGATCCACTGCCTGCACGTCCCCTCCATCATCAGTGGGAGGTAACGGGCGGCGAGTAGGTCAGTGTGACCCGCGATCCCCATTGCCATGAGGTATGTGTCGAGCCAGACTGCGGGGTCGTACGAGGAGTCGTATTTTTCTATCTCCTTTGGCGCCTTGAAGTTTGGCGGGTACTTCTCACCTCGGATCATTGGTCCGAAGCACTTAGGCCCAAGTCGACTGAGCGACCCCATAGGCTTGCCATCGCGGCGATTAGTTAGGGTGTGCCGCAAGTCGTCGGGCTGGCGTGCGCGCCAGCTTTGGTTGTTGATGATGTGAGTGCGGGCGTCGATGGGTTGTCCGTTAGCGGCGACGAAGTTGGTCGCCGGCCTGGGATCGTTGGTGGAGAGTGCCGCGTTCGCGGGTCGGTGTTGGAGCTGCAGTGGCTCTGGTGGAGGGCAATTGAGGGTGTTTGCCGCCGCTGGGCGGCCGCTGGAGGCCGCTCTGCTTCCCGAGGAACGCGAGTATACTTGACCTTGCGAGTCGGCGCCTGCTTTTTGCTGCTCCACGGCCTTCGCAAGCAGGGCCTTGACGTACTGGATCTGTAAGGCGCCGTCGCCAGTGGCCGTGATGCTATCGGCTGCTGCTCGGCCTGCCACGAGGTTGTCCATTGGGGTGGAGAACAGTGGGAGGCCGTTTGCGTCTCGCTCCCGTGAGGAGACAACTATCCGCGGTTGGTCCCTGGGAGGGGTGTGGTTGGGTGGTGGTGGGGCACCCATCGCCGTCGATCCTGGCGGGGGCCGGGCGCTTCCTCCTGGTGGCGCGTTCTCGCAGATCGCGCGCTCGGCTATGCGGGCCGGGTCGTTTTCGTCATCGAAGTTCAGGGCACGCCCTTGAACGGTGGGGTTCAAACGTGACCTGATCCGCTGCTGGTGGTAGCGTGACAACTCCTGCGCCGTCACCTGTTCGAGGCGAAATTTTTCGCGCTCGGCCTGCTCCTTGCGTACCGCCTCCGCCAGTTTCAAGCGGAGTTCCTCGACCTCTGTTGCCGTGGCGTTAGGAGGGATTGGGGTGGAGAAAGGATCCTCCGGTGGATCGGTGCCGGTGGCCATGTAAGCCGCGGCGTGGCGATTGGCGCCATCGCGGAGGTCGGCGGAGTTCTCCGACCCGGAGTCGAATTCGAAGATCCCGAGGATGGAGGGGTCCTCGAAGTCTCCCGCGTTGGAGACCTAGGTGATGGAGCCCGCGGATGAGGCCGCGGTGATGGATCCGGCGAGTGACGCCGGGGTCGCCGAGTCGGCGTCGTCGGTGAGGGCCGCATCTTCTGCGGCCGCTGAATTCCCGGCCACGTTGCTGTGGGCCGAGTTGTACTCAGAGGCAAGGCGGTGGATCGTGCGAACCTGGCTCTCGGAGAGCCGATCGCGTGGCGGCGACTCGCGGATGCGAGCCGAGTCCTCCGAGATGATGACGTCGGTGAGGCCGACGAAGAGGCTGATCGTGCCGATTGGCAGGATCACGCTGTGCGTGACGGGTCGCGCCGCCGGGACGTAGCTACTCGGCAAGATCTGGAGCATCTCGTCGATCGCTATCATGCGGCCGGTGGCGACCGTCTCGTTGATGGGCAGATTGGATCTCGCCGCAGAACACCGGCCAGACCGGCCAGGCCCCACGGTGGGCGCCACTGTCGTGGGAATGGTCACGGCAGACACTGCAATCGGCAGCGAGTAGTAGAACGAGGGGCAAGGGCGGCCAGCCATCTGCGGTGCGAGATGAGGGCAAAGACACAGGGTTTTACCCAGGTTCGGCCCCCCGGAGGGTAAAGACCTACTCCTGCTAGATTGTATTATGGAGGTGTTACAATGGGCGAGCTCGGCGGCTAGGCGGCGAGTCGCTTGGGTGTATGAAGGAACGTGTCTCTACTTACCCCATAGGGAGGTTTATATAGGCTCACCTCCCCTAGGGTTTACATATCTCAACCGATTCGTTTACAGCTTCAGTAGTTGTTTAACCTAATCCGACTGGGCCTATCTACTCGCCTAGGCCTTCAGCTTCCAATCGCTCGGTACCTTGTTGGGCTTCAATCCACTCGTCGTTCTGCAGGCCCACTCGCCAGCCCTCGAGCAAGTCGGAAACGTCCTGCTGAGTATACCCCAGTAGGCGTATCCCCATCACTTTATGATTTGAAATTCATGTGCATGAGGGATCATCTTATAATGCTACCGTCGTCTACTAAGCAATACAAGATGCATAAAGGATTAACATCACATGCAATTCAATATATGTGTGATATGATATGGCCTTTCTTCTTCGTGCTTCCGATCTCTATCTTCAACCACGAACATGATCTCCATCATCACCGGAATTGCATCAAGGTCAATGACGCCTCTCCATGGTTGTCGTCCACCGGCTTCAACTATTACAACTACTTTGAATAGACACGCGGGTCTTAACATAAATTAAAGACAGCCATATGGCTCCTGCCGGTTGCCAACTTACAATAAGGAACATTGCATACATCAAATATAATCACAATCATGGCCATATCACATCACTGCACACCCCTGCAAAACAAAGTTAGACGCCTCTACTTTCTTTGCATATTTTACGTGGTTTGGGGCTTTCAATAAGTGTCGTTCTAACTTACGAACAAGAACCACAACATTGATACTAGCATTGTTGATCACCCGTTGTAAATTGGATCTTAACTATGCTAGGAGAAACAGGCACCCGCAAAGCCACTTATGCAATACAAGTTGCATGTCAATCGTGGAGCAAGTCTCATGAACGATGTCATGTAAGGTTAGCCCGGGCCGCTTCATCCCAACATACCGCAAGATGCAAAGTACACAAGAAGCAATCGACAATAAAAGCATCAACGCCCACAATGACCATTGTGTTCTACTCGTGCAACAGATCTACATATAGACACGGCTCTGATACCACTGTAGGGGTTCGTAGCATGGAAAACAAAAAATTTCTATCGCATACAAACAAACAAGCCAAGATCTATCTACTAGATTGTAGCAACGAGTCGATGGAATAACTTACCCTCGAAGATTCCAAAGTGTTTAACGAGAGCGGATTCTCGTGGGTGATGTAGTCGTACTCTTCCCGATCGTGTCGACGATCCTTTCGGCGCTGCGTTCCGGCAGCGCTCCCGCAGTCGGTCACACGTTCGGTACTCGACGAAGACCTTCCTCTCCCTTGTTCCAGCAGGCAGCGGAGGTTGTAGCACTCTCCTCGTGATTCCGGCAGCACAACGGCGTGGTACCGGAAGTAGAGGGGAGATCCCGCAGGGCTTCGCCTTAAGCCGGAGCGAGTATGGTGGAGTATGAGAGAGGGCTATTAGTGGTCTAGGGATTAGACACAGCAATTAGAAGGCTCTAAACCGAAGGCTAGGGCAATTAGAAGCTCTAAACCAAAACGGCTCTAAACCGGAGATTAGAGGATAGGAACTTGTGTGTCTAGAGGAGGAGGCCCTGCCCCTCCTCTTATAGGTGGGAGGCGCGGCCAAGGGAAGGGGAGTCCCTCCCCAAGTCGGCCTTGGTTGGCGCTCCGGCTTGGGGAGGAGACTCCTCCCCCAAGTCGGTTCCAACCTCCTCTTGCTTGTTTCCCACAGTTTCTTGTTTTAGCCGTTTGACTTTCAAACTGGACATTTGACTTTTCTGTTTTAGGATTCAATTTAATCCTTTATTTGGAACAGCAAGAACACTTAGTACATGATGCAATCATTCCAATATGTAATGACATCAAAAAGGATAATCATGTGTTGATGGTCAACAAGCCCCCCACCTTCAAGAAAGGTAAGGGTGCAAAGAAGCCCTTCAAGAAAGGCGGCGGCAAGCGTGTTGCCCCTGCTGAGAAGAAGCTCAGGTCTGGTCCTAAGCCGGACACTGGGTGCTTCTATTGCAAGGACAAGGGTCACTGGAAGCGCAATGTCCGAAGTACTTAGCGGACAAGAAGGCTGGCACCATCAAAGGTATATTTGATATACATGTTATTGATGTTTTCCTTACTAGCCCTCATTGTAGTGCCTGGGTATTTGATACTGGTTCAGTTGCTAATATTTGTAACTCGAAACAGGAGCTACGGAATAGATGACGGCTTGCGAGGGATGAGGTGACGATGCGCGTTGGCAACGGATCAAGAGTTGATGTGATGGCCGTCGGCACGCTCTCCTTAGTTTTACCTTCAGGATTAGTTTTAAACCTCAATAAATGTTATTATGTGCCTGCGTTGAGCATGAACATTATTTCTGGATCTTGTTTATTGCAAGACGGTTATTCATTTAAATCGGAGAATAATGGTTGTTCTATTTATATGAGTAACATCTTTTATGGTCATGCACCTATTGTGAATGGTTTATTTGTTCTAAATCTCGAAAGGGATGAAACACACATCCATAACATTGAGGCTAAGAGATGCAAAGTAGATAGTGATAATACTACTTATTTGTGGCACTGTCGTCTAGGTCATATTGGTGTAAAACGCATGAAGAAACTCCATTCTGATGGACTTTTGGAGTCTCTTGATTTTGAATCATTTGACACATGCGAACCATGCCTCATGGGCAAGATGATCAAAACCCCGTTCTCCGGTATGATGGAGCGAGCAATGGACTTGTTGGAAATCATACATACCGATGTATGCGGACCGATGAGTGTTTCGACGCGCGGTGGATATCGCTACTTTCTCACTTTTACCGATGACATAATTAGATATGGGTATATCTATTTAATGAAACATAAATCTGAAACATTTGAAAAGTTCAAGGAATTTCAGAATGAAGTGTAGAACCATCGTAACAGAAAGATTAAGTTTCTACGATCCGATCGTGGAGGTGAATATTTGAGTTATGATTTTCTCACGCATCTTAAAGCAAGCAGAATCGTTTCGCAACTCACGCCACCCGGAACACCACAGCGCAATGGTGTGTCTGAACGCCGGAACCGAACCCTATTAGATATGGTCCGATCGATGATGTCTCTTACTGATTTGCCATTATCATTTTGGGGTTATGCATTAGAAACCGCTGCATTCACTTTAAATAGGGCTCCATCGAAATCCGTTGAGACGACACCGTATGAACTGTGGTTTGGTGCTAAACCTAAGTTGTCGTTTCTTAAAGTTTGGGGATGCGAAGATTACGTCAAGAAGTTGATGCCGGACAAGCTCGAACCCAAAGCGGAGAAATGCGTCTTCATAGGATACCCTAAGGAAACTATTGGGTATACCTTCTATCACAGAAACGAAGGCAAAGTGTTTGTCGCAAAGAACGGTTCCTTTCTTGAGAAGGAGTTTCTCTCGAAAGAAGTGAGTGGGAGGAAAGTAGAGCTAGACGAGGTTATTGAACCTTCTCTTGAGTTGGAGAGTAGCGCAGCACCTGAAATTGTTCCAGTGCCGCCTGCACCAACAATAGAGGAATCTAATGACAAGGATCATGAAGCTTCGGACGATGCTGCTACTGAACGTCGCAGGTCGACAAGGTCATGTGCCCCTCCTGAGTGGTACGGCAACCCTGTCTTGACTGTCTTGTTGGTAGAAGACAGTGAACCTACGAACTATGAGGAAGCGATGATGAGGCCAGACTCTGAGAAATGGCTAGAAGCCATGAAATCCGAATTGGGATCCATGAGCGAAAACCAAGTATGGACTTTGGTGGACCCTCCTAGCGACCGAAAGGCCGTTGAGTGCAAATTGATTTTCAAGAAGAAAACGGACGCGGATGGTAATGTTACCGTCTACCGTCTATAAAGCACGGCTTGTCGCGAAAGGTTTTCGACAAGTTCAAGGAGTTGACTACGATGAGACTTTCTCTCCCGTAGCGATGTTTAAGTCCATTCGGATTTTATTAGAAATTGATGCGTTTCATGATTATGAAATATGGCAGATGGATGTCAAGACTGCGTTCCTCAATGGCAACATTGATGAAGAGTTGTATATGATGCAACCCGAAGGTTTTGTCGATCCTAAGGATGCTGATAAAGTATGCAAACTTCAGCGTTCTATTTATGGACTGAAGCAAGCATCTCGGAGTTGGAACCTTCGTTTTGATCAAGTGATCAAGAGCTTTGGATTTATTCCAAATTGCTACGAAGCTTGCATCTACAAGAAAGTGAGTGGGAGCTCGGTGACATTTCTGGTACTATATGTGGATGACATATTGATTATCGGAAATGACATTGACATGCTTAACGATATGAAGAGTTATTTGAACAAGTGTTTTTCAATGAAAGACCTAGGTGAAGCTGCTTATATATTGGGCATCAAAATCTATAGAGATAGACAAAGACGCCTGATAGCTTTAAGCCAGAGTACATACCTAGACAAAGTTCTGAAAAGGTTTAGAATGGATAAGGCAAATAAAGGTTCAGTGCCTATGTTGTCAGGTAAGATATTGAGCAAGGCTCAGTGTCCAGCTACGGTAAATGATAGGGAAGCTATGAGCAAAGTGCCTTATGCCTCGGCCATAGGTTTATCATGTATGCCATGCTGTGTACTAGACCGGATGTGTCCAATGCTCTTAGTTTGACGAGCAGGTATCAAAGTGATCCAGGAGTGGAACACTGGACAGCCGTGAAGAACATCCTAAAGTACCTAAATAGAACTAAAGAAATGTTCTTAGTCTATGGGGGTGATGAATAGCTCGTTGTAAAAGGTTACGTCGACGCTAGTTTCGACACCGACAAGGATGATTCTAAATCTCAGACAGGATACGTGTATATTTTGAATGGAGGAGCTGTGAGCTAGAGAAGCTGCAAGCAAAGCGTGATCGCGGGATCTACAGTAGAAGCGGAATACATGGCTGCTGCAGAAGCGTCAAGTGAAGGAGTTTGGATCAGGAACTTCATCACTGAGCTTGGCGTGGTTCCAAGTGCATTGGACCCACTAGAGATATTGTGTGACAACACTGGCGCCATAGCACTCGCTAAGGAACCAAGATATCATCCAAAGACCAAGCATATCAACCGCAAGTTTCATATAATCCGAGATTATATAGTAGATGGAGATCTGAAGATTAGCAAAGTACATACAGATCTGAATGTCGCAGATCTATTGACTAAACCTCTTCCACGTGTAAAACATGATCAGCACCTCAGTGCCATGGGTGTGAGATTGTTGCCAAATGTAAACTAGATTATTAACTCTAGTGCAAGTGGGAGACTGTTGGAATGATGCCCTAGAGGCAATAATAAAGATGTTATTATTATAATTCTTGTTTATGATAATGTTTATATTCCATGCTAGAATTGTATTAAGCGGAAACTTTAATACTTGTGTGGTTTGTGAACAACACCGTGTCCCTAGGACGCCTCTATGGACTAGCTCATTGATTAATGATGGTTAAGGTTTCCTAACCATAGACATGAGTTGTCGATTAATAATGAGATCACATCATTGGGAGAATGATATGATGGACAGACCCAAACTAAGCGAAGCAATTAGATCGTGTCATCGTGTTCATCTTTGCGAAGCTTTTCTTATGTCAAAAATTGTATTCCTTAGACCATGAGATAATACAACTCCCTGGTATCGGAAGAAATCTTTGAGGTCATCAAACGTCATCCTATGAGAGGGTGATCATAAAGGTGTCTCTCAGGTGATCGGAAAGTACCTGTTGGGTTGTATGTATCGAGATGGGATTTGTCCCTCCCAAGTCGGAGAGATATGCTTCGGGCCCACTCGGTGATCGATATCAACACCGCTTGCAAGCATGTGGTTAAGGAGTTAATCACAAAGTGATATCGGATTACGGAACGAGTAAAGTACTTGCTGTTAACGAGATTGAACTAGGTATGACGGTACCGACGATCAAATCTCGGGCAAGTAAAATATCGCGAGACAAAGGGAATATATATATGGGATTGATTGAATCCTGGCATCGTGGTTCATCCGATATGATCATCGATGAATATGTGGGAGTCAATATGGGTTTCCAGACCCCGCTGTTGATTATTGATAGAAGATCATGTCTGCATATTCTCGAACCCGAAGGGTCACACACTTAACGTGTCTCGACGCTAGGATAGATTGGATACTTGGTTTATAAGTTTTTTTTCGGAGTCTCGGATGGGATCTGAGATATCACAAGAGGTTCCGGAGTGGTCCGGAGAATAAGATTCATATAAGGCAGTGCAGTTTTTGGAGTTCGAAATTGTTCCGGGTTAATCGGTATTGTACCGGAAGCTTCTAGAACCTTCCAGAAGGGGACCAACGTGGCCCCACCTTCCGGGAGGGGGCATGGGCCTATGAGGGAGTGCCCTGGCCGCATTGGGCCAGGGGCACAAGGCCCCATAGGGCCCAGCCGGCCAACTAGGGATAAACCCTAATTGGAGCTTCTAGAAGGGGGGGGTTTCCTTGCCCCCCACTCTTCCTCCTTGGCCGCCGGCCTTGGCTTGGGGGAGGGGCTAGGGCTGACGCCCACCCCTCTATATAAAGAGGGCTGGGGGCGCACCACCCCCCACACCTTCCCCTCAAGCCAGTCGCCCTGCTGCCCTCCTCTCTCTCCCACCCTCCCGACTGCGTGTAGGCGAAGCCCTGCTGCAGAAACTCTCCACCAATTGCACCGCGCCATCGCGTTGTAGATCCAACCCATCTCTCCACCATACTTGCTGGACCAAGGAAGGAGGAGACGTCGAGGTGCCGCACGTGTGCATCTCACGGAGGCATCGCCACTTGTGGTGCAAGATCGGATCGGATCGCGAGGAGGAGAAGCGAGTACGACTACATCACCCACGTTCCGACGAACGTTCCGCTGTGCGAATCTTCAAGGGTATGAAGATCTAATACAATCTCTCTCGTTGTTTGCATCTCCTAGATTAGATCTTGGCTTCCCTCTGTTCGCATCCGTAGAAAATTTTGATTTACTATGCCGCGAAACCCTTCAAACCTTACATGACATCGTTCATGAGACTTGCTCCACGCTTGACATGCAACTTGTATTGCATAAGTGGCTTTGCGGGTGCCTGTTTCTCCCAACATAGTTAAGATTCAATTTACAACGGGTGATTGACAATACTAGTATCAATGTTGTGGTTCTTGTTCGTAAGTTAGAACGACACTTATTGAAAGCCCCAAACCACGTAAAACATGCAAAGAAAATTAGAGGCGTCTAACTTTGTTTTGCAGGGGTGTGTTGTGATGTGATATGGCCATGATTGTGATTATATAAGATGTATGCAATGTTCCTTATTATAAGTCGGCAACCGGCAGGAGCCATATGGTTGTCTTTTAAATCCGTTAAGTCTTGCGTGACTATTATTCAAGATAGTTGTAATAGCTGATGCTGGTGGAAGACAACCATGCAGCGGCGCCATTGACCTTGACGCCACACCGGTGATGATGGAGATCATGTCCGTGCTTGAAGATGGAGATCGGAAGCATAAGAAGAAAGGTCATATCATATCACATATTATGAATTGCATGTGATGTTAATCCTTTTATGCATCTTGTATTGCTTAGTTCACGACGGTAGCATTATAAGATGATCCCTCAAGCACACAATTTCAAGTTTTAAAGTGTTCATCCTTAGTAAGCATCGTTGCTAAAGCTCGTTGTTTCAAAGCATCACGTGATGATCGGGTGTGTTAGATTCTGCGAGTGTATACAACGTGAGCAAGCCAGATTTTCTCATGCAAAAGCTAAGGTTTGATCTTGACGAGCCTAGCATGTATAGACATGGTCTCGGAACCCGGATCACCGAAAGGTAAAGCATGAGTCATATAGTAGATATGATGAACATGTTGATTGTTCGCGTTTGAAGCTGCATCATCTCTCGTGATGATCGGTTTTGATGTGGTGGATTTGGTTCGTGTGATCACTAAAACAATGTGAGGGATATAGTTTTGAGTGGGAGTTCAATAGCAATATGATTAAAAGTTGAACACTTATTATCATAAATTAAATCAAAGTGAATTTGCATAATTGTTGTAGTCATTGGCATCCGTTTACCACCTTGCGCTTAGTTATAATTGAGATGATAGAACTATAGAATTCTGGTTAGTTACTTTACGAACTGGTATCGTATTGTTTTGAAGTGTTAATCTAAAGTTTAAAAGTCCTATTGCAAACTTTCAGTAAGTTCTGGTTACTCCGTGAAGTTTAATAATTGGTATTAAATCAAGAGTAATAAATTCCAGTGTTGGTATATGAGTATCATGTTTATCTCCATGATTCTTGATATTCAAAAGATTGTTTTAATATCAAGGTTATCTAGGAGCTGGAAGACTTGTTTCAGAAACCATCATATGTGGAAGATATTGCGATATCTGAAACAATATTTTGTTTACAACATGATAGAGTATAATATGGCAAAGTTTATGTTCTCATATTTGATGAGAATTTACAAAAGGTTGGAGACACTAGTTGTCCTAATCCTCCAAAAGGTTTTGGAGTGCAACATTATACTTGTGATTCACCGTTATAAGCTAAAAGTAGCTTGATCATGAATAATTCCATGATAAGGGTGAATATTTGATGTAGGTAAAATGTTTACTACACCAAAAGATTACTAAAGAAAGGAATTTGAAAGAACACCAAACATTTGATGATGGTGATCTACTTCAAAGTGCAAGTCCAAAGACATTGGTATTTAACTATACATGCTTTGGACTATGGCTCCACTATTGATGTTGATAGATTCTTTCAAAACAGAAAAGTAAATACTGAAAGAGAATCTCATAAATATATGGCAGAAAAGAAAAGACTAGAATTGTTCAGCTTAGGTATATAGAGGATATACATGTTATGGTTGTATTCCTTGCTTGTTAAACAATGTAGTTCTTGAGTATTGGATACTGAATTTGTTGGTATGAATCGTCATACGAAACAACACAATTCATGAACTACAATGGCCTAAGTAACTAGCAAATGAATAAGTGATGATGTTCATCGAGAACAAACAAAGGGTTATTGTGTTGCTCATTAAACATCAAAGCTTGCCTTCAAGATTTGTTTTATCAGGTATTATGAGAACAATAGCGTTGTTCAAATAATTGCCGTAATCCATAAAAGATGGATGATTTACAAATCTCGTTGGATAAATCACATCCATAAAACTAGTGCTAAAAATGTCGAAAGACAAATTGATTGAAAGATCACTTAGGAAGTGACATCGCCGTTTAAATTATATTGGAAAGAAAACATGAAGAAACTCTATGTGGATGGAATTTTGGAGTCTTTTGATTTTTGATCAAATGACGCTTGTGAAACTTTCCTAGAGATAATTAAAACTTTGTTCATAGGCCAAAAGGGAACGAATGACTAGCTTATTGGAACTTGTACATATTTTTGTATGAAGTCCATTGTGAGTAGTCAAGAGCGATGGATTTCAACTTCATATGCTTCTCTGAAAATTTGAGTGAATATATGAATATTTACTTAATAAGGATGAAGTATGAAACATTTGAAAAGTTCAAAGACTTTTAAGATGAAGTGCAAAATCATTGTAACAAGAATATAAATAGTTTATGATAAGATCATAAAGGAAGATATTTGAGTTACAAGTTTAGCATAATACTTAAGATTTAAGGAATCGTTCCGTGGATTTGCATTTCCCGAAACACCATAAGAGTATGGAGCGTTCGAGATATGTAATTAAACCTTGTTTGACATGGTAAGATCAAAGGTGTAATTCATAAAACTGCCATTATATTTTAAAGATTAAAAGCTTTAGAGACTACCGTTTTTCCACTGAAAAGAGCTCCATCATAATCTGTTGAAATGACACCATATAAAGTTATGGTTTGGGATAAAACTCAAGTTGTCCTTTCTTAAACATTGGTATGCTATGCATAAGAAAGATGTTTGCAACCAAGGTCGGATGAACCTGTCTTTGTATGTTATTTCAAATAACTGTTAAGTATTCCTCCATAACATCGGAGACAAAAGTGTTTGTCACTTAGAACGTCAAGTTTCTTTGAGAAGGAATTTTTTCGTGAAAAGATAAGTGGGAGGACAATAGAACTTTGATAAGGTTAAAATAACCTTAGCTATATGTGCAAAGTTGCGCAGCGCCGAAAAGTGTTCCGGAGGCAGCAACAATGCTCATGGCTCACGTGCCTCAAAGGTTGTGGTTACGGAGGTCAAAGTTTCTATTGAACCAAGTAGGTCGAGTAAACAATCAAATACCAAGATTTGAGGGTTGAATCATTATTTGAGAATAATGAACGGACTACATGCAAAGAAGCAATGATGGGCCCTAACTCCATAAAATAGCTTGAAGCCATAAAATCCGTGATAGTTCCATACACGAGAAATCAAGTTTTGAACTTGAAGGACCCTCGAGAAAGGTGTAAGACCTTACAGTTGTGTTTGGATCTATAAAGAAATAGACATGGATGTTTCACATCTATGAAATAGTCGACATGTTGGGAAAGAGTTCACAACAATGTTCAAAGGTTGACTATGACAAGATTTGATCTTTCATAGCGATATTTAGTCTAGACGGATTAATGTAGCAACCACTACATATAATTTTGTTATGTGGTAGTTGAATAAGCAAAACAAGTTCTTCTAATAGAATTATTACCTAGGACATGTGCATAACACGGTCCATAGGGTTTTGTTAATTCAAAGGATGCTAAAAGCATATGCAAACTTCAATTGTTTAAGTAAGCATTGCGGAGTTGGAATCTTCACTATGATGAAACTGTTAAAGGAGTTTAAATTCGTCGGAGACGATGAAGATGCTTGCATTTGCAAGAAATTAAGTGGGAGCTCTAAGACATGTTTCTAATACATTATGTGGAATACATATTGTTGATTGGAAATGATGTATCTTTTATTAACACATATTAAGAATTTCATCCCGATGAAAGACTTAGGCAAAACCCAAATATTTGGCATCAATAGACGCTAATATGGTTGTGCCGAAAGTACATAGATGATATATTGAATGAGTTCAATATAGAAACTACAAGAAAGATTCTTGTCGCACAGAAAGGATTGAATGAGTTCAATATTGATGATATATTCAAGTGTATTGACACTTGGTAAGTGAAACAAAGATTCAAGTATAGATTGATACTTGATGCATGAAATCATAAAGAGTATTTATATCAATCATACTGTGATATGTACAAATCCAGATATGTCCTATGCTCTAAATGTTATGAGCATATACCAGAATGATTCATAAGATGACCATTGTATGATAGTAAGGATATTCTTATGATCTTTTGGAAGAACTAAGAGTATATTATTTTGTAGAAGTGGCAAATAGATGGTTAGTTCATTGTAAAAGTACTACATTGATACTAGTTTTGTCACAAAGTACAAATTAAGTTTATCTCAATCTAAACTAAGGGTGGCACAATATAATGGAAAGTAAGTTCCATAATAGATTTGGATGAGTTCCAAAGTTTAGACATTGTGACAGATACTACAACAAAAGGCTAAGTATATGACTGCTATTATAGCAGCTAAAGAGGGCATTTGTGTCAAGTAGTTTGTTATCAAACTAGGTGTAGTTCACAGCAGGATAATACTATGAAGATATATTGTACGACAATATTATCAACATGTGTTAACCCCAAAGAACTAAAGGTCTCACCAAAGGACCAAATTTATACAAAGCCATCTCATTAGAGAATGAGTGATGTGTAGAGACGCAAAGACATGCAATTACACACGGACCTGGAAGTGTCAGATCCGGAGATCAGTTGACCACTAGCAATCGTGTACATACAACACCAGAAAGCCATAGGTGTTAAATACACAAAGGTTTGAAACTAGATTATTGACTCTAGTGCAAGTGGGAGACTGTTGGAGATATGCCCAAGAGGCAATAATAAAGTGGTTATTATCATATCTTCATGCTTATGATAAATGTTTACATACCATGCTATAATTGTATTAACAAAAAACATTAATACTTGTGTGATTTGTAAACATAAAAGAGTCCCTAGTAAAGCCTCTTGTTAAACTGGCTTGTTGGTTAATATATGATCATGGTTTCCTGATCATGAACATAGAAGATGTTATTAACAACAGGGTCATATCATTAGGAGAATGATGTGATGGACATACTCCTATAGTTAAGCGTAGCATAAAGATCAAGTCATTTAATATAGTTCATTTGCTATATGCTTTATGATACATAGTAACCTAATTCCTTCGACCATGAGATCATGCTAATAACCATCACCAGAAGGATGCTTTGATGACATCAAACACCACACCGTAACTGGGTGGCTATAAAGGTGGCATTGAGTGTTCGGAAAGTATGTGTTGAGGCACATGGATCAAGAGTGGGATTTGTCCATCCATATGACGGATAGATATACTCTGGGCCCTCTCGGTGGAATGTCATCCAATTAGCTTGCAAGCATGTGACTGGCTCACAAGGGATCAAATATCACGGGAACGAGAAAAGAGTACTTATCAGTAACGAGGTTGAACTAGGTATGCAGAGATACCGACGATCAAACTCCGCTGCCACGCCGTCGTGCTGCCGGAATCACGAGGAGAGTGCTACAACCTCCGCTGCCTACTGGAACAAGGGAGAGGAAGGTCTTCATCGGGTACCGAACGTGTGACCGGCTGCGGAAGCGCTGCCGGAACGCAGCGCTGGAAGGATCGTCTACGCGATCTTGAGATCGGGTAGAGTACGACTACATCACCCACGAGAATCTGCTCTCGTTAACCGCTTTGGAATCTTCGAGGATGATTTCCTCTATCGACTCGTTGCTACAATCTAGTAGATAGATCTTGGCTTGTTTATTTGCATGCGGTAGAAATTTTTTGTTTTCCATGCTACGAACCCCTACAAATACCCCCTCTTCGAGTCACTAGCAACCAGGGAAAAAAATTTCGTCAAAATTTCACGAAATTTGGCAAAATTTAGTAAATTTCGTTGGGCCACGATTTTTTACGCCCCGTTTAAAACATACCTCTATTATACCAGGCATGGGCCATGAGAGGCCCCAATAGCCAATATACCACCATCACGATTCAGTATTTATACTCACCTGGGAGCTTCGCATGCCCTAGCCGCCGCAGTCTTAAATCCCCAATCGTCTCTCTCAGAACGAAAATTCCCCAGCTTCTTTGGCTGCACCTGCACCGTGAGGCTCCTCTCTCATGGATCCACGGCCTCCTCCAAGTGACCAGCATGGGAGGCGTGAAAGGAATAGTGGCCTTGGCATGGATGGCGCCACCATACATGAAGCCACACCAAGTGCATCAGCCACACAATCTCCCCCTGCCCGAACAGGTGAAATCTTTCTTTATTGAGTTGTAAGTTCGATCTTGTGATCCGTTCTGTGGCTGATATGTCTTGCTAGCCTAACACTGTAAATTTTAATTTTGTATTGTATTATGTCTTAGTTGCCTCTGTCTTCTTGAGTAAAATTTCGAAAGTAGAAAATAGTGTTGCAAACATACATGATGCCAAATAGATTAAGTACTCCCTCTAACCCAAATTACTTGACTCAAATTTGTCTAGATTCAGATGTACTTAGACTTATTTTAGTTTAGATATATCCGAATTTAGATAAAACCAAGTCAGCTAATTTGGGTCGGAGGAAGTAGATTAAATAGTGCTACAGTTCGTTTTAATCTTGTATTTTGGCAGAAAATGTTAAGTAGATTAAGTTATAGTAAAACTATGATGCATTGATACTAAGTTCTTCTAACATACTTTTAGGCATTATATATATGCGATTATTTTAATTTGGTGCCTAGTTTGCCTCCTTTTTTATTATGTAATAGATTTTTTCGCACATATATATAGTATAGCATGATGTTCTTAGCTTATTGATTTCGTTATGATCACGTACATGCTACCAAATTAGATATATGTAGAAACAGTCAAATGACTATAATTTTGTCATACACAGGCTTTATGTACACTGGGGATATTAACTATGTATGGAATCATGACATCCGCCAAGGCAGACAAGGATTTAAATGTCTTTATTGTGGACGCAAATATGAAAGTGGATTGGCAACCCGCTTGACTGATCATCTAGCGGCTTTGGGAAAGGAGATCAGACCATGTGACAGCGTTCCAAAAGAGGTGCGGCGCTGCATTGAGGAAGAAGCGACTTGAAAAGATGAAAAAGAGAAAGGAAGATGAGCAGCGTGCTTACAGGATTGAAGAAGAACTTGTGCAAGAGATGCGAGGGGATTTTGACATGAATGAAGATGGCGATTGTGATGCCCGAACTCAGATAGAAATCGGAAGAGCAATGAAACATTTTGAGCTTCGGCGTGAGGTGGAGAGAAATGGTGACATTGCATCTGGTAGCCATAGTCATACTACTAGTCGTGCTAGTGGTGCTAAAAAACCTTCAGTTGGCATTGGGAAAGTGACCTTCCAACCAAAGATTGCTCATGCTTTTGA
The DNA here is from genome assembly GCA_910589765.1 of Avena atlantica. Taxonomy (NCBI): domain Eukaryota; kingdom Viridiplantae; phylum Streptophyta; class Magnoliopsida; order Poales; family Poaceae; genus Avena; species Avena atlantica. The sequence goes on along the minus strand of OU342736.1, from coordinate 343,335,801 downwards.
CAAAACAAAAGTAGATAGGGTTGGACAAGCTTGGGCACGTTTTTTCCATGCTAATGATATTCCTGGACGTAAAGCCAATTGCTATTATTTTCGAGCAGCATTGTTGCTTTCTATGGAGCTTGGTGTAGTGCAGCCTCTCCCCAAAGGCTCTGATATTGATGGGAAGTACCTTATTGCCAACCGTAGGGAATTGGAACAATATATTGATGAGTGCCGAGTTGATTGGGAGCAATTTGGTGTGACAGTTATGTGCGACTCATGGACTGGACCAACTTCAATGGGCGTCATAAACTTCATGGTATATTGCAATGAGAAAATGCTTTTTCACAAGTCTATCAATGCAACCGAAAAAATTCAGAATGCAGGTACTGATAATTGAGAACTTTCAAAACATTTCCACCATTGTTCATTATCCAGATATCTAATTTATATTGCTAATTTTCTAAGCAACTTTCTTATATGAAGAAATCAAGAAAGTGGTTGTTGATGAGATTGTCCATAAGGTGGTTATGCAAATAGTCACTGACAATGAATCCAATTATAGAAAAGCATGTGAACTTCTAATTGCCGAGTATCCTCATATTTTTTGGCAGCCATGTGCTGCTCATACAATCAATCTCATGTTGAAAGATATTGCTCGATTCCCAGAGGTTGATGAAGTGGTCATTAGTGCCAAAAGGATATGTAGATTTTTCTACAACACTAAGAGATTACATGAGAAGATGAGGAACACAGTAGGTGGCGAGTTGATCAGACCAAACGCCACCAGGTTTGGTACTATTTTTATTTTCCTTCAAAGTTATTTTGACAAGAAAGATAAGTTTAGAGAGTGGATGGTGTCAGCATATTGGAGAAATAGTGAATGGAGAAATGAACCAGACTTTGACTATGTAGAAAATTGTTTGACAAGTAGTAAATGGTGGACTGATCTGAAGTGGGTGCTCGATAGTGTGGAACCACTATATACAATGCTACGTTATGATGATCAGCAAAAGAATGGCACAACTTCTGGTTTTTAGTTGAGGATGACAAATGCTATACATATGATGAAGGCTCATTTTGGTAGCGGGACAGATGAATTTAAGAAATACATGAGTAAGGTGGCTCCCAGAGTTAGCCATCTTTACACAGACACACTCCTCAATGCAGGTAATGTGCTAGTACGACTATAAATTTCGAGTTAGGTAATTGTCAATTATTATTACATATCTAATATCATATCTTGCAGCTAATGTTCTTGATCCTGAAGGCCACTACAAATTTAAGAGAAGTCAATCTCCTAATGCCGCGGATAATTTAACACGTGTGATATCACAGATAGCAGAATCTAGCCAAGAAGCAATGATGGTAATGAAGCAGTTTTTGGACTTCCGTGCTAACAGAGGAATGTTCAGTGGAACAATGGCTCGTCTTGCAGCATCCAACATGACATCATGTGAGTTAACGTATAGTTTTCTAGTGTTGTGGTTATTTTCAATTGTGCAACGTATATTAATGCTTGATACTGTTCACAAAATGACAATTCAATGTATTTTCTCTTTATATCTATTACAACTTCTTGGTGGTTGTTGTATGGAGGAGATGTTCCACTGTTGCAAAAATATGCTCTTTGGATTGTGTCGCAATGTGTGTCATCCAGCGGATGTGAACGCAACTGGAGTACGTTTGCATTGATTCACACAACGATAAGAAATAGGCTTTGTTTTGAGAAGCTGGATGATCTTGTGACCATGCGCTACAACCTGAGGCTGCGTATCCAGCAAAGAGAGATTGAACGGGAGGAAAGGGAGCTTGATGCTATCTCCATAATTAATGATACAACACTATTTCATCAAGATAACCCAATAATGGATTGGCTGAATAATTCAATGAGTGAATCTAGCCCAGTTTTGGATGAAGACGGCGGTCCATCTCAGTTTGTTATTGAAGAAATACGCCGGGAAAGTATAAAGAGGAAGCTTGGTCATGTGGGAAGGAAGGGAAAGAGGAATACCAAGAAACTCTCTGTTCTTGCAAAAAAGATTATCTCGGGAAAAGGAAAGAAAGTCATGCAAACCGAAGATGAGGATGAGGATGAAGAGGAGTATGATGATGATGATGAGGAGGAGGAGGAGGACGAGGAGAAGGGGGAGGAGGAAGAGGAGGATTTTGCTAAAAGTGACAAAGATGATGAAAATCTTGGTGCTGAACTTGAAAACAAGTCACTTGGTGAAAAACATAATGAAGATGATGTGATGTACTCGCATGAAAATACTGAAGTGTCCAAAGAAAGAGATGGTGAGCAGCAAGAAGTGAACACGCCGACTATACCACGTCCGGTTTCAAAACGAGGCAATGTGCCGAGGAAGGACCCCAATAGCCACTACTATTAACCACAGTTAGTTACTTGTTATCTTATATATCTCAACATGTATATTTTGTTCATACTGTAGCTAGTCTATAACATGTACATTTTTTCACTATTGTATCTTAGGTTATTGTTGAAGGAATTATCTACTTGGCAATTTGCTGTCAAGTATGTGAAGTATCTATTCAAGAAGAGGAATCAGGAATCAGGAACCATTGTGTCTGTTAGAATCCATAGTTTACAAATATTAGGATACGCGCTTTTGTATGCCTGTTAGAACTTGGGGTCTTATTTTTGTGTTTAAATTCTACCAGAGTTGATTGTATTTTAATACATCGTATTAAATCATTGCTGTCTATTTTGTTCTAGAAATTTTGTTCAAATTTGAATTCGTATTTTGCAAATTTGCACGAAATGAATTCACGAAATTTACGAAATTTGGTGAATTTCGTTGGTCCATGAATTTTTGCACCGAACGAATTGTTTTCCCTGCTAGCAACTACTTGGCCAAGATAGCTACTAACAACGGAGAGCATGCAAGATCACAAACAACACAGACATGATAGAATCATAAAGACAAAACCATTAATCAAACCAACATAATAATCTCAATATCCATCGGATCCCCGCAAACACAACATGCATGATTACAAATAGATTAGATCTTGATCATGAACGGAGCTCACAAGATCTATACATGAAAGTACAAAGGAGGAGATACAACCATCTAGCTACTACATAGACCCATAGTCCAAGGTGGAACTACTCACGCATCATACCGGAGAGAAGGCCTCCGGGATGATCTCCCCTCCGGCAGGGTGCCGGGAAGAACTTCAGATCCCCCGATCTAGGGACGATGGTGGCGGCGTCTACAAACAGTTTCGTGGAGATTTGATCGGGTGCTTAGGGTTTCTGCATCGGGGGCTTCTTATAGGCGAAGGGGGAGACCGAGGCTGCGGCCAGGGATGCCAAACCCTAGACAGGCGCGAGGTGAGGCCCACCCGCGCCTGGGGTGGGTTTGGCCCCTCTGGCTGGCCCCTCCGGCTCTCCTCTGGACTTCTTGTTCCCCATGAAAAGTAATTGACTTTGACGTTTATCCCGTACAATTCCAAAAATATTTCTTTACTAACTTTTCTAAAACCAAAAACAGCAGAAAACAGGCAACTGGCACTGTGGCAACTTGTTAATAGGTTAGTACCAGAAAACATGTAAAAAGCACCTCAAAGTGTGGACAAGTAAAGCAAAGTAGATACTAAAAAAGCATGGAGCATAAAAAATTATAGATACGTTTCCAACGTATCAGAAGGAGGGATTTCAAGTTTCAAAAAGAGCTTCCAAAAATTATGGTACTTGTTAGCTTTCAGCCCTCATTGCCCCTATAATAAGCATCTTGAAGTAATTAAGGTTAAAATGAACTAACTATGGAGTATATGCTTGATGAAGTATAAGTTGGTAATCTCAAGTCCCTTGAATACGAGGGTCACACCTCATGCTACTCAACTTCAGTCACAGGTAAGTTCTTGTCATTGCAAGTATTTGCATATCATAGAGAACCGCCAACGGGGTACCCCTTGCACATGGTACAGGAGCTTTCCCATAACCAAAATGACAAGGCAAGCAGACAATGAGCATCTCAGCGATCTTTTTATTTACTATATGCATAGCTTTTTTATTGAGGATGCTTCATAGATAGCTCACTATGGTGATGCTGCAAGTTTCCACAATGATTAGGCATGGCTTAGGGTAGTGGCCCAGGCGTTTCTCTAACACAGAATACTTACTCTATGGACTTACAAGTTCCCTCTTTATTTCACACCGGTGACATCCATAGACAAAAGAGCTTGATATCAACTGAGTACAAAGTACAAGTGCAATGTTGAAAACATTCCTAGTGACAACATGGTTCTGTTAATTCCAACGTATAAGTGCAAGCATATACAAAAAATACGTCACAATGGTTCAAGTTTATTAGGGGCAAAGAATATAAAGTGTGCCATAAAGTTTGTGAGGGCTTTAATCACTAAGTTTTCACATAACAAAATAGTTTTTAATTGGAAGATAGATGAAAACAAGAATATACTTGGAATGGTGTAACACACCATGCATAGTAGTTTATAGTGGACACTTTGGAATAACTGCTTTTCCTGGGAGTTGGAGGCATGAGTAGAGCTTACTCATACAAGTGGAGGCTAGCAAAAGACTGGGAGCAACCAACTAAGAGAGCATAATGGTCATAATCATGCAGAGCAACAAAGCATTACTAATCAAAGCATAGAGTGCTACTACAAGTCAAGGACTAAATGATCATAGAGGCTAATGGTGACTTGTGAGAGTCATAACATAGTGTGAGCATGTGCCAAGTCAACCCAAACAAAGCATCAAAGGAGAATACCACTATACTATGATTTTGCATGCTAAAACAATACATAATTTCTTCAAGGCACACTAAGCAATCCCAATTGTTTGGAACAAGACATGCTACATAAACAATCACTAAGCATAAGGTCAAAACAACATCTAGCATGCCATGCTAAAGTCTAAGTCACACTCAATGCAAGCTCCTCTTGCACTTGAAGCAAGAACTTACTACTCCTTTCCAACACCAAGCAACTTATTTGCAAAACAACACAGAGAGAACGGGGATACAAACTAATTTATTCAAGCAAACTAAACAAACTAAGCAAAGCAAACGAAAACTAAGACGCGCCAAGAACAACACAACTGTGCATAAAACAATAAAAACGAAGTGTCTAGACAGACCTAAGCTTTTTATTGATGAAGAATGGGATGCCTTGGGCATCCCCAAGCTTTGACGCTTGTACCTCTTGGATATTTCTTGGGGTGACACCATGGTGGCATCTCCAAGCTTGAGCTTTTGTTCATTCTTCATCTCATTGCATCATTCTCTCTCTACACCTGAAATTTTTCCTTCATACAAAACTTCACACAATCTTCATTAGCAACATTAGTTTATTCAAAAGATATTAGATCCCTGACAAAGCTTTAGAATAGCAAGGCTTTTCACTAAAAACACAAGCTATTGTAGTAACTCGTTCAAAAAGCTCAGTTTCCCAAAAAGAACTCAAAAAGGAATCAATAAGAAGCAAATGCAAATAATGGCAGAAATTTGTCAAAACAGACTAGTAGGTAGAAACCGATTTTTTTGAACATCTTATGTTGCTCAAATCAAAAAGTGTTGAACTAACGAAAGTTAGCTAACATAGTGGGGGATTTATTCATAAATGTTTAGCTCAATTCGAGTTACAGAGGCTCATCACGAATTTTTATGGTGGAGAACAGAAATCTGTTTCGGGACAGCAACTCCCCAAATCTTACTTCCCTCTCATTAGAGGTCATTCTTGGCACAAAAAGCAAACAAAAAGGATAAAGAGAGATCATTACTGAAGTAATAACTTCCAAGACTTAAGGAAACTCTTGGGTTATATCCCAACAAGTACTTTTCTTTAATGCCTTTAAGTTAGGCACAAGAAGCAAGAAGAATCAAGTATTTTCAAATGAAGAAGCATTAACATCAAACCTTGCTTTCAAAGGAGGAGCAAAAATCAACTTATATCTCCTCATAGGGAAGTGCTCAATACCTTTCTTGAATGGAAAATGATATTTAATGGTGCCTTCTTTCATATCAATGATGGCACCAACTGTTCTAAGAAAAGGTCTTCCCAAAGTAATAGGACAAGAAGTATTGTATTCAACATCCAAAACATATAAATCAACAGGTACATGAGCATTGTTAACCATAATGAGAACATCACTAATACTCCCCATGAGTTTCTTCTTGGCATTATCATTGAGTGGGACATCTAAATAACAATCTTCCGGTGGCAAATCAAGCATTTCATAAATCTTCCTAGACATAATAGAGACACTAGAACCAAGATCACATGAAGCTTTGAGATCAAAGTCATTCACTTGCATATTAATAATGGGCTCTCAACTATCTTTTACTTTCCTAGGAATAGAAGCTTTGTGTTTTAGCTTCTGTTCCTTAATCTTAACAAGAGCATCTGTAATATGTTTAGTGAAAGCAATATGCATATCACTAGCATGAGGATTTCTATTAAGCTTTTGTAGGAACATAATCACTTTAGAAATATTGCACCCATCAATATCAAAATCAAACTTAGCATCACTAGTAGTAGGCTCAATAGGCTTAGGCATAGTAGTAGGAGGGATAGGGACTACTTGTGGTTTAGTGGTGATGGTGCACACACTATTGTTTCTATCAATTTCATCTTCCCTTTCCCACCTAGCATGAAGTTGAGCTAACAGCCTAACATTTTCATCAATAGTAACTTGTATGGCATGAGCAATAGCAAAGGTATTTTCCATAGTTTCAGGTTTAGCAGCCATTTTATTAATCAAGGAAGACTGAGCTTCAGACAAAGAGGATATATTTTTCTCAGCACTCAAAATTTTTGACTGTAAACTAGGAATTTATCTATTAAGATTCTCAAGCTGATGGCTAATGTTTTTCAAGATGATAAACTGTTCCTCCATAGTTTTAGTGAAAATCTTATTTTGCTCATATTGCATTTGCATAAAATTCTTAGTGGATCTCTCTACTTCTAGAATCCTTTCTTCACTAGGCATTCCAGATCTACCATGATAAACATTTCCACTAGGAGGATAAGGCTTATAATTGTTGTTGCTACCAAAATTATTCCTATAGGCTTTGTTGAAATTATTGTTTCAAATGAAGTTCACATCAACTTGCTCTTCTTGAGCGACCAAAGAGGCTAAGGGAACACTATTAGGATCTAGAGGAGCTTTCTCATTAAGAAGCATAGCCATAATGACATCAATATTATCACTCAAAGAGGAAGCTTCCTCAACAGAATTTACCTTCTTACCATGTGGAGCTCTCTCAACATGCCATTCAGAGTAGTTAATCATCATATTATCAAGGAGCCTTGTTGCAGCACCCAAAGTGAGGCCCATGAAGGTACCTCCAGCAGCTAAATCCAACAGATTTCTTGAGGAGAAGTTCAAACATGCATAAAAAGTCCGGATAATCATCCAAGCAATGAGTCCATGAGTGGGGCAATTTTTAACCAAAGATTTCATTCTTCCCATGTTGGAGCAACATGTTCACTATCAAGTTGTTTAAATTTCATAATGTCACTTCTCATATATATAGTCTTAGCAGGAGGATAGTAATATCTAATAAAAGCATCTTTGCACTTAGTCCAAGAATCAATACTATTTTTAGGCAAAGAAAGCAACCATTCTTTAGCTTTTCCTCTCAAGGAGAAAGGGAAAAGCTTGAGCTTAATAATATCTCCATCTACATCCTTATACTTTTGCATCTCACAAAGTTCAACAAAGCTATTGAGATGGGCAGCAGGATCATCAGAACCAGCACCAGAAAATTGCTCTCTCATCACAAGATTCAACAAAGCAGGCTTAATTTCATAAAAGGTAGCATCAGGAGCAGGTGGAGCAATATGTGTGCTAAGGAAATCATTGTTGTTGGTGCTAGTGAAGTCACACAACTTGGTGTTCTCAGCAGAGTTCATTTTGGCAAAGGTAGGCAAGCCAAAAACAGCAGCAGAAGCAGCAGCTAGAGCAGGAACTAATTTTTTTGTGTTTTTGAATAAAGAAAGCAAACCAAGGTAGACTAATTTTTTGGTTTTTTTTAAAAGAGGCAAACAAAACCAAGAAAAAGAAACAAAGCAAGAAAAAAACAAAGTAAAGAGAAAGGAAGTGGAGGACTCCCCTAGTGAAGACGTCCTTAGCCTCCCCGGCAATGGCGCCAGAAAAAGCTTGATGCAGCGCTGGTCCAAGTGGGAGCACTTCTTCGGGAAAACCCAAGAGAAAGGTGTGAAGCAGCATAGCATCAAGTTTTCCCTCAGTTAATAAACCGAGGTTATCAAACCAGTAGGAGGAAGAAAACGCCACACAGGTGTTGCAAGCAACGCGGAGACCTGCACAACACAAACTCAAGACTTTGCCCCAACGAATCAATGAGGTTGTCAAGCTCACCGGTTTACTGTAACAAAGGATTAAACGTATGGTGTGGAAGGTAATGGTTTGCAACAAGTAAACAAGTAACAGTAGAGGATGGTAAAGATTGGACCGGGGTCCATAGTTCACTAGAGGTGCTCTCCTTAGATAAACAACATGGCATGAAGGGTAAACAAATTACAGTAGGGCAATTGACAGGAACTGAGCAAGGCATAACAATGCAATTACTAGTCAGAAAGATCCTATGAGATTCGATTGGGCAATACAACAAGATACATAGACCGCCATCCAACTGCATCTATGACTAGAAGTCCACCTTTTAGATTATCATCCGAACCCCCTCCAGTATTAAGTTGCAAGCAACAGACAACTGCTTTAAGCAAAGTGTGTAAGGTAAACAGTCCATATGTTCCATGAACAATAGACCGTTGTTTTCTCCCTAGTAGCAACAGCACATCTACAACCGAAGAGATTATTGTTACTTCCCTTGGAAACTAGAGGCATGAACCCACTATCGAGCATAAATACCCCCTCTTGGAGCCACTAGCAACTACTTGGCCAAGATAGCTACTAACAACATAGAGCATGCAAGATCACAAACAACACAAACATGATAGAATCATAAAGACAAAACCATTGATCAAACCAACATAATGATCTAAATATCCATCGGATCCCCGCAAACACAACATGCATGATTACAAATAGATTAGATCTTGATCATGAACGGAGCTCACAAGATCTATACATGAAAGCACAAGGAGGAGATACAACCATCTAGCTACTACATGGACCCATAGTCCAAGGTGGAACTACTTGTAGGGGTTCGTAGCATGGAAAACAAAATTTTTCTATCGCATACAAACAAACAAGCCAAGATCTATCTACTAGATTGTAGCAACGAGTCGATGGAATAACTTACCCTCGAAGATTCCAAAGCGGTTAACGAGAGCAGATTCTCGTGGATGATGTAGTTGTACTCTTTCCGATCTCAAGATCGCGTAGACGATCCTTCCGGCGCTGCGTTCCGGCAGCGCTCCCGCAGTCGGTCACACGTTCGGTATTCGACGAAGACCTTCCTCTCCCTTGTTCCAGCAGACAGCGGAGGTTGTAGCACTCTCCTCGCGATTCCGGCAGTACAACGGCGTGGTACCGGAAGTAGAGGGGAGATCCCGCAGGGCTTCGCCTTAAGCCGGTGCGAGTATGGTGGAGTATGAGAGAGGCTATTAGTGGTCTAGTAATTAGACACACCAATTAGAAGGCTCTAAACCAATTAGAAGGCTCTAAACCGAAGGCTAAAGCAATTAGAAGCTCTAAACCAAAACGGCTCTAAACCGGAGGTAGAAGATAGGAACTTGTGTGTCCTAGGAGGGGAGCCCTGCCCCTCCTTATATAGATGGGAGGGGGCTTGGCGCGCCAGGGAGGGAGGGAGTCCCTCCCCAACTCGGCCTAGGGCTGGCCGCCGGCTTGGAGGAGAGAAACTCCTCCTCCAAGTCGGTTCCAACTCCTCTTGCTTGTTTCCCACAGTTTCTTGTTTTAGCCGTTTGACTTTCAAACTGGACATTTGACTTTTCTGTTTTAGGATTCAATTTAATCCTTTATTTGGGACAGCAAGAACACTTATTACATGATGCAATCATTCCAATATGTAATGACACATTCATGTACCCCTCCCCCCCGGAGTGCCGGACAATCCGGAACCTTCTAGAACATTCCCGATGAAATCACCGGAATTATTCCCGAACTCCGAAACGGGACTTTCCTTATATGAATCTTATTCTCCGGACCATTCCGGATCACCTCGTGATATCCCGGATCCCATCCGAGACTCCGAACAACATTCGGTCTCTTTCTCATAATACCATAACTACTCAAACAACGTCGAATCCTTAAGTGTGTCTCCCTACGGTTCGTGAATTATGCGGACATGATCGAGACACTTCTCCGAAGAATAACCAATAGAGGAATATGGAAATTCATATGGCTCCCACATATTTCTACGATTACTTTGCGATCGAATGAACCACTTACATACGATACCAATTTCCCTTCGTCGATAGAGGAAATCATCCTCGAAGATTCCAAAGCGGTTAACGAGAGCAGATTCTCGTGGGTGATGTAGTCGTACTCTACCCGATCTCAAGATCGCGTAGACGATCCTTCCAGCGCTGTGTTCCGGCAGCGCTTCCGCAGCCGGTCACACGTTCGGTACTCGATGAAGACCTTCCTCTCCCTTGTTCCAGTAGGCAGCGGAGGTTGTAGCACTCTCCTCGTGATTCCGGCAGCACGACGGCGTGGCAACAGAGTTTGATCGTCGGTATCTCTGCATACCTAGTTCAACCTCGTTACCGATAAGTACTCTTTTCTCGTTCCCGTGATATGTGATCCCTTGTGAGCCAGTCACATGCTTGCAAGCTAATTGGATGACATTCCACCGAGAGGGCCCAGAGTATATCTATCCGTCATATGGATGGACAAATCCCACTCTTGATCCATGTGCCTCAACACATACTTTCCGAACACTCAATGCCACCTTTATAGCCACCCAGTTACGGTGTGGTGTTTGATGTCATCAAAGCATCCTTCTGGTGATGGTTATTAGCATGATCTCATGGTCGAAGGAATTAGGTTACTATGTATCATAAAGCATATAGCAAATGAACTATATTAAATGACTTGATCTTTATGCTACGCTTAACTATAGGAGTATGTCCATCACATCATTCTCCTAATGATATGACCCTGTTGTTAATAACATCTTCTATGTTCATGATCAGGAAACCATGATCATATATTAACCAACAAGCTAGTTTAACAAGAGGCTTCACTAGGGACTCTTATTTTAGTTTACAAATCACACAAGTATTAATGTTTCCGGTTAATACAATTATAGCATGGTATGTAAACATTTATCATAAGTGTGAAGATATGATAATAACCACTTTATTATTGCCTCTTGGGCATATCTCCAACAGTCTCCCACTTGCACTAGAGTCAATAATCTAGTTTCAAACCTTTGTGTATTCAACACCTACGGCTTTCTGGTGTTGTATGTACACTATTGCTAGTGGTCAACTGATCTCCGGATCTGACACTTCCAGGTCCGTGTGTAATTGCATGTCTTTGCGTCTCTACGCATCACTCATTCTCTAATGAGATGGCTTTGTATAAGTTTGGTCTTTCAGTGTGACCTTTAGCTCTTTGGGGTTAAAACATGTTGATAATATTGTCGTACAATATATCTCCATAGTATTATCCCACTGTGAACTACACCTAGTTTGATAACAAACTACTTGACACAAATGCCCTCTTTTGCTGCTAAAATAGCAGTCATATACTTAGCCTTTTGTTGTAGTATCTATCACAATGTCTTAACTTTGGAACTCATCCAAATCCATTATGGAACTCACTTTCCATTATATTGTGCCACCCTTAGTTTAGATTGAGATAAACTAAATCTGTACTTTGTGACAAAGCTAGTATCAATGTAGTACTTTTACAATGAACTAACCATCTATTTGTCACTTCTACAAATATTATACTCTTAGTTCTTCCAAAAGATCATAAAAATATCCTTACTATTGTCCAATGATCATCTTACGAATCATTCTGGTATATGCTCACAACTTTTAGAGCATAGGACATATCTGGATTTGTACATATCACAGTATGATTGATATAAATACCCTTTGTGATTTCATACATCAAGTATCAATCTATACTTGATTATTTGTTTCACTTTACCAAATGTCAATACACTTGAATATATCATCAACATTGAACTCATTCAATCCTTTCTGTGCGACAAGAACCTTTCTTGTAGTTTCTATATTGAACTTATTCAATATCTTATCTATGTACTTCTGGCACAACCATATTAGCGTCTATTGATGCCTAATATTCGGGTTTTGCCTAAGTCTTTCATCGAGATGAAATTCTTATCTTGTGTTAATAAAAAGATACATCACTTCCAATCAACAATATGTCTCCTACATAATGTATTAGAAACATGTCTTAGCGCTCCCACTTAATTTCTTGCAAATGCAAGCATCTTCATTGTCTCTGATGAATTTAAACTCTTTTAACAATTTCATCATTGTGAAGATTCCAACTCCGCGATGCTCACTTCAACCATTGAAGTTTGCATATGTTTTTAGCATCCTTTGAATTAACAAAACCCTATGGACCGTGTTAAGCACATGTCCTAGGTAACGATTCTATTAGAAGAACTTGTTTTGATTATTCAACTACCACATAACAAAATTATATGTAGTAGTTGCTACATTAATCCGTCTAGACTAAATATCACTATGAAAGATCAAATCTTGTCATAGTCAACCTTTGAACATTTTGTGAACTCTTTCCCAACATGTCGACCATTTCATAGATGTAAAACATCCATGTCTATTTCTTTATAGATCCAGACACAACTGCAAGGTCTTACACCTTTCTCGAGGGTCCTTCAAGTTCAAAACTTGATTTCTAGTGTATGGAACTATCACGGATTTTATGGCTTCAAGCCATTTTACGGAGTCAGGGCTCATCATCGCTTCTTTGCATGTAGTACGTTCATTATTCTCAAATAAGGATTCAACCCTCAAATCTTGGTATTTGATTGTTTACTTGACCTACTTGTTTCAATAGGAACTTAGATCTCCGTGACCACAACCTTTGAGGCACGTGAGCCATGAGCATTGTTGCTGCCTCCGGAACACTTTTCGGTGCTGCGCAACTCTGCACATATAGCTAAGGTTCTTTTAACCTTATCAAAGTTCTATTGTCCTCCCACTTAACTTTTCACGAAAAATTCCTTCTCAAAGAAACTTGACGTTCTAAGTGACAAACACTTTTGTCTCCGGTGTTATGGAGGAATACTTAACAAAGACAGGTTCATCCGACTTTGGTTGCAAACATCTTTCTTATGTATAGCATACCAATGTTTAAGAAAGGACTACTTGGGTTTTATCCCAAACCATAACCTTATATGGTGTCATTTCAACGGATTATGATGAAGCTCTTTTCAGTGGAAAAACGGTAATCTCTAAAGCTTTTAATCTTTAAAATACAATGGCAATTTTATGAATTACACCTTTGATCTCACCATGTCAAACAAGGTTTAATTACATATCTCGAATGCTCCATACTCTTATGGTGTTTCGGGAAATGCAAATCCACGGAACGATTCCTTAAATCTTAGGTATTATGCTAAACTCTGTAACTCAAATATCTTCCTTTATGATCTTTATCATAAACTGTTTATATTCTTGTTACAATGATTTTGCACTTCATCTTGAAAGTCTTTGAACTTTTCAAATGTTTCATACTTCATCCTTATTAAGTAAATATTCATATATTCACTCAAATTTTCGGAGAAAGCATATGAAGTTGAAATCCATCGCTCTTGACTACACATAATGGACTTCGTACAACAATATGTACAAATTCCAATAAGCTAGTCTTTCGTTCCCTTTTGGCCTATGAACGAAGTTTTAATTATCTCTAGGAAAGTTTTACAAGCGTCATTTGATCAAAATCAAAAGACTCCAAAATTCCATACCTGTGGAGTTTCTTCATGTTTTCTTTCCAATATAATTTAAACGGCGATGTCACTTCCTAAGTGATCTTTCAATCAATTTGTCTTTCGACATCTTTAGCATTAGCTTTATGGATGTGATTTTTCCAACGAGATTTGTGAATCATCCATATTTTATGGATTACGGCAATTTATTTGAACAACCCTTTTGTTCTCATAATACCTGATAAAACAAATCTTGAAGGCAAGCTTTGATGTTTAACGAGCAACACAATAACCCTTTATTTGTTCTCGATGAACATCATCACATATTCTTTTGCTAGTTACTTAGGCCATTGTAGTTCATGAATTGTGTTGTTTCGTATGACGATTCACACCAACAAATTCAGTATCAAATACTTAATAACCACATTGTTTAATAAGCAAAGAATATAGCCATAACATGTATATCATCTATATACTTAAACTGAACAATTCTAGTCTTTTCTTTTCTGCCATATATTTATGAGATTCTCTTTCACTATTTCCTTTTCTGTTTGAAAGAATCTATCAACATCAATAGTGGAGTCATATATATGACATATAGTCCAAAGCGTGTATAGTTAAATACCAATGTCTTTGGACTTGCACTTTGAAGTAGATCACCATCATCAAATGTTTGGTGTTCTTTCAAATTCCTTTCTTTAGTAATCTCTTGGTGTAGTAAACATTTTACCTACATCAAATATTCACCCTTATCATGGAATCGTCCATGATCAAGCTACTTTTAGCTTATAACGATGAATTATGAGTATAATGTTGCTATCCAAAACCTTTTGGAGGATTAGGACAACAAGTGTCTCCAACCTTTTGCAAATTCTCATCAAAATATGAGAACATGAACTTTGCCATATTATACTCTATCATGTTGTAACCAAAACTTCGTTTCAGATATCACAATATCTTCCACACATCATGGTTTCTGAAACAACTCTTTCAGATCCTAGATAACCTTGATATTAAGACAATCCTTTGAATATCAAGAATCATGGAGACAAACATGATACTTATACACTAACACTTGGAATTGTCACTCTTGTTTTAATACCAATTATTAAACTTCATGGAGTAACCGGAACTTACTGAAAGTTTGCAATAGGACTTTTAAACTTTAGATTAACACTTCAAAACAATACGATACCAGTTCGTAAAGTAACTAACCAGAATTCTATGGTTCTATCATCTCAATTATAACTAAGCGCAAGGTGGTAAACGGATGCCAATGACTACAACAACTATGCAAATTCACTTTGATTTAATTTATGATAAATTGAGTTCTAATTAATAATTAAATTAATCTAGGTGAACTCCCACTCAAAACAATATCCCTCACATTGTTTTAGTGATCACACGAACCAAATCCACCACATCAAAACCGATCATCACGAGAGTTGATATAGCTTCAATGGCGAACAATCAACATGTTCATCATATCTACTATATGACTCATGCTCTACCTTTCGGTAATCCGTGTTCCTGAGGCCATGTCTGTACATGCTAGGCTCGTCAAGATCAAACCTTAGTTTCCGCATGAGCAAATCTGGCTTGCTCACGTTGTATACACTTGTAGAATCTAACACACCCGATCATCACGTGGTGCTTCGAAACAACAAGCTTTAGCAACGGTGCTAACTAAGGGTGAACACTCTATGACTTGAAATTCATGTGCATGAGGGATCATCTTATAATGCTACCGTCGTCTACTAAGCAATACAAGATGCATAAAGGATTAACATCACATGCAATTCATAATATGTGATATGATATGGCCTTTCTTCTTTGTGCTTCCGATCTCCATCTTCAAGCACGAACATGATCTCCATCATCACCGACATTGCATCAAGGTCAATGATGCTTCTCCATGATTGTCGTCCACCGGCTTCAACTATTACAACTACTTTGAATAGACACGCGGGTCTTAACATAAATTAAAGACAACCATATGGCTCCTGCCGGTTGCCAACTTACAATAAGGAACATTGCATACATCAAATATAATCACAATCATGGCCATATCACATCACAGCACACCCCTGCAAAACAAAGTTAGACGCCTCTACTTTCTTTGCATATTTTACGTGGTTTGGGGCTTTCAATAAGTGTCGTTCTAACTTACGAACAAGAACCACAACATTGATACTAGTATTGTTAATCACCCGTTGTAAATTGGATCTTAACTATGCTAGGAGAAACAGGCACCCGCAAAGCCACTTATGCAATACAAGTTGCATGTCAAGCGTGGAGCAAGTCTCATGAACGATGTCATGTAAGGTTAGCCCGGGCCGCTTCATCCCAACATACCGCAAGATGCAAAGTACACAAGAAGCAATCGACAATAAAAGCATTAACGCCCACAATGACCATTGTGTTCTACTCGTGCAACAGATCTACATATAGACACGGCTCTGATACCACTGTAGGGGTTCGTAGCATGGAAAACAAAATTTTTCTATCGCATACAAACAAACAAGCCAAGATCTATCTACTAGATTGTAGCAACGAGTCGATGGAATAACTTACCCTCGAAGATTCCAAAGCGGTTAACGAGAGCAGATTCTCGTGGATGATGTAGTCGTACTCTTTCCGATCTCAAGATCGCGTAGACGATCCTTCCGGCGCTGCGTTCCGGCAGCGCTCCCGCAGTCGGTCACACGTTCGGTACTCGACGAAGACCTTCCTCTCCCTTGTTCCAGCAGGCAGCGGAGGTTGTAGCACTCTCCTCGTGATTCCGGCAGTACAACAGCGTGGTACCGGAAGTAGAGGGGAGATCCCGCAGGGCTTCGCCTTAAGCCGGTGCGAGTATGGTGGAGTATGAGAGAGGCTATTAGTGGTCTAGTAATTAGACACACCAATTATAAGGCTCTAAACCAATTAGAAGGCTCTAAACCGAAGGCTAAAGCAATTAGAAGCTCTAAACCAAAACGGCTCTAAACCGGAGGTAGAAGATAGGAACTTGTGTGTCCTAGGAGGGGAGCCCTGCCCCTCCTTATATAGATGGGAGGGGGCTTGGCGCGCCAGGGAGGGAGGAAGTCCCTCCCCAACTCGGCCTAGGGCTGGCCGCCGGCTTGGAGGAGAGAAACTCCTCCTCCAAGTCGGTTCCAACTCCTCTTGCTTGTTTCCCACAGTTTCTTGTTTTAGCCGTTTGACTTTCAAACTGGACATTTGACTTTTCTGTTTTAGGATTCAATTTAATCCTTTATTTGGGACAGCAAGAACACTTAGTACATGATGCAATCATTCCAATATGTAATGACACATTCATGTACCCCTCCCCCCCGGAGTGCCGGACAATCCGGAACCTTCTAGAACATTCCCGATGAAATCACCGGAATTATTCCCGAACTCCGAAACGGGACTTTCCTTATATGAATCTTATTCTCTGGACCATTCCGGATCACCTCGTGATATCCCGGATCCCATCCGAGACTCCGAACAACATTCGGTCTCTTTCTCATAATACCATAACTACTCAAACAACGTCGAATCCTTAAGTGTGTCTCCCTACGGTTCGTGAATTATGCGGACATGATCGAGACACTTCTCCGAACAATAACCAATAGAGGAATCTGGAAATTCATATGGCTCCCACATAATTCTACGATTACTTTGCGATCGAATGAACCACTTACATACGATACCAATTTCCCTTTGTCTCACGATAGTTTACTTATCCGAGGTTATGATTGTCGGTATCTCTGCATACCTAGTTCAACCTCGTTACCGATAAGTACTCTTTTCTCGTTCCCGTGATATGTGATCCCTTGTGAGCCAGTCACATGCTTGCAAGCTAATTGGATGACATTACACCGAGAGGGCCCAGAGTATATCTATCCGTCATATGGATGGACAAATCCCACTCTTGATCCATGTGTTTCAACCAATACTTTCCGAACACTCAATGCCACCTTTATAGCCACCCAGTTACGGTGTGGTGTTTGATGTCATCAAAGCATCCATCCGGTAAAGGTGATATGCATGATCTCATGGTCGAAGGAATTAGGTTACTATGTATCAGAAAGCATATAGCAATTGAACTATTGAAATGACTTGATCTTTATGCTACGCTTATCTATAGGAGTATGTCCATCACATCATTCTCCTAATGATATGATCCTGTTGTTAATAACATCTCTATGTTCATGATCAGGAAACCATGATCATATATTAACCAACAAGCTAGTTTAACAAGAGGCTTCACTAGGGACTCTTATTTTAGTTTACAAATCACACAAGTATTAATGTTTCCGGTTAATACAATTATAGCATGGTATGTAAACATTTATCATAAGTGTGAAGATATGATAATAACCACTTTATTATTGCCTCTTGGGCATATCTCCAACACTACTCACGCATCATACCGGAGAGAAGGCCTCCGGGATGATCTCCCCTCCGGCAGGGTGCCGGGAAGAACTTCAGATCCCCCGATCTAGGGACGATGGTGGCGACGGTTACAAACGGTTTCGTGGAGATTTGATCGGGTGCTTAGGGTTTCTGCATCGGGGGCTTCTTATAGGCGAAGAGGGAGGCCGAGGAGGCGGCCAGAGGGGCCACACCCCTCCTAGGCGCGTGGCAGGGCCCACCCGCGCCTAGGAGGGGTCTGGTCGCCCTCGCTTGCGTCTTCGTCTCGTCTTCTGGATTCTTGTTCCCGATGGAAAGTTATTGACTTTGACGTTTGTCCCATTCAATTCTGAAAATGTTTCTTTACTGACTTTTCTGAAACAAAAAACAGAAGGCAACTGCAAAGTGGCAACTTGTTAATAGGTTAGTACCAGAAAACATGTAAAAAGCACCTCAAAGTGTAGACAAGCAAAGCAAAATAGATACTAAACAAGCATGTAGCATCAAAAATTATAGATACGTTTCCAACGTATCATGAGTCTAGTTATATTTATTATGTATTTTGGTTGTTGATATTTTTATTATATATGTAGTCAAAGTTAATAAAGTTTGATTTTGACTAAACCCAGAATGAAAGGTAATTTAAGACCGAGGAAGTATATACATACCATAGTTTTAAACAACGGACAGGTTCACTGGTTGAACCGGAGAAAACTAGAACCAGATCATCCAAATGGTTTGTTAATCTCACAAAGCCGGCCATGCAAGTGAACCGGTGAAAACCATCTGAACCGTGGTTGAACCGGCGGATTTTATGGAAAACCAGGCCGAGCAAGCCGACGACCGAGAAAAATATGAAGTGACAGCCCGTGGAGTCGACCGGCTATTTTTGTTGTACTAAGTACATGCATGAATTAAATATGTACTTTTTAATAGATTATTATTATTTCTTCCCTATTTAATATTTAATAAGCCATCATATGAACCAGTTTGAGCCGGTGGTCCAACTAGTGAACCACGAACTGAGGACCTTAGGTCTAATTTTTGAAACTATATATTGTACATACTAGACATTTTGTTAGATTCATTCAAATTTTGAAAAATCTAAGACGTTTATTTTGAGACGGAAAGGGTACTATTTTGCTTAGATTTTTAAATTTTCAAAAAGAAGTTTTTTTTTTTCAAAATCGAGCTAAGCTCCCTATAGAGCGATCGGGATCTAAACAATTATTCGTTACCTCCATCCGGTCGGCGCAGCCCGCAGCTGGGACAAGATCACAAACAACATAGCTAACTCCAAAGCATACAAGCACAAAATGAGGTCACCTCGAGCGACACCGAGAGGCCAAGCTCTTCCGCAGGCTCCATTATCAAAACAATTTGAACGACGTTAGCAATGCCAGGCGGTGAAACCGATCGATCTGCACACAGTCGATGTTCATTCCTAGGGATCGGAGTACGTAAGCTTGCCGGCTCGCACTGAAACAAGCTAGGGACAAGCGAATAGAAACACAGACAGGAGACGTTTCTCACGAGGTCCATCGTACGTGTAACGAATGGGCGAGGCCTCTGCGTCATTCCCGGGCTACATATACGCGCCCAATCGGGCGAGAAAAGGCAAGGCAAAACACGCGCCATTAACCGCAACGATCCTAGCTCAGCAAGCTTTCAAGGGAGGCGGAGATGGAGGGAAGCAAGGGCGTCGTCCTGCTCAACTGCTTCGTGAGCCCGTTCGGCAACCGCGTCCGCATCGCGCTGACGAAGAAGGGCGTGGAGCACGAGGTGACAGCCGAGAACATGGTCCAGAAGAGCGCCCTGCTGCTGTCGTCCAACCCCGTCCACGGCAAGGTCCCCGTGCTCCTCGTCGCCGGAAAGCCCGTCTGCGAGTCCCTCGTCATCCTCGAGTTCATCGACGAGGCCTTCGCCGCCACCGGCGACCAGCTTCTCCCCGCCGACGCCTACGCCCGCGCCCAAGCCCGCTTCTGGGCAGCCTACGTCGACACCAAGGTCCGCACTCCACACACTCGATCGCTCCCGCGTGCGTGCGGAGCTGTTCACTCCTGAATGATTAAGCCATAATAACTCGTGTGCCCGACGCCCGTGCGTGCAGATCCCGGCGTGCGCCCCGAAGATATGGCAGTCACCCAAGGGCGCGCCGGCGGTGGAGGAAGGGAAGAAGGAGATGCTGGTCGCGCTCAAGACGCTGGAGGCGGAGCTGGGCGACAAGGCCTACTTCGCCGGGGAGGCGCTCGGGTTCGTGGACGTCGCGCTGGTGACGTTCGCGCCCTGGTTCCTCACGTACGAGCGGCTCGCCGGGTTCAGCGTCGCGGAGGAGTGCCCCGTGCTCACGGCGTGGGCGGCGCGCTGCGCCGACGAGAACGAGTGCGTCGCCAAGTCGCTGCCGGACCCCGAGGCCGTGTTCCAGTTCGTCGGTGGGATGAGGAAGCACTTCGGCCTCGAGTAAACTAGCTAGCTTTGCTCGGCTAGCTACGCTACACCACGAGTACTACAGTACAATAAGGCTAGCTAGCTCCGGCTAGCCGGCCGGAAACCACACTTGCACGTGCGTCATACACGCATTGTTCGTGCGTGTGTGTCGTGCATGTCGTTGTCGATTGGCAGCTCGATCGGTTGATTGATCTGGCTGTAGTGTGTGTTTCTTCAGTCTGAAGAGTCGTCGTCGTCTGTGCTTTTGTTTGGAGAGTGCATTGTTGTTATCGATTTCTAATTTCCGGGTTGTGACGTTGATGAACCTCTTAGAGCATCTCCACTCGCCTACCCAGAAAGCCGATCCGGACACCGAATTTTGGTCCGGACGCCGAAATCGGCCCAGTCGCGTACCCAAGGACTTGTTTTCGGCTGGATTTCGCTCATTTTTTATTCGGGCTACCTAGGCCAAACCCAGGTTTTCGGGTACGCCCTGGGGCGCCGAACTCAGCGATATCGGCGAAAAAAATAAAGCGGCGCGTGGACCCGCCGTGTCAGTGACGGAAGCGTCGTCGTCATCCTCGGAACCACGCGGCGACCGCCGGGCAATAACTGCGCGTCGCGTTGGCCACGCGTCGCCGAATTACGGCGCCGCCTTGGCTCCCGCGACGGACCGGCGGTCACTAAGTTCCCGCCGTTTCCACTTTTCCCGTCCTCGCCGCTACACCCCTCCCGCCCTCGCCACCAGCCTCGGCCTTTATAAGCCGTACCCATCGCCGGAGATCTTCACACTCTCTCACATCTCCCCCGACCCACAAGCCCAACTCCGGCGAGCTCTCCCCTTCCCTCTTCTCTCACCATGAGCGAACGCTACCCCGGCGATGGCGCTGCGGCCAACGGCTTCGGCCGACACACCTTGCAAACTTGGGAGGCGCGCATGTTGTACGAGGCGGGGTACATGGCGCCGCTAGACACGCGGATGCCTCCGGGCTGGATGCTAAGCGCCGGCGGCATCCCAATCCCGCCGGGGCCGACGCCGGAGGAGCTGCCGTACGATGTACATGATTACATCGCCGACATGGATAACTCGACCGAAGCGGTGAGCGCCGACGACCTCGCCTATTGGGCGCACTTCTTCGAGGAGCGGCGCCAATAGGAGCTCGCCCGCCACGAGGGGCCGTCGAACGAGTCCCCGCCGGCGCGCAAAAACTCGGCGGGGCGCCGACGTTGGTGGAGCGCACCAGGGCGTACGCTCGCCGCCATGCTGGACCACATCAACCGCGGGAACACTCCGCGGCTCGGCTTCCCGCGCAACCCGACGCCGGCGGCCAGGACGGGTCGGCGTGCTCCGGCGAACTGGGCGCCGAGAAGGATGGCGAGCATGTGCTCGTCCTCCTCCGCTTCGGCGTCCCACTCTTCCGGCAACGCGCCACTTCGCACGCCGACAGCCGTGAAGCGCGAGGCTGTCTCGCCGGCGCGCTCACCGCCGCGCACACGCGCGCAGTATCGTCATCAACGAGCCGTCTGCGCCCACGCCGCCAAGAGGCCACCTGCGCCTACGCCGCCCCAAGACAGAAGGCTCGGCGCCGTCCGAGGACGCCACCTTGAAGATGGCGCTGGAGCAGTCGCTCCGCGAAGCGCCGCCGCTTACGCCGACGATGCCGCTGGTCGAGCCCTCCTCGCCGGACATCCTCGAATGGTCCAGGAGGGACTGGGAGAAGGCGGAGCATCTGCGTATCCTCGGCCTGCATCAGCAGGCCGAGGAGCAGGCCGCACGACGTCGGGCGGCCGCACGGCGTCGGGCGCTGTCTGGGCGTGAGATCGCCTACCAAGGCGCCCCGCTCTACGTCCTGGACGACGACGACGAGGACGCATGCCCGTCCTACCAGCCATGGAGGTACGGCGACCCTGGCCAGGGCAGCTCCCGCCAGAACCAGCCGCCCAGCGACGACGACGGCGGCGGCGAGGATGACAGCCAATCCGACCCCGACTACATGTCGTTCTACGACAAGTTAGACATGTAGGACGGCGAAGGCACCGACGGTGGCCTTTTTAAGTTTATTTATGTACTACTTTAGTTTAAATTTGATGTAATCCGCCTATATTCGCCCAACTTAATGAAAATCGCCTAAATTTGATAAATTTTAGCCGAACTTGGGGACTCGGCCTGGGTACGCGGGTGGGAGAATGGGCGTACCCAGGTCGAAAACAAGTTCAGTCCGGCCGAAAACGGACCAAATTTCGCCCTGGGTTCGGCCAACGAGTGGAGATGCTCTTAGTATCTTCTTTAAGAGATGAACTTTCGTTCTGTTGATGATTACTGGTTTGAGATTGCTTACCATGCTTATAGAGAAAACTGCACATAACACCAAAAGAAATTCTGACAAACTTACACATAACAAAGAATCTGGACAACTTTTATGGCCGACCCAAATTTTGAAGTAATATGTTGCAACTAGCCCAAATAGATTTCTTAGGCCCTTAACAGTGTAACTGATATGTCGGGCCAAATTTTATATCATACGCTACAACTACACGACAATTTTGAAAAGCATAGAAATTACTCATTCAGCTACACGATGTTATGTGAATGCTAAGATTTTAAGAAATGAGCCTAGCTCACTTGGTTAGGAAAGAGGATGAATGGTCCAGCCATCCAGGTTCAAGTCCTCATGGACGCATATTTGGGTTCTTATTATTGTAAGAACAAACTCGCTTCAGGGGCTTCCCCTACCGGATTTGTTTAAAAAAATTGAGGAAAGAATGCTAAGATATTTTGAATGTGTATAATGTCTATGTTTTCTGCTGTTGTGATGTTTTTGCATAGTTGTGGTATACTGATTTATAAAATTTTATATAATTGGGGTATACCATTTTTAAATTGTTGTAAAATTATGGTGTACGGTTATAAATCTGGACCCACATCTAAGGGGTGTAATACATATATTTTTGCAAGCCGCAACATACTACACTAAAAGTTGGAGTTAGTTGCCATAGTTGTTTTGATTATGTGTTATGTGTAAGTTTCTATGAAACATTGGTGTTATGGGCAATTTTCTCATGCTTACTCTTGCATTTAACTTTATATTCATTATCTGAACTAAACTTACTACATAGAAAAACTTGTTGAATTGCACATATGTTTGTATTTTATGAAAAAATGAAAAAAAATCGAGTTCTACACCCATTTCTTGAAATCTGGCTCTGCTGAGGTGTAACGAGTCCTTAGGCGTAGCGTGCATGTGCCTCTGCATGGGATTTCTTATTGAAGCATGATCACAAAAACCCTAATTCGGCTAGTGGCCCAGCCATTCTGTGCATCATGTGTCACATTTATTTCTCTTGTTACAATAAAGTTTATCAATCATATCTATCAATCTATTTACAAATATTCTGCTAGTGTCCAAAACCTTAGTACTTCAAGTGTTGTTAAATTGGATGTATCTAGCACTAAAACATGTCTACATACATCCAATTCAGTGACAATTAATATGGATTAGAGGGAGTATTTGCTTTGGAATCTAATTCTCAGCTAGCTAGGCATTAACTTAAGGCTTAATCGATTCATATACAATCGGATCTGCATTGAGATCCATGCACCTATGGGTTGCAACTTGAGTTGTAACTGGGATTTTTTTAGTTGTAAGTGCGGTTGCAACTAAGAATAATACGCAAAACCGTTAGATTTTCTTCGTGTTTCGTGCTATTTATGTGTTGCAACACTCAATGACATATGAATGAGAATTAGTCACTCCCTATTTGTTTATTTGTTGTTGTCAGTTGAAAACCCTTTTGTTTTGGATGTTCATTTGTGCTTTGATTTTGCTAGATGATGAGAGTGTGCTATCTAAAATACAATTGTTTCTTCCAAATGTTT
This sequence comes from Avena atlantica, assembly GCA_910589765.1. Lineage (NCBI taxonomy): Eukaryota > Viridiplantae > Streptophyta > Magnoliopsida > Poales > Poaceae > Avena > Avena atlantica. The sequence continues at coordinate 343,311,252 of OU342736.1, read as the reverse complement.
TTATGAATACGCTCTTTTAACATTGATGTATGTTTTCTTTGAAATGCCATTCGGAAAGGTAGTTAGTTTTCTAAGTGTAGCTAAAAGAATTCTATTGCGACATACTACACGGTATCGCTTATATCTGATGTGCAAGGTTCACAATTCACATGTTATTACATAGTTTACTCTCTATGCGTATCTATTATCATATCACAATACAACTAATCTTATAGTCATGGTAAGCTAATAATAGCTTCGTAAGTAACACATGCTGATTTGTATAACAATAGTTTGTTTGCGAGACAATACAATAGTTTTACGAGTAGTGGCACATGCTAATTTTTGCATTACCATAATCTAAGGTATGAACATACTAACATTCATTAATAATGGTCTTCTATGCTAGTAAGTTATTCATGTCATCCAATCTTTTAGGCATTTAATTGTCCACATCATCCTCACTAACATCTAATAACAATATATATAGTATATCTTTACATTAAAGATATCCACATCATCCATTTTATCACACATCCAAATGTCGACATCATCAATTTTAGGTTAGCCAAATGGGATATTGTCCTAAAGATCACGGAGGAGTTGGCATTGAAGTCCTAGAACTAAAAAAGTTTTTGTTGTGCAAGTGGCTTTACAAACTCTTAAATGAAAAAGTATGACAAATTTATTCAAAAAATATATCTAAACTCGAAATATTTGTTACAAATTAAACTAAAAGCATTAGATTCACCCTTTTGGATGGGTTTAATGAAGGTAAAAGATGATTTCTTCACTAGAGATTACTTCACAGCCTAGAATGGTTTAACCGTCCAAGTATTCATTTTTTGGAGGATGGTTAGGAGATGATTCGTTAGCCATACAATAGCCACCTCTATATCATATTTTACAAAGAAAACAAGTTTTAGTTGCTATTGTTTTACCTCAAATGCCTCTAATTATAGAATTTAGACAGGCATTAACTAGCTGTAAATGGGCTAACTGGTTGCATCTTGTGGAACGCCTTATGCATCTTCAATTATTTGATCACGATAACCATTTTGTTTGGAAATTGATAAATATAGGATTTTTTATAGAAAAATCAATGTGTTTGGACTATTCGAATGTCCATGCTCCTTACCTTCGGAAATATATTTGGAATTAGTTAAAGGTACCACTAAAATTCTAGATTTTTTTGATGTTGTTTTTGCATTGCAAAGTTATTCTAACGAAGGATAATTTAGCCAGACGAAATTGGCAAGGTAGCAAAAAATGTTAATTTTTGTAATCAAGACGAAACAATTCAAAATGTGTTTACTAATTGCCCTTTAGACCAAGTTATGTGGCACATTTTCCATATATCCTTTAATATATTTCCTCCTACTAGTATAACGAATTTGTTCAGAAACTAGTTAGACAGGGTTAGTAAAAACGATAAAGTAAAAATACGAGTGGGTTCTTGCGCTTTACATTGGGCCACATGGAATACAAGGAGTGACTTTGTTTGAACAAATCGATAAAATAATTTTTATTGCGGGTTATCCTTTGGTCACTCACTGGATCTGTATATTGTCTTTCCTTCAGTCGGAGGAGTAGCAACGGGCCATAGATTTTAGCTGCAACCTCTTGGAGATGTTAGCACAGGCTTATTTAGCCCGACGACCTGTTTCTAGACTTACATGTTGATGCATATGCGTCTCGTATATTTTTTTCGTTTTTAAGTGGCTGATACATGTATCAACACTTTGTGACCCTTGAATTGTAAAATTGGATATTAACAATGGAACATTAGGCCATATGCATAAAAAACTATTTTACCCATCTAATACACAATCATTTCACGTCAATAAAATTTAACTTCTCGACTATTGTGAACAACTGAATCTTGCATAATCACGTATACGACTTTCTATTCCATGCATCTTATACCCTTTCATTTACACAATAGAGTTCTTAAACATATTTTCGCCACAAAGCATGGTGTATCCATATAGTATTCATAGATTATCATAACCAACCGCCGAGATCAACTTTTAACACTTTCATGCTAATGGATCAAGTGACCTTAATTTTACACAACCTGTCTGATCTAGATGGACACTAATCAGCACAAAATTAGCATGGCTCAAGAGATGATCCACATATATTATTTCACACGTTTATTGGCACGAAATGGCATGATTGAAAAACGAACTACTTCAATAATTAGCACAACACATATAAACAAACCTCACCCAATTGGAGCTAAAACTTAAGCAAAAAATAATAATAAAGAACTGATGTAATTTTGATCAATTACTTGTGCGCAGAATATTCGTAAACCAAAATTACATCTTTCGAACCATGAACGGAAATTTTAGGAGGAAACGATTCTACATTTCACCATTCAAGAAGAAACAACTAGATGAAAATAAATCGACCCACCCATCTAGCTTCAAGTCGGAACAAAAATCAAAAGCAAGGTGCTCCAAAAACCGAGCTTCGTAAACAAACATGTTTTTCCAATGTGAAGACATCAAGCATCGTTTGAGGGGAAATTAAAGCCGGAAACGACAAAGACGGAGTACGTGAAGGCCATAAGACAATTTCAACTTGCAGATAACTGCTAGAACAAACTGACATGTTCTAAATATCTTAATCCACGTAAATATCATGACGTGACTGCTAGCGTAAATAATCATGTGCAACATACTAGACATGCTAATACAAAATAGCATATCTACGGAATTAACATGATCATCAACTTGCAGCTATAGAATAAACTTCATCTCTCCAAGGTGATTAGTATGTACGGGATGAGCAATACTGTCATACTGACGACAGATGTTTAGTCCTAGCCACTACCGCCAAAACAAAGAGACTGACATATTATATGTTTAGTTCTAGCCACTAGGACCGAAAAACAACGAGACGAACACACAAGAAAATGGGACGTTTCTGTGTCAAAAGAAGTTATCGTAGCTTTGTCAAAAAAGAAAAGAAAAAAGAGACATCTCTTACGAGGAGGGGACACTCGTAGCGAGCTAGCCTTCTCGTTCATAGGCCATAGGGCAGGGCAGAGGGGCGCTCGTCCCGGGGCTCCATGGTCTAGGGGCCTCAACCCACTTGTTTGTTATTAGTATACTACTTTTAACGTCCAACGATGTAAAATAATTCTAAAATATATAAATGGTTGTCTAAAATAATATAGATGGTTCAACTATACCTATCATGATTCTACTCTTGTAAAAAATACTTTAACATTTTTTAATTTTTTCTCGATGCCACAATTTCGCTGGCCTCTCCAAATGTGCAGCATAACGTTGGCCTTCATGCATCTTTCCAAGGTTGCGAGTATTCATTAGTGGAGATTAACAACGCAATCACATAACCATAACATTCCGCAAACAACCCACCGAAAGTATTGAGTAAAACAAGATGGTCTATTTTTAGCACCCAAAACAAAAGCAACAGTACTCCACATGTAGCCGGCAGCAGGGCATGCGAAAAAAAAGATGATTAACAGTTTCATCCAAAGGACAAAAATGACAAACATAGCTACGAACCCATTTCCTCTTCTTCATATTATCTTTGGTTGCAATCGCATTATACCAGATCATCCAAAGTCAGATTTTGATTTTATGTGCTAACTTTGCCTTCCAAAGATACCTAAAAGATCTATCAGGGCCCACATCAACAAGTTTGTTATATAATGATTTGATAGAAAAAACGTCAGACTTGGTATATTTCCACTTAGGCTTATCTTTAGTCTCACTCAAATTCACCAGGGCTACCATATTCCTTAGGTCCTTCCACGGGGAGGACAACCCAGGCGAAAGCCACCTCCTCTAGAGGTGAAAAACCATCCAAGATCTTATAGTTCCCTAACAGTACGAGTTTGGTGGTTACAAATAGCATACAACTCTGGAAACTTCTCACAAAGGGAGAAGGTACCAATCCACTGATCATGCCAAAAGTTAGTATCTCTTCCATCCCCTATTTCCATTTTTCTCCCAGCCAGATAAATTTGTTTCAATTTTAACAAATCCTTTCAAACATCAAAATCCCCCTGTTTCATTTTGACCCTCTAGATCCCATGGGTTATGCCATATTTGGCTTTGACAATCCTCAGCCACAACCCATCCTCAGATTCCTGTTTCCACCACCATTTACACAGTAGACATATATTAAAAAGTTACAGGGTTTTAATCCCCAATCCCCTTTCTTTTTTTTGTCTACATATAACTGACCACTTAACCATGTATTATTTCTTCTTATTATTGGCTCCTTCCCAAGAGAACTTCCTAATGATTTTAGTGAATTTTTCCAAATTAGCATCTGCCACTAGATACATTGACATGTGATAAATGAGCAGACTACTCAAAGAGGATTGGATTCGGGTCAAATCTCCCAGCAATTAATGACGAGTTCCTTACCCAGCCATCATTTTTTTCTTAAGTTTGTCAGATAGAGGTTGCACATCAGCAACATGTAATCTAGTGCCACAAACAAGGACACTCAGGTATTTGATAGGACATTGATTAAGTTGGCAACCAAACAATTCATCATATCTTATCCCCTTCTCACTATCTTCCAAAACCATAATCAATTTAGTTTTATTAAAAATGATTTTCAGGCCTGACATATCCTCAAACATATACATAATTAGTTTAACATGAATTAGTTGTTCAATGTTACGTTGGATCAAGAGGATGGCATCATCAGCATATTGGAAGATAGCAACACCATATTCAATAAGATGGAGCACAAGACCAGTCATAAGCCATTATTCTGGGCTTGAAAAACCATCTTAGCCAACCCCTCGGAAACACACTTCAAGAGGTATTTCCAATCTACTTTTTCATAGGCTTTTTCAAAATCAATCTTAAGAACAATCCCCTGGCATTTTTTCCTTCTATACTCATGAATAATCTCATGCAAAGATATAACCCCCTTCATAATGTTTCTCCCTTTAATAAAAGTTGCATGAGAACTAGAAAACAGCTTATTCATATAAGGATGTAGACTAATAGTAAAGACTTCAGTTATAATTTTATACAGAACTTGTAACAAACATATGGGTCTATATTTGGAATTAACACCAGCATCGGGAGTTTTTTGAAGAAGAATAATCATACCAAAATTTATCCTAAAAAAATCAAGATTACCAGCATGCAAATCATCAAACAAGGCCAAAATATCAGACTTAGAAATAGACTAGCAGGTTTGGTAGAATTCAACAAGAATTCCATCAGAACCAGGAGCTGTATACTTGACCATTAGATCTAGAGAATTTTTAACTTCCTCTTCATAAAAATGTCTATCAAGCTCTTCATTATCAGTGCTACTTAACTTCTCTTCCTCATTCCAAATGTAAGGGTCTAACCAACTAGATTTATTTCCCTCCCCCTTACCAAATAACAACTTGTAATATTCAGTAGCATGAGTTAGGAGATCAGTGGTCCCCTGAATGATAAGGTCATTATGCTGTAAAGAGAATATAGTGTTTTTCCTCCTTCTACCATTAGCAATTCTATCATAATAGGCAGTATTGTCATCCCCTTGAAAAAGCAATTTAGCATTGGACCTACTAAACCAAAACTTCTCCTCTTCCTCATAAATTTGCATTAATTTAAATTGCACATCCCCTTTCCTACTAAATTGTTCACTAGTTAATAGGTTACTTTCTTTTACAAGTTCCATATTTTCCAGTCCCAAAGTAAAATCCTTATTTCCTTTAAGAGATTGACCTCTAACATTTATCCCCCAACCTTTCAGATTATTCTTCACATTTTTTAACTTATGTTGCACCTTACCAATGTTATCAGAAGCATTAACTGAGGAATGCCATGCAAAGTTCATCCTATCTAGGAATTCAGGATGAGAAATCTAGCTTTTCTCAAACCTAAACTCTTTTCTCTTACCCTCAACTTTTTCACATGTGTCAACCACCAAGGGGTTGTGATCAGATATAATTCTAGGGATTTTTTAACTTGAGTTAAAGGGAAAAAGGATTCCCATTCAGGGTTTACCAGGATTCTGTCCAACTTTTCCAAGGTAGGGTCATTTTGATCATTTGACCAAGTAAACTGACCAACAGAGAACTGAATTTCTCTGAGAGCATAAGTATTAATAATAAAGTTAAACTGATCAGTACTTTTCGAGCACCTGCTCAACTTGTTATTCTCATGAGCAAACTGAATAATATTGAAATCCCCTCCAATCAGATAAGGAATAGACAAATCATCACATATGCTTGCAAAATCTGTAAGAAAACTGTCCTTATCTTCAATTTGAACAACTCCATACACAAAAATTAGATACAACTCTTTAAGCAGTTTTTTATCAAGAACTCTAGCCTTGATAAAATGCCTATGAGTAACCATCTTAATGACTTTAAATCACGAGGATTTAAGTCCACACATGATTCCTCCAGATTTTCCCACAGAGAGGGACCATAGCCAATCAAATTCATTATGAGGATCAAACTTTCTGCAAACCGAAAAAATCAACATTATTTTTCATGTTCTCTTGTAGACCAATAAAATAAGACCAATAGAGTGTTGACCACTTAACCTGCAAGAACTTCGCGTCATTCCGTGTATCCCTTTCCCTTTCATGAAACAATAGTTTTCCCTTACTTCTATTGAGAAATCTAGTTTTGTTCCCTAATTCTCACCAACACGTAGTGTCTGGATCTCCATCATGTTCAACTAAATTTCCTCACGCTTGGGAGATACTGATCCAACTAATATATTCCCTCTATCCAAAATTAATTGATACAGGTTTTTGTACATGTATATGTATCTAGATGTATTTTAGTGTGTATATACATGTAAATCTAGAAAAATTTGCATCAATTAATTTGGGATTAGGGGAGTAATTTATCTTACTTTGGCATTCTAGGTGATGTCCGAAAACACTCCCCATATGTCCATGTGTAGGCCACTAAATGCAGTTCATTTTTTCTTTTCAAAAAATTGACCCACATTATAAGAAAACAGATGAATCAAAGAAGATGTTTGCACAAAGATTTGTCATTTCATAATTATTAAGGGTTACCCTGTTCTCCACATTCTACATGCCCAAATAGAAGTCCCACCACAAAAATTTTGGGTTATTAAGCAATTTCTGACATAGTTAAATTAATAAAGTATGTGTCACCATACGCACTAGTAAACTTAACCACATACAACACACTATAATATCTAGTACTAAATTTATTTCATAATGTAAAATATTTTATCAAACTAATATAGTTTGTCAAAAATTTAAATATTAGAAAAAACAAAGAGATGAGTAGCACATACATACACTTTGACTGAAAAGGTCTAACACATAACATCCTCGTTGCTAATGTCACCCATGGTCATGTGAGGTCGCCAGATCCATGGAGTACATGTCATACCGTGCACGTGCGCGTCACCCACTCTCTTTGTGGAAACGAGAGGATCCACTAAGAACGTGTTTGATAGGCTACATGAGGTCCATCCAGGCCCTAGGACGATGAAACTGAGCCAATTGGTTGCCTTTCCACACTTCGCGTTCTAGCCCGCGTGATGATTAAAGCACTCCCGAACCAGGCTTGCTAGGCCGAATCGGTCGTTTCCACGGAGCCACCCTTGTGGCAACCGAAAAGGGGAATGCCACGTGCCCTTGGATGCGATGATCGGAAAAGGCAGGAGGGTGGCGAAAGCTCGTGAGATGTAGCGAAATTGCAGTCCGTGGTGACCAAATGTGTCCCGCCGCAATTTCGCTCATCGTCCGTCCAAAACCGTCCCCTCCTTAGGTGCGGCCGTGCCACTTCTGAAATAAAATCAACCATTCTCCCTTTCGATCTCCTCCCTCCTCTGATTTCCATGGACATGGAAGGATACTGGACCTCGAGCTCGGCCGCCGAGGCCGTTGACGACCTGCTGGTTTTCCCTCCTCCCTAACTGTGTGGTAGATGTTGTTTCGTTGTCTATAAGAATCTCTAACCCTCGATCTAGTTCTGTAAGAATTTGCTAGATGTGGGTGGGTATATGGATGTGTAACCATATTTGATATTCTTCATGGTGGACTATAGGTCATTTCCGCATATACCTCGAGCACGTCGGTGGTTGTCCTTCCGTCTTCCCCCTTGAGAACGATGATGGTCGTCCTATCGGCTTCCCCCTCGAGAATAATGGCGAAGGTCGTCCTGCCAGCTTCCCCCACTTACCCGGCCTTAGTGTTGGAGCTTACTCTTGTGGTTGTAAGAAAAATCACTAACCCTTCATGTTATAGTTGTACTATGTGTTCGTTGGTCATATGCAACTGATAGTCTTTGTACCATGATTAGCATTATCTTGCTAGCGATGTAGGATTTCAGAACTGTTCTTACCATGGTTCTCATCTGTACCATGCTTAACCGATTGTAGAACATCAGGGGTACTATCTCCCTCAACTTTTCTACTCCTTCCCTGCAAAAAATTGAGTTGGATGGATCCTACTATAGTGCCAGTTAAGTGTGCCCCTAAACCAACAATGGTTTGGCAACCTGCTTTATTAGAGTTCTTCCTAAATAGGATGGTTGAGCTCGTGAATAGTGGAGTAAATTGTGCCAATGGGTTGAGGCATATGCAAAATATTGTCAATGATGTTCTTACTTTACTAGGATTGCATTGACTAGTCTTTAGCTATATAACCACATGAGGAAGCGAAGAATGAAATGGAACCGCATAGACAAGCTTAGAAAGAAAGAGGGCGTTAAATGGCGTCCGGAAAGCACGCCCTTTATGATTGATGATGATGGCACACTGAAGATGTTCCTCACTATAAGATGTCATTGCACTGCCTTATGTTCCACTTGTTCGTGAAATGCATTGATGTGCACTAGAACATTCGTAGGCATGCCTGAAGCTTCTTGAGTTGGTGCACACGCCCATAGCAAACTATGCTCATATGAAGACGATCTTCGTGCCTAAGTAGCGGATCTTAGACAACTCTAGGATCCAAAATTGATGATGAAGGCCATAGACTTCCTTGCGAACAATAAAGAAGAATGTGTCGTCTATGCTAAGATGGGTCCAACTATCCAGGAGAGAGGATAGCCTAGCTTAGGAGGTGGCTACGCAACCACTTCAATTAGGGCTTCGGCTTTGCTTAGGAGGTGGCTACGCAACCACTTCAATTAGGGCTTCGACTTTACTGTTGTCGATGGTTCTCATGATTTGCTTGATGAAAACTGATCTTTTGTATGTAGTATTGTGGGAGGTGGTATATCTCGTGGTGCATCAGCTATTCGGGTAACTGTTGTTAAAGTGATTAGCTAGTATATTTTCTTTTATCGAAGTGTTGAGCTAGTATCATCCTCTTTTATTGAAGTGATTATATATATATTCATCTCTCTAAACCAGTGGTGCATCTAAGCGAGTGCAAGATAACCTCATCGCTCGTGGAAAGAGGTTACTATAGCTGCTGTTTTAGAGACGACCAAACGATTGCTAGTATCTTTTTTTTTGTCTTGCTTATGGGACTGTAAAACATGTGCAACCAACAGCCTTCACATATAATCTCCCTGCCCAAAAATAACTAGACAGACAACCAAAAAGATTTGCAGAAAATACCCAAAGGTGTATGCTGGCCGCCAAACACGACCGTCGACGTCGATGGATAGCGTTGGTGCCATCTTGAGTAGTCCCGACTCCCAATGTCCCGCACGCGCACTCCTCCTTTCCTTCCGTAACGAAAACGGCAGCACTGACAGAGCGGAGGTTGCGAGTCTCAGATCGACGGCGGACGGATCACTCTCTCCGCTCCAGCGAGACGCCGTGACCAACTTTTTATTTTTTGATTGAGAGCGCCGTGACCAACTTTAATTCCAGATCCCAGCGCAGGAAGCAACCTCGGCCTACACTTGAGCGGTACGCCTCCGCACACTAAACACAGCTAGTGAAACGGCGGAAAAGAGCGGAGATGGCGGCGGCGATATCGCGGCGGGGCGCGGCGCTTTCTCTGGCGCTCGCGCGGAGGGGCATGTGCTCCGCCTCGGCGCCCGCGGCGGCGGCGGCGGCGCTGTCCTCGGAGGAGCTCATACGGATGGAGCAGGACTGCAGCGCGCACAAGTACGGTGATTGCTCCCAGATCGCCTCCTCTCCACCCCCGCCCTCTCTCTCTCTCGTCCGCCCTCGCGCGCCCTGTGCTTGCGTAAATGTCTGCGCGGCAAATTCCGTCTGCGGAAGGGGACCATTTCTCGGATCGCGCGCCCTGTGCTTGCGTAAATGTCTGCGCTGCAAATTCCGTCCGCCGAAGGGGACCATTTCTCGAATCGTGCGCGCAGCGGGCTTCGGGGCTCTGGGTTCAGTTTCTCGAATCCCTAATTGGATACAGACTTCAGTTTCTGTATATATATCATAGACATAGTTGTGACAGCGACTCCACTATTTCGCCGTTATTTGAATTAGTATATAAGTTCACATTTTCTCTGATGCTTCGGATCGCTTGTTTACTGCATTGCGTTTCGGAGGGACGCCCACATTTCTTAGTACATCATCCTTTTCTTGATTTGTAGAAAAGAAATTACGTTCTGATCTTTATTACTCCCTCCGTCCATATTAATTGACTCAAATTTGTCTAAATTTGAATGAATCTAGACACTATTTAGTATATAGGTTCATCCAAATTTTAACAAATCAAAGTCAATTAATATGGATCGGAGGGAGTACTATTTACCTGTGTCATCATCCTTTCTGTTCTGATGACGCCATTATCCAGAACCTTCTTGTCTGAAATTCCTGCTGCGCTCTAAACACTTCACTGTGTGCAGCTACCATCCCATTCCCATGGTGTTCTCCAAAGGGGAAGGTTCGCATATACTGGACCCTGAAGGCAACAAATATATTGATTTTCTCTCTGCTTATTCTGCAGTCAATCAGGTTATGTTCTCTGCACTTAGATATTTGAACTGCATACTATTTGACTGTCACAGATCGCAAGGCGTGACTCTTTGGTTGCTGTATATTCTTCCAGAGATTTATCTGTACGCACATAAATGACGTGGTTTTTTTGATTCTTTGTAGGGTCATTGCCATCCAAAAGTACTAAGAGCTTTGATAGAACAAGCAGAAAGGCTTACACTTAGTTCCAGAGCTTTCTACAATGACAAGTTCCCTGTCTTCGCTGAGTATTTGACAAGCATGTTTGGGTATGATATGATGTTGCCAATGAACACCGGAGCTGAAGGAGTGGAAACAGCTATTAAGTTGGCAAGGAAATGGGGCTACGAAAAGAAAAATATACCTAAGAATGAGGTATGACCCCATGTGCGATTACATGTTTCATTTGATCCTATTAGGTATGATTCCATGGTTTTCAGGTCAGCTCTGACTAGATGAGGTTGCATCTGTCTAGCATATTCTTTTCCTTTTATGGCCTGTTAATGAATAAACAAACAAATACTAGGGATCTGTTTGGCACTGTGGTGGATATTTGGTCTGCTTTTTTTTAATCAAAATTCTATATATCATTTATTATTTGTTCTATGGCATATGAGATGAATCGTGAGAGGAAACCATTGCATGACAGGATTGATCTAACTTTAATGTGGCTTACCAGTTACCATACAGAATAATTTACATATCACAAGTAAAAAGTATCCTTTCTCACAGCATATACTAAAATAAGCGCATCATAGTCCCAGCCTAAGCCTATGGTGTGGTGATCAGAGGTATACCTTGCTTTACTACAATAGTGTGGTGATCAGAGGTATACCTTGCTTTAGTACAATAGTGTTGCTCAGATATATTCTCTTGCTCATTTTATCTGGATATCTTGAAAACAGATATAGATACCATATCCTTGCATTAAATAAATGTAAAAGAAATTTAATGAGAGGTGCAAAAAAGCTGCGGAAGCATAGTCTGCATTCCTACTTGATCCTTCAGTTGTATCGCAGAGCAAAGTGCTTGTTTGCTCTGTGATACAATAGAAGGAAAATTATTATATTTTATGTCTTGGTAAACACACTGGGAGAAGCTGGAAGTCCATCGATACCTAATTCTGTCAAATGTTTGGAGTTTTGCAGGCTTTGATTGTCTCTTGCTGTGGATGTTTCCATGGTCGGACTTTGGGTGTCATTTCTATGAGCTGTGACAATGATGCAACTCGTGGTTTTGGTCCTTTAGTTCCTGGCCATCTTAAAGTTGATTTTGGGGACATCAATGGGTTGGAGAAAATCTTTAAAGGTACTGAAACCATTGACCTCTATCAAGTGTCAACTATATGCTACTGTTATTAGTGTGTGTAAGCATCCTGACAAACAGTATTTGGTCCAGAGCATGGGGATCGCATATGCGGTTTTTTGTTTGAACCAATCCAAGGAGAAGCTGGGGTATGAATCTATAAGTTACTTGCCTTTTGTTTTAAAATTTCTTCTTCTCTTCCATTGCGAGTTATTTCCTGTACAGATAGAAACTATTCCTCCCTAGGGGGCATTCCATAGTGGTACCGAGTCATATATAACTTACTTCAATTTTTGTTAAGAACTTGCTAACTCTGCATGATACACACTTATTTGGTACTCCCTCCGTTTCAAAATATAAGATGTTTTAGGTTTGTGAAGAAAATGTATCTAGACTTTTTAGTGTGTAGATTCACTCCAAATTTGAGTGAACCTATATACTAAAACAAGTCTAGATCATGGATTAAGTGTCGCTCGACAAGTCGCGACTTGTCGCACGACAAGTCTACATGTCGCAAATCGACTTACGACACGCTGAAGCGACACGACAACTTGAACTTATCGATTGACAAGTTGACTTGTCGGCGGCAAACCACGACTTGCCTCTGTCAACTAGTCGAGCGACAAGTTGAGGCTGGTATTTTTTTTGAGGATGGGATATAATGTTGCCCGTGAGATCCTATGCCCCCAGAAATAGATCGTGAGCCCCCTCCCCCAGCCGCCTCTCCTCTAGCGCCCCTCCCCTGGCGATTTCTCTCACCTGCCCGCTGCCGGCTCGCTGCCGCCGCCTCTCCCCTGCTCTCCCACTCCCTACCTGGGTCGTGAGCACCTCCCAAGGCTGCACCACCACCAGTCCATTGTCGGCAGCAACAGCAGCAATAAGTAACTGTTCTCCCTACTGAGGGCTGAATGGAAGGAGGCCTAGAAATCTGATTGTCAATGATCCAGAATTGAGGGTTGAACTGGAAGAAGAAATGAATGACAGGGCATGGAGAGCGATGATGATGGCAATGATGATACACAGGACAAAGATTAAGACTATGAAGTAGACTAGTTACTTAGTATTTATTTAGTAGCTAGAGCTCGACACCCCATCGACAAGTCTAGCACTTGTCGAGACTTGTCACGACAAGTCAATGTGTCGCTACCCCAGCGACAAGTTGCGACACGTCGACACTTAATCCTTGGTCTAGATACATTTGTTTCACAAACCTAAAACATCTTATATTTTGGAACGGAGGGAGTACATCTGAGGGTACAACTAACAAATTGTGAATATGCTTGAGCACATTGTCCATTTTAAATATCAAGATGCACTAAATGTGGTAGCAGTAAAGTTTAATCAACGGAATAATAGTCATGGAGAAAGGAAAACAAAGAACAAAGGTACTTTTGGTAGGTATAGGTATAGGGCATTGGGGGAATCCTTTCATTGCAATGTCCTGGGTTACAAATCACATGTGATCAGATTCAAGCATTGTTGCGCAATCCTGATATTTTAAATCATCTGGCAGTATTCAGGAAACTTGATTACTTCATTCACAAAACAAAAAGGAGACGTGTATTTTATCCATTTTCCAAATAAATTTTAAACAAACAATGGCTAGTTTTACTACAAAAATATGTGGCATTTATGGTGCCTGTAGCCCTGTATTCAAGTTGTACTGTTATTATGATTTTTTGCGGCCCTTATATTACAATCTACTCCCTCTGTTTCATAATATAAGATGTTTTAGCTTTGTGAAAGAAGTGTATCTAGACCTGTTTTAGTGTGTAGGTTCACTCCTAATCACTCCGAACCTACACACTAAAAGAGGTCTAGATACACTCCTTTCACAAAGCTAAAACATCTTATATTATGAAACGGAGGGAGTATACTTATAAAGCAAAACCCCACTAACTGCAATTAATATTTCTACATCCAAGCCATCCACATCATCTACTCCATTAGCCAATCAAATGTCCATGTAATCCCACTAATATCTGTTAATAGTAGTGTTTATTTACATGCAAGCTATGCATGTCACCTAATCGTTCACGTCACCAATTTATATCCATCTAATATACAACAATTTCATGCCAATTAAATTTAGCATCTCGACTATTTTTATAAAATGAATTTTGTTTTTTTATAGAAAACTCCATGTTAAATGCGTATTATACCATTTCATTTATACAATAGAGTTTCTTAAAAGATGCCTGCTGCAACGCGCGGGGTATCCTTCTAGTTATTTGATATCCTGATGCTCGTATTTTTATAACTATATCCTTTATACTATTTTGATTTTTGTAGGTAGTACTCCCACCAGATGGGTATTTGAAATCTGTTAGAGATTTGTGTTCTCGGCACAACATTTTAATGATTGATGATGAGATCCAAACAGGCATAGCTAGAACCGGCAAAATGTTGGCATGTGACTGGGAAGACGTACGACCGGATATGGTGGTAAGTATCTTTTTGGTACTGTTTATCTCCTTTTCTCACTACAGGACTACCTGGTGGGTGAGGTTTTCATTTGCTCTTGGGTAGCAACTGAAATTTTGAGTTTTTTACTATGTACATCAATTCTCCAGATTCTAGGCAAGGCACTTGGTGCTGGAGTAGTTCCTGTAAGTGCAGTTCTCGCAGATAAGGATATCATGCTGTGTATCAAACCAGGAGAACATGGAAGGTGTGAACCATTACTCATCTTTCTTTTGTTTGGTTCATTGCAGTGCGAAGTAATATATAGGCTGATTCTATTTTGTTTTAAGTGAGCATAAATGTCCACATACTGTCATCTAGTTTTTGCCACCGTACAGAAGGTTATACTTCATTTCCAGCTGTTAGAAACTGATCTCTTTATGAGTTCAATGCTTTTGTTGTGTATGTCTTGTTCCTGAATAGTTTTATACTGTTATACTTGATCAATTGCAGTACATTTGGTGGAAACCCATTGGCAAGTGCTGTGGCAGTTGCATCACTGAAAGTGATCAAAGATGAAGGTCTTGTTCAAAGGTACACTAATTTATCACAAGAAAACCAAGTAACTTGCTAAATTTTTAGTATTTCAAGATACAGCTTTATGATCTTTTCTTTTTCTGACCATTTACTGAACTGCAGAGCTGCGGATTTAGGTGAGGAGTTCAGAAACCAGTTACAAAAGGTTCAACAAAAATTTCCCCATATTATCAGGGAAATACGTGGGAGAGGTTTGCTTAATGCAGTAGACCTAAGCAACAAAGCTCTATACCCTGCTTCAGCATATGATATTTGCATTAAGCTTAAGGAGAGAGGCATTCTAGCAAAGCCTACGCATGACACCATAATTCGATTAGCCCCTCCTCTTTCAATCAGGTATGGCCCGTTTGCCCATGTGTTGTCATGCTTTGTTATCTTATCATTCAGAAGCTTGCATGCACTGATATTGTATTATGTGATAAATATAATGTTTGCTTGCTAATCTCCAAAACATATGGTTTTCAGTTCCGAGGAGCTCGCAGAAGCATCGAAAGCACTCAGTGATGTGTTTGAGCATGACTTGCCACAGATGCAGAAACAGATCAAGAAGCCAGAATCGGAAGCAAAAACACCAGTGTGCGATAGATGCGGCCGGGATCTGTAAGCATGACTGAGATATCTGAGCAGAGATGATAAACGCACAATTTCAGGGGCAGCATCCCCCAGAATTACAGACATAGAGTTCTGACTGTTCCTAATTCACTGTAGTATACCACGTCTTCTTGCATTGTCTTTTCAGAAAATGTGATTGTTAAACTGGTTGCAAATAAATGGAGTACATTTCCCCTGAAATCTATCTGTCGATTTATCTGCCATTCTTGATGTCTGCAATGATGTTTATTTATACTTCTATTACGAGCTCAGCAGTGAGGTATATGTAATATATAGACAAATATAGATGTATATTTCATGCTGAAACGAAAGGGTGATGCTGAAAGGTCTAGGGATTATGCTTGCTACCTTGGTTCAAATGGTGCTTGTCACGAGCTGGACATCCTGAAATTTTCGGAGTCCTGCCATGAGCCAAGGGTGATGTGAGGGCATTGAAATTTAGCCCAGAAATTGTCCAAGCAACATTAATATTTTTGCCATGACTCTTCATATAGTAGGATCTTGAGTTACTACTATGAACACAATATGATTTTCCTGACATGCTGATCATGCGGGGGTGGTGCCACCATTGCCAGATTGCATTTTGCCACCCTACATTCGCGCACAATAGCGAGAAAATAAGAAAAAGTAATAGAAGTGTTTTAACCGTAGTTCTTGTTTCTTGCTCTAAATTTTAATCAATAAATCGCATGAAACTGAGTACTCCCTCCGTTTCATAATATATGATGTTTTAACTTTGTGAAAAGAGCATATCTGAATCTCTTTTAGTGTGTATGTTCACTCCTAATTACTCCGAACCTACACTAAAAAGGTTTAGATACACTCCTTTCAGAAAGATAAAACACTATATTATGAAACAAAGAAAGTACATGTTTATAGACGTACCATTGTTTCATCTAAAACATCCCAATATGTGATAGAACTGTCTTCACCTACTGACGAACACACTGTTGAAATATATTGCCTAGCCTTTTCTATCAGTTCGGACCGTTGGTTGCGTTTGCTAGTGCATACAATTTAATATGGTATTAGAGCAGGAGGTCCTATGATCAAATTCTGATCAACGCAAGAATTAAAAACAAATATTGCGACTTTCCAAACATACGTCACAATAGTTTAAAGGACGAAAGACATAAGGTGAGTGTTGAAAATATTGCCTAGGCTCTTTCCATCATTAGTTCAGATTTTTGATTGTGTTGACTAGTGCATGCAATTCAATACACACATGGATGGAATTCAAGCTTGCTCATTGTACTAACATGGGGCCCCTTCATTTTTTCGACTTCTTTTACAAAATAGAAGAACAACACATGGTTACTCACGAACTGATCCTGTTCCTATTTTTTTCCGACACGTACCAGTCGGTTTCTCCTTTATATATACGTCTTTCCTTGTTGCCTTTTCTTTCATATAGTTGTACTCATGGGATCGAAATTACCCGACAACTTCTCGTGGGAAATGGCGATAAGAAATGACCAAAAAGTGTTAGGAATGAGAAGAATCAGAAGCACCGGCGCCACAACATGATCCCGACTAGAAACTTTGAAACATGTCGTAGCTCCGAGAAGGTGCTATGACAAGAACTATTGCTGCTGGTCGCCTCATGGTTATGCAAGCTACAAGATTTTTCAACCCGAGTAGTGGACCTGCCAATTCTAGGGGATGGCGCAAATTAAGCTGTTGCCTGTTCTTAGTGGTAAGGCTCAAACTAGTAGAAGCGGAATTGCGCCCTGATGTTTCACCAAGCAATATAGGAGGGTGTGTTTGGGAGAGCTCGACTCCACCCAACTTCACTTCGCCTTCCAACTTCACTCCACCTCTCAGCTCTGAAGCTACAGAAATGTGTTTGCCAAACAAATTAACTTCACTGCTATTCTCAAAATGGTGTTTGTCCCCAACTGGATAGGCTAAAGAAAATCGTAGTCCTGGCATGAAGCAAGGGTGCGGTGAGGCCCAGAAATTGTCCTAAACAACGTTTATATTCTTTCTATAAATCTTTATATAGTTTTGATCTTTGTTATAAACACAATATGATTTTCCTGTCAATCTGATCATGCAGTAGTGGAGCAAGTATTGCCGTTTTGCATTTTGCCACCTTTGGCCAGGTCAAAGAGCATCATATATTTACGCACAACCGGCAGGAATAAGCAAAGTAATCAGTAGAAGCGCTTTAAAACCTTTGATCTTGCTTCTTTCTCTAAAGTTCAATTTCGCAAAAAAAAAGTTTAATTACTCACTCCGATCCAAATTACTCAGTTGCGGATTTAGGAAAAATGATGTCAAGATTCAATGAACATGAGATAGGTAATAGCAAATTCGAGAGTTAATTGCAAAAACCCGTAACAATTCCGCGAGTTCAAAAATCTACCACTTTTGAGCAGATTCGCAAAAGTCCACTTACGATTGAGTCTGTGGCTTGCAATACGCACTAACACTAGAATTTGGCCACGCTACAGCGGGACCCATGTTCGGGGTGACATGGCACGCCAATTAAAACTGAGGGTGACATAAGCAAAAACTTTTTTAAATAGGGGGTTTCTGTAATTTTTGTGTGGACCCCACTTGTCTGCTCCTCTCTTTTTTAATTATTATCATTTTCCTATTTTATGCGGACCCCACTTCTCAGCTAACAATTAGGAGCATACCGCTGCAGCCATGCTAGCCCGCCGGCGCCAGCGCCGCCCCTACCACCGACATAACCACCTCCGTCCTGGTCACCGGCATCTCCTCTTCCACGACCATATCCGCCCTAGCCGCCGGCACCGCCCTCCCACCACCACACCCGCCCTGTCGTCGACACACCCCTCCTAACCACCTCCATCCCGGCCGCCAGCGCCGCCCCTCCCACTACTACATCTGCCTCGGTCGCCGGCGTTTCCCCTACCAACCACCTCTATCCTAGCCGCCAACGTCACCCCTCCTCTCCGGCGGCGCAGGGAGCTCGGCGCCGGCTCGCGGCGAACCACCTCCTCTCTGGCAGCGCGTGAGGAGGGCTCGGGCAAGCCACCCCCTCTCCGGCGATGCGCGAGGGTGGAACGCGAGGAGGGCTCGGGGATCTTGGCACCGACGCGCGGCGAGCTACCTCCTCTCCGGCGTCGCGGCGAGCCACCTCCTCTTCAGCCCGCGACACAGTGAGCCACCTCCTCTCCGGCGCGCAGCGTGGCGGGCCATTTGTGAGTAGGGCGACACAGACAAAGGAAGAAGAAGCTAATTCTCTTCCCCCTCTTTTTCTATGGAAAATGATATGGATCACCCGGACGACCATCGTCCTCCTCCCCCAAAATCGCCCCAATTTTCATTTTTGCTGCAAAACGGGCCGTTTTTGCTACATATGTTCCCGCTTTTGCTTCCGAAGCAAAAAAACGGTTCGTTTTAAAAATAGAACGTCTCGCACGAGACCTCACCGGAGACCTCGCCGGAGACCATGCAGCAAAAAAATTATACTAATGCAGCAAAACCGATTTCGCCGGAAACTTTTTTTGCTGCATGGTCTCCGGCGAGGGTCATCAACGAGTTGTTTCCGACGATGTCTCCGGCGAGGGTCATCAACGAGTTGTTTCCGACGATGTCTCCGGCGAAGACGGTTTTGCTGCATTAGTATAATTTTTTTGCTGCATGGTCTCCGGTGAGGTCTCCGGCGAGACGTTCTATTTCTAAAACGAACCGTTTTTTTGCTTCGGAAGCAAAAACGGGGACATATGCAGCAAACGCGGGATGTTTTGCAGCAAATGGACACGTGTCAGCACGGGAAGCAGGACGATGGGAGAGCTCCCATCGTCCGGGGGACGCCTAGCAGTTTCCTTTTTCTATTTTTTTGAGAGATAGGATTTTTTGTAAAAAACCCAGAATATGTTACGGTTCTGAGTTCTCATCCTAACCATCACAACTATGCCATGTCACCCTTGACAGTAGGTCCTGCTCTCATAAATGTCGTTAGCGTGGTCAAACCCTAGCATTAGTGCACATTGCAAGCCATAGACACAATGTATGTAGATTTTTTCGAATCTTCTCAAAACTAGTAGATTTTTGAACTTCCCATGCAATTATCGCGTTTTTTGAAATTAACTCCAAATTCGATGAAATGAAGTACCTATCAACCAAAACATCCCAATATATGTGGGCGCATAATCTTTGCTCGGACTTCTGTCGATGAAATTTAACCTTTCTCATTGTACTAACATTGGCCCCTTTAATTTCCATGTGAAAAATTACAGCAGTGTACTTGCCAAATGATCCTTATCCTATTTTTCTCTAACATGTACCACTCAGTTTTGCCTTTATATATGCACCTTCCTTGTTACCTTTTTCATTATAGCTGTATCCTTCAGATGAAATTACACGAATTTGGGGTGTCAGCAGTGTCGGTAAGAAACGCCCAAAAGAGTGTTAGGAATGAGAGGAATCAGAAGCAGGGGCGTCTCGGTATGTTGATTCATGAGTGGAAGTTGAACATGATTCATTAACTCCAAGTGTGATCGAGTGCGCTACCACTGCAGGTCGCATCATCTTACTAGTACGCTACATGATTTGCCACTGCAATATACCGCGCACTGTTGAGTTTTTAAGATTTTCTTTGAGATTTGTAATGTGCACGGAATTGTTCTCCTTTCTTTACATGCAACCTCGCCCACACTAGTACTTTCTCACCCATTCATTAGTAGTATTTGATTTGTAAGAGCCATATTTATCATAATATATATCAGATTAGTAATCCATTTGAAACTATGTATTTGTTTCGATAATATCTTCTGAACAAGTTTTAAAAGGTTCATTTCAACAAAACTCAAAAATCGTATTTTGAAACACATTCAAATATTATTATACACAATAAAACTTGACAACACTAGGTACAAAATATTATGTCTCTAGAATTAACTCTAAGACAACTGCCAAATATTTTCAAACTATGATGAACAAAGTTCGAAGGAGAGTGAAACAAATTTTTTCAAAGAAACTTTTTACTAGGTTTAATATACTTTTTAATGCTTCCCAGAACACCCCAATAACTACATATATGAAAGCGATGCACTTCATCGATCCATTCGTACGTCCACGTCATCGATAGAACTGTTGAAACACTGAGTTTGAAACTTCTACAGTAACCATACCGAAAAAACCAACTCTACATATATGTGGATGTTCCGGGCTTATCCTGGACGTCCAGTCTACTGTAAGATTCGTGCAAGCCTCTTTCACAATTTACAGAAAACACCCTGTTCTATATCCATTTTTTATGGCTAAGCCCCTCCCCTGTTATGTACTACTAGTTCTTCTGCCTCATGAAGCTGCCATTTTCTAATCGGTTGACTGTGACAGGATCTAGAATCAAGAGTAGCATGAACAAAACAAAGATTAGGAGATCTCCAAAAAATTAGAAAACAATATCCATCCATCTAAGAATTAGAATCTGTTTTGGCAGAACAATTAAGGAAGAGCAACAATAGCATGAATGGAAATCCTTCTCAATTTTCCATGAACAAAAGAAAATCCGCAACAACAAAGAGACATAACCGAAGATTATGAGGCAGAGCCCAAGATCCCATCTGCATCAGTGAAGAGAACTCCATCGCCAAAACTCAAAAGGACCACACACCCAGAACTGGGGCAGGAGATTTGGGGGGAAGTCGGGAACTCGGAATGCGATTTGCGACCAGGAGCTCCACACCGTATCCCCACAGCACATAGATGTCAACCAACGAGTCTAGAGCCGCCGTGGCCCACCCCTCCGGCGGGCAGCACTACAGCGCTGCGAGCATGGGGACGAACGGATCTGGTATGTGGCTTGGTCGTGGAGGTCGGGGCTACCGCCCAAGGCCGGCTTCTGTCCCGGTCCGACGCGAGCCACCGGCGTCATCGGTCGTCCGTCCATCGTCATCCTCTCCGATAGAAAGCACGGGTGCCGGCCCCGCAGGTTTGCGAGATTCATAGATACGGTGGAGAGAGAAAAAGGGAAGAGAGATGCGACCTGTACACCTTTGCCACCATAAGGAGAAGAAGTTGCATTTATACAGATGAAAGTGCATAATGAACTAAGCACGCGTCTTAGAGCATTACAGGTCGTTAGATAAGCCAGGGACACCCACGACCTTGTAGAAAAACTGCGTTGTAACCATACCATCTATAGTGCCCGATATTTTTTCTCGCCGACGACGCCGCGTGCATAACTCATACCTATTACGTGTCACTTTTGCCTCCGTCAAAGCGGCGCGGAGAGCTGCACCGTCAAATCTCTACTGCTGCCGATTTCTCTTCCTCAATCCCCACATCTCAGTTCCAAAGATAATCTCTCCACAGCTGCACAGCATCCACCGTGGCCGCCGTGCGTGCGTGCGCGCAGCGACACATCCGTCTGGTGCCTACCTTCTCTATGGAAGATGCCTATGGCGTAGCTTGCCGGCTTCATCTCTTCGCGACCCTCACCGTCTGGTCCTCTGCGTGGCTGCGCGTCCGCTGGCAGCGCCACCACATGATCCCTATCTGGTTGCACCGCCTCACTTCATGGATGTTGTGTTACCACGGGATAACGTTCATGCCGTCGGCAACGCTGACGCGGGGAGACGGTGGAGGCGGTCAGTGGAGGAAAGCGCAGCAGGAGCACGACGATAGGATTTTGAGCACAGAGGAAGGGCCGCATGAAAACCGGCGGCGTCCGAGCAGGTCAGATCTCGGCCGTTCCACTCTCAGGCTTATCTCCACTTCCTTATGGGAGAGGTCCGCGTGCGGGTCAGAGGTATTTAGCTGCTGGCAAAATCGACGAGGGAAGGGCCTTGCCATCGGCTGCTGCTGCCCGCAGTCTTCTCCGTCGAAACCACTAGAGGGACTTGGACATGCCGATGCATGCGATAGTTGTGCTATTTGGGTTTCGATCTCCCTCCCCTATCCCCAGGTATGGTGTAATATCAGCCGTACTACAGCCTTGCTTCTGTAGCTGCATTCAACATGTTTGATGGAATGCTTGACAGGTGCTAACATTCAGTT